>OX123184.2:112765278-113413056 GCA_944739405.2 Euclidia mi
TATCGAGCGTATTGCGGCATCGAGGCCTCCAGCCTACCGCAACCAACTGGCATTCTGCCTGTCTTGCCACCGTGCGGGACATGGAAATAACAAAATGTCAAACTATAAACTACTTTCGCATTTCGTGGTTTGAACACATACAATTATTAATTTACAATTATAAATTATGAATTTTACGGGTTTCAATAGCGCAGTTATTTAAAATATAATGACTTATTTTTAAATAATTACGCGATTAAGATCCGGCAAATTGTCCCATATCACGTAAGATACGATTTGTATTTGGTGTTTCAATATTAAATACAACATTTTCACAAGACAGAGTAATGCCTCTAAATACTTATAAAAGACCTTAAAATTATACATAACACGTAAAATATTACTCAGTGAACTCAACGGCTTTATATTAATAACGTCATAAGTAGGTATTCAACAAGAATATATTTTTGAGTAACAAGCCCACATTTATTATGCGGCTGAATAGAGTGTACCGAGCCAAATAATAAGCAAAAGTGCGTGTTTAGGATGATATTAGCCTCTTTGGGCGACTCTATTGTTACATGGGATTACCTGAGTAAGGCGCTTTATGTCCATAGAAAGATATTGACAGCAGGCAAAATATTTGTAGGAAAATAATATACTGTAAACTTTATAAGATAGTGGAACATCTTTTTACTATTAATTTTATGTTTAATACCTATCTGCTGACGGTTTTGTTCCATGCTCGAATAAGATTAAAGACTAATGTGGCTTAACATTATAATTATCAAGATAATCAAAACACTAGCTGCGAGGCGGAGCTGAGTGACGAGTCCGGGGGTCTTAATTGTGCCGCTGCTCTGGCCAAAATTTTTCCTTGGATTTAATTGTATTCACCGCATTTACAATGCTTATATTATTGACGTCCGCTGTCATCTTGCTTTCTTACTATTTTATCTATTCTGTTTTCCTTTTTTGGTTTTGTAAAAAGTTTGCTCTGGGGCCCAATTCTGCTAATTATATTTGTTCAAAATGCTGTTTCGATATGATGTCAGTGTCATATTTACGTCATAACGGTATTCTCCTAAATTAAGAGACATTGAAATGATATTGCGAATATATTGAGAGTTGAACAATACATAAACGGTATTCTGCTAAATATATTTTTGTTCAAAGACAAACGTCAAACTGTAAATACACATATTCAAAACACCCATATTTTAAATGTTCGATTTCAAATCGTACGTAACATTATTGATTATGTATCAAAAAATCTCTCACAATCCAACGAATAAATTCATTTACTAAAATGGTACTGGTTAGTATTATAGACTGCCATATTGCACTGCTAGGTAGTATCATCTGTATATATAAAATTCATTCACAATTCCCTGACTAACAGCAATGCACAGCCGAATCTACTGGGCACAAGATGCTAAAAATTGGCATGTACGTTCCTCGAGGACCGTATGCTGTACCCTTATGGTCCCTGACTAAGAAGAGATTTCCCGAAACATCTACCAGATCGTAAGGAACTGTTAAATTGAAATAAAATGTGAGAGCGTACTTGCGGGCATATTACATAAAAAACAAATCATAGGCAACGCTGTAACATAAAATTACCAGCAATAAAGTTAATTATTTCATTAATGGCAATACCTACTCATGTCAGGATATTTGACATTAAATTGAATATATCGAAATTAGAATAGAATGACATTGTGTAGCAGAATACCGATTTTGAGTCAATTCAAAATATAATCTCATTCCATTCAAAATATGATGTCGATGTCATCTAAAATAGCAGAATTGGGCCCCTGATATTATTTATTGGTTTGGTATACACAATATGTTTATCACTTAAGTAGGTATACAGCCTCCAAAATAATAAAAATAAATTTATACAAAATTTATCCAAGAAAATGATGTTTGTTGACATTCAGTGTTGCCAGTTTATTATTATTATGTTCAGAATTTTTCTTTGATCTCGACTAAAAGTCGGTTTATTATTTAAACCAGGTACGGGCTTAAGCCAAGTATTCTGGTTCGGTCATGTATTTGTGTTTAGTGATTTTGGGTGTTTGGTATAGAATAATCTATTTCCGTCTCGTTTGAAGTCTGCGGTATGTTTTGCGCATTTGTTGGTATGGCAGTGTTAGTGTTATTGGGGACATTCTGAAGTGTGAGTGAGGTCGGGTTTAAGAAGCGGCGAACTTTAGAGCAGGTGTCTAATTATTGCAGTTGTGTGTATGTTTTTGGGTGTAAATCTATTAAGGAGATAATTATGGGCACTGTTTTGACTGTTTCTTGGTGCCACATCTGTTTTATTTCATCTGCTAAAGGTATGTATTTTTGAATCTTTTCGGTGTGTTTTTAAATTGTTTGTGTGATTGCCCTCATAGTATAAAATTAATTAATGGTCATTAGCTTTCACATAACATATATTTTAAAGCTGTTGGTTTTACGCCCATTTTGACCCTGACCCTAAACGAATAATATGAAATAAATTGTTCGTACTTTGTTATTTTATGATATCTCATTTATATACACTTTGGTATTCAGTGCTAAATAAAGGATATTCTCACGTGAACTACCGAAAACGTAATAATATGCTATTTAATTCGGCGAATAAGTTGCGATCATTTATGGTTATTTGAATCTTATACACATAGGTATTATATATAATTATCTAAAATTGTCTATTACACATATTGGCAAAGAATATAAGTTGGTAGCGTTTTATTTTGAATTCCAATTTATTTAAACCGAAAAATAGATGGTATTTCACCTCCTTTTTCAATAATTACGTTATTTACATCTGGTATAGAAATCTTAGCATGCGTAGAAATAGCTTAGGTATCTATTTGAAAGTATGAAAACGTAAATATTTTTCTGTCTTTATCAAATTTTCCCACAGTAAGGTATGATATTCGATTGATTCGGCATTTTGCAACCGTGAACGAAAATGAACTGAATGACACGCGGAGAGAGCGCGTATCGAGTGATTTCCAATTTCATATACTTCGGAATGCATATGTGTAAGTAGAACAAAAGAGTCTGATCTATCACAGATCAGCATTGACGGTAAAACTAAGTAGAAGTAGCCAAATAGCATAAAACCAGCCGTTTTATTCTACTTGGCTACTTCTATCTGTCCATCCGTATATCACAATCATTTTAGTCCAAAGCTATTGAGACTACAGATTGGGAAATTGGGTAGGTAGGTAGATGTATCCTGTGATTGGACTCAGAGTAAGTCAGAGCTCTGGTCAAATGAACAAAAGATGGTGTTTTTTAATAAACGTGTTCATTTTAGTACTTAGCGCAAAGCCAGTACTGCCAGTTTGCTTTTCTATGCGACAGAGAGACAAACATCATAATTCTCAACAACTATGCATAGATAAAATCATTTCATACATGGAAATGCTGACTATATTGCTAATCTAAACAATTAAATCTCTTAAATTCATGGAATAAGATAATGGAATTCATAAATCAAACATCAGTGTTACATGGAAGTGGTCATAAATCTAAGCAACGGACTTCGGAACATCCTCGGTCAAAACCTGAAACCGTTTCTACTTAGTTTCATTAAAACTGAAGGTAGATGTTTGTAATAGATACAGATTGTTGCAATTCTTTGTAAGAAAATGTTAACTGTATCTCTTAGAGCACTAGTATGCTTGCGATTTCACTCGCATTGTATAAGAAGACCGATTTGGCAGTAGTGCAACAGTCGTCTGTAAGTTAGAGAAAAATATACTTGTTCTTCTTCATAATTAATCAAACAAAAATAAAACATAAAAATCGTTAGAAAGTAAGTAATTAATGAAAATAAACCTTTTCTTTAAAAATAGTTTCATGTTTTTACATAACAATGGATACGGGGATAGTTGCGTGCAGGCTATTTCATTTGCTCCAAAATATCCTAAAGTTTAAAAAAACAGTGAGAAAACTGTTCTATTAGATTAAACTAAAAATAAAACACATCACACAACACACATACTACGAAACACATGAAACGAGTCTTTTTCTCAGATAAAAATATATTACATTTTAGAACAGCTTTGAGGACCGTCCTACAAATATTTCTTAAACGCCAAGGAATTTCTGACGAGAGAGAAAACATTTACGGGTAGACACATGCTGGCATTTGAATGGCACTTAGAATGTGCCAGGAGAAAAATATTACACTTAAATTAAAAAAAGTCTGAAATACGAGCTATTTAACCAGAAGTAAGAGTAATTGCCTCGCGAGAGGAATCCGGGGCCTTGAAAAGGCGTCACAGCAGAAAACTAAAAATCTAATTGATCTGCCTGTTAATCCATAATATATCTACATATTTCATATTAAAACAAATCTTTGACCTCTTAGAGTTCAAAATATTCAATCAAACGCAGTCACCTAAAAAAAATCTTACAATAGTTAATTTTCTATTAAAAATAACAAGAATAACGCGACTTTCATGGTGAAAATAATGTCAACGACGCTTTACAAAGACTTTTCATCTCCTTAGATACAGGCAGATTGAAGGCGAAGATATTTAATATCGGAATGAAGATTTGTGGATAAAGTGTATAAACAAACACACTTGAGTGAACTTAACTGCGTGCGGTAGTGGAAACGGGAGCAGAGCGAGTTTACTTAGCTAATTAATGCTCCGAGTGAAATGACGCTGTAGCTCTTTTGCTGCTAAATATACGTAATATTTGTTTTGAAACCAACTTCCCTTAGACAACTAGCAATCTATTGAAAAACAAACAGAACAAAGATTTTATTGATCATGGAAGAAAATTTAACTCCAACTACGCAATCATCCTATTCCAAGGAAGATATATTTCATATTCTTAAAATATAATCCGCTAAGACAGAATAATTCAGAATAATATAATATTCCACAAGATATTTAATATGCAGTGAACAAGAAAACTGCGATCGTTTTTCCTTTAGCAGCAAAAGTATGGCACAGTTGAACGCCATCAAGTTATGGAACCGACCGAACCAAAGCTTCGCCTTTTACAAATCATGCAACGATAGTATGATGCGGGATAATGATTAATTAAAATGCAGATCCGACTACGGTTTATAAATTACGTATTATGATGAAAAATATAATGGATTGGGTGTGAATTTAAAAGCTATTGTTTCGAAGAAAATTTCAATATCAACACGTTTGGGAGGTGTTTTACGATCGAGTACTACAGAGTCTTAAATGGGCTTAAGGCAGCTAATAAAAAAGGGATCGAGTGAGGCTCTTCAGTTCTGAATGTCGACGCTAAGCACCTGTTTGTTATTCCGTATTTTATTTTGGTGAATTTCTAATTTCTTATTATGGCTCTGTTGTTTCAATTTTCGTGAAAGTTCCTCCCGTTTTTTCGTTGTCTGTTACTTTCGCTGATACTGAACAGTAATTGTTTTTAATAATAAAATAGCGGCTAAACAGCACCATTAAGATAACCGCCGGGGAATTTTTATTATTTTAGCTTGGGTCGTAAGTATAATTAAATAATAATTCATGACTGCTTCAGATATTTAGAATTATAACAAATTATTACCATATTCATAAACCTTTCAAGACTGAAGACTGCACGTATGGAGTAATGATTTAAGCGGTCGCTCGGCGGTGGCCCATACTTGGAAAGTTGTGGGTTCGATCCTCACACGAGACAACACGTTGTGTGATCTATAAATAGTTGTTCCAAGTGTAGGTGTTCTTTGTATCCATTGCTTAAATTATTTTAAATCGCCCGCGATATAGGACTAGTATTTAGTGCTGGACTTGTCCTATGTTACCGAAATTCGATGTACAAATCTGTTTTATGGCACTATTCATCTACAAAGTAGGTAGTGATTTCAGCATTACTCATACAAGTATAAAATAAGCAGAGATGGTTATAAAACATTCAGTATACCTAACAGAGAAAGAGTATTCTGTTTATCCTCTAACAACTAATACATAATTTAAGGTTGCGTGGTCGTAATAAAATATGCGATATGTTCCTATATATACTCTTTTATTGTTCCTCGAGATCGACAAAATACGTTTTTGAACGATTCTTACATTGTTACAATGTAATAACAGTATGTAGAAATTATCTAATGCTACTGTCAGAAAACCAAATACCTGTAACAAAATCTTAAACATGGAAAAATTAATGAATATATTGTGCTGTTCGTTTACTAGTTAGTGACCCTGACTACTAAGCTGGAAGTCCTAAGTTCGATTCTCCAAGTCTAATATTTATATTAGAAAGACGCTAATTTGATATGTATCTAGGCGTAATTTATCTATGGATTCTATAGTATGCTATAGTAGCTATACCTAAGTATACATTTAAGCATGATGTCTCTGCCTAGCTATGAATCTGATGACCGTGCGCGGATTGTCCCAAGTTAAAATTATTTTTCGTAATGGGTCTTACACCGTAATTTCTTAAAAGGAAATGTGTAGTAGGGGAGACCGGGTATGGTTGTCACACTAGTTGGTTGTCACAGAGGCCATAACAGACAATTAAACGGCGTGGTAGGAGCGAGACAGTAGCACATCCATTTGTATCTCATGTCAGCGTACTCCGACATGCCGTTTAATGGAATTATTAGACCACTCGATATTCTATTATGACCTCTGTGACAACCAACCCGTGTGACAATCATACCCGGTCTCCCATACCTATATATTTTGTCCTTACTTAGATAGTTTGAAATTATTAAGTAGGTATATTATATCCAAAAAAATAATTGAAGATATTGTTACGGACGGGGTAACGGGATTGGTAGGAAACACCGAGTAGAACTGATGACACTTTATTGAACTTTACACACCCGACGCGTCGTCATTCGATTTCGATGCGGACAGCACCAACACTAACGTCTTTTGCACTGCACTTCACTATACTTCACTTCACTTTACTTCACTACTACTTCTTCCTTCTCTTCTTCACTTTACCACAACTCAACTTAATCTGTTTGACAACCAGCCAGCTTGTTATGTAGACGTCAGTATGACTTTGTGCTCCGTGACGACAGTTTGACATGACACCGGCCGTCACAATATTCATTCTATAAAAGGCTATCTTATAATATTGCTTAATTTTTAATAGAAAATATATTGAAACATTAAAGAGAAAACTTGAGAGGTCGTTTCAACTCACAAAGGATGACATTGACCTCTCTCAAAGTTCTAAGGGATGGCCCTGATGGAAAAAATCGATTTGAGATACGGACGTATAAGTTATACGTCCGTATCTCAAATCGATTTTTTACACTCATTGTCTCGCTTTTTATGGGCTCGCTAGAATTTCTTGGATTTATTATTTTGTGAGTTATTGGGGAGGTGTTATTGCAAATAATAAATGTATACTTTTAACCTTTCGCGACTTATACACATAGTAATATTTAAAAGGCTGTATGTCACAAAATCGACAACGCAACAACCCGCAAGTACTCCAGCGTCAGACCCTAGAGCTGGATTGACCCGACACTATACCGAAGATATCCCGGACGTCAACATGCACGAGATTAGTGTGGCTCTCAAACAGCTCAAAAACAACAAGGCGCCGGGTGATGACGGAATTACGAGCGAGCTTCTGAAGGCCGGCGGTACACCCGCTAGAGAAGCCCTTCGGAAGCTATTTAATTCCGTCGTTCTCGAGGGTAAAACGCCACAGGCGTGGCACAGAGGTATGGTGGTGCTTTTCTTTAAGAAAGGGGATAAAACCCTCTTAAAGAACTACAGACCCATCACACTTCTGAGCCACGTCTACAAGCTGTTTTCGAGGGTCATCACGAATCGTATTGAGAGCAAGCTAGACGACTTCCAGCCTCCCGAACAAGCCGGTTTCCGTAAAGGCTATAGTACCATAGACCACATACATACGCTGCGGCAGGTTATACAGAAGTCCGAGGAGTATAACCAGCCCCTATGCTTGGCGTTTGTGGACTATGAGAAAGCCTTCGATTCGATCGAAACCTGGGCGGTGCTACAGTCTCTCCAACGGTGCCGGATTGACTACCGATATATCGAAGTGCTGAAGTGTTTGTATGAAAACGCCACTATGTCAGTCCGCCTCCAGGACCAGAGTTCGAAACCTATTCAACTCCAGCGAGGAGTGAGACAGGGGGATGTCATATCCCCGAAACTGTTTACCACTGCGCTGGAGGATGTTTTCAAGCTTCTGGACTGGAATGGACTTGGCATCAACATCAACGGCGAGTACATCACTCACCTTCGATTCGCAGACGATATCGTAGTCATGGCTGAGACCATAGAAGATCTAGGCACAATGCTCGATGGCCTCTGTAGAGTCTCCCAACAAGTAGGTCTTAAGATGAACATGGACAAGACGAAAATCATGTCGAACATCCATGTTGTACCTGCTCCTATTCAGGTTGGGAACTCTACGCTCGAAGTTGTCGACAAGTATATCTACCTGGGACAAGTAGTCCAATTAGGTAGGTCCAACTTCGAGAAGGAGGTCAATCGTCGAATCCAACTCAGTTGGGCAGCGTTCGGGAAGAAGACATATCTTCTCGTCCGATATCCCGCAGTGTCTCAAGACGAAAGTCTTTGACCAGTGTGTGTTGCCAGTGATGACTTACGGATCAGAGACGTGGTCGCTCACTATGGGCCTTATCAGAAGGCTCTAGGTCACTCAGAGGGCGATGGAGAGAGCTATGCTTGGAGTTTCCCTGCGAGATCGAATCAGAAATGAGGAGATCCGCATTAGAACCAAAGTCGCCGACATAGCTCTCCGGATAGCCAAGCTGAAGTGGCAGTGGGCAGGGCACATAGCTCGAAGAACCGATGGCCGTTGGGGCAGAAAGGTTCTGGAGTGGCGACCACGTACAGGACGACGCAGCAGAGGTAGGCCCCCCGCAAGGTGGACCGACGATTTTGTCAAGATCGCGGGAGGCGGTTGGTTGCGGGCGGCTCAAGACCGGTCTGTGTGGAGAACCTTGGGGGAGGCCTATGTCCAGCAGTGGACGTCGTTTGGCTGATATGATGATGATGATGTCACAAAATTATTTGAAAATATAGTTAAGTACCTTATATTTCCCTCGACGTCGCGGCATAGTTAAGAACAGCATGAGATGATATGATTATAAAAGTAGGTGTAATAGGTGTTTAGATGAGGTAAGTGAAATATTTATCCAAAATTAGCTGCCCGCATTTTTAAAGCCTATTTTTTACTCTATTTTATCTCCACTAAGGCCCATATAAAAACCCTTTCTTAATAGGTGCCAATATCATAAAAGGATTGTTCAGTGGCGGACAAGTAATTTTACATAATACTAGATGAGCCCGCGGATACACCCGCGTTATTTAAGACTACTTCTCCGCTCCTGTAGCTCATAGCGTGATATCATATAGCGTATAGCCCTCCTCGATAAATGGATTATCTAACATAGAAAGAATTTTTCAAAACGTATCTGTAGTTCCTGAGATTAGCGCGTTCTACCAACCAAACAAACAAACTCTTCAGCTTTATATAATTATTAGTATTAGATGATAACGATATCCCGTGCAGTTATGCTTTCTGGCGGTAGGTTACAAATAATCACAAAAAGAAATCCTACAAGCTTTAAATATTCTTCATTATATTGACGTCCAGTGGTTTCCTTACGCACACCACAAAGGGTACGCATAGGCACGCGTGATTTTTCAAAGCAATCTCAACATTTCGTAACTTTTGAAGTCAAACAATGTTTAATGTTTAACTAAAGCCGGGGCCACGGTCCGCAGTATCCAAAGTGGTATGTGCCGACCACCTCAAAGTGAAACTTTGCTTGTAATTTGTGTAGCCAGCGCACCGCCCTACTACACTACCTGACCAAGCTGGACAATTACTAAAATGGTACGTCCTTGAGTTGAATTTATAGAGCGAAAGGTATTTACATAATTTGAAATCTATTAGAACCTCCATACCATACCGTATAGGCTGTGATGAGAGAGACATAGTTGTGCTTATTGGCTGCCTAACCAATATTTTACATGCTTTAGATGCCGTCAGTCAGTGAGAACGCTAAAGTTTAAAAACAGATTTTTTTCACTTGTCCTCCTAATTATCGTACATCTTGCGTTGCAGTTGGGATATAAATCGCACTTCTCACAAAACTGTTCCTAATAAAAATATCTCTTCAATTTTGCATTAATCTTAATATATAAAATCCTTGCGTTACTGACTGAGTGACAGACACGCTACAGCCGAAACTATTGGGCGCAGGAAGCTGAAATTTGGCATGTATGTTCCTTGGGGACCGTAGGGGTGCACTAAGAAGGGATTTCCCGAAATTCTTACGGGATCGGCCAAAACGGGTAAATTAAAAAAAAAATGCAGGCGTAGCTGCTGGCGTCCTCTAGTGTATTATATTCATCATAATCATGATCCCAGTATAATATTATTAATTGTCTCACTACTGGGCACGGGTCTCTACTCACTATGAGAAAGGTAAGGTCATAATTCAGCACGCTGACCATGTGCGAGTGGGCGGATTTCACATGTCTTTCGAGAACATTATGGAGTACTCTAGCTTTCCTTAACCGTTTAGCTAGTGATAATTAACAATTGAATAAGCTTAACTATATAACTTCGAAAAGTCACTGTTGTGCGCTGTGGATTCGAACCCGAGATTCTCTGCGTTGCAATCTGTCGGTCTCTCCACTGGGCCTTCGCTGCCTGATGTATTTCACAACAAAATAAACAAATCGCCAGTGTTATGTAATATGGATCGCAGCCAAGACATACGTGATACATCACACAACATCATAATATATTTTGCAAGACTTGGCAAAATCCCTTCTGGGAAAACACGAATTGTTTTGTCACGAATCGTTTGATACAGAACGTGCTATCTTGTCTTGTCACTTCAGCTATGATTTTTTTATAGAAATAAAATTCATGTATATGTAACGTAGAAAATCACCGACTGAATATTCCCACAAAGCTGCACTTTGCATCGGATATAAAGTTCCCTAAAGCCTGCACTATAAATTGTTAAGTGTGCACAGTGTACTTTTGGGGTTTTTTAATGTCCACGTACTAGAAGCAAAATAATGTAAAAGTAGCCTAGTCTCGCAGGCAAAACTTTTTGTCTGAAAATCTGAAAATATTATGCTTGCGAAGTACGGCCGGTGCATTTGTATCCTGCACCCGTTATGGCACTTAAAATGGTTTCTGCACATAAGTTTTTGTATAATTTTTTATTCAATTTGCATAAAGTCTGTTAGGAACACTGAGAATGAAATTATAACAAAGAATCACCCCCGACGGGTCCCCCGAACAAAACCCTCTTGGCGGCGGAAGAAGGTGTTGGGCTCCGCCGCCAAAAAGACTTAAGTTTATCTAACTTCGAAATATTCGTCAGAAAACGTATATGAAATGAATTACAGGACAATTCATATACAGTCATCTGATCTTTAGTTTTCCGAATTTCGCTTTTCATACCATGTTTATGTAAATTTCATATAGCTTGCCTCAGATCCTAATTGATGAAAATTTCGATGTTAGTTTAAATCATAGGAATTTTCTGCAGCGATTCGAGCCGCGAATCCCAATAATGCTTTATGTAGTTTTAGTCTTACCCTGTTAAACACTATTATTTATTTTAGTATACTTATTCATATTCATCATTCAGTAATATAAACCACTTCGCAAATCAAGAAAAATAAAACTGCAAAATTATATTACTGTCATTCAGCAGAGATGGATGGAATAACGAGTAATCCTATTGGAAATAACTGAAAGGACATCTCATGGGTGTATTTAAGTATCGTCTGATCACAACTGAGTGATTGATGAACGCGATGAGACATCAGACAGTAAAATTGGGTACGGATATGTCAATGTAAGGGTGTGACAGTTATTGAAGTGAAGGTGCGATAAATTGGTTAGTAAAATATATATGTTTTCTGATTTGAATTTTCCTTTTTGATGTTTCCTATTTGTTGTTGAATAAATGCTGTTTGAGGGATTCGTTTACGAATAATAGATTGTATATGAATATGCTTATGTCGTAGTGGTTTAAGAGGTAGCCTTGTTCAGAAATTACGCCGAGTATTATGAGTCTGATCTCCACACATGACAACACTTTGTGATATCTAAAAAAAATCGAGGCTGGGTGGACTTCGTATCCGCTGATTAAATATCTGTAAAGTTCTGTACCAAATAGAATTCATTACTACTGCCGGAGTTGTGTTTTAGAAGACATTATCTCTATTGGATACAATTTAAATATAACTTCATCGTCATATAATACACGAGAATTATTTTTTAATAAGCGCCAAGCCGACAGCTCAACACCGCATTGACCGAGGGACAAAAACAATTATGACAAAATTGACTTTCACCTGCTATTCTGTATTGGTTAATAACTGTGACTTATGTGCTAGTTGCTAAATTAGTGCTAGAGATATACAGAACAGTCATCATTTAGCAGACCTTGGGCTGCAAGGCATGTAAGTCTTGGATGAAACAGGGAAAAACGCTAGGATGATTATGATGATCTACAGAACAGCCATTAAAATAGTATTCAACACACATCATCAGCTCTGTTTATAATCGTTTATAATCTATCCCACTGCTGGGCATAGACTCTTCTCATTTAGTTCATCTGCCTAGAGGTAAATCATTATTAGACCAAACTCCATCACGGCCAAGTGCGCATTGGCTGACTTCTCAGACAGGTCTTTCGAGAAAATTATGAAGAACATTAAATTATGAAGCTTTTATTAATAAATAATCGTACTAAAGTGGTCGAAAAACGACCACAGACCACAGAAAAATAGTGTACGGACCCCACACTCTTTTTCATATAAAAGTACATGTAAATAATTAAGTGCTTACGTTTTATGAGGAACATAACAAGTCACTTGCCCGTAGGTAAAGTTAGACACTGTTGTGGCATACCTCACGAAAGCAAAGTAAACAAGCTCCTGACGTAGCTTTCAGCTTAATAAATTAATATTTCTCCAACACTTTGTTCAAAGAGCCATGAATATCAGTAGCTTATGTTTTGCAAATCTAACTATAGACAAAACTTCGATACACAATAGACTCAAGAGTCTAGATATTACTAAAGGAATAGGTCCAGATGGTATACCACCATTATTTTTAAGAAATTGCGCTGCTAACCTTGTATTACCTCTCTACTTTATTTACAACAAATCTTTGAGCTCCGGAATATTTCAGAAGGAATGGAAATTCGCAAAAGTTGTACCCATTTTTAAGTCAGTTGACAAAAATCATATCGGAAATTATAGACCAATTTCATTTCTATCGATGGTAGCTAAGATTTTTTAATCTCTCGTCTGTCCCTTAATACAAAACCACTTCAAACCATAATATATTACTGAACATCAACATGGTTTCGTCAAAGCTAGATCAACCGTTACTAACTTGGTATCATTTACAGAAACACTTGCAGTTGCCAAAGATTGTCATAAGCAAATCGATGTTATTTACTCAGACCCTAGTAAAGCTTTTGATAGTGTCTCATACAATACTGGTCAAGAAACTCGAAATGTATGGCATATCGGGCAACCTATCAAATTGGATGAATTCGTACCTAAGCGAAAGATTCTGTTTTGTTGTCGTGAATGGTTATAGGTCGGATTTGTTCCAAATATTGTCAGGAGTCCCTCAAGGCTCACATCTGGGACCTGTTTTGTTTTATATCTTTATAAACGATGTTTCCAGTTGCTTTTAATTTTCCAACGCATATTTATTCGCAGATGATCTCAAAATTTCCCGTGTAATAGAATCTGAATCTGCTGTTTCATTACTACAACAATACATGACCAAATTTAAGAATTGGTGTCTCTTGAATGGAATGAATTTAAACACCGACAAGTGTTACCACTTGACGTTCACCAGAAAATTATCTTACATTAACTCTACATATAATATTGATGGTCACCAGATAAAAAAAATGGAACGGATCAGAGATCTCGGTGTAGTGCTCGATTGAAAACTAACCTACCTGCCTCATATTGAAGCGATAATTAAAAAGGCGTCAAGTATGTTAGAATTTATGATTAAGAATGGTAAAATTTTCCGTGATTCGCATACTAAAATCATGCTGTATAATGCATTAGTTCGCAGCCAGCTAGAGTACTGACCTACTGTATGGAGACCGCACTATTCTGTACATGTCCTTAGATTAGAACGCATACAAAAAAGGTTTCTATGGTTTTGAGATTCTCCGGTCGATAGTCGTGTGGTGTGAACGTATTTTTTGTTTGTGCAATTTTTTGTAATTTTGTTGAAATTTATACACTACTAAATTCTGATTGGCTGTCAACTTGAAATTGGATTCCTTGTCGCTCCTGTGGCAATCTTATGGACGGACTCCTCCTTTTGGGCGGGACGAGAGCGAGATAGCTTAATAACGCTAATTACAACTTCGAAAAGTCAAATTCTTACCTCACGAAGACAACCCGGATTCGAACTTGAGATGCGTATGTGCGACGCCACTGCTTATACCGCTACGCCAAGTGTACGAGTGGGCGGCGGCGCGACGAAATACACGGTCTTGTGCTGGGTGTCTGCTACGAGTGGGGGCTACGCTTTCGATGATCTTGCGGAAAGGCTACGCGCTCGCACTGATATACCACGAATGTGATATATCGTGTTACTTGATGCGATAATCAAGACACTGGATACGGCGAAGAGTATTTTACAAGCGTTTCACTACCATAGAGTGTATATTGTTTAGTAATATCCTGCGCAAATATAATAAACATTTTATACTATGCCTAAAACAAAGCGTACACCACCAGCTACTCCAAAAACTGACCCAAGTAATGAAGAGACGATACAGGAACCTGAAAAAGCTGTAAATCCATCCTAAGTCGCACTCACCAAACCAAAACGAACGCGCAATGTCTCTCCTGGCGTATCATAACTGGATACTAGCAAGCAACTTGCAGAGATGAAGGACGAAATAATGCTCCTATTAGAAGCTAAATTTAGTGCCTTCCAAGAAGAGGAGAATAAGACCCTGAAGAAACTTGTTTCTGATGTGAACGATTTGAAGTCGCAATGTTTGGATATCAAAAAAACGAATATAGAAATAGAAAAGGCTCTGGATTATATAAAAAAACCTATGAACAATTAGAGCTAAAGGTTCTACAACTAGAAATGGAGCGTAAAGAAAGTAATGAATACCTGGTAAGATTGGATAGACAGATTCAAGATTTTCAGTTCTTCTCGCGACCTGCTGCCATAGAAATAAGAAATGCACCGTTGAAAGAAAATTAAAGTATCAACGACCTAATTTCTATTGTTGAAAAAATTGGCTCCACAATCAGTTCTACAATTCAAACAACCGACATACGAGATGTTCACCGGATGCCTGGTAAACCTGGAACTACAAAGACCATCGTCGTTAAATTTTCTTCTGTCTCCAAAAAACAGGAATACTTGAGTAAGACTCGAACCTTCAACAAAGGCAAACAAGTAACGGAAAAGCTTAACACCGCAAACACTTGGCTGTCCAGAGAGCTGAAACCGATTTATATAGATGAACATCTACCTGCGTCTTCTAGGAAACTGTTCTTCCAAACACATACCGTCATCGCGTACTGTGCACGTAACATTATATTATTGCTTCTCCGGAATAAATATTGAATTTCGCAACTAAAAGTCAATAAAGTTCGTTTAAAGTGCTACTCTCGTGGACACATAAAGTTACAGTGGTATCCCATGAACTTGCAGTGCTAAACAAGTGTTTATAAGTGTCGATAAATTGAAAAATACAAACAATCTTACCGCACATAAAATAAATCTACCGGCATCGAAACTTTATCAGTGCGTTCCGTTAGAACGCGTAAGCGCCCCGATACACACATCAACAAAGTCTAGGGATATCTTAATCCTAAATTATTTACGAGTTTATAGTTTAGAACCTTGTTAGTTTCCACAAAAAGTTTATATACAGATTAAAACCTCTTTTATTCTATTTTCAAAATTTGAACATGGAAAGAAAAAAAACAAAATAATAAACAAAATATGGCGGCAAATTTGCTAGTAATTCGTTACATTAAAGAAAGTTAAAACTGTTTTATTATAATTATTAATGAAAAGGGTTTTAATTGTTTTTCTTTTTTAATTTAACGTGACGTACGAACTTTAAAAGTCATGTCACGTCGTCATTTGAGTCGAGATGAAATGTTACGAGCCGTGGGCATGTTAGAAAATGGTGCAATTCAACGCGTCGTTGCTGAGGCCCTACATACCAGTCAAAATGTGATATCAAGGTTGTGGTCACGTTATCGCAGTACTGGAGATGTGGCCGAACAGCACACAGGTAGATATCGTGTTACTACGCAGAGACAGGATCGATTTCTCCAAATGACCGCCAGAAGACAACCCAATATCACAGCGCTGCAACTAGTGCAAAGGCTCCAGGAGGACCACCAGCTGCTGGTAAGCGACCAAACCGTGCGAAGAAGGTTACATGAAGTTGATCTTCATGCTCGAAGACCATTGCGTGTTCCAGCATTGCGACGTGGCAATCGCGGTCGGCGGCTTTCGTGGGCTCGGGAGCATTTACCATGGAGTGACGAACAATGGTCTTTGGTGCTGTTCACCGATGAGTCCCGGTTTGGGTTTCACCCGGATTCACGAAGAACACGCGTTTGGAGAGCTCCAGGGAGAGTTAGCCGTCTACGGCACCCTCAGGAGGTCCACCCATACCAAGGCGGGACAATCATGGTGTGGGCAGGAATTCGTCTTGGCGGACGAACCCAACTCGTTTGGATCCAAGGCAGCATGACTGCACAAAAATACCACGAGGAGGTAGTAGAGCCCGTTATTGTCCCACACAGAACTCAAATAGGCCATGAATTTCTACTCATGCACGATAATGCTCCTTGCCATACGGCGCGGCTGGTATCGACCGCTCTCCGAGAGCACGATATTCAAGTTTTGGATTGGCCTGCACAGTCGCCCGACTTAAATCCTATCGAGCATGCCTGGGACATGTTACAACGAAAAGCTTTGAGAGATTTTCCACCAAATTTGACGACTGAACAACAACTTTACGAACACTTGCAAAGGACATGGGACCTCATACCGCAGCAAGACATTGACAATTTAATTTTAAGTATTAACAATCGATGTCGATGTGTAATCAATGTAAGAGGTGGCAACACTGATTATTAATGATTAGATTTTACAAGATTTTTTCCATTTTTATTAAAATTAATAGTTTTTTAAGAAGAAATGTTTGTTGTTATCATACTAATTTTCCATGATGATTAAAAAAATTATTTTTTTTATTTAAAACAAAAAAAAACACGAAATGTTTTTTATTTTTATTAAAGACCTTAAAATAATCTATGATTCTTCTATTTACTGTATCAGAAAATTCTTCATAGATTTTTTGATATTTGATGAAATATAAAATATCCCTAGACTTTGTTGATGTGTGTATACACGGCGCTTAAGACCTTCTCGCCAACAAGGTGCGTCGTGCGGGCTCGCTTGCTGCTCTGTGGGCCATTGTTAGTGTGCGCTTTTACCAGCGGAGCCGAACTGGGACTTTAATGGTGTGCACTTTTGAACGTTTTAAATATCTTTTCGAATTTGTTTGTTTATTGTTAAATTTTGAATTGAGATTGCATACCTACTTGAACTGGTCGACTGCGTGAAGTCATAAATGGCATCGAAAAGTATAACTTGTGCCGGCTGTCGGAATATTATCGACGGACGGGAATGCTTAAAGTGCAGCAAATGCAGTAAAGTATATGATCTGCCATGTGCTAATATTTTTGATAGAAAAACATATACATCTATGAGTAAGGAGCAAAAGACAAAGTGGACTTGTCATGAATGCAGAAGCAAGTTGCCCAAGGTAGGAAACACCAATACGCCGGTTAGGAATATTAAAGGAGATGAGAATGTTGTACATGATGTTTGTTACGAAGAGACAGGATCCGACAATATCACCATGCGGCAAAAGCAAGCAACTCACAAAATAACGAGCCCGGTATCTAGTGGTTGTTTGCAGGATAAAGACGACGCCTATATTACAGCTGTAAGCGATCAAGTCCTCAAAGCGATTAAAGCTGAGCTACCACAATTGATCTCTCAAGCTTTGAAAGAAGAACTGTCACCGATCAAAAATGAGTTGTCGGATTTTCGTCGTTCTCTTGATTTCCTGAGCTCAATGCATGACGATATTAAGTCCATGGTTGAAATTTTAGTAAAAGATAATGCCTTGCTATCTAAAGAGAACACCACTCTTAAGAATACGGTTTCTGAATTGTCCGAGCGCTTAAACAATATTGAACAGCACTTAAGAGAAAATAACTTGGAGATACACGGTGTACCTGAGCACCATAACGAAAATGTTACAAACCTCGTTCAGCAGTGTTCTCGGGTGACAGGACATGATCTCAAAGACGGCGACATTGTAAAATGCACTAGAGTGGCTAAGATAAATAAAGAAAGTAAACTGCCGCGAACTATTGTTGTCAAGTTTAGAAGCATACAAGGTCGAGACGAATTTTACTCAGCAATCTACCGATACAATAAAGCGCACCCAACTGATAAGCTCAACACCACATTGCTGGGAATAGCTGGGGAAAAAGCACCCGTGTATGTTTCGGAACACCTGTCTCCAGCCAACAAATTTCTACATGCTGCCGCGCGAAAAAAGGCAAAGGAACTCGGATACAAGTTTGTGTGGGTGAAGAACGGGCGAATATACGTCAGGAAAGAAGTAGACGCTAAGTATATACACATTGCAAATAAAAACAGTCTAGATCTTATTTGTTAATACCAGTTTATTTTATTTACATTTTCAGTATATTGTGTGTAGTATTTTCAATAAAAATGGGTTTATCAATTTATTACCAAAATATACGAGGTATGAAGAGTAAAGCTATTGATATTTACAATACTATATTGTGTAATCATTTTTATATTATTTGCTTGTGTGAAACTTGGCTAGACGAAACTATATTTTCATCTGAGCTGTTTGACGACAGATACTGTGTGATACGCAGGGATCGTGATGCTAAGTTTCGATTGCGATATAATAAGAGCCACGGAGGAGGAGTACTTGTCGCGTATTTAAAAAAATATCAAATGTTGATTAAAAATAATTGGATGTCGGAATACATTGAGGATCTATGGGTACAATTACAAGTCAACGGGCGGCCTACTCTTAACCTATGTGTTGCTTACCTTCCAGTTTATTTACCAGTAAATATTGTTTGCGAGTATTTTTCTAACTGTAATGATATATTTAATAACTCATCGAATCACGCGACCTGTATCTTGGGCGACTACAATCTAGGTGATATTATCTGGTCAAAAGAGACAGGTATCCCTTTAAACCATAACTGTGAGAAATCTAATTATTTAAATGATATTTTCCAACTTTCTACTATACGTCAAATCAATCATATAGCCAATCACAATGACCGAATATTAGACTTGGTTATTACAGATTATCCAGACTCGTTTAGTATAACACCAACAATGCCGATAAGTCGCGTTGACATCCATCACCCGCCTTTCGAACTCGTGTTCAAAACAAGTATCGACGTACTTAAGCATAATTCTACATATAAACTATGTTACCGAAAAACAGACTTCGACAGCTGTAAACAGGACATAGAAAAAATTGAGTGGTCGAAATTTGCAACGGAGTTAGATTGTGATAATTTTGTACAATTATTCTACAACGAAATCTACTCTATAATTGAAAAACATACTCCAAAAACTAAAGTGTCCGTTAATAATTACCCGACTTGGTTCTCTAAGAATCTTATAAAGCTCCTCAAAAATAAGAATAAAGCACATAAACGATTCAAGCGTTATGGAAATCCGAGAGATTACGATGCATTTTCTATGCTGAGAGCTAGGGTCAAGACAGTAATGAGGCAATGTTTCAAGACCTATATGGAGCGAACTGAAAATGACCTTAAGCTCAACATTAAAGCTTTTTGGCGTTACACTAAAAATAAACGTGTTACTAACAACATTCCCAGTCGAATGATTTATGGTAGTAACGTCGGTATTACTGGTAAAGAAATAGTCAACCTTTTTTCAAGCTACTTCTCATCAGTATACTCAACAAACGCCACTACTAAATATTGTCCCAACTTTCAATCGTCCAACTACTCTATTGGTAATTTATGCATAGAAAAAAATGATCTACTGAAAAAGCTACAAACTATAGATCTTTCTAAGGGTAGTGGCTCGGACGGCATCCCACCTATCTTTATTAGACTGTGCGCTAGTAGCCTTGTGACTCCATTATGGATTATATATGACAAATCTCTTAGAGAAGGTACATTCCCGAGCTTGTGGAAAATTGCTAATGTTACGCCAATATACAAATCGGGTGATAAGAGCGATGTTTCGAACTACAGGCCAATCTGTATATTAAACAGTTTTTCTAAAATATTTGAAGGATTCATATATAACCATCTTTATAACCACCTTAGGCACATATTGAGTCCAAGACAACACGGATTTATGACAGGCAGATCGACTACTTCCAATCTCCTATACTACTCAACTTATTTATGTGATTCTTTTAACAGTAAGACCCAGGTAGATTCAATATATACCGACTTTTCCAAAGCGTTCGATCGCGTTGACCATTCTATATTGCTCTCAAAAGCTCATCATGTTGGTATACATGGAGATTTGTACAGGTGGCTCACATCTTATTTGCTCAACCGGACGCAATTGGTCACACTTTGTGGATATGAGTCTACTCCTTTTCTAGCTCCATCCGGGGTGCCTCAAGGCTCAAATTTGGGTCCTTTATTGTTCCTATTATTTGTGAATGATCTACTAAGCGTAATCGACAGCGAATGTCTAGCTTACGCTGATGATATTAAGATTTTCAGACGTATTTCTGACTACCGTGACTGTGAATTGTTACAATTAGATATTAATATTATAGCAGACTGGTGTGATAACAATGCTATGGCGCTTAATATAAAGAAATGCCAAGTAATTTCGTTTGCAAAAAGCAAGACATTACTAAACTATGCGTATAATATTAAAGGATCTACGCTTGAAAGAGTACAGGTAGTTCGCGATTTGGGAGTAATGTTTGACTCTTCTATGTCTTTTAAGCCGCACTACGATCACATCTGCAGTAAAGCTCAACGTATACTATCTTTCGTGCTACGTAACTCTAAACCTTTTAAGCAAGTGGACTCATTGATCACGCTTTATTGCTGCCTAGTGCGAAGTATTGTGGAGTACTGCTCATCAGTATGGGCTCCAATATATAATACACACATAGACCGAATTGAGGCAGTACAGAAACGATTCGTTAGAGCATTATGCACGAAATACGGTCTCAGGCGTAAAATACCTATTTACGAAGACCGACTACAAAGGTTTAAGTTATTGAGTCTGGAGAAAAGGAGATGGGTGAGCGATCTGTGTATCTTATATAAAATTGTAAACGGCTCTATTGATAGTACGCTGATAAATCAAATTCATTTTAAAATACCAACACGATCCGTGCGTACTCCACAGTTGTTTAGCATACCTGGTAGAAATAACAATGTATCTCAAAACAGTCCACTCATTAGATTATGTAAACAATATAATCAGGTTTGTTCTAAATTAGACATTTTCCATGATAGCTTTTTTATTTTCAAAAATACCTTATGTACAGAAATGTTGTCTTCCAATCAACTCTAAATTTTTATCACTTGTATTTAGAACTCAGTATGTTAAAGTTCATTGTTAAATTGTATTTATTGATTCTCTTATTTGTTCCTTTTATTATGTAATGCTTGTTAGTTACTACTGAATGCTGTGTACAGTTGTAATTGAACACCAGATTTATGACTTGTATTTTGTCACATTTCTTTCGTGTAATTATTGATCTGATGTTTGTATCTGTACCTAATAAATAAAATAAATAAAATAAATAAAATAAATAAAATAAATAAATAAACATGAGTTTGCAAAGAAACATAAGTATCAGTTTTGCTAGGTTACAAATGGTAGAATTTTTCTTAGAAAAACTCAGACACAAAAGAATCACATATCATTAAGTCTGAAAAATGTCTTTTTGATCTAACACCAAAAAAAAATGACTACATTTTGCTTTTACGATAAATTATCATTATATTTTTTATGTAAAACAATTCTATTTAAACTATTTCTTTTGTTTAACTTTGCATGTATTCTGTTCAGTATTATTAACAGTTTATTCTGATTTAATTAGCACATATGAATACCTGCACTCGGAAAATATAATCACTTTATGTACCACAATGTACAACACTCATGTTATAACAGCTGATAATGTAATCAATTTTTCATATTATAAATATTTGTTAAGTATAAATGGCTGATAATATGGATACTATATCAAACGATATTGACGACTATAACGTCGCGAACTTTTGTAGGTGTGCTCCAGGCAGCGTTCCAAATGTCATTAAAAATCCAAGTAAGAAACATAAAATCATACATATTAATATAAGGAGTATTCACAAAAATCGACATCATTATTTTATCTGAATGCTGGCTGAAGCACAATGATAAGGTTCCATGCCTTAGTGGTTACATATCACATGCCTCAAAAAATAATCCGATCCAGAATGACGGAGTTGTCATATACACAAAGACTAGTTTATTGTGTCATGTCTATGAACCACCAATCACAGATACAAACTGTTTAGTTTGCTGTACGAACCAAACAGCTGTAGTTAGTATTTATCGTTCACCATCCTACAAAGATCTACATAGTTTCTACAACAGTTTGATGGATTTAATAATTAGCTTAAGAAAATTTAAAAATGTGGTTCTTATGGGAGATCTAAATAAAGATATTAAAAGAGATACTACAGATAGAAATGCCCCAGAGTATTTGACAATTGCGGCGTCTTTGGGCCTCTTACCAAGCAATCTCCATCCTACCAGAGAAAATAGTTGTTTATATCATATTTTTCTAAGAATTAAAGATTCAGCTATTACCCTAGTTTTGGACACGTACATAACTGACCATTTACCGACCGTCCTATACCTTGAACACAGTAGTAGTCTTAGACCTATCGGACCCACCCACAAAATATGCATTGACTATGATAAAGTACGGTGTGAATTAAATAACAGCAATTTCATATCAATAATGGATGAAACTGATGCCAACATTGCAACGACTAGATTTATTACTCTAGTTCAAGGTGTAGTGACTAAACACACAAACACAATTAGGCGTAAAAATAAATCTAGAATATTAAAGCCATGGATTACACCCGGCCTACTTCGCTGCATTAAAAACCGTGACAATATGCACCACAATTCAAAGAGGGACCCAGATAATCTTATCCTTTTAGTTACCTATAAAAGATATAGAAAGGAGATGTACCATTTGGCCATACATTATGGGCCTGGCACGGCCAAACACGACACCATGTGTGTTTTGAAGATAAATGACTACTCTATTAACCTGTATAAATTTTTTTTTAAAAACTTTTGGTGGAAATAAGATACAAGATATTTGAAATGGAAATTATTCCGCAACTAAATATACCTCAAAATTGAATTTTAACATAAATATAATACCTAGATGTAAGTAAATAAAGGTATGTCTTTGCATCTTAAAGAACAAAAACTACATAAAGAGTGGCCAATAATAATTAATAATCACCTGTGTACTAGGGAACCTCGTACTATGTATACTCGTCCAAAAAAGCTAACCACAATCACAAACACCGCTGCATATTCTTAGCATGGGTAGAAGGTACTGATAATTATTATTGAATTTATATTCAATTACATTACATTAAAACCGTACGAAAACACCAATAAATCAGAGCAAAATATTTACGATACACAGTAGCAACACGAATGACATAACAGATAAAAAAGTGTTGCAAATGGTTTGAAAAAATATTTCTACTATCGATTAAAAAACAAAACGATTTTTACCGATTAATAATTATGGAATGTATAATAAATTATATATTTCTAGATTCTTTTTACTAATATACTTATAAAGTAAATAAAATATATTGTTTTCTAATATAATAATAAAAATATTATTTCCTTAAAACAATTTCTGCATACCATACTTCATTTTATTTTTAATGCTGGCAACATAAGACATTCATCCGCTATTACCATAGCCTATTCAAAATAATTAATCTTTAAAAACTAAATTCTTTCACCGATACTCTATCAAGAAACGAAAACGATGTAAAAATTTTAAAAATTATATGTTTAATTTCAACGATTCACAACTTTCTGGCCGCTACAGGCCGTATTTGGTATTTCTCCTTTCTGTAATGCCCTTCTTCGGAAACTTAAACGTAACATGGCAACTGATAAACAGTATATCGGGTAGAAAATGCTCGTCGCAAAATCCAGTGGAATTGCTTGGTTTGTCAAATGACCAGAAAATGTCTGCAAATCTTGTTAACCAGTACTTTGTTAATATTGGTAGGACATTAGCGTCAAATAATTATAATGTATAATACAAATAAAAACTTTGCTTTCATTGCTTTCCACCATACTCAACCATTGAACACGCCACGCAACTCACTTGGCATTATACCCGTTTGTGAAGAGCAAATAAAGTCTATTATAATATCCTTACGATCCGATTGTGCTACAGGGTGGGACAGTATTCCTTCTAAGGTTATTAAGCTCTCAGGTAATGTCTTAACACCACCTATTGCACACATTTGCAACTTATCAATTGCTACAGGCGTTTTTCCGAAAGCTTTGAAAAAAGCACTGATTACGCCAGTTTTTAAGAGTGGTGATAGAGACCGTGTCTCAAACTATAGGTCTATATCGGTTTTAACAGCCTTGTCGAAAATCCTTGAACGCATATTAAATAATTTCTTAGTTAATTACTTGGAAACAAATAAATTACTTTCAGCAAATCAATACGGATTTAGATCTGGGTTATCAACGGAAGATGCAGTTATTAATTTTACTGAAAGAGTTGTACAGAAAATAGACAATAAATATCAATCCCATGGTATCTTCCTGGATCTCTCCAAGGCCTTTGACACGGTCTCTAGTTATAGATTTCCTCATCTCGGATTGACCCTCATCTTGGAGCTTGAGAATATCGGCATACGTGGGCAAGCTCTGGCAATTTATAAAGACTACCTATCTGACCGCCTGCAGGCTACTAGGATAGGTACAGTTATGAGTGATGAAGAAAAAATTTGTTATGGTGTCCCCCAAGGGAGCATACTCGGTTCTACTCTATTCCTAACTAGCTTTCGCCCGCGGCTTCGCCAGCATGATATTTTAATAAAGAGTGGAGTATGTTCCCCGGGTTTCAGACTATCCATGTCAAATTTCATCACAGACGGCTCTGTAGATTAGCTGTGTAGCATACATATAAACAGCTGATAATAATGAAAATTACTTTTGTTTTCATTATGAAAACTTTAACGTTGAACTTCAGGTAAAGATTAGTAAATAAGTATATCATTGAAGTTATGAAGAGCTTGTTTACCTACTGAATATAACAGCAACAAAACATAAAATCTGAAAGCATTAGGTACCACAAAGTACATATCAGACAATCAGACCGTCCCTCCGCCTCACTGTGCTTAAGCGCACTAACTCATACGCTTAGGTCAGATATCTGACTGTAAAAGACAAAGTTAATCTACTTACATTAAATACTGAAGGCAATAAATCTATCAATTTTGAAAACAATTTGATAACTTCTCTAGAATGAGCATTGTAAAATACATATATATTTTTTTATGTTATACTGTTTTATTACAACAACAAATGATGTACCTAGTTAGATTATGTACTAAAAGCTAAAAAGTAATACGGTAAGTTCTAGCTACCAGATCGCACCAATCTTCTCATCAATCTGGGGTATTAATCAGACAAATATAAAATCGTTGGGCAAGTGAAATTTCTATCATAATGTTTACTCTGGATACCCTACGCCCAAAATTAATTTATTTTTAGGTACTTAATTTTATTTTCAAGTTTTTAGTGTTGTTGTTAGTTGATACTTCTCATTCTATTTTCATAGTGAGCCCTTTTCTACCGATCAAACCCTGTCATTCGATACCCATATTGAGGTATTTGTGAAAAATAAGTAATCCGCCATTTTGTGGCGGCGGCCATCTTGGATTTTTCATAGTGAGCTCTATTATACCAATCAAGACCTTTCAATTGATACCCACATTGAAGTATTTGTGGAAAATATGTAATCCGCCATTTTGTGGCGACAGCCATCTTGGATTTTTCATAGTGAGCTCTATTCTACGAATCAAGCCCTTGCATTTGATACCCATATTGTGGTATTTGTGGAAAATAAGTAATCCGCAATTTTTTGGTGGCAGCCATCTTGGATTTTTCATAGTGAGCTCTATTCTACGAATCAAGACCTTTTATTTGATACCCATATTGAGGTATTTCTGGAAAATAAGTAATCCGCCTTTTTTGGCGGCAGCCGTCTTGGATTTTTATAGTGAGCTCTATTCTACCAATCAAGCCCTTTCATTTGATACCTATATTGAGGTATTTGTAGAAAATAGGTAATCTCCATTTTGTGGCGACAGCCATCTTGGATTTTTCATAGTGAGTTCTATTCTACGAATCAAGCCCTTTTATTTGATACCCATATTGAGGTATTTGTAGAAAATAAGTAATCCGCTATTTTTTGGTGGCAGCCATCTTGGATTTTTCATAGTGAGCTCTATTCTACGAATCAAGGCCTTTTATTTGATACCCATATTGAGGTATTTGTGGAAAATAAGTAAGGATTTTTTTATAGAAAGATATTGTGCTTTTCTACGAATCAAGTTCTTTCGTTTGATACCCATATTAAGGTATTTGTGGGAAATTAGTAATCCGCCATTTTGTGGCGGCGGCCATCTTGGATTTTTCATAGTTTCTATTCTACCTATCAAGCCTTTTCATTTGATACCCATATTCAGGTTGTTGTGAAGAAATAATTATAATATGATTCGCCAGTTTGTATTGGCGGCCATCTTGAAATTTCAATCATTTAAATATTATCTTTAATCTTGATGACAATATGAGTGTATACCAAATATCAGATCAATCTGTCATCAAAAAGGGGGTAAAATTCCAATTAATAACTTTCATAGCTCAGGCTTTTTGCCGACTTAGTCGATACTTTTCCTTATATTATGGCAACATTATACAAAATCTTTATAAATTGTAGCCTATGTGTTATTCTGATGTATAAACTATATTATTGTAAAGTTTCATCCAAATCCGTTCAGTAGTCTTTGCGTGAAAGAGTAACAAACATCCATCCATCCATCCATCTATCCATCTATACATACATCTTCACAAACTTTCACATTTATAAAACTAGTAGGACTAGTAGGACTAGTAGGATAGGATTAGTAGGATATACATCAATGATCTGTGTAGCCTGCACTTACAAAACTGTGAGATTTTCACGTATGCAGATGACACTGCCCTGTTATCATATGGTGTAGATTGGGAATCCGCAAAGCGTCATGCAGAAAACGGGCTAGAAACAGTAATGAAGTGGCTCTCTATAAACTTGTTAACTTTAAATATCGAGAAAACCAAATTCGTACGTTTTTATATTCTTAAACTTAAACTCTCCGAAATCACCAGTTACTACTAACACTGCGAGCGCACAGCTGTACCGGTCCTGGTTATTGTGCCTGTCTTCAGATATCGCAGGTAAACTGCATCAAGTATCTTGGAGTTCTGGTCGATGAAAATTTAGATTGGCGACCACACATGTTCTGGCCCTTGTCAATAGAGTCAGGAAGCTTATGGCAATATTTAAAACCTTGCGTCAATCTGCCGATTCCTCCACTATGCTTTCTGTTTATACTGCTCTCTGTCAGTCTGTCATAACCTACTGTATACCAGTATAGGGGGGGGCACGTATAAGATGCTTTTCCTAGGGTTAGAACGAGCACAGCGGGCCGTCTTAAAAGTAATTCGTTACAAGCCTCGTTACTATTCTACTTCACAATTTATATTTTGGCCGTGTGGTTGACGGCATAGAATACAAGTGTCACCACCCCCTATCTTCCGGTGGGTGTCGTAAGAGGCGGCTAAGGAATAAAAACGATGCAAATACCATCTTTGCGTAGAGACGGAAAACTCGATATCAAACCCTATGCGACTGCCTCGTTGGTCTCGCGGCATAAATGTGCGCGTGGGATCGGGAGGTCCCGGGTTCGATTCCTAGGTCGGGCAGTGTTATTGGGTTTTTCGGTCACGAAATTCTCAGTAGCAGCGCGAAGTCTGGAAATGTGCCCGGTACGGCAATAGGCTCGCCCCTTATTACGTGGGACTAAAGTATATCTGACGAAAAGTGGGTGTAGAAATACACCTCTGCCTACTCTTCGGGGTTATAGGCGTGAGACTATGTATGTATGCATGTAACTTTATAAGGAATGTGAGGTCCTCACTATAAGACAGTTATACATTCTCCGCATAACACTGCGCAAGCACACGAAAATGGGACTAATTAGCAATATTCCACAGAAGCGTTCCAAAGCAGTATGCCTTAGTGTGAGATGTAGAACTGCTTTTGCAAGCCGTCAGTTTGATGCAATGGGAGCAAGGTTATATAATAGAATAAATAAAAGGTTGTCAATATACCATTTGAATAAATATGAAACTAAAAACAAACTTATAGATTGGTTACGTTATCTGACTTATGATCAAACTGAAATATTATTATCAAGCTGTTTCTAAAATAAATAAATAAAAATATATATAAAAAAATAAAATAAGGAATAATGTGTATTTCCTAGTTAGTAGCTAAATTACTCAGTAAAATTAAGTATTTTTAATGTTTAAATTTTAGTGTAAAATTCATATTAAGTGTAGTTATAAGCAAATTATGTTCCACAAACCGGTTGCCATCTCAAATATTTATATGAGGAGAATCACTAACTCCTATCATACAAGCTCTGCTTAGTATAGGAGCTAGCAAACTCTATTTCGATTATTACAATTTTACAACTACACGATGTAACACAAATTTATCATAGTAATAAGTAACGTGTTATAATTATGTTGTTGTACTTAATATGAATAAAGATTTTTATTATTTATTATTTTTATTACCTATCTTACTCAGACAGATTGCTTAAAAAGTGGACATATAATGAAAGGCTTACTCATTTTAAATTTACATTGGAAAAGCGTAGAACAATAATAGATCTATTATTTTTATATAAAATACTCCATAATCAAATTGAATGCCGCCAGATACTAGACAGCATAATGTTCAATGTCCCACGTCGTATACCACGTGCTCCTCTGTTAGTGCCCCCGTTTCGAAAAACAGTGCTAGGCTACAATTCAGCTATTCCAAGGATTAGTAGAGCTCTCAATAGATGTTCTGGATCGATTGATGTATTTGCCGTAAGTGTGAATAAATTTCGACAATACCTGATCGAAACAAATGTAAATTCTTTATAAGTTACCCTCAAATCTTCTTTTTTGTATATATCTAATATCATTGCCTCAAACACATAGATTTAGTATTTCCTAGCTCTTAAGAATCTAATCGCATATGGTATTTACCTTTAATTAGTTGTACAATTAAGTCAAGCTATATATGAATGTAAGATGTGATAAAATTTTTGTAACATTGGTAAACCTAAATAATGAAATATAATAAAAATAAATAAAGAGTCAGCGTGCTTTATAATTAACCTACTGTCTACCTCACCCTATGTTAATAAGCTAAGAAGAATTGCATTCCAGCAGTAAAACTTAATTCTTGTCACTTATAAAGCTGCTTATCCCATCGTAGACAATAAAACAAAGTTGACAAGGTCCTTTTACACTGGCCAGTCGTGATCCGGCCGTCAACATAAAGAACAAATAATAATTCACGAAACTACCATTGTAAAGTCTCTTTGAATGTTATTATACCTACGTATAAATATGTAGAATTATACATATAAGCTCTATTCATGTTTGGCTTAGAATAAACAACGGTTGAAACGGATTTTTCGCCATTTTAATGTTTGTAAAGGCCTTTCATGTTTGTCAACAGCTCCTTTTTATTAGTACTGAAGTTCTATTCTGTTTGATAATGAAAGGCTGTGAACAATAAAATAGACTATTTTATCTTTCAGCAAACAAAGCCGTATATGTCAATTAAAAATAAAAATAAAACTGAGTTTAAAAACTGAGTTCGATACCGAATTCAATTAAAAAAAACTTCAAAGGAGGCGAGTAAATCATTTCACCTTTAAGCCAATGTGTCCAAAACAACGGCCAAACTTGGGAATTCAAGATTTAAAATTGCAAGAGTATAAAGCCAGTTAATTCATTCAAGGGTCGTGGTTATGCCGCTGAGCGACGTAGACGTTCTTTGTGTAACAAGCCTTTTATTTATTTACATACTTCATATTCACACAAAAAAGACCAACAAAAACAGGGATGTTGAATGAAAACGGTTATTTAAACGAATTTAAAATGGGTTAGATTCAGTTGGTAACAAGTAAAATGTGAAGAAATAATTATGTAACACGTGTACAGTTTAGGCATGTACATATCAAAATAAAAGACTTGACGTAGGCTGAATGAGTCGTCAACAGGCAGCCTATATTTTAGACTTGAAAAGACACTTATCGTGATGTAGATAACGTATATAACGGCTTTTCAAAAACGTATTGTTGTACGAATAAGGTAGAAAATAAGTAAACGTTATAAATTGTGTTGAATGAATAATTCTATAAATGTTTAACCACTCTCCAACGCCATAGTTTACAGGGAGTCTGAAGGCTTGAGACATGGCACATTTCTAGTCTCCCGACGAGATTCGGATCAAACGACCTTACATACCCTTCGAAGAACCGTAGCTCTCTGCTGTGAATGCCACAGCGGGCCGTCATCCATCCAAGGGGTGATCTGTGCAAACGCTGCTTAACTTTACTGATATCAAAGGTAAGTTTAACCATAATATTGTAAAATTGTTAATCAGTACATTACTTATGAGTTTTCTAAATACGTCTACAGCAGTGCATGTATTAATACCGTAGTGCCTGGTAAACTCAATACATAAAATAAATCGTGCTCACCTAATCGCTTCTCAAGACGATCCAATTAATGATCGTCCAATATTTTAGCTAGAACTAGGTATTCATTTCCGTGACCTAAAAAATTGCTTTCGTACACAAATGACTTATAGCAATAATTTATAACCACTGACCTAGAAAAATCCTAAGACATTTCTAACAATAAGGTAATTATGGAAGAAAGTCAAAACTTTTTGTCCTCACAAAAAATTACGCTTCTGACACCTACCAAGGCTCGATTTCAGGTCGAGATACCAAACATCTTTTGATGAAAAGTCTTTAATTTTTATTACAAAGTACTTCTTTATTTTATGATAGTTATTAATTGAACAATAAAAATTAAGGATTTTGCTGTTTAGGTATTTGAAAATTATAGGCAGCGATAGCCTAGTGGAGATACCAACGGACTGCCATGCAGAGGGTATCGGGTTCGAATCCACGGCGCGCACCACTGACTATTCAGCGTTATGTGCGTGTTGAATTGTTAATTATCGTTTGTTTCGTACCTCGGAGAGCATGTTAAGTCGTCGGTCCCGGCTGTCATGAAGATCTTTGACAGTCGTTATAGGGCGTCAGTACCTCTAAAAATAAACTGTCACTAGTCTAAACCATGGAATATCGCTATCCCTTCGGGTTGCGGAGGTCAGACAGGCAGTCGCTCCGTGGAAAAGCTAATATTCCGCCAAATCCGGTTAGACTAGAAAGCGGACCCCAGGTTGAGACTGGGATAACTGTTTGAAAATTATATTACTAAAAACAGCGGGTGAATTATAAAGATTTTTGTATTTCCTATTTGCCAATAAAAACTTAACTCAATGAAGAAATAAAACTGCATGGTTAGCCCAATGGTAAAAACTGCCTCCTTGGTTGTAGTACAGCTGGGTGGTAAATTTTGACTGCACGGTTGGTGTAGTGGTTTAAGCAGCTGCCTCACCGCTTGACACTGTGCCGAAGTGTTGTGGGTTCGATCCCCACACGAGACAACACTTTGTGTGATTCATAAATTGTTGTTTCGAGTCTGGGTGTTCATTGTGTCCGTTAGTTGTATGTTTGTAAAGTTCCCCGCGACACAGGATTTAGTCCTAATGCGGGAGTTGTGCTTTAAAAAAAAAAAAGACAAAAAAAAATCTGTTTGGTGCCCAAATAGGCTATAACTTTGTGTAATCTACGTACCCTTTGTTATTTCGAGTATTGATGTACCTACTTTTAGTCTGCTCATTTATCATATCTTCGGTGAGACAAGATTTAATTTTAATACAGGCGCAATCTTGGAAAAGCGAATAAAGATACAGACAACCTAAGTGTACATATATCTCAAAAAATGTGAAGAAAATGTAAAGTTGTTACTAGATAGACGTAATAGGGCTAACGCTAGAACGATCTCATTCAACCACATTTTTCATAATGAACCTTTGTGGTTATTGATTTGAATAAATAAACTAATTTGATAACCCAAAAATAATAAAACAACGTGTGACCTTGTTTGCCGAACAGCAGGGTTATTTACAAGTGAAAGTCATTCCACAATAATTAATCATATTTATTTAATCATTATGCCTATTTAGGCGATATAGGCGCGAATTCGCTCGCTCTAATCTTTCGTGGTGTGTTTAAATATTCTTTGTAATATTTGTGGAGCTTTAGTTCCAATATTTATTGTTTCTGTTCAATACAATGAAACGGAATAAATATATTATTAATTCTATTCTATATAAATGTTAATATTTATTTTCTTACCTTAGTCCAAGATCTTAAGCCAAACTATTCAAGAAATAGTTATTATATTATATACATTAAAATAGTCTCAAAAGCATCACAACATAGTATAAAACAAAGTCTGTCTTCTGTCTGTCTGTCCCTATGTATGCTTAAATCTTAAAAACTGCGCTACGGATTTTAATGCGGTTTAAATAGATAGAATGATTCAAGAGGAAGATTTATATGTATAATTGACGCAGGCGAAGCCGCTGGCGACGTCTAATAAATATGAAAATTTAAATTAAATCAGAGAATCTATTTGGTTTTAGACAGCTGCCTAATCTAAATTAAAAAGGTAAACACCAATTAAGAAAATTCTAGCGACAATGAGTAGGGTTTTCAGACGTTCTAAGTGTCGGTGTCTATTAAATCAATGACAATTTTGTCTTTGTACCTTATTCACCAACGAAAATCCGTAGTGATATTTTCTATATTTAATATGCGCAATGAAGACACAATACTGCGAATAAACTGAATTCGAAACGATAAATCGTATTCGTTGTTCTAGTAATCAATCAACAGACGCACGCACGGCTGTAATTAGTAAGTTGTGATGTGATAGATTGCCGAGGGGCGTCGCCTCAGAAACAATAGGACAGTCTTCATCCCGATGTATTCCGACTGGCATTCATTACAGTCCGTTCACGAGTAACAGCGGCAAGCGGCAGCGAGAGCGCTTCGATGTCAATTGCGTTTTTTACGCGGCATGTACTTCGAAATCGCTACCGCTGCCGTTCGCCGCTGATAGTTGTGAACGGGCCTTTACCTCTCGCCTGTGTTTTGTGGCAGCCATTAGGATTTGGTTGATGCTCCTTTTTCAATGATCTCGAGTGAGCGGTTTTGTTCTGCGTGGAGAATTGGAGATTGCATCAAAGTTGGCGTCATTATTACCGACGGTATAATGAGGCGGCTGGCCGATGTCAGTTGGGATACATTTATATTAATGTGTAGCTCTGAGAACGTTCTCATACAAGATAATAATTACGATAAAATGAGACAATATTATAAAGTAATTGTGATCTAATGGACACCTCTGAATACTTTTGGCATGCCTTTTGCAATTTGCCGAACTAAGTAACTGTTTTTCGGCTTATAGAAAATGAGAAATAAGAATATGAACATATTATATTTATATTCTTATTTTATTATTATTAAACTCATCATCCACCTAGCTTTTTCCCAGTTGCATTCTTGGGCCCGCTTACTAGTCTAACCGGATTTTATTGAATTTTAGTTTTTGCACGGAGTGACGACCTGTCTGACATCTGCAACGCAATGGTAAAGCAATATGCCATAGTAAAAAGACACTAGGACACACTCTCCACAACAACTGTCAAAGATCTTCATTAAAGCCGGGACCGACGGCTGACGGAAGTCACTGCAGATTAAATCCAAATAAACTTAGAAACTATAATAACCATTCCAGTTATTCCATTTGTACCACAGTGGTCTTAATCTATTTTGACAAAGTTCTTTGTTCGATAACCTTCAAACAATATGACAGGAAAGAAATCTTGTACATTTAATTTTGTTCGAGTTAAACATAACACTACGTTTTAGCAATCTAATAAGCAAGTTAGTAACATTGTTTAACTTTAACCCAAACCACTACGTTCAAGTTCAAATTAGAAAATTACTTCATAATTTAGGGAGATCGAATAACTTCTTAACTATAAGCGATGAAATATTGATTACCCCTGTGACCATTTAATTTTTCAGTATGGCAGGATGCCACATACGAATTTGATATTTGTTAAATATAGTGGACCGACTGCAGCCCGCGTCTTCGCCCGCATAGGGAACAAAAAGTAGTCCATGTACTATTTTGATGTATAAGCATAGTTTTTTTAGCTTAATCCAACTAAACTCGCAAACCAGGGTTGTTTGTGCTAAGTCTAATGACTGACTAAGTGTTTAGGGATTAAGTACGACACTAATATTACCTACAATAAATACTTTATGCCCCATGAATATATATATGTAACTAATTTATATGAGTACGTATTTGTGTGTGTGTGTGTGTATACTCGTATTATAATTCATATATATTAATATGCTTAGTCGAGCAACGTTTAATGTCGCAGTAGCTTACTACCTTATTATATAAGTAGCGCTCTATAAAGGGACTAAAGCGTCTTGCGAACGTCGTCTTGACTGAAGGTACATCAATTCGAAATACCCGTCGTTTTAGAAGTTTTGGATACGTTACAGATTTACGCATGATTTTAATATAAATTGGCGCACGTTAAGTACCTTACAATCGTTGTAAAGATCTTTCGTGGCGTATCTAAATGGCTTTTTGAGCATAGTTTTAAGGACAGATCTTTGTGCTATTTCTATCTGTATCATGAAAGATTTTCCAGCATTTCCCCATGAACTGATACAGTATGTAATCAATGACTGACATAATGCAAAATACACTAGTTTCAAAATATTTACTGGGGTTGAAGGTCGCAGTAGTCTTATGATATTAGCCGTTTTACGAACTCGATTTGACAAGAAGGAAATATGTGGCCTAAAGTTGAGAATTGTTGTCTATCATTATACCTACATACTTAATCGTTTGGGTTTTATTTAAGTTTTGACAGTCGCAGAAATTTCCTGGCAGGGACTTATGTAGCTTAATACTGAGCGTGGCGTTTGGAGCTGAGGCAGCAGTCTTATGGAAACAGATATAATGTGTTTTCTTGTATGACCATGTTTTTGTAGGTCCCAGGGAGGTGAGCCTATTGCCGTTACCGGGCACTTTACCAAACTCTGTGCTGCTACTGAGAATTTGGAAACAAGTAGTAACACTTTTGCCTGACCCGAGTATAGAACCCAGGAATCCCTGATCAGCAGACGCATACTCTATCGACTGGACCACGGAGGCAGTAACCATCTACGAGTATTAGTGAGCTATCTCCTTCTTAAGGACAGACAGACGCGGCTGGGGAACCCTTGTTATAAATTAAGAAAATTTCACCTGCGGCTTTGCCTGCATGAATTATACACTGCAACTTTCCTCAGATATCATACTATCAATAAAAACAAGTAAGTAAAAACAATACAAAAATCCGTTCGTCAGTTTTTGGGTTTATCCTGTTCATACGAACAGAAATACGCGGCTGGGGGACTCACATTCTTGGTAAATAATGCTCAAATGTCAGCTCGTTTGTAGCTGGTGTCAACAGCTTACTTAACATTCAAGTTGTTAGTTAGTCATCAATTTTCCATCCCTAACGAACTCACTTTAATTAAGTTATTGTGACCCTCATTTCAACCCTTTTATACGTGTCAACCTATCCCATTGAACTAAAATGTATGATACTCTGATTTTCGTGAACATAATTTTCTATTATGATACGCCTTACTTACATACACATTTATGCGTATCTGTTTGGGTTAACTTGAAAGTAAATGATAAAGTTAGACTCAGTTATGTTAATAAAGATATTACATTAACTCATAGACCATTCCCACCCGCACGCAAAATACACGCCAGGACGTGGAGTTGCGGAAACAGCCCGTGCTACCAAGTACCAAGTACATTAATTAACTCATTATTTTAATGGAACGAAATTTGTTTATTTGTTTAAGAAATGTCGAGCTTGAAATGCAAATATGTAATTTAATTTTAATTAAATTCGCAGACACACAATGGTCTCGTGATGTCCACTTTGCTATTTGTTTTGTGCTTGCAACGTTGAAACTGTGGGGACCAATTTCTCGTTTCTTAGTACAGAAAGCAAAAATGGTACAACAATCCCACAGAGTTACGTAATGTGTAACTGGGAAGGAAGGTTAAACTAAATTTGACCCGTTTGGGTTGGTGTATGTATGACTAGCAGTCGGCATGGAGACTTACAATAGTTTGCTATAGGTAGTAAGTCTTTTGATTTCAGCATGCATTCATGGCTAGATCGACCGGCGAGGATTCACTTCAGGCGACGTTTGTCTCTTTGTACATAAAGAATGTCTTCTATGTCACAAGACACGGTATGTCTTTGCTATGAAATCGCTACGATCCCGCTACGCTCTTGCTACGCTGTCTCTACGACTGAATTTTGGCAGCGTAAAGCCAGCACACGCAAGCACAATTTGCCAAACCTTCATGCCATGCTTTGACATAAAAGATTGAGCGACTGAAGTTAGTAAAGAGGAATAAAGATATAAAATATTTGTTAGCGATCAAATATACGCTAGAAATATAATTCTGCAAGAAACAACTGCAAATAATAATGAAATGCAAGTGATCAGAAGATCGTGATATTATAAAATAGAATAAATCTTGAAAAACGGCAAGGTCCGAAGCACCCGTAACCGGCGGGAGTGCATGAAAAGAGTAATGAATGTAGAGGAAGCGCGTGAGGTTTGTAATGATTGAAGCAAGTGAGGTTCTGTTGTCTTTGCCTACCCCAACGGGAAAAAGGCGTGGGCATATGTAACTAGACTATTTGTCACTTGAAATAAATACATAGTATTTATTTCAAGTGACAAATAGTCTAGTTACACATTACATTCAAATGTGACCCATTAGTTTCATTCTCAGTCATATAAACCCATTAAATAAAATATGCTTTATTTTGAGTAAAATTGCAGAAGAGTAATAACTCTCAATAAAGCATTTATTTATATTTATTAATTTATAGACTCACGCCTGTATCCCCGAAGGGGTAGGCAGAGGTATAATATTACATCCATATTTCGCCATGCATTTGTAGGTCCCACGTAATAGGGGGCGAGCCTATTGCCGTACCGGGCACATTACCAGATTCCGTGCTGCTACTGAGAATTTCCTAACGGAAAAACCCAATAACACTTTGCCCGACCCGGGAATCGAACCCGAGACCTCACAATCCCGCGTGCACATTTATGCCGCGAGACCAACGAGGCAGTCAGAATAAGGCAAAAATTTTAAATTTAAAGTGTTCATAAATATATTTATACTCAAATATTGAACTAGTATTATAAAATATTTTTGGTTAAATATTCTGCAAAAGGAAACACATTTTTCAACTAAATCTCGTGTACGAGCAACTGCATCGCTTTTGATAAACTTTTAACGATTTATGATAGAAATGTTGACGCGGCGTACAGTGAATTATTTTTGCAAGATGGACAACATTAATTTACATTTATGGTTTTGTTTTTAGAGACATAATAATAATTACGTTATGCTCATTATTAGAATTTCAATAAAATTTAATGATTACTACAAATCGAGAAAGTTAAAAATTGATTTTTTTAATGAGCTTATAATTTTAAATATTGTAACAAAATCTGCTCTGGCAATGCTTGAGCATCTATGCATCTAACGCAGACGACTTTTATTTCGTGTTGGAGGCGAAGCAAATAAAAATAACGAAATAAAAATGACTAGATAACTTTATTGAGAATCTTTACTTTTGATAACACTAAAGATACATTAAGAAGGGAATGAAATAAGGCAACTGCATCTGCTATTATCACAGTATAGACGACAATGCTGTATTCTGACAGCCTATAAAATACCTAATAGTAATACTGTTTTTATGTAATAATAGCAAGTTAAACCGCTGTTCATACACACCCTGTGTCTAATTCATTCGGTCCATTATGTCCACTGTGCGCGGATTCAATACCAACCGCACTGTATTAAGCGGACATCGATAGCTGCGCGATGCAATTTAAGTTCGTTTGCTGCATGAAAAGTTAAACGGAATAAATGGCCCAACATTGTGCAACCATATTAAATTCAAATTCAAATTCAAATTCAAAATTCTTTATTCATTTGGGTCACAATGTGACGCTTATGAACGTCAAAATAATAAATTTATAAAATAATTACTTATACTCAAATTTAAAACATTATTACTGTATGCTTCTACATTTACATTTACTGCCGCGTTCGCAAAGCAATAGGTAGAACCATGAGAAAGAACGGGCAATAAAACTCACGGTCACTCTTTTTCATCGCCAGGTTTTGCATAATACACAATTTAAATTTTGTAAGGTGCTGCAACTGTTACACCTTCTATATCACTTGTATATATTTACTGTACATCATAATACTCAAGCATAATACTTTTGGTTAGCCTCCTCAGAATAGACATGGTGAAACAGGAGCATCCACTTACATTATATATACCTAATAATGCAGGCAATCCGCGAAAGTGATCAGAACCATGATGGAAATGATGCAGTTAAATATTAAAATCTAATACCAGCCCGCAAGACCGTCATCGACCAGTCATCGCAAGTAGCACCCGTTCACGAGTATGACGCATGTGCCAGCCATCATCCCTCTCGCCATATTAGAGGGACAGGGATGACCCGACACACGACGCCACCACAAGAAATGACATTTTAGTGAGCATGACGACAACGGTATACGAACCAGCAGTAAGAAACAATCTATTGGTATACTGACCATGACCGCCAATTACCTCCATTTTCCAGATCGTTATTATTAACATAAGTTAGTGGAACGCGTGAAGGAATGCAAATGTAGAAAGAATTTTGTGAAGGTGACAAGTGAACAATGATATGATCAGAGATAAATAATGTTAAACTACATTCAACAAATCATAAAAATATCCAAATCCTGCAAAAATCATGTGTTCACGAGACACCTCCACTTAACATGTAAATAAAATAATCGTGAGCTAAACAAGCCTAAGCCTATCCCCACGGTGTCTTATCATTTAAAAATTCCTTAATAGTGTAATAACCCCTTTGTAAAAGAAAGTTCCTAATTGTCTGTTTGTATTTGTGCATGGGTAAATTCATTATTTCAAGAGGCAATTTGTTGAAAAATCGTATACCAATCCCCGCAAATGAGTTCTGAACTTTATGTAGACGGTAGTTAGTTCCCACCAGTTTATGCTTATTCCTTGTGTTCACGTTGTGCAAATCACTATTTTTGCGGTATAGAATTAAGTTTTTCTTAATGTACATTAAGTTAGCATATATATATTGCGATGCAACTGTCAATATGTCTACTTCTTTAAATTTATCACGTAAAGAATCTCTAGCACCTAACTTATAAATTGCACGTATGGCCCTTTTTTGAATGACAAAAATAGTCTGTATATCAGCAGCTGTACCCCATAACATTATTCCGTAAGACATTACGCTGTGAAAATAACTAAAATAAACTAGTCTAGCAGTATCTATATCTGTGAATTCCCTAACTTTCCTAACTGCAAACGCTGCAGAACTAAGTTTTACTGCGAGACAGGATATTTGGGCGCCCCACTGAAGCTTACAATCTAAAGTTACACCTAAGAATACGGTTGATTCGACTAGTTGAATTGTTTCCTTATTTAAAATTATATTAGTAGGAACACTTTTGACATTAGGCAAAGAGAATTTAACACATTTGGTTTTGCTTGAGTTGAGTACCAAATTATTTGTCGAAAACCAATCTAATACTTGTGCAAGAGTGTTATTGACGGTATCAAAGTTACTTAAATTACGATCAACTTTAAAAACTAGTGACGTATCGTCGGCAAACAAAACAATATCACATAAATTTTGTACAAAGAACGGCAAATCATTAATATATATTAAAAAAAGAAATGGACCGAGGATAGAGCCCTGTGGAACGCCCATTCCTACTGGCAAACCTAGAGACCTACTCCCATTAACATCTACATACTGAATTCTATCACTAAGGTAGCTGGCAACAAGATTGAGTGCGGTATCTCTAATACCATAAAGTTTCAATTTAAGTAAAAGCGTATTATGTTCCACACAGTCAAAGGCCTTTGATAGGTCACAAAAAACACCAATGGCATCCTTCGAGTTTTCCCAAGCATTAAAAATATGCTTTAACAAAGTTACACCGGCATCAACGGTGGAGCGACCCTTAGTAAAGCCATACTGTTCACTGTGAAATAAATTATTTGTGTGAAAGTGGCTCTCTAGTTGATGCAAAATAATCTTTTCAAAAATTTTACTAATAGCAGGCAAGATAGAAATTGGCCGAAAATTACTAGGGTCGCTCTTTGATCCCTTTTTGAATATTATATATATATATATATTGATTAGGAGGAATTCAAAAGAGAAAGACCTTAAGGTTTTCTATTTAACTTATCGGTACCTGTAAAAGAAATCATGGAAATCTAAATGTCCGTATATTTTTACATAATACTAGAGGATGCCTGCAGCTATGCCTGGGTATTTCTTTAAGCGTTTCTGCCCGATAATGTTTTCTATTTTACCGCAAATATCGGAAATCTCTTCTTAGTACGCCCCCTGCGTTCCCCAAGGAACATACATGTCAAATTTCAGCTTCTTCTGCCCAGTAGTTTCAGATGTTAATTGTCTGTTAGTGACGCAAAAATAACGAATTTAAATAATACATTTTCGGAAAAACCCAGTAACTCTTTTTTTTACCGACCCGGGAATTGAACCCGGGACCTCCGATCCGCAGTCGCATACGCTATCCACTGGACCTCAGTGGCAGCACGGAGTCTGGTGATGTGCCCGGTATCGGCAATAGGCTCGCCCTCTATTACGTGGGACGTGAAAATACATGGCGAAATGTGGGTGTAATGTTAAACCTCTGCCTACCTAAATTAGTATACAAATGCAACTTCATACTTACAATTAGTAACGCACACTGCTAATCCAAATTAAAGCCACTACAACCGCATATCTACCAAATTTTGTTTTCAACAAATCTATTTCGCTCGGTTAATAACATACAAATAATCATGGCAAATTTTGTATCAATTATGAAATGTGCCATTTCGACTAGATAAGCTCGCTGATGTAGTGACGTAGGTTATGCTAATGTTACAGCTGATTATGACGTTTCTGGCCGAGCGAAATGTTATTTAGCTATTCTTTTTAAGCTCGGCATTTCATAATATTTGGCGCTTGTATACAGGTTTCTAACTGTGATGCATAATGTGCTTGTTATGTTCGCATGTGTGTTTAATTTGTATATTATCGAGCTGATAAGTAGTTTTCTTTCTCCGTGCTGTCAGGGATTAAGAATACCAAGTGTCACTGTCTAATTTCGTTCCGTGCCGTAAAAGGCCTGAAGTGAATAGTATCTTTGGAAAGACAGAAATCTCAACATCAGACGCTATACCAACCCGTCTGGCTAGCATGGTATAGTAGGCTTAATTCTCTTATCAACTCGCGAAGGCGAAACACTGTTCGCCAATTAGGAAAGGATATGATTATATCGAGGAGTGGACAGCGAAAGACTGTATGATAAAGTTATATTCGCTGTCCTCTTTGATCCACAGAAGTCTGTCATTTCTCGTTATAAATTCAATAAGAAAATAATCTTACTACACCTAACTGTTTGTACACTGATTGGCGTAGTGGTTTAAGCGACCACTAATATAGTCACTATTTAGCACGACTAGGCCTAATGTTGCTTCATTACATGCAAATTGATTTAAAGAGTGTTTACTTTAAGAGTTCGTATATTTTCAAAATCAACCACGATACAAGATTGATTCCTGGTGTGAAAATATTATTTTTATAAATATACAACTTACAAACGAAGATCATCAATAATAAGGAATATTGTGACAGCCGGTGTCTGGTCAAAATTGTCATCACAACGGTTGTCAAGAACTACTGACGTCTACACGATATGTTACTCGCTGTCAGTGCTACTCGCTGTTTCCTTCCAATCCCGTTACCCCGTCCATAACAATTGGTGTCAGAAGTGGGATTGGAAGGATCAAAGATGCCAGTCATGCCGAGAGAAGGGCCTACGACACGTGCAAGGGCTGCCGCTCAAGAGCAAGGCGACTCTAGCCAGGAAGTTGTGAGCAGGGATGCTCCTTCGCAAGGAAGCGGATCTGAAGGAGGGGTATCTACGTCCGCAAGTGCAGCTAACAAAGCAAGGCTCGCAGCAGATTGAATCTCGACTCGAGCAAAACTCTCAGCAGCTTGAATCTCGACTCAAGCAAAACTCGCAGCAGCTTAAATCCGAACTCCAGCAAAACTCGCAGTAGCTACAATCTCAGCTTAGCGAGATAATGGACAGCCAGGATGAGATTGGCGACAAGCTTATATATCGGAGAACGCTCGTAAGATCACCGAGATGGAGATGTGTATCGGTGAAGTGCAATCTCGCATGGCTACTATAGAGGAAGAGATACAGTCCTGCAAAGTGGCATTATCGGAAGAGGTGCAGTCCCGCATGGCGTCAGTATCGGAAGAGATACACACCCGCATAGCTACGGTGGAGGAGGAGTTAAGGAAGATGAAAACCCACAGCATTTTGGTGTCCGTTAACCCGTCTAGTTCTGGTGGTTATATCAAGGTGCCGTTATTCGAAGGAACCTCGTCCTGGGAAGCCTATAGAATGCAGTTCGAGGCTGCCTCTAGCAGCGACGGTTGGGATAATGACCAGGCTAAGTTTGCACTCATCCTGGCGTTGCGTGGGAAAGCATTGTCGGTGCTTGAGGCCGTCGTCAAGGACGCCACTTACAAAGAACTTTTTGAGGCTCTGTAATCCAGTTTTGGAGATGCGCACTTACAATATGTGTTCCGAGCCAAGTTACGCACTCGCCGTCAGCACTCGAATGAATCCTTGCAGCAGTGGGCGATGGAAGCGACGAAGATGGTGCGAAAGGCTTATCAGTCGGCACCCGCGGAACAAGTTCAAAGCATGCGACTCCAGGTGTTCATCGACGGAATTTATGACAATGAGGTCAGAGCTGCCGTGCGCTTGAAACACCACAGCCATGTTAAAGACGCATTAGCACATGCTTTAGAAGTAGAGGCTGTTCAACGAGAAATTACGAGTGATCGGGATAGAGTTATTGCAGCAGAAGTAGGAAGAACTGGTCGCAGATCTTTTATCCTAAAGTGTTTTAACTGTAAGGAACCCGGACACTTAAGAAGTAGCTGTCCGAAACATGTAACAGAAAAAAGTAAGATTGACGCTAGTGTTCAAGTGTTGAAAGATGATCAGGAAACAATTACAGCCAGGACTTCGATGCAAGCGCTGATCAGAAGACGGAAAGCTCCGAGAGTTCGTATTCGGCAACGCACGGATGGTAATGGTTTAACTATCGATGGAGCAGTCAATGGCGTTACCTGTTCGCTGACTTTGGACACCGGTGCGACACGAACGGTTATAGGAACTCGCTTGACAAGAAAGAATGAAAAAATTTTAAGACCGCCAAGTTCACCTCGACTGACAATGGCTACCGGCCAGTAGATCCCAGTTAAAGGCGAACAAATGATGGCTTTAAAAATCGGTGACAAGCTATACTGGCAACGAGCGGTTATTGCGGATATCGTAGACGATTGCATTGTTGGGCTGGATTTCTTCAGAGATCATCAGTGCAGATTAGACATTAAAGGTGGATTCTTAAGTGTGGAGATGTGAAGATTCCAATGAAAGGTGGTGGCAAGGGTGCAAGTTTTGTGCCTCAAAGAAAGCAAACTTACACATAGATCACAGGCTTTAGTGCCTATACCTACGAAGCTTAATGACTTGATCCATGTCAAAAGGAGAGCGGTGTATCGGTCTAAGGATGCGCGGGACACGCATGTCTTAGAGGGGGATAGTGTGATGGCCGGTGTCATGTCAAAATTGTCATCACAACGCTTGTCAAGAACTACTGACGCCTACACGATAAACTAGCCGGTCGTCAAACACAATAATTAGCAAAGAGGTTTGAAGACAATTTCATTATTTGGGAATGACAGTTTTTAGTTTGATGACGTATACACTCTGTCAAGTGTTCGCCAAATTCACCAGTCATTGACAACAAGGCGATGGCCGTGCGGATAACACATTCCGTTCACGTTCTGAGCGTGGGTTCAAATCCCAGTCATAACAGTTATGTGAATTATGGTTTTTATGAAATTTGGAAAATGTTTATGAATATTTGGCAAATATCTAAATAAAAAAAAAACCTCCGTGTGGTGACGGATTAAGAATACGGATTGTCACCACCCCATATCTTCCCATGGGTGTCGTAAGAGCCGACAGAGGGAGCATATTATGCAGAGAACAGCACTGTAAGAGAAGGAAAACTTGATACAAACCCTATACCAACCCGTTTGGCCAGCGTGGTATAGTAGGCCAATTCCTCCTTTCAAAGGAGAGGCCTAGTCCAGCAGTGGACTGTTATTGGCTGATGATGATGATGATTTAATAAAAGATTATTTAAATATTTCGCGTAAAAATTAGAAAATTCTAGAAACTACAGGAAGGAATGGAAAGGTTAAAAAGAGACAGGAGATGGAAAAACAATTGAATAATGAAATGACAATCGAAATTAGTGGATCTAGAACATTCCTAGGGGTATATAAGCCGGTGTAGACGCACTGAGCGCCAGTTTAAATTGAAAAGTGGTAAAGTGGAGAATGAAAGGAAGAAGTAAAAGGAAGAAAGAAGTAGTAGTGAAATAAAGTGAAGTGAAAGTATAGTGCAGTGAAGTGCAGTGAAGTGAAGTGCAGTGCAAAAGACGCTAGTGTTGGTGCTGTCCGCGTCGAAATTGAACGACGCGTCGTGTGTGTGAAGTCGAATAAAGTGTCTTCAGTGCTACTCGGTGTTTCCTTCCAACCCCGTTACCCCGTCCGTAACAATATTTTAAAGTGATGTATCTTCTTGTTCATATCTTCCCATGGGTGTCGTAAGAGCCGACAAAGGGAGCATATTATGCAGAGAACAGCACTGTAAGAGAAGGAAAACTTGATACAAACCCTATACCAACCCGATTGGCCAGCGTGGTATAGTAGGTCAATTCCTCCTTTCAAAGGAGAGGCCTAGTCCAGCAGTGGACTGTTAAAGGCTGATGATGATGTTCTTCCATTGACTAAAAGACTTCTCTATCTACCTACCCCTGGTTGTTTACCATCATTTCATAAGCGCAAAATATAGTTTAAAAAAATGGCACAGCCTCTTCTGCATAAATCCTCTATCATCGCGCAGACGTTTTTGCAGTTTCAATTGGTAAAGATGGATAGATGAGCTTAAAAGCTTCGCTGTAGTGATGTCCAACAAAATATAGTACAACTAAAATATTGGAGCGCCGTAAAAAGTGACAGAGATTGGTCACTGCTTACTCTAAACTTTTTTAATTAATATAATGAACAACACTTGCTACTTTGGGCTTAATTTTTTTTTTTGCTAGTTTTGTGATTATGAAGATTATCAATGTTAAATAATAATTGAAATGAGTGGCTACCTCTCTTAACTGTTCTGTGGTGGCTACCAAGGATGGAAACGAAGACCCGAAAATCAGGTTCAGTGGCGTGCCAATTAGAGGCTTATATCCAGTAGTGGACTATGCCAAGCTGTTAATGATGAAGATGAATAAATGAAACTTAAATTAAACTTCACGAATGGACTAGTGGTTTAAACGGCTTCGTAACTAGACACTACGCCGAGTGGTGTAGGCTCGATTCCCGCTCGGGATAACACTTTGTTGAAATTATTCACAAATTGCTGTTAAGAGTCTGAGCATTATTGTGATTAATTTATTTACAAAGTAAAATATTCTGTATCGTCTGGAACGGTACCTTTTATCTAGTGTGTGAGTTGTCTTAAACTATTTTAACAACACCACTTCAACATTCTTCAGTCAGTACATGAAGTACTTTTTCACGAAACGAACATAAAAGCTATTAACTACTACATTTCTTGTTATCATAATGTTTCTTAAATATTTATTCGGTCCTTAGCTTAACATGCTTCATAAAAAGTAAGTACGTATCGTATTAGCATAGAAATAAAAAAAACAAAAATAGGTATCATAAAACATGTTTTACGCTTGATTTGAATAATGCTTTTGAATAATGGCCGTGTGGTTGACGGCATAGAATACAAGTGTCACCACCCCTTATCTTCCCGTGGGTATCGTAAGAGGCGACTAAGGGATAACACGATGCAAATACCATCTTTGCGTAGAGACGGAAAACTCGACATCAAACCCTATACGACTGCCTCGTTGGTCTCACGGCATAAATTTGCGCGTGGGATCCGTGGGTCCCGGGTTCCAGTGTTATTGGGTTTTTCTGTCACGAAATTCTCAGTAGCAGCACGGAGTCTGGAAATGTGCCCGGTACGGCAATAGGCTCGCCACTTATAACGTGGGACTAAAGTATATCTGGCGAAAAGTGGGTGTAGAAATACACCTCTGCCTACCCCTTCGGGGATAAAAGGCGTGACGATATGTATGTGTGTATGTATGTTGAATAATGCTTACTCTAAACTGTATAGATTGTAATAATGATAGACCGTTCTAAGCTCACAGATAATATCTTTAAAGTACGAGACAATAGAAAGCATTTGTGATTAATTTAACTGCTGTAAAAAGTTTATTTTAAGAGATGATTTTATGTGTTACAATAATATATTTTAAGCTTAATGTGAACATAAGGGTGTTCAAATATTTTATGAACTTGAAACTAATTTTAGCATACTTCATAATGTTTGTCTTGTTTGCAGTTATTTATTTTTATTACCTGCTGTTATCATTTATATTGCTTGATACGTATTTACACATCAAGCAAGATATTCTTGCAAGTTATCATGGATATCTACACTAATATTATAAAGAGGAAGAATTTGTATTTTTGTTTGTAATGGATAAACTCAAAAACTACTGGACCGATTTTAAAAATTCTTTCACCATTAGAAAGCTACATTAACTGCGAGTAACATAGGCTATATTTTATTTTAGAAAAAATAGGAGTACGTAAGATACTTGTTCCCTCAGGACGCGGTTGAAACCGCGGGAAACGGCTAGTATTATATATTCTTATTTAATTTGGCAAACCTGTGCAAAGTGACTCTTCATTTTGAATAAAGTCCCCCGTATTATTTCATCTTAAACTACTTAGATTTTATCCTTTAGTTACCAGATAACTGACAAGCTTAATTATATTTCCTTAAATATAAATCTTAATTACACCTAGACCGGACAGAATCAGTCATAGCACTCATCATAAAAATATATTTTATTGTTCATGTTCTCATAACGAATGCACGTCCGCCGGCTTAGCGTTAGAGATTAGTTATAAAAAAAAATTAAGTAACGTAAACGTAATAATAACGTAACGTATTAATAATGAGGAAGGCAAAATAAGAGAGTGAGTGACATCATCATGAGTCAAATTAACTTAATCTCCAGTCAGCAAAAACAAACATTTATCCTACTAGAAACAACATAGGTTCCTAAATAATTAAGTAAGTCCTCGACATCTTGTGGTATTTGAACGCTTACTGTCTCATATCTCCGATAACTTCAGGTCCGCCGAGTCACTGTCTGATAATTACTGAAGATGGAGGGTCCGCACTGTCTGTCAATATTAGGTCATCCCTCTGTCATCTATTATATGTTCAGGGACAAAAATTTTACGTTTTGTTTATTGGGCTTAGTCATACTCGGCAGGAAGACGCAATGGGACACAGTACAAAACGACAAGTTTATAATTATGTTTTGTATAAGACATGTCATTTGGTTCAAATTAGTTAGTAGGGCTGGCTTTATCATATTTAACAGGTAGTAGAGCCTTGCTGATTTCAGCATGAATGGGCCGGCTCGACCGGGGAAGTACTATCCACTCACAGAAAATCGATATAAAATAACAGTACTTAAACTGTTACGTTTCGTTCGGTGATTGAGAGCGCCGGAAGCCCTATCCCCTAGTCCTTCTCCCTCATCCCATTCCTCATCCTATTTCCCGACCTCAAGAGGCGGCAACGCACTTGCGACTCCTGTGGTGTTACTGGTGTCCATGGGCGGCGGTAATTGCTTAACATCAGGCGATCCGTCTGCTCGTTTACCGCCTATTACTATAATACTCTTAGGCCGCGCGCACTTTGGATACGAATTCGTATCGTACAGTATACGTACGATCGTAAGCGTACGAATTGAGTGCGCACACTGTATACGGTTTTTAACCGACTTCAAAAAAAGGAGGAGGTTAACAATTCGTCGGAATCTTTTTTTTATGTATGTTCCCCGATTTCTCTAAGACGCCTGGACCGATTTCGAAAATTCTTGTTTTGATTGAAAGAGTATACCTCCTAGTTGGTCCCATGATCATCAGGTCAGGATATGATTATGGAGTCCTGAAAAATCGAAGGAAATCTCCAAATTTTATAAGCACACTTGAAGCGATTTGACGATAACAACCCAATGCCGTCGAGTTTGGGCTCGTTTGAGTCGTCTTTACATAGACTTTGATGCTGGATGTTTTGCAGTGTCTGATGATGGAGCAGGAAGGTGGCCATGGGATCTTTGTAATACAATGACGCAATCCCATTGAGTTTGAGCTCGTTTGATTCGTCTTTACATGGAATTTAGTGTCGTTTAAGTCGTCTTTACATAGACTTTGATGCTGGATGATTTCCATGGTCTGATGATAGAGTTGGAAGGTAACCATGATATCTTTGTGATACAATAACCCAATCTCATCGAGTTTAGGGTTGTTTGATTCGTCTTTACATGGACTTTGGTACTGGATGTTTTGCAGAGTCTGATGATGGAGCAGGAAGGTGGCCATGGGATCTTTGTAATGCAATGACGCAATCCCATTGAGTTTGAGCTCGTTTGATTTGTCTTTACATGGACTTTAGTGCTGAATGTTTACCAAACTCTGATGATAGAGCAGGAAGGTGGCCATGGGATCTTTGTAATACAATACATACATACATACATAGACTCACGCCTGTTTCCCCGAAGGGGTAGGCAGAGGCATATTAAACGCCCACTTTTCGATATTTTGTTTGCCAGAGCCTCGTCCGTTGATTGGCAGGTGCACCACTTGCAGGTGAGGTTGGCTTGGGACCCTAAGTTCTTGGTGGGAACCCTATGCACCCTCTTGTAATACAATAACGCAATCTCATCGTGTTTAGGCTCATTTGTTTTATCTTGGCAAACACTTTGGTATTGGATGATTTCCGGGATCTGATGATGGAACTGAAACGAACGTGTTTAGGCTAGTTAGTTGATAACAAAAAAAATACTTCAAATTGCCAGAAAGGTACAGGTCTACATTTCAGAATTGAAGCACGTAAAGAAGGCCTCTCCATAATTTACCACCTACACTATCGTATGTACCTAATTACCACCTATTACTATTTTTATTAGTATACCACTAAAAAGCAAACAATAAAAAATATTTTTAAATAAAAAGAAACCGACTTCAAAAAACACTAAGGAACTAAAAAACAAAAAATAATTGACTTTGGAGGAACAATTTTTGGAGTCGGTGCCAAGCACTTACGCAAAAAGTTACTAAATTACAAACTACCTATTCTATCAACAACAAAAGTTGTATAAAAATGTGTAGAGGTTTTATATTCAGATCAGAAATACTTGGCTTGGCACCGACTCCAAAAATTGTTCCTCCAAAGCCAATTATTTTTTGTTTTTTAGTTCCTTAGTGTTTTTTGAAGTCGGTTTCTTTTTATTTAAAAATAATTTTTATATTAGTCAAATAAGCAGTGTTCTAGTGATATCGGATTTCTGAAGTCTGCTTTGGTTGGAGCGTGATGAATAATCTGTATCTTCACGACAATTCTCTTATAACTCGAAGACTGCGGTGGCGTCGTCGCTGTCGTAGAACCGAATGGGTGCGTGAAATATATTTAAAAAGACGATTTTGGTGAATTGCATAATATCATGTAAGACTTATATCATCACTTATACAATCACTTTGGTCCCACAAACATTTATGTTCGTGAATCAGGTTAATTAACTTTTCTTTTTATCCATTTCTTATGTTAAAACGTACGAATGTGCTTTGAAATCCCAACAAGTTCGGATTGTTTTCGGACGTCTGAACTACACGTACGTATACGCACGACTAACTCGCACCCAGTCTGCGCGCTCCCATCGTACTTGGAATATCGGGATCGTTCGTATGTGTTCGTACGTGTAGGCACGAGTAAAATTCGTACGAAAACGTATCCAAAGTGCGCGCGGCTTTACTCTCATGGAAGAGAAAATTCCTGGTTCTTATAAGAGTATCGCATTGTCAAGGTGCATTGCATTTGGTGAGTAGAAATGATTCGCATCTCCTATAGAAGAGAAACGAAGGACATCAGTAAAGTGAGCGATCTTAGTTTACTCAGTATCTCTAGAGTTGGAAACGAATGCTCTCTTCCAAGATTCACTGACTTCTATAGTCCTCGGTTAGCGACTGGTATGCATCTCTTGTAGTAACCAAGGTAAGTGCAAGCTGTTTTACTGTGTAGCAAAATAACTCTATCAGTACAAATAATTTCACTTCCACCCAGTGTAGTCTTTTCATTGCTTGTGTAGGGAGAGCATTAGTACAAATATCACATCTATTTGTTTCTCATCATTAAACGTTCCTTGTCAAATGTTCTGCAGCTAGATCGTCTGTTGTCTGTTTCAATTCCGCCGCCAATTTTAGAAGTTAGGACACAAACACAGTTGTTGTTTGCTATACGTGATGACTTGTAACATGCTTGCATTCAATTTAAAGTTTAGTTAGAGTGTGGCTTCACCTGCACCAGACGAATTTTTCACGTTCACCAGGCAATTTTATCTATGTTAAGTCATTCTAAATAAGTGCTTTTATATATCATACGACTAATCCTGACATATACAAGACTACCTTTACCTCCTTCAGGATTACACAATAATATGCAATGAGCATGCGGTGACGGATTAAAAACACCAAGTTTACAATTTTATTGCGTGAGCGTCGTAAAAGGCGACTAAGCAAAATACATGAAGCCAGTTACATACATTATGGGCAAAGACGAAAATCACGACAACATAATTAATACTAACCCCGGATGGGTAGCATGTGTTTGGTTTGGCCAGGTACTCGTTTTGACTCACAGTGCTACTGTGAAGCACGTTAGGAGAGGTTTAAGTTCAGCAGTGGACTGCGAAAAGCTGTAAAGATAAAGGAAATCCTTTACCATGGCGTCTGGTAAGCGTGGTATATGTCGTGTAGTATATTTATAGTAATACGAATTGGATCACTGGACTGCGTTAACTGAAATAAAATTTCACATAATGCAACTTAGCTCATAAGCACTGTTTAAAATATAAATTCTGAAAATTGTTAGATCAAAATTTGTTTATAGTTGTATAAATAATTATTTCAAACAAAAACAATTCAGTTTTGTTATTAAGAAAAAATACTTACACGACCGGGTGCGCGATGAGCAGAATGCCGTTCTTCACGATGCATCTCTCACAAAGCCATCACCATGCAGTAGTGGTGGCACTGAGTAGCACGGGAGTTGCGTTAGGGGAAAGGAGGTGAAATTCTAGGAAGGTACTGTGAAGCTTGCAGTGCTGCAGTATAGCTAAAGTTGAAATTTACAACAATGAATTTATGCGTGAGCAAACGGCTCATAGCGCGCCTTCTCACGCGGGTTAATCGCCTGGAATATAATTAAAATCTAGATTATATTAGCGTAAGAAAATGGTGAAAATGGAAAATGTCCGTGTGGTGACGGATTGAGAATACGGAATGTCACCACCCCATATCATCCCATGGGTGTCGTAAGAGCCGACAGAGGGAGCATATTATGCAGAGTACAGCACTGTAAGAGAAAGAAAACTTAATACAAACCCTATACCAACCCGTTTGGCCAGCGTGGTATAGTAGGCCAATTCCTCCTTTCAAAGGAGAGGCCTAGTCCTGCAGTGGACTGTTAAAGACTGACAATGATGAATGATGATGATGAAGAAAATGGCGCGCTTAATTTATTTAGGATCATATTATCGTAGGTAATATTTAATGGCTGTAATATTATAATTTTATTGCTATTATATGCTAATAAAGATTAATTTGCTAACAAAACAACAAAAATTGGAGTATTAAGTGTATGCAGAAATGATTGCTTTTAATTATGGTACTAGACTTCACCCGCCACTCCACCCGCGTGCATCCGCGGCCTTTTTCATAAATCACACTATCTATTACAGTACTCCCAAATTAATAATGCGCATGCAGATCTTCGTTAATTGTCATATTCCCGGAAACACCCGAATCATTGAATTGTAAGAGCCCTAAACAATGCACTTGCATTTTGCACCTTGTTCGAAAGAAATAGGAGTAAATATTATGTGTACACAATCGAAAACAATTCGGGCGGTCGGCGGCGGTCGCCGGTCCGTCAAAGGTCCGTCAGTCGTCTTTATATAATGGTGGTGACTGCACGTGTTCTCTCTGTGTTTCCACACAGAGAGAACGCTATAGAGCTGCTATTACACACCCTTCTTGGTTTTGTTTTTAAAGGTGAATTTAATTATGTTATTCAAATTTAAATAGTTTATTTTGTAAAATAGGTACATATACTAACATTTTTCACGGCTTGTTAATATAAAAAAATTAAAAATACCTACTTTAAATACACATTAAGTACTAGAAAAAACATTTTAAAAAGATACACACAATAAACAAACAGATATAGGAATAAATAATATTATAAAGTATATTAGTACATAATGCAATAATACAACAAATAAATAAAAATATGTCTAACTCTGCCCATACCATTTTCTTTCAGACGTATTCTTCCAGAATGGATAAATTTAAACGTGGAAAGCCACTTAAGTCACAAGCACGGCAAATGGTATTTAATGTGTACCTTTATTTCTTAAATGAAGCCAATGTTTTCAAAAAAGACCATGACGGTTATTGAAAAAAATATCAGGACCGTGTTACAAAAGCTACAGGAATTTCACGACGAACTTTGACTAATATTTTAAACGAAAAAAAACAGAATCAATCAATGAAATTTTCCACACCGAAAAAAGGAAAACCTAAAAGTAGATTTCGGCTGGGACTTGATGATTTCGACTACTGTGTTATTCGTAATATGATATACAATTTTCACTTGACGCTCAAAGAACTCCCAACTGTAAATAATTTGAGAAAAAAGTTGATCGAAGCTATTAATTTCAAAGGCTGTGCAGAGACTTTAAGGCTGATCTTGAAAGAAATGGGGTTTAGGTTTCTGAAAACTGATAATAACAGACGGTTACTTATGGAAAAGCATGATATACGTTTAAAAAGGATCAAATATCTCAGAGAAATACAACAGCTGAGGAATTCTGGTAGAAATATAGTGTTTATGGACGAGTCATACGTGCACACATCACATACTAAGGGTAAAACTTGGCAAGATAACAGCAAAAAAGGTATCAAACAACCCATTTCCAAAGGAGAGAGAATAATTATTGTAGACGCAGGCAATGAAAAAGGCTTCGTCCCAGGGGCTCTAATGTTACATAAATGTGTCGACTCAGAAGGTTATTATCATAAAGAAATAAACGCGGAACGTTATCAAGCTTGGCTACGCAATCAATTGATTCCTAACTTGCCTCCTAATAGTGTGTTGGTAATTGACAACGCCCCATATCATAAAAAGCTGTCTGTGAAACCACCAAACTCAAACACACCTAAACCATAAATGATAGCTTGGTTACAAAAACACAACATTCCGCATGACCTAAAGAAACTGAAACCCGATTTGTATGAAATTATAAAAAGACATAAAGAGAAATACACAGAATTTGTCATTGACCGTATAATGGAGGAACGTGGGCATCAATCTATACGATTGCCACCATATCATCCCGATTTTAACCCCATTGAAAATATTTGGTCCCAAATAAAGCAACACGTGGCCAAAAAAAAATTGCAATGACTGTCACGTCAGTTAAAGATGCTATATTAGAAAAAAACAATAATATAGGACCAGAAGAATGGAAAAAAGTTTGTGATCATGCTGTTAAATGCGAAGATGAATATAGAAAATTTGACCCAAGAATCGATAGTTTTTCTGATGAAATGATTGTGTAAATAATCATTTCATCAGAAAAACTATCGATTCTAGATGATAGCCGTGAGGCAAGTGTCAATGAACAAGAGCATAATGAAAGTTCTGATGAATCTACGATGTCAGGCATGGAGATCCTCCCTGATTCGGATTATTTTTTTTGTAATTGTAATGTAACCTGTGTTTGAAAACCATTTTTCTTCTTCTAATATTTTATTTTATTTTTTATTTTAAAACTTCTTGCACATAATTTAAAATTATTGCACAAAGGCGGACTTAATGCCATTGGCATTCTCTACCAGTCAACCTTTGGGTGGTGCAGAGACAATCATGGTAGGTGCATAAGAAAAACGTAAAGTTAATTAATAAAATATGAAATATGTAACGTTATATAGGAAACTAATAATATAACGAACAATATAATAAAATCATATAGTAAATACATATAATTATAATATATATATACGAATATGAAATACACAAATAAATACATAGCTATAAATACATACGTTACGTAATATTATGTACAAATATATATAAAATAACTTATAATATACAAATATGCCTACTGTTGTGATTCCGTCAACTGTTCCATGTATCGCCTACGTACTTTAGCCTTAAAAAGTTCACGAGACGAAGACATCCTGATCTCTGGGGGTAGTGAATTCCACAGATGAATAGCCTGGATGTTAAAAGACGAATAGACAAGAGTGGAGCTATGGGAAGGAACCAACAGAAGTAGATTATTTGTGGAACAAAGGTTTTTGTCATGTCCACTGCAGAGACATAAAGACATAAAGACATATTTATTTCTGCATTTTGGTTGTTTACAACACTTATACATGTCAAAACCCTATTCTAGATGATGCCGGCTTTTCCTAGCTAAATGACTTCTTGAGAAGAAAGGCCGAAACAAACTCAGAGTCATTTTTTTTTTTGTCACTTCATTTTGTTTAGTATTTTCTTCATCTTTTAAAGTCCAGACAAAAAAAAAGGGTTTAGTATGCAAGTACAATGCAGGAAATCATCTGACGCTTTTGACTGACTCGGCCAACTGATGGCCCGCATTCAACAGCAATCGTACGGCTCAACCTTGATTGAGGGAGCCAGCACGATCTGTATCACTATGCCTCCACGCCATCAGAAGGTGTATGCATAAGCATGTCAGCCTAAGCCATCAGACAGGTTGCCACAACTATTTGTTTATATGTTAAATAATGCCCACATCATACTCACAACTTTACAAGCTAATACATAGTAAAATACATGTTGCAAACAATATGTAAAAATAATAAAATTTTAACAATAAAATGTCATATTATATTTAAAATGTCAAAAAATATTATTGAATGTCAATTCAGGAATAATAATATATTACTTAAGTAATTTTAAAAATAGTAAAAATTTAAACAATAAAATGTCATATATTTAAAATGTCAGAAAATATTATTGAATGTCAGTTTAAAAATAATAATATATTACTTAAGTAATTTTAAATGTCAAAAGAAAATAAATAAAAATAACAATGTCAAATCAAACAATGTCAAAACAAAATAAATAAAATTACAAATGTCAAATTAAAAATGTCAAAATGTAAAAATATAAGTATTACAAATGTAAATAAAAATATCTTGTCACTAATTTCAAAATGTCAAAATTCATAATTTTTAAACTCAATTCCAGGCATTTTTGTCTGCTAAATAATCTTTAACTGTGTAATAAGCTTTTGAACACAAGCTCTGTTTAATAAATACTTTGAATTTATTAATGCTTAGTTCCTGAATATTGCCTGGAATTTTGTTGTAAAAACGTATGCTTTGACACTTGTAGGAGTTACTTATTTTTTGTAGTCTAGTTGAAGGTAGAACAAGTTTGTTTTTATTTCGTGTGTTTAATTTATGAATGTCGCTGAATTTGGAAAACATATTTATATTTTTCCTGACATATAACAAGTTCTCATAAATGTATTGAGATGCGACAGTCATTATCTTAATTTCTTTAAATTTTTCCCTCAGTGAATGCCTTGAACCAAGACTGTAGATTGCACGAATAGCCCGCTTCTGCAGTACAAACACAGTTTGAATGTCAGCTGCGTTGCCCCATAATAAAATGCCATATGACATTATGCTGTGGAAATAACTAAAATATACTAATCTGGCCGTATCTATATCAGTTAACTGACGAATTTTATAAACCGCGTACGCTGCAGAGCTAAGTCTATTCGACAACTGACCTATATGTGGGCCCCACTGTAGCTTAGAGTCTAAGGTTATGCCTAAGAATACGGTGTTATCTATAAGATCCAACTCTTCTCCATTCAAACATATGTTAGGTTTAACTTGTTTTACATTCGGTCTTGAAAATCGTATACATTTTGTTTTTTTTTCATTTAACAGTAAATTGTTAGCAGTAAACCATTGAACTACTTTAGAGAGAGCGTTATTTACATCGTCATTATTTGATTGTTGTCGTCTAAGTTTAAAAATAAGTGATGTATCATCAGCAAATAACACTATCTCTTCATTATTTTGCATAATGTATGGCAAATCATTAATATATACAAGGAAAAGGAATGGACCAAGAATTGAACCTTGCGGCACTCCCATTGTGACCACTGAACCCATAGAAACTTTACCATTTACCTCAACTCTCTGTATCCTATTACTCAGATATGATGTTAGGAGATCCAAAGCAGTGAAGAATCCAAAGAGATATTGAAAGTGAGGAGTCAGATAAGAAGGAGCGTTTGGTGAGTTTAAAAGAGAGTAAAGCGTCGTTAACGTGCGCAAATTGCGCCGTTGGCGGATAGGCAGCCATCGCAATTGGGCAAGGTAAGAGGAAATATGGTCGTATTTACGGAGATTGAAAATGAACCGAATGAAACTGTTGAGAAGTCGGCCAAGTTTATTGAGCAGATCTGCATTCAGATCGAGATAACATACATCACCATAGTCGATAAGAGGGCAAATTAAAGTTTGCACAAGCATTGTTTTCGTCTTGATTGGAAGGAAATTCTTAAGGCGATAGAGAGACCGCAGGGAACCCGTGACTTTCTGACTGACACTCGCAATTTGAGAACGCCAGTCAAGAGTAGTATCCAGGTGTAAACCGAGATTTTTCACACTAGGGCTGAAGGGAATGTTAGATCCGCTGAAATTAATAGGTGGCAGAGAATTTAATTTCACTTTGCACATCATCCTTGAGCTTCCTATCATGATGGCTTGGCATTTATTTGGATTTACTGATATGCCGAATCTGTCAGACCAATCCTTTAATGTGTTTAAATCTCGGTTGACTTCGTCTATGGCAGTGAAAAGGTTTTCTACTCTTGCCTGGGTGTAGATCTGTAGGTCATCGGCGTACAGATGATACGCACAGCGAAGGTCATACGTAAGAAGATTAATAAATAATGAAAAGAGAAGAGGAGAAATTATACCGCCTTGAGGAACGCCAGAGCCAAGGTCTCGCCAGGTTGATGAAGTTTCATCCACACGGACTGACTGCTGACGTAAGCTGCTGACGTAATATAAGCCTTGTATTACTTAAACCTTCTTTTTTTCTTACTTTTCTTTTCTTCCATCATTACACCAGCTACAGCAAGACACTTAAAAAGTATTATAATCGAAGTCAATATCAATTCAACAAAAATTGTAGCATATTCGCTATCGTGTGGTTTTCTACACTATTTACTTATATGGAACTATCGAATCGAATTTCTTTACTGATAAATCAATATTTTTTTTTTAGCACAAAAAACATAATTTTACTAAATTATGCACTTAACAACTCTATATACATATCGTCTTCCGACGCTCGGGGAATACGACCGTTGCCGAACAGTGACGAAGATTTCTATGCGCATTATCACTTTGGGAGACCTGTACATTTGTATAAAAATCCGTTCGGTTGTTTTTGAGTTTAACGTGTTCATACAGACAGACAAGATGGCAGAGACTTTATTTTATAATATATACATACATACATACATAAACTCACGCCTGTTGCCCGGAGGGGTAGGCAGTGACTACGGAACGCCATTTGCAACGATCCTGACATACCTCTCTTGCTTCATTCACTCCCATCAAGTTTCTCATGCATGCTCTTCTGTTTAGGGTACTTCTGACCTGTCCTTTTTTTAGGATGTCTCCAATCTGGTCAAAGAACGTCCGCCTAGGTCTTCTCCTTCGTCCTGTCCCATTCACACTTGCCTTATATATCTTCTTTGTAAGTCTTTCGTCATCCATCCTCTCCATGTGCCCAAACCATCTTAACATGCCTTTCTCAATGCTTGTTACTACATCTTCTTTTACCCCACAGCACTCTCGTATCACACAATTCTTAACTCTGTCGGTCAAAGACACACCACACATACTTCCCAGTGCTCTCATTTCTACAGCATTTATTCTACTTTCAAGTCTCTTCTGCCATACCCAACTTTTACTTCCATACATAAGGGTAGGCACTAGCACCCTTCTATGTTCAGCCAAACGTGCCTTTTTGGACACGTTTTGACTATTAATAAACGCCTTCAGAGCTCCATTCACACTATTACATGCATTTACTCTTCTTTCAATATCTTCTTCATTCTTACCATCTCTTGTGAACAACGTACCTAAGTAAACAAACTCATTTACTTGTTCCACTCGCTCTCCATCAAACAAAACTTTACAAGCCGTAACGCATTCCTCCTTTTCAAAAACAATAACTTTCATTTTACTTACATTCACTTTCATTCCTTTCCTCTGTAACGCACCATCCATGATTGTTACCATCTCCTGCAACTCCTCCGCTGAAGATGCAAGTATTACCTGATCATCAGCATAAAGGAGGCATTTGACAAGTAACCCATTCATCGTTAATCCGCAGTCACTATGTTTTAAATCTTGCAAACAACTGTCCATGAAGGGGTTAAACAGCCACAGCGACGCTACACATCCCTGTCTAACACCTTTCTCGATGGTAAACCAGTCAGCGTATGCCCCGTTTATCCTCACACAAGCTCTAGAATCCTCACAAAGGGATTTCAGAGCTCGAATGAGGCTGCTGTGGACCCCATACATTGACACCACCTTATCGTTATCCTTTTCCAAATCCACGAATGCGCAATAGACCTTTTGACCTTTGGCCAAAAACTTTTCGGCTATGCTTCGTAAGGAAAAAACCTGATCCATACATCCCATACCCTTTCGGAATCCCGCTTGTACATCCCATATTTTCTTGTCGGTTACTTTCATAACTCTTTCAATCAGTACCTTTGCATACAATTTGCCTATAATGCTGAGAAGGGTAATGCCTCTATAGTTTTTGCAGTCTTGTTGCGAGCCTTTTCCTTTATAAAGAGGCACAACTACAGTTGTGGCCCAGTCATTAGGTACTCGGCCGGTGCTCCAGCACAAGTTATATAACCGCTGCAACTGACCAACTATGATGCCCTGTCCAGCTTTCAGCATTTCGACTGTAATCCTATCAAATCGTGCAGCCTTACCTACTTTCATACTTCCCAGTGCCTTCACGATCTCATCCACGCCAATAACGCTTTTATCATTGCTATCGTTACCATTCATTTCATCGATCGGTGTCTCTATCGTCGTTCTTTCAAATAAACCTTCAAAATTCTCTTTCCATCTCTTCAGCACGCACGATTCACCATTCACTATCCTTCCATTCTTGTCTTTGATCGATGTGTATTCTGAGGATTGAGTTCTTCCTCGAACTGCACGAACGGATTTCCAGAATAACTTAATGTTTCTCTGGAAATCGTCACATAATCTGCTATCAAACTCATCTTTCTTTTCCTCTTTTTTCCTTTTAACCATTTCTTTCACTATTCTTTTTGACTTAACAAACTTATTTCTTTCTTCATCTATGTCATCGCTCGTTGCTTTTCCTATTCTTTCATTTGCTCTTACAGCCAACCAATCTAACCAAGCTTTCTTCTTCTCTGACACTGCTGATTGTACATCTTTGTCCCACCATGTATTCTTAACCTTTCGTATTTTCCTTCTCTTAATCTGCAGACGCTACACTTAATACCTCTTCTTTAAAGGACTGCCACAATTCATTCATATCATTTATGCCATCGCACCTCTCAAATCTTGCTAACAATCTTCGTTTATACTCATCTTTCACATCTTTCTTTTGTAGATTTTCTACTTTTATTCTTTCCAAGACTCTATTTTCATTATGCTCTCGGTGTCGCTATCCTTTAAAGAGCCACCATATCCGGCTCAACACCAAGAAGTCTGAAGGTCTGTGTGGATGCCGATCCCTCGATACACCCTTGTATCCAACACATTCTTTCTCAATCGTTCATCTACTATTACAAAATCAATCATACTTCTTCTAACATTTTTCATATGTGTCATTATGTGATCAAACATAACATTTTATAATATATAGGTATGGATAAAAGCTAAAATGCCGAGTACTTTGAGGCCAGTCACTTTTCTAAAACATTCATCATCATCAGCCTTTAACAGTCCACTGCTGGACTAGGCCTCTCTTTTGAAAGAAAGAATCTAAAACATTATTGAAATACTAACTTACCTACAATAATTTTAAGCATTTTCCATTAAATTAACAAAATGTAGCTTTAACTTAATTTAGAATTGTAGACCATAAATATAAAAGTAAGATAGCGGCTGTTTTACATAATGAATTATCACTTTAATTTATTTCATTCTCGACGAATTACTTTCACCAAAGATATTAGTTTAATAAAATTGTTCTGTGAATGTTTCAGATATTGTCTGTTAGTCAACTGAGCTTATTGATGCCTAGTTTTTTAATACATCTAAAGGGACTTGAATGTATAATGTGGTTTATCTATTTTATTTTTGGAATTAAGAAGACCAACTTAGGAGGAGTAATTTAAACATAGATTAAAACTTAGAGGAGTAATTTAAATCTCTCCTAGAACGTTGCTTGACGAATGTTTATTATGTGACAATAATTGTTGAAGCGATTACAGAATAAAAATATATTTAAACGTAGAGAAAATATTGTTTATTTCGACCCAACGCCAGTGAAGCTTGCGTCGCTCAGAATATTTGCGAAGCTTTATGAGTCCGTGTGAGACGCTCCTTTTTAAATGTTCTAACGTGGCAGGTTAATGTTGGCACCCTATTGTATTCATAGACACTGAGTACATTCTGACCCTTCACTAGAACTAGATCTATGTACATTCTATATATGACTGCCTGTGCAATGCACAGTCTGCTGGACGCAAATAACTGTTTCGCATGTATGTTTCTTGGGGAGTATAGAAGAGCCAAAGAGAGAAAATTTTAAACATCGCCCGCTTTCAGGGTGAAAAAGCAGTCATACAGTGTAAAAACCTTTTTTGTCAGTGAGAGTCTCATTTGAATCGGTTCAGCTATTCCAGAGATTACCCCGGATAATAGAAAGACAGACAGACAGACAGACAGACATAAATATTAAAAAGGGTTGTTATGGACTTAGAATCGTGTAACTATCTGTATATACTTGAAAAAACATAGTTATTTTGAAATCACAGACTGACACTTCAATTTTATTTATATGTATAGATGAAAACATTTTATAGGACCGCGATAAATTCAAAGATTACCAAAGAGATTTTTGCATGGTTATCACCAATAGACAACGTGATTCTCAAGGAAGGCTTAGGTGTATATGTAGTTCACGCGGGCGGAGCAAGTGACGTCTATAAAATTAAATTACACACTAGGAAGTATTCGGAGATAATAGACTATTTTCGATCCTAATCGAAGATCTTTATCTCAAGCCTTTACTCTTACGTAACTGGAGATTAAATAACTAGAATAATCCACCTGAAAATGAGATTAGAAAAATCGCACTCACCTTTTGTTCACATAATACACTACGATTACTAACATTGTGATAAACTAATATTTTATCTCTGCGATGAAAGCATGTTTTCCCATTCTATCTATTTTTATCATTTTATTCGTTTGCTAGACATTCGACTACGGTATTAGATATAACAAACAAAACAGAAATACCAGAAACCACTGCAAGCCATTGCTAAAAAGCACAATTTGAAACCATTATCACCCGCAGTGGCACACCAGCCACAATACATGTGCCATCGTTTCTTGAACTTGTCATTTAAGTGAAAAATCAACGTGTTTATCTGTACTTACTAATATTTTTGGGACGGTTTATAAATCCACCTTTTGAGTATATTTACGTAAACAACAACAACAAAAAAAATATGAGAATCCAATTTCTTTGACAAAATTCGTAAACAAACTTTTTCTTGTAATAGTCTGCGTCATACGATTCATGTGATAAGCGATATGACACAACTACCAATCGTGTATGTATTTCACAAAATGGAGGTATATAATATATATACCTACAATTTATACCTGTCGACATATTATTTATGTCGACAGCGTGCGGTTGAATGACGAATGGGACAGCTTTGGCATATGTCTGTGAAAAGTTTGGAAATTCAATATTGTGGATGTTAAACGCAAATCTGTGGGCTTATCGTAAATATGTTATTGAAATAACATTCATCTAACTGTCAGAATAGTCAAATTATTTGCTCATAATATATTTTGCTCGATAAATTAAATATATTTTTGGTTAAAACGTTCTCATAACATTTTAATATACGCTGGTTGCTACAGATTGATTCGAAGGCTTTTCTTTGAAAAAATATCCTTTGCAATATCAACTATTAAGTTTGCTTGAGCTTCGCCAGCACAAAGATGAATTTCGGGCTTAAAGGTAGCCTATGTGCTGTTCTGATGTACAAGCAATATTTTTGGAAAGTTGCATCGGAATTCGTTAAGGAGTTTTTGCGTGAGAAAAGAACAAATATTCATCCATTCTTAGAAACATTCGCGTTTATAATAGTAGTAAGATACAATTCAACTGAAAGAAAGAGACTGGTTTCTTCTAATCAAGTTAAAATTTTTACTTGAAAATATTTTCAAAGGGTATTATTGTTACTTACCTACGATATTATTTAGGTAAAATTATACAGATACATTACGTTTAATGAAAATTATAAAATGCGTCTGTAAATTTCATAGTAGTTAATGCATTAATTTCTTCTCTAAAGAAAATCTCAATGTTAAAATTCTATTTCTTAATCATCAAAATAAGCTTTTTACAAAACATGCATTTTACTTGCTACACAATTTTGTTTTTTGTCATACCATGGCATCTTTGACAGACAGACAGGGCACTCAATTATAAGTGGCCTGTTAAATTTTACAAAGCACTTAAATAGAAATAAAATAAACTGGTTACTTTTTACTACCTCTTCGTGTGTGGGTCTTCGCAATGTAACCACTGACCCTCATTTATATAATGTGACTGTTATAAGCTCTGCTTGAAATGTTGTGACCGTTTGCTATTGCAGGACAAAGGTCTGTCTTTCCTCGTTGTACTTTTCAATAGTCGCTGCCAAACTTACCCCTTGCCCTGTGCTGGTCACCTTCTCTTGAAGCCGCTCGCCTTGTTCTTCGATCGGATATCACTAAACACTAATTATCGACCAACACCGAATACCCCTTTCGCGCTAGGCCAGGTCCGATCCGTTTCGCGCCTTGAAGTCCACTCTCTCCCGAAACACCGCTCTTTCCGTATTTCCTACCTCGCTACGCGTTCCTGAGATCTGCCAACCTTCGCGTCCTAAGCCCGACTGCTCCGTCAAACACCACCAACCCAGGCCTCTGGCCACTTACTACCTGAAGACCCTTTTTTTTCTAGTCGTATTGCGACCCTTTTTTATGACTCGAGCTCAAGAGTTTTAGCGATTTCACATGTTTAGAGCAAATTATATCTCATATTTCATACTGTCACATCATTCTTATAAATTTGTCAAACTCTTGCAATTTATGAGCTTACTAATTGCATAACGTTGGCGCCATCGCAGCGATAAGACAAACACATGTGGGAACAAGTACGCGACCTAAGGACTATATTATATCATTACTAGCTGACCCGGCAAACGTTGTTTTGCAAATTTTTTTTTTTTTTTTTTAAATAGATGTTGGCCGATTCTCATAGATACCGGATAAGCACAAAAATTTCATCAAAATCGGTCAAGCCGTTTCGGAGGAGTATGGGAACGAAAACTGTGACACGAGAATTTTATATATTAGATTTAATTTGTTGTTGCTAGTAACACCATTACATTATTTACTTTTCAGGAAAAACATGCGAATTTATGAACTTTTTATATATATTTTTACGCTCACTCGCTCGCTCATTATTTTATGCGTTATCCACACGCCACGTGCGCGCTGATTGATTGAAAAAGTCAAGTGTTCCTTCTTCTTCCTCTCCACCGCCATTGTTCGCCACGCAACATAGAGTTACGAAAGTACGACAGCGACCAATGAATAATAATATGAGGCTAAAAATTCGTCAACTTTTATATTTTTGTGTTCAGAAAACCTAATAAGCCATAAAGTTTAACTGATGCCGACCTTCATTACAAAAATCACGATCTATTTATCTGAGAAAAAAAAATCGTCCACTAGGGAAACTTAATGGGCTACGTTATAGGTTTGCTTGTGACCCTGTACTTAACAAACAACTTAGCTTAAAATACATCGCTATGCATAGTAAGAAGTAGTGATGTGCCGGATCGTTAAAAATGTATATCGGATACGGATCGGAATACGGATATTTGGTGTCAAGATCCGCGGATACGGATACGGATCTTTATTTTCTTACTGAATCGATGTCGGTGCGCGCGACCTTGAAACGATAGTTGACGTCACGCACGCCCGGCGAAACAATAGACAGATCATGTTTCGACTTCTCTTTTAAAAGACAACTCCCGCACTAGGAATAAATGCTGGGTCGCGAGGGACTTTACAAACATACAACTCACGGACACAATGAACACCCAGACTCGAAACAACAATTTATGGAACATACATAGTGTTGTCTCGTGTGGGAATCGAACCTACAACACTCCGCGCAACGACAAGCGGCGAGGCGGCCGCTGACACCACTCCGCCAGCCGTGCAGTCAAATTGTACACAATGTAACATTTTTATTGAAATTATATTAAAAATACTCTAAATTGAATTTAATAGCTTTTTACTTCTACCTAACCACCAACAGTATTCCATCCTATCAATTGAAAATTAATAAGGTGAAAGATCCGTAAAAGATCCACGAGAAAAGTAACGGCTACGGATACTAATATGGATCTTTCTTCTTCCTGAGCTATCCGTGGATACGGATACGGATATGAATATTATCCGGAACATAACTAGTAACAAGATATAAAAATTAGTTTTCAAGAACCTGTCTCTTATTTCCTAACGCTATGTTCGCAACGAAAAATTATTGATAATATCGAACAATCATATATTTTTGCCGTATTTTAAAGAAGCGTAAAATTAAAAACTCTATTGTGAATGGTCGAACCGTTTAGAACCTTACGAATGGATGTAGAAAATTGATAAATTAGCGGCAATGTGGGTGTAAAATAATCCAATTTATTCTAGTTTAGAATCCTACGAAATTATAAATTGTGTAGCAAATTTATAAACTTGCGGATCTTGCTAACTGCCGGTGACATAATATACTAATTATTAAATAAAGTGCTTTTGTCTGTCTGTATGAACGCGATAAACTCAACAACTACCTAACGGATTTTGTATGGTTTTCACCAATAGTTAGTGTGATTCCTGAGGATGGTTCAGGTGTATAATTCACGCGGAGCCGCGGGTGAAGTCTTGTATGGTTTTCACCAATAGTTAGTGTGATTCCTGAGGATGGTTCAGATGTATAATTCACGCGGAGCCGCGGGTGAAGTCTTGTATGGTTTTCACCAATAGTTAGTGTGATTACTGAGGATGGTTCAGGTGTATAATTCACGCGGAGCCGCGGGTGAAGTCTTGTATGGTTTTCACCAATAGTTAGTGTGATTACTGAGGATGGTTCAGGTGTATAATTCACGCGGAGCTGCGGGTGAAGTCTTGTATGGTTTCCACCAATAGATAGTGTGATTCCTGAGGATGGTTCAGGTGTATAATTCACGCGGAGCCGAGGGTAAAGTCTAATCTGAACTAATTCAGATAATAGAGTGTAATAAAAATATTGAAAAGAAAGATAGAATATCGGGGTCGCCATTCATAGCCAAGCGAATCTTTTGAAATTGTAATAGTTCGAATAGATAAGCAATTCTATCTTAGAAACACTACCGCAGTTAAAATGTGTTCATTTCGAAGTAAAAAAGGTTTTCAAGGTCCTGGCGGAGATACTGTTTCTTTACCAGGATGACAATATCGAACGTTTTCTTAAGATATAAAATAGGTACTCTTTGGTTCCCATGAAAAATTATATTGCATAATACAATTATACTGCACGTAGCTTAGTAGTCGCCACACCGTTTGGCATTGTGCCAAATATTGTGGGTTAAATCTCCAGACAATCCGTTTGTCAAGTTCCCCGCGACATCGGGTTTATTCCTAGTGAGGGAGATGTCTTTACATAAATAAAAATATTTAATAATCGCTAAAACGGTTTCTGTTAATTATATGATACTAGAATTCATTACATACCGCGGTTATTTATAGTATACATGTGAATTATACAACTAAACTTTTTTCAGGAATCCCAATATCCATTGGTGAAAGCGGTACAAAAATCCGTTGGGTTGTTTCTGAGTTTAATACCGACCGACAGGACTCAGTAGAGACTTCATTTTATAATATCAAAATTAAGATTAAAGCTAAAATGCCGAGTAAGCATCTTCGGGCCAGTCTCATTTCTAAAATTGTATTTAAATACTAACTTACGTAGTACAATAATTTTAAGCATTTTCCATTAAATTAATAAAATGTCACTTTAACTTAATTTAGAATTGTAGACCATAACAGTATAGTAAGACAGCGGCTGTTTTACGTAATGAATTATCACTTGCTTCTTGACGAAGAACGTTGACAAAAGATATTATTTTAATAAAGTTGTTTTTGTAATTGTTTTAGGTATTGTCTGTCATTTGAGTTTATTGATGCCTGTCCCTTGATACTTCTTTAATACAGCTAAAGGGACTTAAATTAATAATGTGGTTTACTTATTTTAGTTTCGGATTATCGAATGCCAAGCTGGAGTAATTTAAATCATTTGAAGGCCGTTACTTGACTAATGGTTGCTAGGTGAAAAAAAATGGCGAAATTATTTAAACAATTATTATATACAAATTAGCTCGTTGGCTTAGTTAGCTATTAGTATCACTAAGTATATAGGATCTTTTAACAGTTGCATATCGAAATACTTGCTTGGTTCTTTTTTGCTTCCGTCATCTTTTGGCCGTTTTTTGCATCCGCAGCAGTAAGTAATCGGGGCAAGACTATCTGTTACAGACTTCAGGCTGAATTGAGAAGCAAATTCGCTGGGTTTTTCAAAAGCTGACAGCGTGGAACCGTGGAAAGGAGTAGACATATACTGAAAGTTGGAAGTTGAGGGACTTCGTTTCGGGGTTTTCGGCACACCTAACTTCTTACCAAAAGTTTCTTGGGAATTGACCCTACTGCTTTTGCCTTCCGGCACGGATAGGTTACTTGGCAAATGGCTGCCTCGTTGGTCTCGCGGCATAAATGTACGCGTGGGATTGGGAGGTTTCGGGTTCGATTCCCGGGTCGGGCAATGTTATTGGGTTTTTTCGTTAAGAAATTCTCAGTAGCAGCACGGAGTCTGGTAATGTGCCCGGTACGGCAATAGGCTCGCCCCCTATTACGTGGGACCTAAAAATTCGTGGCGAAATGTGGGTGTAATATTACACCTCTGCCTACCCCTTCAGGGATACAGGCGTGAGTCTATAAAAAAAATTTCTTAAAACGTAGATAATATTGTTGATTGACCCAATGCGAGTGGTGCTCGCATGAATGAATGAATGAATGAAAAATTTATTTGGTCACAAAAGCACAAGGGACACAAAGTAGATAGATAAGTACATAGATATAAGATTATGGCCCTAACATGCAATATGCATACAATAATAAGAACATTAATTAATATAATTGAACAGAAGTAAACATAACAAATATAAACATGACAGATAAATAACATACTAAAAGTGCAGAAATACATACCTACAATAAAAGAATAAAAAGATGATGTATGTGTCCCAGCGCTGACCAAATAGGTAGCCAGATCAGCATTTTGTCTAGTAATGCTAGTGCATACCAGACACTGATATTATTCCGGCCCCTTCTATGCGTCACGGATGCGCAAACCATTGCTGCGCCACAAAGTGCAGTTCCATATGTACGTATGTGTATGTTTTTAGGGTTCCGTAGTCCTCAAGGAACCCTTATAGTTTCGTCATGTCCGTCCGTCTGTCCGTCCGCAGCCTAGCTCAAAGACGCCTGGTGCTAGAAAGCTGATATTTGACACGAATATAGACATACGATATTGCAACAAAACTGTAGAATAAAATTTAGGAAAATATTTTTTTTAAGGGTATCTCCCCTACATATATAGTGGGATTGAATTTTTTTTTGGTTGAGTACCCCATCGTGTGGGGTATCATTGGATAGGTTTTAAAAAAATATTATTAGATTGCTCAAATCATTTTTCGATCAAGTGATTGGTTTGTCAAATATCAAGCTTTGAAGTGAAAAAATTTGTTAGACTCAAGTGTCCCCCCCCCCCCTCTGCCGGCTAAACTATTAATTTAGAAGAGGTGAAAAAAATCACAAATGTAGTACACATAACGAGTTTAACAGGAAAACTATCACAGCTAAGTAGACATCATTAGTTTACGAGTACTCGTCGGTTAACTTATAAATACCTATTTCTGTGAGTTTACATTGGGAGCGCTGGCTTAATCTTAAAGTCCCATGTGAAACAGAAGTTATTATCAATAATGGCCATTATGGGCAACTACGGAACCCTACATTGCGCGTGGCCCGACACGCACTTGGCCGGTTTTTTTTTTGTGTGTACAGTGCATCTGCTATAATATTTGATCAGAACCTTTGCTAAGCATTATGACTCAATGTAAGCCGCTCCTTGTAAAATGTTCCGACCCTTTAGGTTAACAAAGGCACCTATTTTCCTCAATAATAAGTCTGCTTCTGCAATCGATGTAAGAGTACATTGTGACCATTTACTAGAACTAAATCTATGTACATTAAATATAACTGAGCCACCTACTACATGTGTCTGACTGTGCAATGCACAGTCCGCTGAACGTAAATAACCGTTTCACATGTATGTTTCTTGGGGAGTATAGAGGAGCCAAAAGAGAGAAATTTTTAGACATCGCCCGTTTTGAAGGTAAAAAAGCGGTGACAGATTGTATAAAACTTTTTTGGCAAGTGAAATTCACGCGGGCGAAGCAGGAAGCAAAAGCTTAATAAATGTAATTAATGTGAATACTAGCTATTGCTTGCATTTTCCTATTACCTAGCTAGCTTCAAAATAACTGAATAATCAAATAATCTTTCAATCACCATTTTACCTCTTTAGGGGCGGAATATTAAAAACTTCTTTCTTAGTAGACATTTCATAAACGTCCGTTTCTTTTCATTTCATGTTTCTGACTTCCCCGTACCGTAGTTTAGCTTCTACAATAATATACTAGAAGAAAAACTGCATATTCCTTGAAAATCCGAATTATCCTGCTTCCAGAACGCACTATATATTATAATAAAAAGTCGTCGTAGACGGGTTCTATTCCATTTTGACCTTGGCCTATTTACTACTGGGTTAAGTCCGCTCAACTGTAAATTCAGGCAATATGAAAAAGGATGGATGCTTATTTTCTTTTCTCTTTTTTTATAGACCACATAGCATTAACACTAAATCATGTGTCACGGAGGACTTTACAAACATACAACTAACGGTAACAATGAACACCCAGACTCGAAACAACAATTTGTGGATCACACAAAGTATTATCTCGTGTTGGAATCGAACCCACAACACTCGGCGCAGTGTCAAGCGGCGAGGCGGCCGCTTAAACCACTACGCGAACCGTGCAGTCAATTTCATTTGAAACATTCCTGAAGCCTTTCAAAGCATTGGATCAAATGCAATAATTTTGATCTAAAGTACTTATTAAGATCGCGGAAAGCGATTGGATGCAGGCAGGGCAGCTCAAAATCGGTCTGTGTGGAGAACCTTGGGGGAGGCCTATGTCCAGCAGTGGACGTCTCTAGGCTGACATGATGAAAGTACTAATTACACTATTAACTAAGTCTCGACTGTATTTTTGTTCGTATCTTTTGGTTATGTCTTATCACTTTTGAATATTTTTAATATCTTTTGTGAAATGACAGAAAATTAAACCTAATGTAAGAATTTTGTTTCGAATGAAGTACTTGTATTTAATCTCGTTGTTGCTCATTTGTGACTCCTTGTTGAGTGAACATTCGCTATCGAGTAAAAATTTCCATAAATGCGCATTCCCAACTTTGTTAAAAGAAATATAACAATCTTTCGGTCAGGACAATTATTGGCATGCTATTAGTATGTTACCTTGTGTGTATTACACTATATATAGAGTGCAGACCGTTTTTCCAATATATTTTGCTCTAACGAGCCTCAATCTACCGTTCCTTTATTTTCTATATCAGCATCATATAATCCGCCTGAATAAAATTAAACACATAGCGACTTAAGCTAATAGTCGATTAACGAAATTCAGTCCATCCAGTAATGACATCGGTGAACAAAAGGTACCACTTAGCCGATGATTGCAATTGTAGATAACAGGTGTAAAACGGTTGCTTTTCGCGTTAATGAGTGGCCGCCTCATTAGAAAATGAGGTTTGATGTCAAGTAGGTCTTGTGTTAAGTGATCCGGTTAAATGTGATGTGAAAAATTTATGCGTTGTAAGTATTAATTAGCAGCGATAGCCTAGTGAAGATACCAACAGATTGCTATGCAGAGGCTATCGGGTTCGAATCCACGGCGCGCACCAATTACTTTTCGTAGTGATGTGCGTATTAAATTGTTAATTATCGCCTGCCCCGTGCCTCGGCGAGAACGTTAAGTCAATCGTTACAGGGAGTCATTACATCTAAATAAACTGACACTAGTCTAAACCATGGAATATCGCTATACCTTTGGGTTCTGGAGTTTAGACAGGCAGTCGCTCTGTGGAAAAGTTAATATTCTGTCAAATCCGGTTAGACTTGAAAGCAGACCCCAGGTTATACCTGGGTTTACGCTAGAGGATGATGAGGTATTAGTTAGCTTTAGTTTCTGCCCACGTCCCTGTTTGTGAGTATATGTTCAGAAATATTTAACTAACAAACTACTATTTATTTATGTGACGGATCTACATCGCTTTATCTCGTAAAACACTTATTTATTTACGGCTACCTTCAGGTGTGATTTACATCAGTCGCAGGCAGGGGACAAATTTAAATAACGGTCATAATTTAACAAATAGACTCGGATCATTTTAACCCGTGGCTCACACTAAATTTTGTCTCGTGTGGAGATTTATAGGTAGAAGAGTCTTGTTGATTTCTGTATGAATTGGCCTGCTCGAGGCGGGAGGTACTACCCTCTCTCAGAACTTCGATTTAGAGTAACAATATCTATACTGCTGAGTTTCGTTTGGTGAGTGAGAGTGCCGGAGGCCTCTACCCCTTTTTTTCTCTCTAATACCGCCTTTCATCCTTTGCCATTCTCATCTTCACGAGACTGCCTCCGTGGTCCAGTGGATTGTGTATGCGACTGCTGATCGGAGGTCCCGGGTTTGATTCCCGGATCGGGTAAAAGTGTTACTGGGTTTTTCCGAATTCTCAGTAGCAGCACGGAGTCTTGTAACTGTGCCCGGTAACGGCAATAGGCTCGCCCCCAATTACTTAAGACCTAAAAATTCATGGCGAATTGTGTGTGTAATATTACACCACTGCCTACCCCTTGGGGGTATACAGGCGTGAGTCTATAAATAAAAAAATAATATAAAATAATCTTCACTATAGCCAGTGTTTTACACACAACTAGGTTTTGAGCCGAGCCTCCACTTAACATCAGGTGGGCCACTGGCTCGTTTGCTTATTGCTAACAATTAATATAAGAAATTATCGAGCCTACAACACCTAAAGCAGCACAAAGTAACAAAGCTATCACTTTAACCACTACGCCATATTTCTCTATGTTTGTGAATCATCGAAAAATAGATAACAAGGCTTCATATAACATGTGAAATCAAGTTTACTTATACAAGAATGTTTGAACGTGCCACCCGTTCACATTTTGTGAGCGCGTTCATGTTTGAGTGAATTCAACCGACTTCATATCTAGTCAACTGAATTTCATATAGGTACATTCAAATGACCAATTAACTTGCTATCAATATTTGTGCTATGAGCATATAGTTATTGCCCGCACTTTCGCTCGGATGTTGGTTATAGAGGTTAAATGTAGTAGGTATAATATGTGCTTTTTGGATATTTTGGGGCTACGTCGCTGAAAAGTTGCATCAATATTCGTGCAGTAGTTTCTATACGAGAAAGTAGCAATCATTCATCTATCCTCACAAACTTTTGATATTATTAGTACAAGAAAATTCTTTATAAACAGTAGATGGAACACTCTACTTGTCTCTCTGTACTCAGAGTTGAGTTTGGGCCGAAAGGTTTTCGGCTTAAGAGCGTTTAATCCGTCGGAGGCGATTTTGCGGGTTTTTATTGTTCTATTACGTTACGGATAAATAACAATTAATGGAAAAGATATAGAAAATATGAAAGTTCAGTTCTTTATCAAGAGAGTGCTAAAGATAAATATATGGGTTACTATAGTAAATATTTTAAAACGGATGAATTTAAAAAAGTCATTTTCGTAATTTCTGTAGTTTAGGCCAGGATTAATGGTCGCTAGTGCTAGGAAAACTTATCGTTCTATAATTCTGTAAATGTAAACTGTACGAGCAAAAGCTATACAAGCGAGTCCCTAAAAAAGAAATTGTACTTTCATTCATAATTTTCAAGAAAATCGGAGAACAAAACAGTGCATTTTGCTTAATTTTAGCCAGCAAATTTGCATTTATATCTAAAAAACTACTGTGATTATTAAAAAGATATATACATATTTACAAACCTTAAGATTCATTTTAAGTCATATAAAAAAATTGGAATCTAAACTTTTCGTTTGTAATTAATATGATTTTTTAAAAAAGACCTATAAAACTCGAAGCGCGATGCTATGTCCGCCATTCAGCGCTGAGCGCTCTCAGAGGACGGACCTGTCGCTCGCGTCCGCATCCGCCATTTTACGTAAATATTGCATTCCAAAACGTTTATAGCGCGGCTAAAGCTTCTTGATCCTTATTTTTTTCTCAACGTATTTTTTTTTATAAATATGAAAAGTTGATGTACTTAACTTTATTTATGTATTACGTATTAAACTAGTGTGTTAGTCGAGACATCTGGAGTCTAGTGGTTACTGGTTAGTATAGTAGCGCGGTCAACTAGGGGCTGGGCGAGACTGACAGAAACGGACCGTTAGATATAATACCTTGCTGCAAAAATCAAGTGGCAATATACAGTATAAACAGGTACAGTAGTTAGAAGCATTTGATCTTTGATGGGTGACCATGGGATTGGCTTGCAGAGCCTTTATCGCAGGTTTATTTTCGTACAAACTACATAAGTTAAGGTAAAGTAATTGACATCACGGTCATAGTATGGATGGGTGACCGACCGATGAATTTACAGAGCCCATGTATGAGGTTCTTAATGGGGGCAAAATTATGGTTATTTTTAAGCTAGGACGCGCCGTCGTTAGCATGATACCAATGTAATAGGTATTTACCTAAAACGTACTATGCAATGCAATTAAAAGCACACTTGAATCGGATATTATCTTACAAACCGCCGCAGCTCAGCTGATCCCCACGAGCTCGCATTGCAGGTACCTAACACACACAAGCCCACCTACCTACTGTGCAGTCTTATTCTGCACCAGTTAACAGTTTATTTTGACTCAATTCTTCTAACTATATTTGTTCAAAATGCAGTTTCGATCTAATGTCAGTGTCATACTCATGTCACAAATGGTATGCTCCTAAATAAACTGATATTGGAATGTTATCGTGACTAGATCGTTAATTGAACAATGTCATCATCATCGTTCTAGCATACCGTGGATTCGAACCCGATACCTTCTGCGTAGCAGTCCGTTGGTATCTCCAGTAGGCTATCGCTACCTGTTGTTAATTAAACAATGTGTCAACGTCAGGGAGAACAATAGAAGTCAAATTATAGTTGGTGCCACGAGAAGATAGACTTTTTGTAAACAAACATTCAGAGCTTCACAACCTTTTTTCGAACAGTGGCGTTTTAGATTTTATGCTTTTGAACAGTCTTTTTTTTTTCAATGCCTAATTATGCCACTATGTTCTTAAATTTATATTGTTAAATTTTACTGAAATAAAAATATTTGATTTTGTGTTTTAGTGGTCGAATGTTCATAAATTGGCCGATTTTTTTGTTGTTTTACACGTAATAATCTGTAAATTAATGAAAAATAGAGTACCATGTATGTTAATTATAGAGTAGGTACATACATGTTACTTTATTATTGACACGATTTTTAAAAAATCACTACGCAATAAATAATATTGCTCAAAGTAGCATATCTATTCTAAAATATTAAATTATTGACCAACAATGAATAATATAACAGATAACTAGCTAATACATTGCATAAACATTTCTAGGCATAGAGATTTTACGTTGTCTGTGAATGAAGAATGTGTCGTCAGAATGAACTTAAACAAAAACCATTAAACGTTAAGGTAGTCTGAAAACGCAATTTCTTTTTTAGGTATAAATAATTTTCTGCCATCTGATATTCTGCACGCGCTTTTTCGAGATGTCGGCAGCGAGAAGAGCGTTGCAATCCTATAAACTTGTATTTAACTTAACACCAACCCCTTTCTGATAACTAAAAATTTAATTTTGTCCTCTGATAAAAAGATGTTAAGCACAAGAATGTATCATTTCAATGAACTAACGCCAAATGTTGACAATCTAGGCGTCAGTACCTCAAAACAATAAAAGATCCGGTTGACAGCGCATAATATCGATAAAAACCCGATCCATTGACATATTAGTTTCCAATGACACGTATCTATGTATAGGTCGGTTCACGAAAGTTAACCAGAAATGGCGGCCGTCGCGCATATGTACATTCGTGCACCAATGGCGTGGCTCCATTCTTGACGCATTTAGGGAATGCGTCAAGAACGGAGCCACACCATTGGCATTCCACCCGCGCCTCACCCCGAACCTCCACGGAGACCTAAAAAATGATTTTTTGCGCAGTGGTCATCTTTCGTGAACCCGACCTATACCGTTGCGCTCATTGATTTGAAATTATTTGTTTTTGACAGAACTATCGCTAAGTCACTTAGTAAAAATTCTTTGTTTACAAAATGTCTATGTTCTCGTGACACGGACTCTAGATGATAATGACATTTAAATTAGAAGAATACCAATTCTGAGTCAATTTAAAATCTAATCTCATTTCGTTCAAAATATAATTTCAATGTCATATAAAATACGAGAATTGGCCTTATCTATGTAAAATTTTATTAAAAGAGGGATTTATATCATCGCACACTGTGTGAAATAATTTTAGGTGAATATGTATTGTGATGGTTGACGGCATAGAATACAATTATCACCACCCCCTATCTTCCCGTGGGTGTCGTAAGAGGCGACTAAGGGATAACACGATGCAAAACCATCTTTGCGTAGAGACGGAAAACTCGACATCAAATCCTGTACGACTGCCTCGTTGGTTTCGCGGCATAAATGTGCGCGTGGGATTGGGAGGTCCCGGGTTCGATTCCTGGGTCGGGCAGTGTTATTGGGATTTTCTGTCACGAAATTCTCAGTAGCACAGTAGCAGCACGGAGTCTGGAAATGTGCCCGGTACGGCAATAGGCTCGCCCCTTATTACGTGGGACTAAAGTATATCTGGCGAAAAGTGGGTGTAGAAATACACCTCTGCCTACCCCTTCGGGGATAAAAGGCGTGACGATATGTATGTATGTATGTATGTATTGTATAATTACAATATTTTGTAAAAACAAATCAACATATTGTATATTTTTTTCTTTCTTTTAATTAATTAAGTATTTTCTTTTACCCGACTCTTTTGGTTTTGTATTTAGTGTCATTCGTGGGTTTTCATGCATTAATAACAAAATAGATGTATATTTGAAATGTAACAATTATGTAGATGACAATTATAAATTATTTCTATCATATCTCCATATATATATATATATCTACTGCGCCAAATTATTATAAATAGTCGTTGTTATCCTGAGGAACATCATCCTACTAAACAAATATGTAATATCTATCGTTATTTGATACCTTTAAATGCATGTGCATTGAAAATAATTAATTTGAATACTTTCATATCATAATCGACGTATTACATAAACGAATACTGTTCATGTATGGCAAGAAGGATCAAGATTATTATTCCACGCGATACCGTCATAGTGCGCCGGGTCTCGCATGCGCGGTGTGCGGGCGACCGCGGTACTATAAAAACCTAAACTCGAGCCGCCGCTCGAGGCGTATACGCTCTTAAGCACTAAAAACGACCGCGGTGTTCTCAACTTCCTTTAGTGGCCGGGTTCACACGAATCTGATGTGATCTTAATATGGCATGCAAAATAGCGGCATACGAAAATATTATTTTTAGTACCTATTACAATTATTTGAAGGTTTCCTGCAACATTGATACCATGTATGTAACCTTCAAAGTTAAAATTAAAAGTATTATTTCTACGTATTTTAGTTAGATACTTTAATAGTGTTACAGACTTGATATCTCAAAAAGTAAAAAATACACTCGACTTTGGTTAACTAAGTAATTGAGAGGCATTTAAGTTGGCGGAATTATAATTAAATTACTCCGAAAGTAACCAATATCGTCGTACTTAATAAGTTTTGCTTAAGTACCTCCAAGTACAAGGTTTTTATTAGAATTTGGTTGGTACTCTTAAAACATTATGAAACTAGTTCATCCTTTACAAGTTTGTTAGCTACATCTAATGCTGTAAAATATCAGAAATAACGCAATAACAGCAAAATAGAATATAAGGCAAATATTACTTACTTCGTAAAATGTAATAGATGAATAATAAAAATAGGTATAAGAAGAACACCTCTCTCTCTCTCTCTCTCTCTCCCTCTCTCTCTCTCTCTAAGTGTTGTTTGTGATTATGTTTCGGTAGTTAAATAAATAATCGATACCCTAGTGGAGATACCAACGGACTGCCATGCAGAAGGTATCGGGTTCGAATCCACGGCGCGCACCACTGACTTTTCGGAGTCATGTGCGTATTGAATTGTTAATTATCGCTTGTCTCGTGCCTCGGAGAGCACGTTAAGCTCTCGGTCCCGGCTGTCATGAAGATCTTTGACAGTCGTTATAGGGCGTCAGTACCTCTAAAATAAACTGACACTAGTCTAAACCATGGAATATCGCTATCCCTTCGGGTTGCGGAGGTCAACAGGCAGTCGCTACGTGGAAAAGCTAATATTCCGCCAAATCCGGTTAGACTAGAAAGCGGACCCCAGGTTGAGACTGGGATAACGCTAGAAGGATGAGTTAATTAAATAAATAACTTTATTATTCCTACAACATTAATGGCAGGGTTTCATCAAGCTTAATTTCGTTAGTGTTCCTCAAAAACTATACAGACTCAAGACCTTGGAGGTCTTGGGTCCTTTTAGTTTTTGAGTTACACCGCGGACCAAAGGATGTACAGACAGATGTGACAAATGTTTACACATTTCCCTAGTCTGTCTACGGAAACCAGTAATAATAATATTTATTTCTTTAAACATGTGTTGTGTACAGGTGTTGCGAGTTAAATAGAATCAGCATGTTTTGCCTTAATAGACATACAAATATTAATGTCAATACCAAAAAAAATATAATTTGTCATAAAAATATCATGTCAAATAAAAGATTAAACAAATGAACATATTTTTTTATAGACTCTAGCCTGTATCCCCGAACAGAATTTCTAAAAGTGCTCCTAACGGAGAGTAGCGATCGATACAGTCCGCTAGGGGGCGCATTTAGAAAATGTATGGAAATTGTTCCCGACGACTAGGCTATCGTCCACCGTGAAGATCGAGTGCAAAAGTCAAAGTCAAAGTCAAAAAGTCAAAAGTCAAAGTCAAAGTCAAAGTCAAAGTCAAAAATCATTTATTCATCTAGGTCACAACGTGACGCTTATGAACGTCGTCAAATTTTTTAAGTAAATTAATAATGCTTCTACATTTACATTTACTGCCCATTCGCAAAGCAATAGGTAGAACCACGAGAAAGAACGGGCAATAAAACTCGTGGCCACTCTTTTTAATCGCCAGTGTTATGGTACATATTTTGTTTTTGTAAGGAGCTGCAACTGTTTCACATTGTAATTAAATACTTGTAAATAGTAAATAAGAACATACATATTATATACAAAACATGTAGTTATTAAATTAAGTGCTGTAGTAGTCTTCAAATGTGAATCTTGTGTAACAGGAGCATCCACTTACGCTTTATAATGTAGGCAACTCGCGATCATGTTCAGAACTATGGTGGAAAAGTATGTTACAGAAAGTGACGGTATATGAATACACGAAAATTACAAAAACGTTAGTATCCAGCCCATGATAACGAGTTACCTTCATCTAACACTGTAGCAAATTTTAATAAAATTTGTGGAACAACAATGAAAATGTAAATGTAGTAAGTTGAATGACCTAATAATGCATGAATATTAAATTAATAGAACTAGAGATTTTATATAAAAAAAAAACTGAAAAGTAAGGTATCTATATAAATTAAAAAAATCAAGAGTTGGCTAGTGTAAGTGACCACCTATCCTTATCACTGAAATAATCATTAATGGTATAATAACCTTTCCTAATAAGACAGTCTTTTATTTTACTTTGAACGTACTAAATGGCAATTCTAAAAGACTAATTGGTATTCTATTGTATATACGAATACCTAGCCCTACAAAAGAATTATTAACTTTATGTAAACGATGATAAGGGGCATATAACTTATGCCTGTTTCGAGTATTTATGTTATGTACATCACTTTTTGTAGTAAATAAACCTATATTTTGCCTAATATACAATATATTAGCAAATAAAAATTGCGAGGCTACTGTAAGAATCCCTATAGACTTAAAGCGTTCCCTAAGAGTATCTTTTGCCCCTAACATGTATATTGCTCGTACCGCTCGTTTCTGTAGAACGAAGATATTCTGAATATCCGCAGCTTTGCCCCATAACAAAATACCGTAGGACATGACACTATGAAAATAGCTAAAATAAACTAGACGAGCTGTGTCAACATCAGTAAGTTGTCTAACTTTTTTGACAGCATACGCAGCAGAACTGAGCTTACCTGCAAGACATGCTATATGTGCACCCCATTGTAACTTATTATCTAGTGTAATGCCTAGAAACACTGTCGAGTCAACTGTGTCAAGTTCCTCCCTATCTAGCCTTATATTAGGTCCCAGTTGTCTAACGTTAGGTAAAGCAAATTTAACGCATTTAGTCTTTTTAGAATTAAGCACTAGGTTGTTTGCTGTAAACCATTGTGTAACCTGTATAAGTGCATTATTTACATCATCAAATTGATTCCTATTCCTATCTACTTTAAAAATAAGTGACGTATCATCTGCAAAAAGTACGACATCACAGATATTTTTTAAATAAAAAGGTAAGTCATTAATATATACAAGAAATAGAAAAGGACCTAAAATAGAGCCTTGTGGAACGCCTAAATGTATAGGTAATTTAGAGGATGTAGTCCCATTTACATCGACGCACTGAAATCTTTGCCGCGGGTACGACTCGACAACACTAAGTGCGGTTTCCTCTACGCCGTAGTGGCGGAGCTTACGCAATAGTGTGTCGTGATGAACGCAATCAAATGCTTTTGAGAGGTCACAGAATACTCCGATAGCATTTTTAGATGACTCCCAAGCATTATAAACGTGTTTTATGAGAGCAACACCCGCATCAGTAGTGGATCTACCTTTAGTAAATCCGTATTGATCTTTATGAAGCAGACTATTTAAATTAAAGTGTCTTAGTAGCTGCTTTAATAAAATCTTTTCAAATATTTTACTAAATGCCGGCAAGATAGAGATGGGCCTGAAGTTATTTAGGTCATTTTTACTGCCAGATTTGAATAAAGGTATGATTTTACTTAATTTCATCAAATCCGGAAATACGCCTAAGTCAAAACATTGGTTAAAAATTATAGAGAGGTAAGGCGCAACAGTCTCAACTATAGTACCTAAAATTTTAATTGAAATGCCCCAAAAGTCGCCGGTATTTTTATTATTAATTGAATTATATGCGATCAATATATCTCGCGGGGTAACGTGCTCGAATCTAAACACGCTCTTGCATTCAGGTACACTGCTAAGCAAAAAATTTCCAGCGTCTAAGGATGATGATTGTAAAGAGCTAGTAGTTGTTAAAGGTATGCTCGCAAAGAAACTATTGAACATATGCGCTACTTGAGTTTGATTGGTGACTAATAAATTGTTTTCTTTTAGTTCAAATTGGTTTTCCCGTGGTCGTGCTCTTCCTGTTTCATTATTTATAATTCTCCAAGTTTCTTTAATTACATTTGTTGAATGCTTAATTTTGCTACTAATAAATTTAGATTTTGCCATAACACAAACTTTTTTAAAAATTTTTGAGTAGTTTTTTACATAATTTAGAAAAGGTGTGTCAAATCTATGTTGTTTCATACCATATAATTCAAACAATTTGGCTCTACTTCTGTATATACCTATAGTGGCCCACTGGTTAAAAGATCCGGTAGTACCCTTTAATGTGACAGTTTTACTCTTGAAAGTAACTTGAAGCTCATTATTTACTATTCCAAAAAGTGAATTATAAATTGTATTTGGATTTTCTGAGTTCAAAATTGAGGGATTGAGTTTAGCGATAATATTGTTTTTAAAACGTATAAGACGATTGGTAGTTTGAGGCCTACATTCTACTGTATGTGATTTATCATATGTTGTACATGAAAAACTAGCTATCTGTCCACGGTGATCAGAAGGAAGAGAACTAATAACTACTGGGTTTTTAGCAACACAAGAACTAAATATGTTATCCAAAAAAGTAGAAGATGTTTCAGAGACTCTAGTAGGTTCACAGAATAAATTACTTAAATTAAATGACTTAAAAAGATTCAGAAATCTAGTACACTGTGAAGAATTTTCTAAAATATTAATATTAAAATCACCACATACTATAATATTCTTATGACTACCTATAATTTTATTAAGAGCATCTTCCATAACAGTCTCAAATAGATTATAATCACCAGAAGGGGGTCGATATACACAAATTATAATATATAAGTCTAGTTCCACACAGGACAACTCAATAGTGCGCTCAATAGATACATTTACAATATCCTTACGTTCTTTGCATTTTAATAAATTTGAAGTCATTATGAGAGAACCGCCTCTAATAGCCTGCTTTCTTATATACGAACTCTGCACTGTGTAATATTCATTTATAACAATAACCTCATAGGTGCTTAACCAATGTTCAGTTAAGCACAAAACCTTAACGTCATATTTTTCTAGAAATAAACTTAACTCGAACTCTTTGCCAGATAGGCCCTGCATGTTTTGATGTACTATATTCAAATAATGCAGCCTAACTGTTGTCCTATCTTGGAGTTTAAATCACAAGATGTGTCAATAAAAACGTTGTTAGTACATGTACTAACCCTATCAAATAAATTGTCAACACAAGGCTCACTGCCTTGCTGTAAATTGTATGCTAATAACTTAGCAATTTGTCGCTTAATATAAAATGGCAGATACATTGTATCTTTAGTTAAAATAAATTTACTAATAAATTTATTAGCGTCAAAAAACAATATTGCGTCACTATGACGACAAGTTATGTTATACAATAACATGTTTAATGAGTGTATGTGCATATTTTGTGTGTGTGTTAAGTTGTTTGAGTAAGGTAAAGCACCTAAAATAAATTTACAACTAAATTTAGAATTAAGTTCTATCAACAATTCAACACATTCTATGATATCCTGTCTCTTTACAGTTAAACTGTTAGCAAACAATAATATTGCAGTACTACTCTCATCTAAGGGGTGTAACTTAATCTGATTAACTAAACTACAGTAACTATCCCCTGGCCTACAATAATTTATAACACACTGATTTGTATATTCACTGAGAAGACTACCAAAATTGTGACCTAGCCTATCAGAAAAAATAAAAGTTTTATTAATAGATGTTGGAAGCCTAGATTTATTTAAATTTGATTGTAATGAGTGTGAGTTTTGTGGAATGTTAGAAAAATTCTCAGGTAGTACGGTACTCAATGGCTCTGCTGGTACAAGAGCATGAGTACAAGAACACGAGAGCTTATTGGTCAGAGACTCATACATTTCTGCATTACACCTCACCAAGTCTACGAGCTCACCTGCCTCCACTATACGCTTGCTCAGTTCTTGTTGAGAAGCTTGGTATTTGTTGAAGATCTCATTTAAGGTTCTTTCTCTAAGTTATATCTCTTCCCTTAAGCGATGAGTTTCCATATCATACACTGATCTGCTATGTTCCAAATTTCTAGAGTAGTCAGAAAGTTGATTAACTAAGTTTATGCGCTCCTTTCTAAGATTAAAATTAACTCTATGCACATTATATTTCCTAATAGATTTATGATATTTTTTTATTAATTCAGTAATTTTAATGTAACGTTTAAGTTTATTACGACTAGAAAAGCTGGGTCTCATAATAATGGTATCCTCCCTGGTCAGATCTATTGTCACTACTGGCTCTCTAATGCACACATGATCAGGCTCACTACTAACCAACTCATGATATAGGCTACAGGTATTCGCAATCTGTTGACTGTGTTTATTTATTTCTATGTTGGAGATGGTTTTATGAGCTTCACTCAATTCACGTTCCAGTTCAGCAACACGTCTCAGAGCTTCTTCATGAGTGTCCATGCACTGTTGGAAGTAGGACACCGTCAGTCGAAGTTGTTCATGTTGCTCAAGTATTTCAAGATGGTGTGTGTGCATTTCAGCCAGCTGTGCCTTGAGTTCAGTGTTCTTGTCTACTATTTTCTTTACTTCTTCTTCGCTGTCCTCTCTTTCCTGTAGCAGCTGGTTACACAGGCTTTTGGAGGATTCCAATTCCTTGAGTGTGGACTGTAATTTGTCCTCCAGAACTGCCATTCTGCATGTCATCATTTGAACAGACCCACCCCGTAAGCACCTGAAATATAAGGAAGAGTGAGTAAAGTCAGCAGAGAGAAACTAAGAAATGGGTGGATAGAAAGTTGAGAAGGAAATAATGTAGGTAGATTATAAAAAAAATAACAGAAAAGTAAGTTAAATAAATTTGGGAACAGCTTATTTTAAATCTAGCTATTGGGGAATATGAAAGTAATGAATAGGTACAAAAAGTTATATGTTTGATATTATTTTTATAAAACAATAAAATACAATTGGAATGTAGGTAGGTACTTCTATAAATTGACCTGTGTAACACTATTGTACTCCTTAGATTAATATACTTATTTTATAATAAATAATTATGTTTTGTGTATAGTGTGTCATGTAGTATATGGTGTCTGAGGCAAATGTTTTTCGTCATCGATTTTGCTTCCACAAATTGTCAAGCAAAAGGAGACATAAACGGTGCCGCTGTGTATTGTAAATGACGTCGCTCACGTGCAGTGAGCAGTGTTTATGAAATGTATAGTGTATATTAGTTAGTATTATATGAATAAAACGATACAGGGATAAGTAAATAATTATGAAAACAATACTCCCCGGGTTTCCAGTTGATTTTGAATCTTGTTTAAGTTGTATCAGTTGTCCGTTACTTTGACAGTTGGTCCGCCACAAGTTTTCCAGTGAGGTTTAGTCACTAGTCCTTTGATATTATGTTACACAAACAATTATTGCTAAGGTTTATGGGTATACACTTTAATTTAGAGATACAATTAATGAGGAAAACAAAATAAAACTATTTTTATCAATTAAATTATTGTACACGTAGCGAAATGACAGCTGTTCGCTAGTGTTGCCAGCGAGGAAAAAAACAGAAAAAAAAATCGTATTAGACCCTCTTATATCATAATTAATTCCTCATATGTCTCGGAAAATCAAATTAACTTCTTCGCTAGTTGCTTCCAACCTCGCAATGGGAACTCTGCTGGTTTAGATTATGTTCTTCGACATAATCTGCTAACAAGTTTGGTTTAAGCATATTTAGTCTTATAGGAATTTAAACTTACGTGGTCATTTAAACTTATTTTAAATTACCGATATTTCGGCACTGTTGCAAGCGCCATGTTCACGGATGTACTGAGGGTATTGCGGGTGGATGAATGTTACGAGCAAGTATAACGGTCTACCCGCTTTCTTACTTCATCCACCCGCAATACCCTTAGTACATCCGTGAACATGGCGCTTGCAACAGTGCCGAAATATCGGTCACTCCAAACAAAGGTACGTGGTATAAATCCCGAAAGACAATTTAAAATAAATATTTAGTCTTATTATTTGACAAAACTCTTCAGTATATGTGCTTTATTACTAACCTAGTATAATAAATATTATCAAACGTGAGTTATTACAGTGTTTCATTGCTTTTTAATCATATTCTAAAACTAAAATCAGAAGTTAGTATATTACAGGTTTTCTACTCCTGAATTAATATTAAAAGCAATTTTTTTATGTGCTAGCCAGTAAAGATGATTACCGGAAGTATATAATATTTTTATACTGATTTTTATAATTTTTTTGAGATACTTATCTTTGCAGTAGGAAGTGGGGCATTTTTGCTACTTCTTCTTTCAGGTTCCTGCGTCCAATAGTTTCGGCTGTAGCGTGTCTGTCAGTCAGTCAGTAACGCAAGGATTTTATATATCAAGATTACGAAAAGTCTGTCAGCGTAAGTATGTTGGATGCACAATGTGTGTGTGTGTGTATTCAGACACAGAGTGAGTTCAGACTAGACGGCGGTGCATCATGACTTTACGATCTATATTGGAAGAGCTCATTTCGAGTGGAAACCAGATAACGTGTTCATCAGCTTTGCATCGATTATATTTAGTACTGGCTTTGGGAGATTTCGATTCGATTATGTGGATTATCATAAGCTCTATAGGTAAGTAGTATAAGCTGCATAGTGGCGTAGTGATTTTGGCGGTTGCTAAGCCGTTTCGTAATGTGCCAATGGGTTTTATCATTCAACTTGGAACAAATTTTAAAGCATAAATCCCTAAGGTTCCGTAGCCAAAAATGGCAAAAAGCAGAACCCTTATTAAAGATGGATAGCACTAGGAATTTAAACCTTGTTACGAAAGATTAACATTTTATCAGTGGTCACAAAGTACAAGCAGACTCGAAATAATGAACTGTACACACACATAAAGAACTGTCGGTAATTTACTGGACGTAGTTTCGAAAGCCGAAGTGGCCACTTAAAGAAATACCAAACGTTCAGTTACTTTTGGATTTTAATGGCTTACTGAATGTGTTGGAATCTGAGCGTGGCAAGCAGTCAAAATAAATACTGAAAATTAAAAAAAAATACTCAGGAACTTTGGGCCAAAATTGGGTCCCCGAAGGTGGTGGCTACAAGGTGAAAGGCCTGTGCTGACACAAAGTTGAGATGTGTGGAAAGAGGAGAGGGAGGCATTTGTTCTGTAGTGCGATGCTTCAGACTAAAGAAGAAAGTAGTGGTGCTCAATACAAGAGCGTTTTATGTCCATTGCAATTATATTTAAATATCAAAATACTGATAATGATATCGTCACCAACGACTATAATGTTACTAATTTTAACAGTGATAATGTAAGTATCCATGGCTAAGAGTGTTCTAGATCTAAAAACTAGCTTACTATAATAGCCTTTAGTGAAGCAGATCTTCACCTAAGATTATAACACGAAACACGCTTATTGATAATACGGTTATACGGTCTGTCAGAATTGCACCGCATTTTAACAGCCATTTTAGTGAGACTACGTTGGGTTGCGTTGTCGAGCGCTCTCTATGCATCCGCTAAATGAACCTAATCGGTTAAAGAGTTGAGTTAGGTGGCGCTAGTTGCCATGTAAACATCAGCTCCGTGATATTTAAAGTTTTAAAAATATTAAATAGTGATTATACTAACAATTTGTCATTAATAAACACTTATACTGGCCTAACGTTCATCAACCATCGTTTGTGAAAGCGTTCCTACAGTTATACTAAAAATAACTGCATAATTCTTCCTTGGTATCAAAACAGTGAATTTGTAACTAAAAGCGCATTTAAAAGTCAGTACATCCTTGGAATAACTGTTCAACTGTGATAGTGAAATAAATTAATAGTATTAACTGTGTAAAACAACTTAAAATTAGTGAAAACAAGTTTGTGAAAAGTACTGTTCGTTAATTTTATTTGAACTGTGTGACGATAAAGTGTTGACCAATCAAAACACTTTATAGACAATATATTCGCGAAGTATAAGTAATTATCTATAGATGCAAAATTTCACATCCAATCAATATCCTGTCACAGCGTTGTGGTTTACGCGTATGAACATACTTCAAGAGACTAACGATCGATCCCCAGCTGTGCGGTAGCTGCTTTTTGAGATTCATTCAAATATTTTCCATAATGAATTTCTTCGATAACATTACTTTCCGAAAGGCCCGTACTCAATCTATGGCAGAGATTATATGCGACGATAGTAGCTCCAACAGCTCTATACTAGATGGCACTACTAGTAGTCTCCCTAATATCTCAACTGACGAAAACACTACGATTCAAGACTTACAAAAAGAAATGGAACAACTAAGAATTCAACTAAATTCGGCACATGAAGAAATCAATAATTTATCTATGGAAAACCAAGAATTAAGAGAAACTGTACAGTCACTAACATCTAAATATGATGTACTAAAAAGGGCTACAAAAACCTTATCATTAGAGACACCTGATAAAGGTTTAAAAATGTCTACACCTAAACACATCAAGTCGAATAAGAAAACACCAAAGGGAGCTATCAACAAAAAATACTTCTTCTCATCAATTAATCCAGCTCAAACCTCTACTCAGAAACAAGCTATCGATTGCTCAGCAGTTGTACAAAAATCTACGTTAGAAAAATGTATAGGTGATGTAGTACTCAAGCAAGATATGAAAACAGAGATTTCAAACAAGTATCTCAACGCAACAACAGATGGCGCCACATCAAATTATATTTCAAATCAAAATAATAATTGTTCTTATCCTAAATTAAACAACAGAATATTACAAAATAAACTGTGCATAATTAGCGATAATAATACTAATAATATTCTTAGTCATGCTGAACGCTTCTTTCCTTACACAAAAATATGTCATTATTGTATGCCTAATACGGGTATATTAAAAATGATTGATACATTAGATAAAAAATTATTGAACTTCACTAAACATGATTATTGTATTGTATTTTTGAGTGAAAATGATTTCTTGGTGTCAAAAAATTATGAAATGCTAGTGAACCACATTAAAGGTAAGCTTGATGATATCACACATACTAATGTCATTCTGTGTTCACCCAATTTTAAACTTGATTATCGCGCAAATTTATTTAACAATAGAATAGAGGCTTTCAATAGACTGTTATATTTAAGCAATAAGAAATACGAATATTCGTTCTTATTTGACACTAATAAACATCTAAGCTATACATATGACATGTTCTCACAATATACTGGCAAAATAAACAACATAGCCATGGCAAATATATTTCACTACTTGCAAAAATACATAGCTTTTTTGAAAAGTTATTTTGATCATACGTTTCATAATAATAGCTTTAAAAAATGTAACAACAACAATAACACTGGTAATTGTAAACCCGGCACTATACCTTATTACTTTAAAAAGTTAACAAATAATGTATCTGTTCAAACAAAAAATGTAAGTGTATGTATTGATAGTTCTATAAAAACACCTGTACAGTCTTGTGATGAGAATGTAGACTTTTTTCGTCACTAATAAACATTTTTATTTACTGCATCAGAACATTGCCGGACTTTTGAACAAAGCTGATATGCTTTCTATTTATTTGGATGAGTTGTCAGAAAAAATCCAAACAGTTGATGTTTTATGTATCACTGAACATTTTATAATGTCAGGTCATGAAACGCATTTATATGTACCAAACTACACTTTAGCAGCGTACTTTAGTAGGAAAAATTGTAAAAGAGGAGGTTCTTGCATATTAGTACGAAATGGTCACCACTGGAAACAGCTGCCTGATGCTTCATTGATCTCGGTAGTTAATGATTTTGAATGTTGTGCAATCGAGTTAACTAAATACAAAATGATTATTATTTGTGTATACAGAGTACCAGGGGGAAATTTGAATATATTTTTTAGTAGATTGGAGCAATTATTAATTAAAATAAGTAAGATAAAATATGAACATATAATTTTAGCAGGCGACTTAAATATTGATGTATTAAAAAACAATAATAGTACCCTTGAACTAAAATGTCTATTGCAAGCCTTTAATTTGACACTATCCATAGAGCAGCCAACAAGATTAAAAAGCCAAACTTGTTTGGACAACATTGCACAAAATTTTCCAAGAGCGCATTGTAAGTCAAATGTTGTCGAACTTGCCCTGTCGGATCATACTGCACAGATAATTAAATGTCCAGTGGTTCAAAGAATTATAACTCCTCAATGGTTCTCCCTACAGAGAGATTATTCTGATGAAAACATAAAAAAATTTAGATATTGCATCAGTAAATTAACTTTTTCTGAAGTTTATGAATGTGATAACCCTAACAAAGCATATAACTCCTTTTTTGAAACTTTTAAATTATTTTATGACTTATGTTTCCCTCTTAAAGTTGTTACTATTAAAGTGAATAAAAAGTGCAAATGGATATCTCGAGGTATCAAATTATGTAGTTTAAAAAAAAGAGAATTGTTGTGGCAAGCCAGACTTAAACCTACACTTAGTAATAAATTAAAATACAATAGATACACAAAATTATTAAAAAAATATATAAATCTTACTAAACGTTCTCAAAATATATACAGTATTAAAAATTCTCTCAATAAAAATAAGACCACATGGCAAATTATAAATTCTTCAAAAATAAATGTCCCCAAACAATCTATAAATAAAATTGTCATTAATGACAAAATTCTTCACGAACCACAAGTCATAGCAAATAAGTTCAATGAATACTTCATAGATAAAATCAAACCAATTACCGAACGCGGTAAAAATATTACCAAATATATAAATACGTCTCTAAATTCAATGTTTATGGTTGCAAGTACACAAAATGACATACTTAAAATTATTACAGATCTGAAAAATAAATGCAGTGTGGGCAATGACGAAATATCTACAAAAGTCATAAAATGTGTAGCAGATTTAATATGTGACCATCTGAGCTATATTTTAAATCTTTGTATTATTCATGGCACATTTCCTGAACGGCTTAAGACATCTATTGTCAAACCATTACATAAAAAAGACGATAAAGACCTTATGCAAAATTATAGACCAATCTCACTTCTACCAATTTTTTCAAAAATATTTGAGAAGTATATTTATAATAAAATATGTATCTATCTCGAATCAAACAACATTTTATGTTCTGAACAAAAAGGCTTTCGTAAGGAGAGAACTATAAATATGGCTATTTATGACTTTTTAAATATAGTAATGTCAAGTATTGACAATAGAATTCCGATTTCTGCTGTGTATTGTGATATGTCACAAGCGTTTGATTATGTTGACCACAATATTCTATTAAATAAGCTTGATGCTTACGGAATACGGGGTAATGTCCTCAATTTATTAAAATCATATTTAAAAGACAGAAAACAGTTAGTCGCTATAAAAAAACTTAATTTTAAAACTAAAAAAGAAGAAACATATATGTCTAGTCAGCGAAAAATAGAATTCGGTGTTCCCCAAGGCAGAGTTTTGGGCCCGCTGTTGTTCATTGTTTATATAAATGACTTACCTAAAGCAGTAAAACATCCCGTAACATTATTCGCTGACGACAGTACGGTTACGATAGCTTGCAACAAACCTAATCTCTATGAGTCGGACATTAATGAGGCACTAAGTTCAATGGTATTGTGGCTTGAAAATAATAATTTAAAGATAAATTTGAGCAAGACTAAAATAATGGAATTTAGCCAAAGACAGTCTCATGATCGCACGCTGAAGATTAATTACCAGAGTGAAAACATATGTTCTACAAATAACGCCAAATTTCTTGGTTTGATAATTGACAGTCAGTTAAACTGGAAGGGCCATATAGAGGATATTTGTAAAAAAATAAGTAGCTCGTCCTATGCTTTACAAAATCTGTCACGAGTAGTAAATAAAGAAGCGCTTATTACTGCCTATCATGGTATAGTTGCATCTATTCTTCGATACGGCATTATTTTCTGGGGCAACTCTACCCATAAAGAAATAGCTTTTAAACTTCAAAAAAGATGTATCAGAGCTATGTTTGGCCTCCAAGTTATGGACAGCTGTAGACCCTATTTCATTGAATATAAAATTTTGACACTTCCATCTCTGTTTATATTTGAAGTAGCATTATTTATGAAAAAAAATCCTCATTTATTTACTAGATTGTCCGATGTCGTCACACGCAGTAGACGTAAAAACAATGTATTATGTATTCGTAAAGTTAATACGGCGCTCCTATGGAAAAGTGTGTTTTGTTTAGCGCCGAAAATATACAATAAACTGCCGGAGTCAATAAAAACACTAAACATAAGCCTTTTTAAAAAACAGTTACGAATGTTATTGACTGAAAAGTGTTATTATTCAGTTACAGATTTCCTCAATGACGAAATTTAATATACTATAAAATTGCTGTTTTTAAGGTATTATCCGTTAAATGTGTTAGTTTATAGGTTTGTTATTTTAGATATTTGTGTTATTTGTATGTTTTCATTTCATTTTTAATATCTTTTTTTGTTAATAATATGTGAATATTTGTACGCCAACATTGGCAGGACACAGAACTGCACTTCCTTTATTCTGTAACATCTCAATATATACCTGTGTTTAACAAATAAATTTAATTTGAATTTGAATTTGAATTTAAACCAAATGCGTTCGGTGCATTCTGCTAACGAGAGGTGTTAGATTGGAAATGGTGACATTGGGTTTAACATGAAAACAAAAATGTTTGAGAGAATAAATCTAAATACATGAGTAATTTACAAATATGTTGTTCTTTGGAGATATTATTGTGTATTTTCGGTACTATATTGATTCCAAAAAAAAATGTAGTTTAACTTTGTCATTATTTGTGAATATTTAATAATGTAGATGCCTCTTAAGATACTTACAGTACACTATTAAAAATATTATTTATTTAATTCTACTACAAAAATACAATAAAATACTTGTCTTTATTATATATCAAATATCAATAACAAAAATTTCACTGGCCTGTTCAGTTGTTGTTCGGATCTGTTCTAAATGGAAATCAAACCCACACATAGGTTCAATCTGTTGTATGACTAGCACAACGATTATTAGTTCTGTGTCTATAAACAATCTGTTTATAATACATTTATGAATATAAAGGTATAGTAGTTTTATGATTACCGTAATAAAAGCTCTACCAGGGCCTTATTTAGAATCAGATTACTGTGTGTAAGGTGTGAGAGTCCCAAAGAATAACAAATATCATACCACAGTGATATTAATATCTGTTATTAATTAGAGGCCGTCTGACGAATGCATAAGAGAAGGCAGGCATAATAATGTTAGAATAATTCCCACTTTATTACATAACTAGAGGACGCCAGCAGCTACGCCTGCATTTTTTTTTTAATTTACCCGTTTTGGCCGATCCCGTGGGAATTTCGGGAAATCCCTTCTTAGTGCACCCCTACGGTCCCCAAGGAACATACATGCCAAATTTCAGCTTCCTGCGCCCAATAGTTTCGGCTGTAGCGTGTCTGTCAGTCAGTCAGTAACGCAAGGATTTTATATATTAAGATTATCGTTACGGGAAATTGTTCGCGATCAACGCTCAAACTCCGTACTAAGAGTTACACACAAAAGTGTATGTATGCTGAACATTTTACGAGAAGAAAAACTCTAAAAGGTTCGTTTATTAGTACGGTTATAAAGAATAAGGTAACGGCCAAACTTGTGCCTTGTAGTTACCTGAATAGCGGCAATAAGCGAGTGTAGGTCAGCTTTAGTACACGCGATACTGTGGAATAAATTGGTGGTATTATGTGTTTAATACTCGACACCGAGTTTACGACGGTCAACAAGTTTCCTTGATTGAATATTATAACAGGTTGTGATAAATTAATTGAATTATATCTTTTGTGGCATGTTTGACTTCAGTAGTCTTTACGTCAAAATATGCGATGCTCATTGTCCTGTTAATCATTTTTCTTGGTGAGTGACTACTAAGCCGGAGATCGAGAGTTCGATTCCCGAAAAAATCGTTGTGTGATAAAAACAATAATTTACTCGGTGCAACAATAATTTGACTGCACGGTTGACGTAGTGGTTAATGCGGCCGCATAGTCGCTTGACACTGCCTCAAGTGTTCGATCACCACACGCGGCAACGCTTTGTGTTATCCATAAATTGTTGTTTCGGTATACTTTGTGATCGTAGTTGTATGTTTGTGAAGTCACCCGCGACTCAAGATTTATTGCTAGTGCGTGAGTTGTCTTTTGTGATCGAAAAACAAAATTCAAGAATATATAACTATGTTTATCAGTTATCTGCTTACGTTAGGTACCTACTTGTATATTTGTGTTTTGGGATAGGTAAGGCTAACAACATAATTATCAGGTAACCAAGAAAAACATGTACATGTTGTGATCCTTGTCATTACAATGCATAGACCTGTGATTGGTATAATAGTCAGCTGTCGAATCTGACAGTTGGTTAGACAAACAATTGTATTAACATATACAATTGTTTAAGAAAGTAGCGGTCAAGTTAATGTATTGTAACTTGATATTCGGCTTATGTAATAATAATATCTTGGAGGAATGTTGACGTAGTCATCTGATTTATAACGAGGCATAGCTTCGAGCAACCAAATGATTGGTAAATATACATATAACATATTACTAAATACACGAGTAATGTACGGTCAGCAAAGAAAATGGTCCACCACTTTTAACAGTGTCATAAAAATAAAAATAATAAGAAAAAAAAAACAAAACGAAAATTAAAACTTAAAAATCGCACCAAAAATGTATACTAGGTACCTATTTAGTTTCTTTTTAAAAAAAAGAGAACCGCCTTCAAAAAATAAACCCACTGAAAAGTACGAAATAATTTTTACATACGCCAATACATAGTGTATAACTTATACAAAATACTTAGTTTTTGAAGTCGGTGCCAAACCAAATCCCTCTAAGAGCCTATTGTTTGGCGTCATCCTTTCCAAACCAGCGCATTCAATCTACATAGTACTTACAGCCCAAAATAGCTAAGAAGTATAATTATTTTATAATTAAGCATTTATTTCATACTTTTTATATATTTTATATATATATGTTGCTTTTTAGAGTATATAGGTAGATTATTTTAAATTTTATTAATTCAGATATTTTTGAGGCTTCATTGATTTGATATGTTCGTCGTATTGTTTTCTCTGTTTGCCAGTTTTTTTGCCAATTCTTTTTTGCTTTTGATGGTTTGGCACCGACTTCAAAAACTAAGTATTTTGTATAAGTTATACATATAAAATTATTTCGTACTTTTCAGTGGGTTTATTTTTTGAAGGCGGTTCTCTTTTTTTTAAAAAGAAACTAAATAGGTACCTAGTATACATTTTTGGTGCGATTTTTAAGTTTTAATTTTCGTTTTGTTTTTTTTTTCTTATTATTTTTATTTCATACTTTTTAGTGTTAGTTACTTCGTTCGTTTACTTCAGGTTTTGTGTTAACTACTCTTTTATTTATTTCATACTTTTTAGTGATAGGTACTCCATTTACTTTAAATTTTGGGCTAATTAATAGTTTGTTTATAGTTAGATTCAATTATTTTAGTGATAAGTTTTCTGGTAGTATCAGTTTGTTATCATGACTTTGACATAGGCACCTACTTTCATTCTGTGTGCCTATGGGCTTAGGCTTCATGCTGGAAGAGAGAGATGAGTTTAGGGAACCAACCACATACGGAAGTACGATCCAAACAAATGCGGTAGACTTGTACATACTATTGAATTGGCTGTGAGCTCTCGTATTATGCTCCGGAGAAATATGCTAATAACGGATGGCTTAGCGAACGGGGCAATGGGTGTTCCTAAAGGATTTAAATGGTTGGCACTAAGGAGAGATCAACTTGAGCCAGGTGAACTGCCTGATGCCATTTTGATATTATTTGATGATCCATCAATAGCATTGCGTCTTAAAGATGATGACGGATACATTTCCATAGCTCCAGTGCCAGCGACCTATCAAGGCAATCGCGGTTATGGTGATATCAAGAGGCGGATGTTGCCAGTCATATTGAGTTGGGCTGTGACGGTACACAAGTTAGTACACTTAAATAGTTCCGCGCAATGTTGCCTTGAGGCGGGTCAAATCCCTAAAAGGCATGGCTTTAAGTGATATTGACTCGAACAAATTACTCAACCATCCCCACGACAACAGAGCCTTATCCGAAATGACAAGAATGAGAAATATGCTCTCGTATTATTCTTTCACCGACTTTCTTTGTTTTTTGTTAATCGGAGAGACATAGACACGCACACACGTACACACACACACAACACATACTAAGAACCAATATATGTATACGGGTCAAACTGAGAACCTTCTTTTTTTGAAGTCGGTTAAAATACTAAAACTTTCTCCTAAGTGTAACAAATACTTTTTTTCTGAAAACCGCATAAAAATTGGTTCAGACAAACTCGAGTTAATCGTGGGCAAACTTACATATAATATACGGGTCAAACTGAGAACCTTCTTTTTTTGAAGTCGGTTAAAATACTAAAACTTTCTCCTAAGTGTAACAAATACTTTTTTTCTGAAAACCGCATAAAAATCGGTTCAGCCAAAGTCGAGTTAATCGTGGGCAAACTTATCTACATATATACGGGTTTAACTCAGAACCTTCTTTTTTTGAAGTTGGTTAAGGGCTTAAAACCTTCTCCTAAGTGTAACGAATACTTTTCTGAAAACCGCATCAAAATCGGTTCAGCCAAACGCGAGATAATCGCGGAAAAACATACATACATACATACATACATACATACATACAGGTCAAACTGAGAACCTCCTTTTTTTGAAGTCGGTTAAAAATAACGGCTAGTTTGAGGTTAGAACTGTCATAATATAGTTTCCGATCAAAAGCGACCTTGTTGTGTAATGACGTGCAAATAAATTTAGACCCTAAGATGGTATATCACATTTTTGGCTGACTGTACCGACATAAATTATACCTAGGCAAGGCATAAATATATTTTTGTGCCTATGTATAGCACCTACACAATAAATAACGATTAAATTTTGCCTTGTGTGGTAAATGAGCCTTTCTTCTTGGCAGTCACAATAACTAACAAGTCGGCCAACGTGTTGGGAGATCAATATTCAGGTAGGCGATCGAATGGATTTATTCGACTATCCAGTTTTCTGTTATGACCTCTCTGTGACAACCAACCAGTGTGCCAATCATACCCGGTCTCCACTACTACTTTTGGAAAATTCCTGGTCCATATTGAAAGAAAAGAAAAGAATGAGTATGCAGGAAAATGTTGGTCAACCACAGTTCTTTTTATTATAGAACCTTTCCTGCAAGGACATTGTAGTGATTTAAGCGGCCTCCTCGCTGTCCAGCGCCAAGTTAAGTGATGTGCGTTCAATCTTCCTAAATAAAATGAATATGCCATCCACTACCGCCTAAGACGAACACACAGGCGAAGATAACTATCTATTATTTCCTACCAAAAGACCCTGAACCTTTCGTAACACCATCGTCTTGATAGTCTATATTTGCTTAAATGTATATAACTAAATTAAGTAGTAAAATTCTTGCTTGGGGAAATGTTTTGACTCGACGCCTGTACGTAGTCTTATTTATAACTACTTATTTATCTTTCTATACACGTGTCCGTTGGGCGAAGGCCATCCCTCTGACTGTGATTATAGTGTTTTAGTTTTAATGTATATCATCATCATCATCAGCCCTTTACACTGTCCCACTGCTGGGCACGGGCCTCTTCTCACTATGAGAAGGGTAAGGCCATAGTCCACCACGCTGGCCAAGTGCGGGTTGGCAGACTTCACATGTCTTTCGAGAACATTATGGAGAACTCTCAGACTTGCAGGTTTCCTCGCGATGTTTTCCTTCACCGATTAGCGAGCGATAATTAACAATTTAATACGCACTTAACTACGAAAAGTCATACCAATGACTTTTCACTTTCGAATCCACGGCACGCACCAGCGTGCCGTGGATTCGAAACAGAGACCCTCTGCGTAGCGGTCTGTCGGTCTCTCCACTCGGCTATCGCTGCTTGTATATCACTGGTCGTCAAATCTATAAATAGATAAAATATTTGTAATGGCCAGTAGTCGGTAGGCCAAATCCTCACAATGGTACTGTTATGCAAATATGAGACTTTTGTGCGATAGTGTAATTGCTAAGAGATGAATGATGATGATGAGGCCTTTGGCCCTAACATCATAGGCAAGTAGCGGTCTTACAGTTCCGAGGCCAAGCGACGATATTCGTACACTGGTATATTGCATATTGAAGGCATATCTTTACCACTATCGCCAGTGACTGCTACTGAACAGCAAGTTTTTAAAGAACCAAACGAGCAACGTGAAATCAATAAAACTTTTACTAAAAAATGTAAAACCTAAACGTGTAGAGCTTTTTTTATTCATGGCTTTTACAAATATAAACACGGTGTTCGAATAGTAGTGGTAGTGCCAATTGAATATTTACGTGCTCTGAAATAGTAGAGAGTAGAACTTTATGTTCTTTCTAGTTAACTGCACTGTTCATATAATAATGTAAATAACGATAAGAATGTGTATGGTAAAAATTAAAATATTTTCGTTTTTGGTATATTTTAAATTTTATGTCTGCTTATTTTAATGAAACAGAGAATCGGGTCAGAGATGATGAAGAATCGTTATAATATTAAATGAGTATATGTAGCATAAATATGTCTGAGCATAATGCTCATGAAAACAATAATCTGACTGTGATTTTGCTGTTTTTTTTTTTCGTAACTTCAGCTCTATTTTGTTGACATTAATATTTTAATTTTAAATGTACAGACTTTTTACATCCTTAGTGTTTTCATGTCTGTACATATTAAATACTTGTAAAAATTAAATGGACTAAAGAGGGAGGAAGCGGACTTAGTTATGTGACATTATATATTACTAGCTGACCCGGCAAACGTTGTTTTGCAAATTTTTTTTTTTTTTTGAAAAATAGATGTTGGCCGATTCTCATAGATACCGGATAAGCACAAAAAATTTCATCAAAATCGGTCAAGCCGTTTCGGAGGAGTATGGGAACGAAAACTGTGACACGAGAATTTTATATATTAGATTTATAGATTATTTAATTTGTTTATATGCAAAATATAATCTTGCCCAGTATGTTGCCACTATATTTTTTGAAGACACGTCTATTCTCTTCATGTGTAACCTGTCTTCTAGTGTATTATGCAACGTATTTTTAACCTAGCCCTCGCTGGGTATATTCGGAAGAATATACTATCCTAATTTCAATCAAAATATTGGTCTAGGAACTTAAAATTAAAAGCGACGATACCAACTGAAATAAAAATAACTTTCTTTAGACCACCGTAATATTAAAAAACAAATATTTTCTAAATGATTTGTAAAATACAGTTCTCAAACAAATTATGTGCCCACCCATCAATTCTTTGAGTAACAAACCTCCACACATTTAAACTACATACATATTTTGGTAATTATAATATGAGTACGGTGTGCAAACATATGTTTACAAAAAATCTCAAACATGTGTATATTGTCATTAATCATGAGATAATCTAATCATAAAAGTCGAACCCGAGCGTAATAAATAATGAATACGACTTCAGCCCAACAAAATTATATCGTCCCTGAACAATTTAGAGAAGAAGAATACAGATTAAGTACTTATTTTTTGGAAATACTTCTACTAAAATATTGTAAACGTGAAAGATTGTGAGATGGATTCCTGTTTGACTTTTATAAAAAAATCTACTGAACGGATTTTGATGAAACTTTGCAGTAATAATAAAATTATAGTTAAATAAAATGACCGTGTGGTTGACGGCATAGAATACAAGTGTCACCAATCCCTATCTTTCCGTGGGTGTCGTAAGAGGCGACTAAGGGATAACACGATGGAAATACCATCTTTGCGTAGAGACGGAAAACTCGACATCAAACCCCATACGACAGCCTCGTTGGTCTCGCGGCATAAATGTGCGCGTGGGATCGGGAAGTTCCGGGTTCGATTCCTGGGTCGGGCAGTGTTATTGGGTTTTTCTGTCACGAAATTCTCAGTAGCAGCACGGAGTCTGGAAATGTGCCCGGTAGGGCAATAGGCTCGCCCCTTATTACGTGGGACTAAAGAATATCTGGCGAAAAGTGGGTGTAGAAATACACCTCTGCCTACCCCTTCGGGGATAAAAGGCGTGACGATATGTATGTATGTTAAATAGAAGATGCCCGCAGCTACGTCCGCACATTTTTTTATTTGACTGTTTCCAACCGATCCTCTTTTAATTTCAGGAAATCCCTTCTTAGTGCACCCCTACAGTCCTCAAGGTACATACATATATGCCAAATTTCAGCTTCATACGTCTAATAGTTTTGATTGTAGCTTGTTTGTCATTCAGTCAGTAATGCAAGCATTATACAGTCAATATCAAAAGCACATGCTGAGCCTTATCGCAGTAACTGGTACTCAAGCGGGTCGCAGGCAGAAGTTAGTAATTTTTTTTAAGGAAGAAGGAGGAACTTAGTAATTTCAATGTTTTCAGATTCGTTAAATATCTCCTGAGAGTGAACAGTTAAGTCCAAGAAAGTTGCTAGACTTTATCCATTATTTTGCACTCATTAGGTACACTCTGAAATTTGCTGCGATAAGTTGGGAGGAAGTGTAGGTACTAAAAACTTGGCGTCCATTGAAACCAACTTCAGAACTCCGTTTTTTTTAAAAATAGGTGTACCTAAACAAGGTTTCAAACAACTTACTAATAGTTTTCTGTTACTTGTAATTCTCAAACATGTTTTCCTGAAATATGTCACGCAATTAATAACACTTTTTAGGAGAACTTCCTCGCTGTCGAATATTTCTGTATCGTGAGGGACATTCAAGCAATAGACACAAAATACATAAGTACTGAACAGCAATTTCTAGATCACAACATAGTGTGTTGTCCCGTGGGCATACCTATAGCGTGCGGCGCACCAGCAGCGACGAAGTTAAAGTACTACAGCAGTTTTATTTTATTTTCTGTAGTATTTAATTTCAGTGTGGTATTACACAGTAGTTGCGGCAATCAAATTCAAACTGTAGGTGTCTGAGGTTTCTGAGGTAAGGCACGGTTCTATAGCTTCGAAAATATTGTTTATAGATAAACCGATCTCAATGGGTGAAACTACCAAGACGGGCGAATTGATAAACAATTTATCACAGTTTATCTTTGGGTCGAAGGGAAAATATTTTCACTAATCTCGATAAGAGTGCAGACGAAGCAGCTCCCATAAACTAGTCTTAACATAATTGCCTCCTGTGAACTGTTTTTGCTTAATATTGAAATCTTCACACATTGTATTTCTCCCCAACATCACATAGGATATTCAGTGAGAGCAGTAAAGTGTTTAGGAACAGTGCGTCCAACTTTAGTCTAGACAGCGCTGCGCTGCACTGTCTCAAAAGTTGAGCCTTATAGAATTAGTCTTGCAGTTTACATGTTTTTACCAAATACTGAAACTTTACAGCACGTACGGGTTGACAATAACAGCGACTGCATAAGTCCTTCGGTTATCAATCTTCACATGACAGTTCAACCTTTCAGAGAATATATAGCAATTTTTCAACAAAACTAATTCTGAATAAGAGTAATCGATCAACACCTCGACGTTAAGAGTTATAAGTATTTTTTGTTAAAGGTTTGAGGCTAGAAGTTTTAAAAGATTCTGGTTGGTATCAAAGCAAAAGTTACAAAGTGTTCAGATCGGTAGCGTGAAGTATCTACTTATACACTTTTGTGAGTAACGCTAAACACGTGAAATGAATATAGATAGTCTTCAAATGGCCTGGACTGGCATCGCTACCCTTCGTTTGACTTGAGGGTTCAATCGTCAACCGCATCAGCTTTGAAAAACTTTTATATTAAAAATTTAAGTTAGGATGATTGATTGATTGGACTGAAAATAGAACTAACAATAAGATGTGATATTTATATTTTCTAGATATTGTGGCTACTCCTTTTACTTATTTACTCATCGATTGTTATGAGTATTATCCATAGATAGTTTTGATGAGTGTGAGTGTCACTTTTATTTCACACTATATGTTCACGCATCGACCGCGTGATCATGCAAGCGGACGGCGCCGACGCCAGAGGTGCGGGCGCGGGGTATGGCAAGAATCTCGGCGAATGTTTGCGGGTAATTGGCGAGGAGTTTCCTGGCCTTGTTGACGTGGTTGCCGTGCGGTTGTCGATAGTGCGGCGGCAGGTTGATGAAGCAGTCCGTGTCGCTGGTTCGGATGCCCAGGCCCGTTGTTATTGATCCGAATGGTATCACTTTGCAAGCTGGCCAGTGTACTTGAAACGCGTTCTCCAAGTCTCTGTACAGGCTACTGATCCGATTGATGACGTCCTGGTTCAGCCGAATCGCCGGCATTATTATATCCATTTGTGCGTGGAAATCTCCCGACAAGTCCAACTTTATCGGCTCTATTATCATATTTTTCTGTTTGGACTTGGAAAAGTCCCTTTTAGGCGACTGCGGGTTTTCTTCTGACTTCAGTTTAGCGCTGTAAGGCCTCAGTGATAGAAAGTGTCCGTATATATGTAACCTCTTGTTCGAAGCTATTGCGCTCTTGGCTTGCTCATCTGTTGGGTATGTAAGCGTTGCTGACCAAACGTTGCACTTGTCTATGCGTACGTTGCCGAATTTTGTAAATACTTCCAATAAGTCGTGGGGTTGGGTGTATATTGGGTAACCAGTGACTAATATTCTGCTCGGTTGTGTCTCCTGAATCTGTTGACTCTGTGCGTTTTGTTGCTTTGGAACATTTCGGGGACTTTGTACATTCTGGTTCTGCGCATTCCGCGGATTCGGCGCGTTCCGCGGGCTATTCTGACGATTCTGTGCATTCCTAGGACTCTGAGCGTTTTGTTCCCCGTTATTCCTACGCCGTCGAGGTGAGAGATTCTGAGTGTTATGATCGGACCTTGGGTTGTTTATTCTGTTGCCGACGTCTATGGGAGCTGACGCCATTGTGATTCGCTTGATGTTAGCAGGTGCGGAATTTATTGGTCTATTGGGTGGAAAGGCCATCAACTCTGTTTCCAATCTGAGCAGTATGCCTTATACTGCTCAGATTGGAAACAGAGTTGATGGGCCTGTTTTGAGGGAATATGGGGATATTGTTAGGCATGACGGGGTTTATGACCCAGTTGGATGGGTGTGCGTTGGTTTGGTGATTGTCTAGAGGTGAGTTGGGGTGTATTTGGTGCCCGTCTGATTTTGAACTATTGGGGTAAATGGTGGTGGTTTTGATGTTGGGGGTGTTGGATGAAGACGCGACGGCGATTGGAGCGTTCGCCGCCGCATTCATGTCTCAGGGATACAAGATTTCACCTGTACCCAGGTGAAACGCTTTCAAGAAATACTCTGGCTTCAAAAATCCTCTTTCGTTGCCGCTCGTCAGAATAACGCCAATTTCAATCGTCTTCAAAGAATCATTGCCTATATAAATAGATTTATCCATAATTTAAAAAATTCTAATTGCAAATTGGATGGTTCGCTTTCTACTGATGAATTAGATAATGCTTTAACATGTTTAATACTTAGTGCACAAGCAGAAATGTTTCCAATAGAGCACAATATTTTGAAGTCGGGAAAATCACTGCCTCGGAAAAATCGTTTAATTTCATTGACACCATTTGTAGATTCAAGGGGAATTATACGCGTAGGAGGCAGACTAGATAATTCACCATACGATTATAATACAAAACATCCCATCTTACTTTGTAGTAAACATCACTTTACTAGAATTCTATTTCATATGCAACATATAAAATTGCTCCACGCTGGTCCACAATTGTTATTGGCAAATATGCGACTCAACTATTGGCCTTTGGGCGGCAGGAATCTTGCTAAGACTGTTGTCAAACAATGTATAAAATGTTTTAGATATAAGTGTCAAAATATACAACAAATAATGGGTCAACTTCCGTGCTCTAGAACCAACATTAAATTTCCATTTTTTAACTCAAGCGTTGACTATGCTGGCCCAGTGTTGATAGCTGACCGAAAGGGTCGCGGTTGTAAGCTTACAAAGTCATATTTATGCATCTTTGTTTGTCATGCTACGAAGGCAGTCCATTTGGAGCTCGTCACCGACCTTACAAAGGAAGGCTTTATGGCGACTCTGAATCGTTTCACGTCTCGTCGAGGCAAACCTCAAAGCATATTATCAGATAATGGCACAAACTTTGTCGGGGCTGATAATGACTTAAAAAGAATTATTACGGACTCTGATGTTGCATCTGAAATGGCACAGCAAGGAATTAAATTTCTTTTTGCTCCTCCTTATTCCCCCCACTTCAATGGCATGGCTGAAGCTGCCGTAAAGTCCACCAAGAACCATCTTAGAAAGTTGCTAAGTCTCACCAATTTCACTTACGAAGAATTAGCAACCTGTCTGTGTCAAATAGAGGTTGTTCTAAATTCCCGTCCTCTAACTCCCATGTCCTGTGACCCATCCGATTTGTCTGTCCTCACTCCTTCCCATTTTTTAACTGGACGAACACTCACGTCTGTACCGTGTTCACAGGTTTCTGACAAAACCATCAGCTGCTTGGATCGCTTCAAAAGGATTGAATACATCCGTCAACACTTCTGGCAGCGGTTCTCTAATGAATATGTTTCATTACTCCAACAGAAAACCAAATGGTCAGTTGCTTCAGATAGGAAGCTCAAGGAAGGAACCCTTGTGCTCATCCGAGAGAAGGCGCTTCCACCACTTGTTTGGGCATTAGGTCGTGTAGTACGAACATATGCAGGCGTCGACGGTATCACCCGCGTGGCAGACGTGAAGACAAAGAGAGGAGTCATCACACGAGGGTTCAACAATATTTGCCCTCTTCCCTTCGAAGACATCAACAGGCGGGAGGATGTTCACGCATCGACCGCGTGATCATGCAAGCGGACAGCGCCGACGGCTGAGGTGCGGGCGCGGGGAGAGACTGCCGGCGAGCGCAGGCGACGGCGGCGATACACAACTTGATCAGACGGCACGAACGACTTAGGCGTCCACCAAATCAATGTTTTCTGTACATCTACTTTGTTTAACCCCTTGTATGCCGGAACGCAGATCTCAACGAGACACAATAGCTTTTTAATTGTGTCTGGTATTCCGGCATACAAGAGGTTAAATATATGTAATTTAACCGAGTATACAGTCCACTCATTTATATATCAACCTGAGCTCCTGAACACTATATACAACAAAACTTTATTAAAATCGTGCTTGAATATAATTTCGTAAACGTAATTGGATTCTTGGCTACTTTGTTTGTTTTGTGCTATAAAATAATATTCTTTTAAGTTTCGTTAGAGATGTAAAGGTTATATGAAACAATAGATTTGAATGAAAATATTATTGAAATTCGAATAAGGCATTCTTGAGACAACTTGACCTTTGATAAACCACTGAAAGTTTTTTAAGTCTTGTCTCAACTTTTGTGTTGGATGATTTTTCTAATTAAAATATTACGATGTGCGTTTGCATGAAACATACTTGAAAATAATTTATATAAAGACAATATATTAGATTATAATATTAGTTAACTGATTCTCTCGAAAATATGAAACTCTTTGAAAATACTTTTATTTTGGGGTCGCATATAGTGAAAATAGGATTTTTTTGTATTTTATTTGGCAATTATTTGAAAAATTTGGTGTTGACATCATTAATTAGGATTACAAGAAATTTTCGATCGTAATGCTTTTAAAAAATAAAAAATATAATATCAATAATGATACTAAACATAAAAATTTGTTAGGGAATCGACTCTGAAAATAAAATTTTGCTACGCTAAGACAGAGGCGAATTTTAACAATGAACATAATATTTTTTTTTGTCTCGGAAGCTGGTTCATTAAAATCGGCGACCGTGCTTTTGATTTTTACAAGAGACAGCATTTTTTGTGATCTACAAGTTCTTATTGCGAGTATGCGAATCTGCGTGATCGTTGTTTGTATGATTGAAAGGTTTCTCGCGACGCAGGAACGATGACTACTGTGGCGATGTCGATGCGTGTGTAATGAGTTGTTGTGTAACTATGACGAAGCTACGGGTGTATTTCTAGTTCACTCTAGACCTCAAAAACAGCATAAAAACAGTCGCATATAATAAAGTTTATAAAAGATAAAGAAAATAACCACTTGCGGCAGGTGGTACGGAGGGTTGCGAGTTAATTAGTCTCGGGAGAGCCGTAACTCGGCGAGTGAGAGCCATTTGCCTCGGAATCATACACTAACAGCCGACGTAGTAGTTTTAATAAAGACGGGTTAGACACTAATAGAATAAAATCTACTAGGAGTTTAGGAGACTAATGTTAGTGTTGTAGACATGTTTTAGTGCTATTTGTATAAGGCGCGTCATGGCAACGGTTAGTCATTCCGTGAACCGTTCAAGATAAGATGTATTTAATCCATGAAGTGACATCGGGGCTATAGATCAAATTCTACATTCTTGTGAAATAAGTACGTCGATAAATGCTTGATTACAAATTTGAATATATTTTACTAGGTACTTTCCATGAAGTAACATCGGGGCTATAGATCAAATTTTTCATTTCTTGTGAAATAAGTACGTCGATAAATGCTTACAAATTTGAATATATTTTACTACTGGATTAAAGATAAGTTGATTAATGTTATTGTTTCTATTGTATTCAACTGCTGCAGTGAGGATTTTTGACCACTTTACAAAAGGTTATGTAGAGGCGTACACTGCACCTCGCTTAAAATACGCCGTTGGTACTTTTGCCATATATTACGGCTGCAAAAAATAAATTTAGTAATAATAGACAAATCAAATTTCTTAGAAACTCTCTGACCCATAGTGTATTCGAAACGGCTATATTCAGAGATGAAATTCAACATAATTTATATTTTAATACATTATATACTTTAATATTTGTTACCCAAATTGGTAGAGAAAACATCTTTAATATTGAGGATGAGTACACAATTTCGTTTTTCATTAAGTCAAAGATTTCAACTAGCAAAGGTTTCTGTTTTCCGCGCCAATAACTGTTATTACTAAGGGAGCTCAGTTTGGACAGTAAAATTGTTGTGACATTGTTAGATTGAGATAACATCTTTAGTCTAAGGGTATCTATTTATTTAGATTTAAGTATAACTAGATCCTATGATCAAAATATGTTTCTTAGTAGTTTTAGTAGGAAACAATTTAATAAATAACGTAATCTAGCTTTTCTATTATTAGACATGCAGGAAAAATTCACTTTCGCTATAACGGTTGATTTCTTTATAGACATATTATTACGTGGGATGGTAAAAAAGACTCTGAAATGCAAAACTAACGATTTAAGAATTTTTCCAGCACTTAGGCTCACTATGTGAGCCAATAATGGCCTACCGGGAAAATTACTAACGACTAAAATTTAGAAATGAACCGTTTGGGTAAGCTGGATAAAGATAAAGCTACATTTATTTGCTTTAAACATGTGTAGTATATACAGGACCGACAATTCCAGGCACAGTTTTATATATCGAGTGCTAGTTTATTCATCGTCTTCATATTACTTAGAATGTATGTTTTAACAATCATTGATACGTTTACTCAGTCTAAAAATCACTCCTTAACTAGGAATAAACCCCATGTTGCCAGGGACTTTACGAAAATTCAATCTTATCTTATTAAAATCAACAGACACAGAAAACCCCAGACTCGAAGCAACTATTTGTGTGGGTATCGAACCCACGCAACTCGGCGTAGTGATAAACAATATATGGCGACGATACACATACAATGACATAGTGATCGCAATAAAGTCCACCGTTATAAGATCTACTTCCTCTACCAAGCTTTTCAGATTTTAGATCTCTTGAAGTGAATGTTCCAACATCAAGTGGCCCGAATCGTAAACAAACCCGGTCTTTATCAGCCTCTACAAAATCATCATATCGACTAAGGAGCGGCTCCTAAAACCAGCATTGAGCAAATATGATACTAAATCATTAACCACCTTATAAACAAATATCATTTTAATTTTAATTACACCATTCAATAGGAGAGCAAATCAAAATTTAGCTTTATTTAACTGAGCTAAAACAGTACGCATTTGAATTAATTATCCGTGTTTGTTTGTACATGTTCATTACATCCTGATTAATAATGTTATATAGATCTTTCGTTAGTTGAGCACGATTGAAACAATTGTGTTAAAATATATTTTATTGTGATTAATGTCAGTCTGTGATTTCAGTAGATGAATTTATTGTATGCCCTAATATCTAATAAGCACTGGCAAATTATACGATCATCGCTTAATTCGATTTAAAAGCTACCCTGAGCTTTCGATAAATGACAGTTTCAGCGCTACTGAAATACGTCCAAGGTCCACATGGACCGATCTTGAGCCACTTGCATTAAACAGCCACCTTCTTAATAAGATCGTTTGTTTAGGTATGTGTGAATCAATTAAAACACACAGGCACTAAAGTTACCGAACTTCAAATTATCAGTGTCTTTAAAACCAGTGATAACAATAACACAAATTACCATAATCTTTAGACATAAGACAGGAATACAATCAAAGAGATGTAGGTCATCAGAGCTTTTAGAACGTGTGTGTAGATTTGAAAACAGGAGAATTACGTTACTGGTTCAGTTTACTAGTGACCGTAGTCAGTCTAGTATGGTCAAAGCGTCAGATTTTCCAATGAGTGTAAATTCCAAGCATGATTCGTCTTTAAAAGAAACAGTCAAGCATTGACAGGTATAGGGCGAAAATATTGGCTATGATTATATTGATTATGTTATGAGCGTAGGTGGCACATGACGTAAAACTATAAAGCTCTTCCACTTAATCTTAAAACCCTAATAACATCAGAACAGATACAAAGACAAAGCAGGAACTATGATCATGTCACAAGGAATAAAAATATTGTCTGAGAGTCAATCACGTTTTCTTCAAAAAACGAAGTGAGGTTGAATCCAATCGTGTTACAAACTAAGGCTAGTCCAATTTGTCGACACAGGATGTTTGAGGCGAGATGTTATTGACAAACGGTGACCGAGTCCTATTCAGTTTATACAATTTGGCCTCGAAGTTAAAGGAACACAGTAATATCAAAATACCAGCATTGAAATCGTAAACAAATCAAACAATCAAATAGAATTTTATATATTCGTTACTGACATCAATCTTCTTCGTGTAATATATAAAATCACTTGTCCTGGCCAACATATCATCGCGGTGACAAAAATTCTAAAGCTTTCTAAAATTTGGACTGTAGACTACTTTTATGATGTAGGACTTATGGTAAGAAAGGATTTTTAGTTAATATTATGTATTTAGTATATTCCACCTAAATTGGATGAAAGTTTGGTCCATTCAAATAGCATTTAGAACGGATAAAGCCGCAATTAACGTATACTTATTTTGTATTAAATTTATTTACTTGTGTAAAATCTACTTGGTCCATTGAATTGGCTTTGCCCTCATTGTTAGGACAACAAAGTCAAATATTAGCAAGCGAAGATCTTCAGTAAATATTAGCCGGCTTTGCGTTAATGGGCGCAATAAGTCTGTGTAATCCATCGATATATATGTACTAAAGTACGTATATGTCAATGGTGTAATCAAATGTATACAATCCTGGTACACCTCAAAGACTTGAGCACTCTATGTTTGCATAACAAAATAGTTTATTTGTACGTCTTAAGTTGCGATTTAAGTTAGCGATTATATTTGCCAAAGATCGGGATCATCATCATCATCATTGTCAGCGCCTCTCTTATGGCACTTCACGTAAATAGAAACTATTTTACGTGAAGTCCCGAAAAGTGAGCTGCCGACTAAGGAATATTATTAGCATTAAATCAACGCACATAAAGAACACCGAAGCTCGAAGCAACAACAATTTATGTATCACACAAGGTTAATTTCGTTTGGGAACTGAACCCACGTCACCCAAATGCTGTGCTGCACCTGTACGCGGGAAGGGAAAAAGATTACCTATATGTAACACTGAGATTCTTTGTTGCCATATTCGGCTTTATAGAAACCTGGATCAGCATCGAGATAATTAAAATCGCATCACCTGTTGTTCATTTTCATTATTCCCATATAAATTAAATAGCATAAAACGACTAATGGATGGACGGAATGGATTACATCTGTAAAATTGATGTATCCCGTTAATTTGGCATTTCATTGTGATCCCGGTAAAGTGCTTATTGGGCTGCAATGCTGAAATCTCGAGCGTTATAATAATTATTACATGGCAAATATTTGCTATTTTATTCGTCATGTATTTGAAAAGTTAGTACAGGCTATTCAATGCTGATGTCATATATATTACTAGAAGATCTACTGCTCGCTCGCAGCTATGCTTAATTTATCATTTTTCAGCGATCCTATGGCAATATCAGGAAACAACAAGAAACGACTAAAAAGAGTTTCTCAGTGCACCTCTACGGTCAACAAGGAACATGCATACTAAATTTCAGATTCTTGCGTCTAATAGTTTCAGCTGGGCATTGTCTGTCAGTGAGTCAGTAACGCAAGAATTTGAAATAAGTATACAGATTAATAATTAGATCAACCAAATAATGATTTGAGTGCGTTCTCAGGAATATAATAACTTAAATGCTGGCGTTACTGACTGTCAGACACCGCACAGCTGAACTCGCGCCCAGTTCCGTCTGTGTTTTTTAATTGTACCGACGTAGACTGCGGGCATCCTGTAAATACGCAAAGACTTTTTTTAGAATAATTGTCACTATTAATGAATAATAATGTTTGCCACGTTTTATGTTGGGAAGCTTGAGAAGCTTACACAAGTAAGTACCTATGCAAAAGAAAGTAAAGATATTCAGTTTGCGAGTTAGAGTGATTTATTCTGTGAGAGTGATCACAATACTTACAAATAAAGCCGGGTGTCCACAAGGCAACAATTGACGCGCAACATGTTGCACAGCAAGTTGCCCAACATGTTGAAAGTCAGCGCTCTTACTTTACGTCAGTTGTCGACAAAATGGCGCCAGAGGAACTTGTGTTGATTTCAGCAGCAGTGGTTATAGGTAATTTTATCGAAAAATGCATCAAAAAGAAAAAAACACGTTGGTGGTTTAGAAAATACCTACATAATAACAATCACAATCAACAACAATTGATGCCCAACTAACGATGCTCTTTATCAAACAACAAGCCGCACGTCATGTTGCGCGCCAGCTGGCAACGTCGCGCGCTGTTGTGCAGCGTTGCCGTACATGTTGAGCGTCACGTGTCGTGCGCAAAATGTTGCCTACTCGAGACCCGGCTTATGTAACATTTGTATAACTTCCCGCCCTGCACGACTACATCTCAATATACTTAGCATCAGTTTATTTGCCCTCCCATTCATTGTGTTTGCTCATCCATCATTCGATTAATCACATACGTCAATCTCGATACATATTAAGTGTTCATATTGCAATTAGTCTGCAAATTATCCAATCAAGGTTATTCATAGAGGGCACATAATAAGATCAGGTCACCTTTATGTTCACAGCAAGTTTGGTACGATAGTAGCCAGTACGCATTCACTTTTTGAATATATTTTGTCAGCCTACAGGACCCAGCTACGCCATAAATTGTGATCGTAAAACCTGTGTGACTAATTTACTGAACCCTGGCTTACAAAGATTAGAGAAAACATTCAGTTGAATGTTTTCTCTAATCTTTGTAAGCCAGTTACAACGAAGTATTTTTACAATTTTATCGTGAAGCAAGGAGAACGGTTGGGTCGTAATTGTCCATTTAGAAAGTGTGGCTACTGTTTAATAAGAAACCTGGGCCCAGTTTCCATTTATGAGACCCCAGTGACTAACCACCCTACCTAAGGACACATCTATGGTAAATTTATCTAATTCCTAGCTGAGTGAATTTCTAGTCTTGTGCCCAACAGTTTAATTAAGAGTGTACATTGTTTATATAAAAGTTAATCTTAATTATTCAAGCTAAGTGCGAAGTAAACTCACGTCTCTGTTAGAGTGCCTAGGTATTTGAGTTGTAAAAGCTTTCATATTTTGTACTTTATGTAAGCATTGTATAGCAGTGATAGCCCCGGGGTTTTCTCGGGTTAAATAGAAACATTTATAGTGGGTTTCACCTCGACGCGTCTGTGACATGTACGTTAATCAATGTCAACGACTTGCGGTGACGACATTGCTGGTCAATGTATACAGCTGGCAAAAGTGTAATTACTTGGGTATGATTTGACTATTAATAGCACCGTTGATGATAAATCTGATCAAACTGCTGTTTTCTTGTAATGTCCTAATGTTCCAAATAACAGATGGTCAGACAGTAGCTAGATTAAAAGCTTTAGAACAGGATCATTATTTATCATTATAGCCTATTTCCTTTACTAAAGGTACTGTGTTTTATACACCGCATGTGTATTATACATCGAACGCATGTTCTTCTTTTTATACACCGTATGTGTATTATACATCTAACGTATGTTCTTCTATTCATCGCTCTAAAAGATATTTGTTCGTTTGTTTTACATAATCCTACTACTATGATAAACGCAAAATTTTGGGTTAAGGTGCAACCGCGAGTCAAAACAAGCATTTTTATATTACTACAAATTCACAGCAAAAATAACCTGCTTCCCATATCTTTACAGTAATTGAAACTGGCAGAAGTTACACATCATATAGTATTCGATTGGAGCAACAGAGATTTTCCATTTTATTTTCCTTGCGTATACTTAAGGTATTCGGAAGAACTTTTCTTTTCCCACAAGACTGTACCTACATATTGGACTCCTTTATCGACAATTTGATTTGTTCGTTCAATTTTCGTATAGCCGTATCCATTAATGTAAAGGTAAACGTGTACTTCAGGTAGTAGGTCGTGCACATCGCACAGTTTGTTTTTTAAATCGTGCTCGAAGTCGTGGGATCGAAATCGACGCATTTTTTAAGTTAAGACGTTATTGTTTTATTATATGGCTATGATAGACTAGAGTTTGCCCGCAGTTTTGCTCGTGTGAGTGTAGGTTATTGCAACTAAAGATAGTAAGTATTTGTTATTCAAAGGTATAAACTATTTTATTTTTTATTTATTTATAGACTCACGCCTGTATCCCCGAAGGGGTAGGCATAAAGGTATAAACTATATTACTGCATATTACTATTCATTCTTTTGCTTATAAGGGAAAGGTACCAATTATGGAATACGTACCTAATAGCACGGGGTCTGGTATAGTGCCCGGTACGGCAACAGGCTCGCCCCCTATTATGTGGGACTAAAATAAATCTGGTGAAAAGTGGGTGTAGCAATATATCTCTGCCTAACTCTTCGGGGATATAGGCGTGAGACTATGTATGTATGTATGTATGTATCTAATAGAGAATACAGTTATATTTCTAGATCTTAACGCCACGAACAATCGTTGGAATTTTGTAATATAATTTATTAGAGACGTATACCATTATTGGTACCGTCCCTCTACTAAAAAATAGTTTTGAGACATTTGTGGCGCTTAGTTCTAGAAATATTACGGAATTCCATTTGATGGACGTATTCCATATATGGTACCTTTCCTATAATAATACCAAGAATATGTGAAACGAAAATTCTTAATAAGGCTTGCGGTAAAAGATGGCGACCATAAAATTAATTTCCATGCACAAAAAAGTTTCTTACCACATAGTTCTTTATGTTATGTATGTTCTCCATGCAATATCTTATGTTCCCTTTCTGAATTTTCTACATAAATGCAGGTAGTAATCTGGAATAATAAGATTTTGTGTGAAATACTACTGTGGACTGATATTGCCAACCAAATGATGTTACAAAAAAAATTATGCCCAAAGATTGATACATTTTGATATTTTAAAATATATATCACAGCAGAATTATCCAGTAAGCATAGCACTAATAGGTTAACTTCTGCCTCAGGAGAAACACTAGAACTAATAAAAAACCTAAAACTTCACATCTAGCTACTTTCATAGTTTAACTAAAATCGTTACGAACTTCGTCCCTTGTGCAGACCACCGATTCTGCTTTTATTAGTTTCGTTCTGTTACTTCACCTACAAGTGTGCAGTGTTACCGTTAATGTAGAATCTCACTCTCTTTTTTAAACGGCATAAACTGGAAAATAACTGCAAGGTTAGGTCTATGACAATAGTTTTGAGAAACCTTCCATAGTTATGTAATTGGCAATTATGCACATTTAGCTGTAAAAAAAAGCTTATTGTTTTGCAAGTGACTAATAACTTAATATATGACTAAATGTTTGCAATAATAAAATAACTTACTAGAGATTAAATATTTTCGCGACTATTATATTAAATAAGATTCAAAACTAAGGGTGTTATAAAAACTAAAAACTAGCAGCTGCGTTTAGGTAGCAAATAAACTATAAAAGTCAATTGAAATTTTAGCCGGGGAGCTATAAATAATGACTTGGCGACTAATAATGTTAGTGTAGGTTATGTTAGGTTTTCTTGTGACCCTGTACCCAAAAATAGGAGCCCTGCGAAGCAGGGCTCCGTCAACTTGGCTTAAAAACACTTCATTTAAGATAAAATGCGGCTCAGCATTAATAAATCGTTTGCCAAATATTGAAATTTGTATTATTTATGAATGCCCATTTTAAATTTTTTATTCATCATAAAGTTTCCGCTTAGATACTAATTCAGTTCCCAAAAAATAATAATAATAATAATAATAATATCATTTATTGCGTCAAACATGGTAGGTATTACATAGGTGTTACAGTAGATTTGTTTCACATATTTGGCTGTTATACAGCGTGCAACATCAACATTGAGACAGTCAACTATAAATCATAAAATATAAATTAACAATACAAATTAACAATGTCTATGCCTTATTCGTTCAATGTTATAAAATTTACATGGATTTTTATTTAAAAATTCTTCAATAGAATAATAACATTCCCGCAACAACCACTTTCGTAATGCGCTACAGAAATTATTGTATGGCAACACAGTTATCGATTTCGGCAGTGAGTTATAAATTAATGGGGCCATATAGACGCAACTTTTCCTGAACATTTCTGATTTGGGGGCGGGTATTTTGTAGTCCAGATGCGTAAGTTTTCTTCTATTTTTACTATCAACTTGTTCAAATAAATTGTTATTAGACCGTAGAAACTTTGAAATTTCATAAATATATATGCAGGGAACAGTAAGTAAGTTTTGAGACTTAAATACAGGTCTGCAGGAGTCACACCAATTCATGCCGAACATTGCACGAATGCATTTTTTTTGTGCAAGAAAGATTCTCGAGATGTCGGTTGAATTTCCCCAGACTATTATACCATACCGTATGATTGAGCATATGTAAGCATGGTACGCGATTAAGCATGTATGCCTGGACATGATATTTTTGATCTTTTTTAAGGCAAATACGAAGCTATTCATTTTGCTACAGATTATCTCAATGTGGTTTTTCCATGAGAGATGTTCATCTATAGTTACACCCAGAAATTTAGTGCTGTATACCTGCTTAATAATGTTGTTATTAAAGTTCATATTTACATTTAATGGCTTACATTGCCAGGGTCTGAAGTGTAAGGTATTAGTTTTGGTTAAATTGATTTTTAATTTATTGGTATCTAGCCATTTGGTTACCTCATTTAACGCATCCTTTAATTCTATATTTATATTCTGTTTTTTATTAAACTCTATGATAATAGTAGTGTCATCTGCGAATAAGACACATTGATGTTTAATCGACTGAGGCAGGTCATTTACATAAATTAGAAATAGCAACGGACCCAAAATGCTGCCTTGTGGCACGCCACAATAGTTAATTAGTGGTTCCGAATCAAATTCTTCCAAAGTGTTGCTTAGTTGATTAATTTTTACTATTCTAGTAATCTGTTTCCTTTCGGTCAGATACGACTGGAACCATTCTTTAGCTGGACCTCGAATACCATACCGCTCCAATTTATTTAGGAGTCTATCGTGATTAACTAAATCAAAAGCCTTACTTAGGTCTAAGAATAGAGCACAGGAATATTTATTATTATTCATATTTGTCACTATTGCCTTTACTAATGTGAAAATCGCTAATGAGGTTGATCTATTTTGACGGAAGCCATATTGTTGATCAGCTAAAATTTTGAACTTTTCTAAAAAAATAATTACTCGCTTGTACATTACCTTTTCAAATATTTTTGACAATATTGGTATTAACGCTATTGGTCTATAATTACTCATGTCTGTTTTTGTTCCTTTTTTATGTAATGGTTTTATCAGAGAGAGCTTCAATCTCTCAGGGAAACACCCTTGAATGAAAGAAAGGTTAATTATGTGAGCTACAGGCGGTGAAATATATAGAGATATTCTTTTAATTAGATCAGTGCCAATATTATCATAACCACTTGATTTAGTGTTTTTTAACGATTTTATAATATTATAGACTTCTGCAGCACACGTAGGTTCTAAAAATAAACTATTTTCATAATTTTTTATTATATTGTCAGAGTGATTATTATATACATTATTTTTATTATTATTCATTATGTCATTAAATTGAGTATTATTAGAAATGTCAACGAAATATTTATTAAATTTATTACAAATGTCAGGTCCAGATGTCAGTGATACAGAATTGTCCAAAATATTCGTTATGAATTCTTTCGGTGCCGTGCTACCCATGGTGTGCTTTACAATATCCCACGTGGCTTTAACTTTATTTTGTGAGTAGGCTATTAGTCTTTGGTTACACAATGCTTGAAGCCCGCACATACATTTTTTCAACAATTTTGAGTATATTAGGTATTTATTTTTATTCTCACAATTTTTATTTGCGTAATATTTATATCTCAGCTTTCTCTTAGTTTTACTGCTATTTTTAATTCCTTTCGTTATCCATTTAGATTTTTTAGAATTATGTAATATTTTTTTCAGTCTAATATAAGGGAAACACAATTTGTAAAAGAGTGTCAATGTGTCATGAAAATTATCGAAAGCTTTATTAGTATCCGATATATCGAATATTTCATTGAAACTTAGACAGCTAATATACTCGACAAATTTGTAGACATACTCTTTGCTCAAATTATTTACAGTCGTGAAATAGTAGTTTTTTCCCCGTAATATTGGATGTTTGATTGTAATTATTTGTGCTGTATTGTGATCAGAAAGATAGAAATTATATGTTTTACCCGTGACATTGTTTATGTTACTAATAATATTGTCAATGCACTTATTAAACCTAGTTGGTTCGTGTATGTGGTATTGCATTCCGTAATTGAGAAGAAGTTCTTTAAATGTCGTGCTGTTTTTGTCAGAATTTTGTAAATCAATGTTAAAGTCGCCACAGACTATAATTCTAGATTTTTTGTTTTGGAGATTTGTTAATGTTTTATTTAAGTTATCAAAGAAAATATTCACATCAGAATTTGGAGTTCTATAGATGCAAAGTACAATTATTTTTAACATTTTAATTTCAATACCACATATTTCAAAGTGTTTATCAATGGCAAATTCACTTACGATATTTAGATGAGTGCTGTCATATCCATTCCTACACAATATGCATGTGCCTCCACGCCGTTGATCTTGACGAGCATATATTGAGGCAAGGTAGAAATTTTTTATATTCAAAAATTTTTCCTCAGTTTTTTTTATAAAGTGTTCACTTAAACATATAATAATAATATTTTCATTAACATCATACTGAAGGTCATGTAGTACTACCTCTAAATCTTGCATTTTATTTAAGACTCCGGCAATATTTTGGTGAAAAACTGCATACCTATCACACTTAGCCTCGAAAAAAATCGGTTTCAGCTGTCATTTCCGTTTGTGACATTTTCTTAACTGATGGGAAGTAATACGGTATTGTACCTTTTTTTGGATTTAAAGGACTACTAGGTCGCGGAAGAGAACCGCGAATTGAAGAACGCATTTTATGAGATTCACCTTTCTGTTTAACTATGTTGCTTGTTAATTTGCGGTTGTTGTATGACAGGAAGTCATTATTGTAATGAATAACATTAATTTCATGTATTATCTGTTTAGCGATGTCCTGCGTATTGTCTATTGCCAAATAAGTACAGTTATTGAAATTTTGAGTAACAAGTCTTAATTGTTGATTGAGCTTAAGTTCATTGAGATATCTATTAAAGAGTACATTAACTACAAATATATTACAATTGTTAAGAGAGTTTAACGCTATAGACATTGCTGACATAAACTCAATTGGATTTGAGTCATTACTCCCTGTCATAATAACTACGTTATCATTTTGTGTCAATGTTTTCGCTAAGCTACTACAGTCCTTTAACACATATTTTGTTTTAGCACCCGGTTTCCGTATTCGCTACGTGCGAAGTGCATGGAGGGGGTAGCTAAAACGATCGCAGCGCATGCCGTGGCAGAAATCCGTAACTATTCGGGAAGTCAATTTGATTTTTGATTTGAATTTTGTCATAACAAATACATTATCTGATAATTTAATTCTTGATCTTTAATATTATCATCTTTGAAATGGGTCATAATTGTTATTGTGTTGTGGACTGCCAAAATAACGGCACAAATAGTCTGTGTAAATTCTATATTTTTCCAACAGTAGAGTGGAAATTAGATCAAAGAAAGATTAGAAACGATACTTAATAAATAAATTATTTTTATTTGTTCTGTATTTATGTGATATTAAATAATGTTTTATTTTTCAGTGTTGATGGCTCGCCATGGACTCCAAGACGTCACGACACAATTTGTAGTGAACGTTTTATTGGAGGCAAAAAATCTGACGTGCAAACAAGTCCAAGTTATGTTTCTACGATATTTCCTCAAATATATCGACAGAAGAAAGTTAGAGAGTCACAGGTGTTAGCTAGATATACATGTTTTATAAAACGTAGTACCACAAAAGTCTTAGATATCACATCAAATCAAGTAAGAGTAAGAGTTGAAGATGAAAATGAATTTAATCAAATCGAACCTCGTGTGGCTGATCAAGGATGCCAAATCGATCTGTTTTCTGAATCGAATTTAAAAGAAACAACCTTTATCTGTAATAGATTCATTTACAGTGATCACTCTGATGCTGAAATCCAAGTGGATATAGCAACAACTTCAAAAATTGTAGCAATTAATAATGCAAGAATGAAAGATAAAAGCTGTTGCACTGACAAAATATTGTACGATAATCAATGTACCGAAACAAAAAGCAAATTTGTTGGTATTTCATCAATAAAAATGATCAAGAACTCCTAGATCTTGCTGGTGTGTCATGTAGCAATTTGCAGTTTTTAGTAACAAGATTAACTACATAATTATTATGTAAAAATGTACAGTTTCCATTAAATACCGACTTCTTATTTTTTATAAAAATGAAAACTGGCTTGACATTTTCAGCATTGAGTGTATTATTTGGTATACAGCAGAACCACAATCTCACGAATATTTCATTTGATCTTACAGAATCTAGCTTGTGCAACTACTAATTTAATCTTTTGGCCGAATAGAGCCACCGTAGAAGCAACAATGACCAAGTGTTTCAGTCCAGATTACATCAATACAAGAGTTATTATTGACTGTACTGAATTCCGAATTGAAATACCGACAGCAGTGGATGACCGTTGATAGTAAAAATACCACTTCGTCTTTTTATTCATCTATAATTTACTATAATTGCAAACTAGAAAGCAATAAAATACTGATATGTCATTATTTGGCATAATCCCGAATAGTTGCGCATGCTAGGTGGCGCTATTGTCGTGCACGGTCTCAATAGATTGTACTTGAACATCTTGACATTTATGCAGGTTGTGTTTGTTATTTAGTAGTCTCTGTGCAACTCCTCTACCTTGATTGTCCGAAAGTAGAATTATTTTTCCTGTGTTTCTAGTGGTTTTAGTAACCTTGCTGCATCTCAGTTTATCCGTCAATATTGTGTCTCCATTTTTTCCATTTTTACATTGAAGTTTCTCATTTTCTAAATTATTGATGTCAATTTGCTGACTGAAATCATTCTTATGTATTATTTGAGTGCTTTCCTGAGAACATTTAGGGGTATCAAAGTCTAGTTTTCTTGGAGGGATGTGAGAAGTCGCCTTTGTCAGTTCTCTCTTTTTTCTTTTTGAAGTGGTCGACGTTGACAAATGTTTACTAGTGCTTAAACCTGTACATAATTTTTTGAGATGCTCATTTTTCTTAATTTCATGTTGTAATTTCTGTTGCAGGGAAACATTATTTAAATTTAGCGTCTCAATTTCAGAGTGAGCACTCATTAATTCTTCCTTCAACTGTACGATCAGATTTTGCAGTTCCACAACCTCGTCACTCTTAATATGAGTGGACAAATCCATCATGCTCTTTACACTTAAACTTGGCGAAGACGTATCCAGAGATTCAATCGACAAGCTGGACTGAGATCGTACAATACGTCGGTTTCTTTGGGTGATATTAATATTGTCGTTATTATCCATCATATTATTAGCCCGTGATGTATTATGATAAGGCAGCTGACTTTAGCCCAAAGAATACAGTTAACTCCGCGGGTTACTTTGGCCCGAAGGTGAAATGTCCGTACCTGGAACGCGCCCTGTAGTCGTGCGGTTATGTTGGTATTATTGACATTTATCACTTTTTCACTGTTTTGAATGACAAAGTAACGTATTTGATGGTCTGCAAAGTTTATTTTATATTAGATCCGAATGTTTTTAGACACTGTATTATGCGTGAGTGGTTTATTTACGGTGAAGTTTTGTGAAACACTAGTTATTTGGTGATTATCCACTGTTTTAATGTTAATGATCGTTATTATGAAGCCACTTCACTTAGTTACACTATTTGTGTGAAAGTTTATAACTTTTAAAAGACTTATTTGTTTTAGTCACAAATGATATCACTGAACTACTGGGTACTACAAAACATATTAACATTATTTTTACACACTATTTATTAAGTTCTTGATACATAAAATTATTTATAAATACAGAGTTATTGTTTAGATCTCAAGTGACAGTTGACGTTTTTTTTTTAAAAAATGACTGCTTGTTTAAATTAAAACGAAGCTTATAACTGACATACTTATATGCTACTTTTTACTTATTACGATACTCCTTATTAGTTGCCAACCCATTATATATGGTAGCCACTCTTATTATTTTTGAAACCTGCATTCGTATTACTTAGATGCTGCATTAAATACAAGCCTAAGAAAAATATCGAGAGGGAACCTGCATAACCTGAGAGTTCTGCACAATGCACTCGAAAGACGTAAAATCTGCTAACCAGCACTAAGCCAATATGTCTGTGTGCTATGTGTGCAGCGGGCTATGGTCCGACCCTTTTCGTTATCTGAAACCAGAAGTGTGACAGATTATAAATCAAGCCGGATTATGATGATGGCATTTACTATAAGCAGATATTTTTGACTGCCATTGAAAGATCTGGGCTGTAATGATTATGATAAAATGTTACGTGTATCTATGCTTTTTGAGTAGGTTTTGACTCGATTTGACAAAATTTTCGTTTTTACAGTGCAACTACTGCCTGTTCGCCGGTATCAAATGGCATAAATTGTTATACCATTTGGTTCCAGCGCGGCAATCGGAAAGTGGCGAGAAAGAAATCACCACAAGACTTATTGAGGGGCAATTTTTACCATTTTAGTTAAAACTGCACCATTTTCAACCTGTAACCAAAGTTAAAACTGACATAACAGGGCAAACATAGTTTTTCCTTTAAGATGTCTTTCGCAACACATTATTTGCGCAACGCAACCCATTTAATACGCGCAAGTCAGCCACCCTTTATTATACGCGTTCAAAAGCGCCGTTCATTTGACAGTAGAGACACAATTACATCTGCATATCTATCGCATGGAGTAAATGACTAGCATAGACAGAAGAACATTGTTCGTACGTTCACACAGGGATTCAATTACGATGCACTCGGCAGCGGCGCTCGGCAGTGAGACATAAGCAAGTGTGAACTCTTAGTAAGGTTAACTTTTCCACACCGCACATAAATGCGGTCGCAGAACAAATGTAATGGCCTTAAATACTTGTACGAAGTTTCATTACTTGCTGTACGGACTTTGAATTTATTGTTCTGAAAAACTACGAAGTATTGCATATAAGAAGCATGCATGATGCATTTAAAAAACGAGAGTAGCAATTGGACTATCTGTTAGAGTAAGTAGTAATTTTCAAATTATCAGCTATTTGATGGCCATAGATAATTTTGTAGGAATGTAATACTCATTGTGCACTTAATTGAATGCTTGAATAGATTCAACGATAGGATATTTTGGAAACTTTATGGGTATTTTATTATGGGTAAAATGATTGATTTTAATTTAGTTCTTTTATAATGCGATCCGTATACCTAGTAAGTTATTAAATACATAGGTTTTCATTTTATTATTCAACTGACTATTTCATAAACAAATATAGGTACATTATAATTGCATTAAAACTAACTAAACTAAGTGGCTATTTACACATAAATTAAAACAATATTTTCTTAAATAACTAACAAATAAAAGGAAATACATAAAAAAATAAGTAAAAGCAGAATTTAAAGGGCGTCATGGAAATCCTCCTCATCGCCATCAATTGGAAGCGTGCCCAGAATGCTGGCAGCATTGCCACGTTGTATGGCAATGCTGATCTTTTGTGCCAAATACAGGCCAGCCTTCTGGTCACGCGAGGCGTCAACAAGTCTCTTTGAAAGATCTCTAAAAAGAGATCTCGCACTTGGACCCCATGGTCCCAACGTTTTAACTCCAAACGGCTCAAATACATAATCCCCTACTAGATTTATGTATTTGCGCCTTTTGAGAGTCTCCGCTGAAGCAGCAGCAGCGCCCGCACAACCCGCTGTGCTAGGAAAATGAGATGGCGCAATGGTATCGACACATGTTGCGTCCCACACCAAAGGCCTACCCAGCTTCCATGGCAGTAAAGACATACCGTCTGGTCTCTTACCATCGTCGCGTGCCAAGCCCTGAGGTTCAAGTTGGGCTGGAACGCCAGCGGTGACAAGAGCCCGACGAAGTATGTCATTGAGGTTGGCGTGTCGTGAAATACGACCTGCGCTACTGCTACATGACAGACCATGGTGACCAAGGCTGTCGACAGCCTCTCCACAGTGACAGCGATGTGGAGAAACACATGGCGCACCTAAACGAAGGCAAGAAGCAATGCGGAAGGTCGTATCGTCCAACATGGTACCTATGTTGGACGATGGCAGTGCCTGAAGCCAAAGCCCTGACTCCCACTCTCCCACAGCCAGCAAACGAGCACGCTCTGCAGCATTGGATGACGTACTTAAGAGATTTTCTCGTACCACGCTGCAAAGCGGCCCGTCCCACTGCCTCTGAGAAGATGGAATTCGGGGTAACTCGGTACTTGGACAAGCCATTCTCCATGCATTCATGGCATCGGTCTTACACGGCACCTCAGAATTGACCAGTGTGGGTGCTAAAATTTTCCTGGTCAATTCTTCAGTGCTGTGGACCGAGGACAGGAATGCTGGTAAGCCTACCTCAGTAATTTTGCGAACGCCAAGGCCGCCCAGGCGTACAGTACGCCTGTAGCCACACTCGGTCGTTCAGGGCCAGATTTAGAATTTTGCTTAAAGTAATTTGTATAAGTTTGTCAATTTGAGCGAGTGCAGATGGGTTTTTCCAAAAAGGGGTAGATCGAAGAGCGTGTGTAAATTTAGGGACAAAAAGACAATACTTGATAATAGTAAAAGCCGAATGCATATTAATTTTGAGTAACCTGTCTGAAATATCACTAAAATTTTGAATTTTTTCTTGTATAAATGAATCGAAACCTTCGTCTAATATTGGGGACCCAAGGAGGGGAAGAGCACTTTTTTCAACGTGAGTAATATTGGGAGCAAGATGTTGAAATTTTGAAAGTATATCGGATTTGTCTAAGTTATCGTTAATGAAAATTTCACATTTATTGGGATTTAGTTCTAGGCCAATGGATAAAAATTTCGACTTTAGAAGTGCCAGGTCTTGATAAACTGAGTCTACGTCACCTGCAAGGGTCCCGTCATCCAGGTACCAGATGTTAAATTTTGAATTTAGCTCTTTGATAATTGGGTGAATGGCCAAGCTAAAGAGTAGATGTCCAAGCGGATCGCCTTGTTGACAGCCAACGGCGGATTCCAAAACATTTTCCTTATATATCAATTTTGAAGGGTGCCTGTAGCACTGCCAAAGAAAACTGAAAATTTCGGGTGTTTCTAATTTAGCTTGTGTCAGCAAGGTGTCCCCATTAACCGAGGTAAAGACATTCTTTAAGTCTACCTTCAGGATAACCTCACCCTTATTACAGCCAAGGTATGTTGACAGGGCATGTATGGCAGCCTCGCAGCCCACTCTGGAACCAAATCCCAGCTGTTGTGGCTGAAATTTACAAGAAATGGAGGTGTTATAATGGCGGCAGCAAATCTTGGCTGCCATACGCCTGAACGTACACCCAACGGCAATGGGACGAATGCCACCGTCTCGCTTCCTCAAGGCGCACATATTTGCGCCATACAAAATATCGACGATGGCATCGTTCACATTGCCGGAGAGCATAAGATTTATTAAAGCCGTTAGCTCCTTCAAAAGCGCGTCGCCGGCCGACACGGCGCTTGCACACACAAGATTCTTTAAATGCTGTGGTGTTAAGCCGTCAAGGCCACCAGCAGACCCGCTTAGGAAGGAGCAAACGGCTGCAACCACGTCCTTGGCTGTAATACTGAGGCAATCTGAAACAGAGTCAGGTGGGTCAGGAAAGGAAAGATTATCCCCTAGCGCTGGATGCTTGCTCTGGAGACTCGCGAGTGTGTCTGCAGAGCAAGGCGCCACGACATCGCTGCTAAATAGGAGTCTGGACGCTCCCCTGATGTCACCTTCCCTTAGTTTGGTTTCTACGTGGTGGTAGATAGTACTGTTACGGTATGGTTTGGGTGTATAGTCCAGTAATTTTGATGCCGAAACATTGCAGTTTTCTTTTATTTTGGTTGTTAGTGTTTTTTTTATAGCCGATCATCTTGTGCGAATACATAGGTTACGTGCGATTTATACATATTGTATTTTTATTCTTTGCATAAATATCTTTCCATTTCGTAACGAGATATTTGCTTATAATGCTTAGGAATTGAGCACAGTTTCACGACACAGGTACATGATGACTCGTAATGATAACCATCTCGACTCTATCAATCGCACCACATGACAAACTTTAGATCCGCTTCACGTCCATACATTGGAAGACCGGATTCAAAAATGTTATTCATATTTTCTTTAGAACAAAATTCAGTAATATTTCCAGTACTTGTAACAGTGATTGATTCACACTAATAAAATCGAAGAATTATTAATTCAAGAGTTCTTATTTAGCTTATACAATATATTGAAATCAAATAAAGCTCAAGTGAATAATGGCATGCAATTATAACAGAGCCACGTTAATACGGAGCTCTTTTATCTGGATTCCAGAAAATCCGGACAACCGCGCTTGAGCTAGCTGTGATATTTTTATTCAGCGTAAACATAATTAACCAATAACAAAATATTGAGCTACTGTAAAAGTAACTACATAATGTGTATCTACATAATTATTATATATATTAATATATAATAACATATTGAATATCATAATTATATTTGTGGTTTTTACCCATTTTTTATAATTGTGTTTGAATCTATTTCTGCGGGTGACTCAAGACCGGTCTTTGTGAAGAGCCTATGTGCGGTAGTAGACGTCTACCGACTAATATGATGAACCATTTCTGTCCGATCCCGTAACAATTTCGGAAAATGCTTTCTTACTGCACCCCTAAAGTCCCCGAGCAACATAATCAAAATTTTAGCTTCCTGCGCACAATTGTTATATTTGTATGTATTCTATTAGTCAGTCAGCAACGAAAGATAAACATTAAATTATGTTAACGGTATAAGTAGCTATTTTTGCCTAACTACTTTAGCCGAGGTTTTCATAAACTTGCATTGGCAAAGATTCGAAACGACGACAACTCTTTCCTTACAACAAGTTCGTAGAGAGTAAAGGTTATTATTAAAGAACAATGCCCACTTCCCATACATTTCAAAACCTGATAGTGAAAGTATTTGTATAGTTATACTTTATTGTCATGTAATCATTTTTACGATTTCAACGCTACGTAGCCCAAAAAATATACATTAATGTTACTTTTTAGGTTAGGATTGTTCGTTACCATGTTACGATGTACCTACCAAAACTAATTATGAACGGTCGAAATTTCATCTAAAATACTAAGGCTAGAACTAACCTTAAAACTATAATTCTTTTCATGTTGTGATTTTGGGCAAGAATAAACTTATTCTTTGTTTTCTATTCCACTTAAAATAAATTATGATGGTTAATGAATCTCAAGTAAAATCCTTAGTAGCGTTAGTGCCTCACGATATCCACGAGCCGAATGCTTTATAAAATCATTAGTGCCATAAGTACATCATAAAGTATTGCTCATAAATTCATCATCATAATCATCAGCCTGCCATACTCCCTTGCACGATATAGTCCTATTTAATGGCACGCCACTGAACTGTATTATGTAATTTAGATAATTTGTTTCACATTAATGTAATACATTAATTCTGTAATTAAATAGCAGAGCGTGTGAGGTACGTAAATCATACATCATACACGAAGGTAAAGGTATGTAAGTGTATCGAATTATAAAGCTGCACATCGATCAGACATGAGCGACTCACACACACACTCAGCTGGCTGATATATGAGGTCATCATCCACCAATGGTATCACGATCGAGCTGTTTAAGGAAAAGTGATAGTTTTGGTGCATAGATGGATATTTTCTCCGCTCATCGCACTACGACCTCGCACATCTTCTTTGTATGCGCAGCCTAATATACTGTAACACAATTCAAACGATTATTCACACATACAGCGTCCATGACTTTAATAAAATTGTTGTTTATTGTTAGGTATGTTGATGGCACTATTATATAGGTAGGCTACAATTTAGTCACTCAATTATCTATATTAATATAATAAAGAGTAAAGATTTGTTTTTTTGTATGTTTATAACGAATAAACTAAAAAAGAACCGAATTAAAAAATTATTTCACCTTTGTAATGCGGCGTTATCCCTGAGTGACATAGGCTATATTTATTTCTAGAAAATATTAGATAGTTATTTAAAGTAAGTGTCCACCCGTGCGAAGCCGGGACGGACCGCTAGTCAGGGTAATAAAGTAGTTAATATTGAATAGCTGGAGCAATGTAGTTTACAGCTAACAGTCAGAAAACTTTTTGTAGGTACTCCATACTATTCTCAGAAAACACAGCAGTCTACAATATGATGCAAGTTATGCTGGGGATCGTCGGTTCTACAAAGTTTGTCCTACATATAAAACCAACACAGCAACTGCCCAACGTCATTATCACATCCTAGGCATTTTTTTGTATAACAAAATAAATAAATTTTGTGAAATATATCATCTTCCCAGATATACCTGCAAAGCCACTGTTTGCAAATGGCTTCATACTCAAAATTATGAAGAAACAGAAGAATTATTAAAGATCTCAATTTTATGATTTGCCTACCAATTTTAAAAAACGCAGAACATATTCAAAGTCTACACACATTCGCACAAACCCACACAACACACACGCACACACATACACACACACAAACACAAAATATGCTAAGTCTGTGAAAAGTAACCATAGAATTTCAGTTACCTCACTTACAGCAAACTACTTAGAAATTTAACATTTTATTCTAATTCTGTGTTCTCATTAGAAGCAATGTAACTGCTTGTAAATAATTATGTGTAATCTGATACCCACAACACAAGTTAAATCTTACCGTGGGTACCAGAGCCGCAAATACTGCTTACTTTGCTATATTCTCTTACATTAATAGTATTATTTATGTTGTTTTACCTACCTGTAAGTGGTTAATGTACAATTTTCTTGAAATTAAATAAAATTATTATTAAAATTATTATTATTTATAGTTTGATCAGTTGATGTGATAGTTAACGCGGTATGTCAGTAAAACTACTTATCAATACATTTTATCCCGATTTCACTGTATATGTATACACGTATTAAAATGCTGTCCCCTTTCTTACCTGTTTGTCTATATGAATGATATAAACACAAGAACTACCGAACGGATGTCTGTACAGTTTTCATCAATAGATAGTGATGCCTGAGGATGGTTTAGGTGTAACATCACCCGCGGTGCAACCGCAAGCGAACTCTAGCATTACTATACATGACTGTGGCAAATGTTAATTACTGCTTGAACCGTGTCTCGGCAAACACATTAATCAGCCGGTCTCGGTTCTTTGATAGTCGTTACTAAGGAGTTAGTACCCTTGAATATAATACACTGACACTAGTCTAAATTAAACCTAGCTACTTCGCTCCGTCCACAACGTAATATTCTATCATGTCTGGTTAGATTAAAAACGTTACCTGCGCTAAGCTTGCATCCGCGATAACACTAGGACGAGGATTATTATTATAAATGTATCATGAACAAATGGAATATTAAATTAATTTAGAACGAAAGTTACACGATGTTACCTGGCAATAATTCAACTGGATTATCAGATAGTGGTAAATGAAGCCCTAAGCGTGGTAATTGATTTCGCTTCCAAAATAACAAATATTGTTATTATGTTATGTCGATTACTAAATAAATCTTGACAATTTTTGACTTTACAATAAGGTAACAAGTTAGTTATTTTGTGTTTGTACTTCAGTTAAATCATACCCACAGGTTTTGTCCAATAACCCGTAAGCAAATAACCCGTTTTTAATTATCCTAACCTTTCATTTTGCTTCTAGTTTGTTGCTGGTCTTGAATATATTTACTGCTTCCTGTGGTTGAATAGTCAATCTACCTATATAAAGTGATGGTTATCGTAACTAATTCACAGATATGGCTAAAGTTTATATGCACGTGTAGGTGCGTAATGCATGTATGATTGTAGGCTTGTATGTAATGTATGTACAACTGTACATGTGTGTGTAGAGGCGGCTGCACCCGCCGTGTAAGTTAGGTAAATGACAGTCGAGAGTGAACACGTTCGTAATACTTTCATTTTTGTCAAAAAGGGTACTATTCAGTGCTAGATTATATTGAAGATAAAAATGCTTGGGATTAATTTGCTCGGTCCCACAGGCTACTTATCTTTGATTAGTGTTAAGTTTCATGTGAGTTTGAGTTAATGTGTCTATATTATGCTAGTTGGTACTTTTATATTATAATTAAAAAAGCCTTATTAATTGACAACAACATTATAGACACACCAGCTCATATACCTATGAAAAATTCAATGTAGTTACTAAGTTTTTAAATTGTGTATTTTAAACATTTAAAATTAAAATAATCGGATCATATTTTTATTACTTGCTGTTTATTAAAACATCGTGCTGTCAGTCAGTCAGTTCAGTGATCCCGGTTGGCTTGGTAATATTATAGTCTAATATTGTCAGCACCCAGACGTTATAACAATTTTAATGCTTGCCGTACCGTAGCCAAGCTTGCTACGCACTAGGTTTAGTGGGCTACGCCGTAGCATTCGAGAACTACAGCATCATGTCACATCGACTATTCAATTACCAATTTACTATATGCTTTCTCACCACTACAGAGCTACATGTGGAAATAAGTAGTTTACACTACGCAAACAACTAGCAAGGCCTAAAATATCCATCTTCATACGACATCTTCTTACTAAATTCTCAAATCAATTCACAGAAGTGGTATACAAAACTCCTTCCTAATAAAATACATACATCCAATGCGCGCCAGAAATTTTATTTCATGCAATGGATACTGCGAAGTTAAAGCTGTAGCATTCTCGTGGATGCATTTCACAACGTTTGGATCGTATTCATTGAATGGGAGCTTCTCCTTCTGAGATTAATATAAGACTGGTGAATTTAGACTTACGTATAAAAGTCTGAGTGCAGGTTTAAGCCATTACTCACACGGCTAGACAGTGTTATCGGCTTAACGTGTGTTCATAGGACTTCTATTTGAGTGGCAATGAATATTTTTCAAAATTTTTATCCCGTATCGATTGGTGTATTCATTATTCACATTATACCATCCAGGCAAACAGATAAGACATAATATCCTAGCTGCCCTTTTGTATTTAACAACATTTAATATTAACTTAATAAAATTGTATCATAGATCACTGTAACCAGTATGGTTACTCAGACATTGAATTCTAAGCGTAAATCATAATAAAGCACCAAGGGGACCACACAAGTCCATTACAGACCATTACATTACATAACATGGACGTTAAAGCATTATTTTCAGCTGGCGGGTATAAACACCATATTATATACAAAAAAAAACAGAAAACGAGGTCAGAAACTAGGTACATTTATACGTAGATAGTAATACTTTGTGTGTTCTGTCTGCTCGTCCGTAAAAGCCCCACGATAAAAAAAAAAAAAAAATTTAACTAACTCTAACTAACAAGGCCAAATTTAATATGTTTATATTACTATAAATAAACAAAATATCCCGATAAGCGGCAATAGGCTCGCCACCTATTACGTGGGATCAAAACACTGGCGAAAAGTGGGCGTTTAATATGCCTCTGCCTACCCCTTCGGGGAAATAGGCGTGAGTCTATGTATGTATGTATGTATGTATATTACTATAATACAATCTATCACGAAAATTGTCTACCTGTCATACAGTACACCAAACAGCGATCCTCATAAAATGCGGTACGAGGCAGTATTAAAAGCATGCATAATAGAATAAAGCCGATGATGGTAATGATCCGCCGGCCTGGAAGCTGGTAATTCATTTACTCAGGCCCGGGGCTAAGGAAAACATAGCAATGCTCTTGACTTGACTTATGTAAAATGTAAAATCTACATCAAACGATATCTTCATGTAAGTACAAGTACAACGTAAATATAGAATTCATGTTCCATTCAAAAAATGAAATGATGTCTGAAAAGCGTTACATTCTGATTGATTTATTTTTCTTTATACCAAATGTGAAATAGAACGACCAATCAGCATCTCTTTTGCCGACTAGCTACAGTATATAAAAGGTTAGGATAATTTCCGATAAGAGACGCAAAGTAAAACGCTTTAAATCCGAAACCATTTCAGGCTTGAACTAAAAACTAAAACGTTCAAACCTGCTCCGCTAAGTCTCGGCAATTCTATAGCTACTGAATAAAACTCAACGTCTACAGCCAAGAATTTGTCTACTCGCTTATGTACGAGAGTGGATGAATAATTCATGGTTTTTTGATAACTGGGGAGTGAAAGCACCGAAAACGGGCACGAAAGTCAACCTTGTATATGCGCAGGTGTACGAGGGAACTGCTGACGATCTCGCTTCAAAAACATCGTATTTCCATTGAATTGAGAACTTAAGGCCAGCTTGCTTTTGTAACTTATTAGCATTACTACTATTGTACTTATTTGCTAAGATTATACTAAGACTGATATTGTAAAGAGAAAATATTGTTTGGTTTACTATGGAATTTGAAACTATTCGATTTACCTTTATTGGTACGTTAATAAGACTAACTTACAGTATCATAGGCTTCTTTTTATATTCGTCGAATTTGATTTGGACGAAGCTGCGTTGTAAAAAGTGGGCAGCTTTTCCTTATTTTACTCGCGACAGAGTGTCATAGAGAACGATTGTAATTACAATTTATTATTGGCATGAATTAATATGAACATAAAAACACCACTGAAATTAAACTCGTCACAAAAAGAGTCGACACATCAATCAGAATAACCAGCAAATGTCAATAACAGGCAAAAACAAGCAACCCTGTGGCGAAACATGACCACTTTATCCATTTCTCTGTTAATGCAATCAATACGCCATATTAGCGAAACATATCACGTATGGCCGTTTACTCTTCCGTGACGTATTTACGTCTTATTTTGTGCGAAACAAGTCTTTGTAGTTCTAGCAATGCACGGCTTGACTTGAATACAGGTGGGTCTTTAGAAGGTACAACTTTTATGGCCGCAAGTTACTCGCTGATTTTGTGGGCGGTTTAGATTGGTTATGTGCGGGAATTGTTTTATTACAATACAATTTGCGAATATAACACGCCTTATTACTTCAATTATAATTTTGTGACATCATATTTTATAACTGTAAGGTGTGGCACAGACGCTAAAACTATTTTATTATCCAACCTTTAGCAGTCCACTTTTGGATATCGGCCTCTCCTAATTGTGTCACGATAATACTCTGAATCAATATTGTGTTATATTTTGGACTTGACTACTTCACTATATCATTTCGAAGATTCTACTCATGTAAACATGGGCGCTAACGATTGCTTTTCCTACAAATTAGACCAAATTGACACATCTAATATTCATTTTGAATATTTACTGATAAGTAGCTTACACCGTTCATAAATAATTTTCTGTGTAATAATTACTCCTCTCTGTATTTATATTCGCCAGTAATTGGAGCCGGGTTCGTCAATTTGCATCATGGTGTTCCAAACAGGGTCAATTAAAACTCCCTTTGATTTTAGTATGCAAACCTTTTGCTGACGTCATATAGGATAATTTTTAATCAAATGAGAACGTTAAAACATCATTTTCGCGTTAAAACCTTTACATGCACATTATTAACGTTACTTAGCATGTTGATATGCATTTATTATGTATACACACACGAAATCTTAACTCGGTTGGCGTAAGGCTGGTGACAGACTATCAGTTAATACTGTTGGCCGTCATAATTATTAAGGTAGCGTGGTTTTACCTGGACGCTTACAGAAGCTTTCTGTATTTCGGAACAATGGTATAAATTCAAAAGCTTTGACAAATAACTTTTGTTCTTTGACTCTATCCATTTTATCCCTGAATTATGCTAATTAGTAACAACTATTGTTATAGCACAGATGAGGTAGTTGCTTTAATGGCCACATTGCCATTCAGCGCCGCGCAATGTGTTACGGGTCTAATGCTCACAAAGTATAATAAATTTGTATAATGCAAAAAATGTTCGATAATAATCGGTTTGTCACGCGCGATTCAAAAATATTTCCTAGCTCGAGAGCAGTCCATTTAATTATTTATATCATAGATATCGAACGCCCAGAATGCTTGGTCAGTCCTTCATTCCAAAGGCGTAATGTGTAACAGAGTAACCATCACAGCTGATTTTAAATCACAGTATTTACTGACAGTCCATCCTCCGCCTAAGAGGTTTGTACGTAGGGACGAACATAACATCCACCTTACCATAATTCCCTTTCATTCCGTAAACCCGACACGTGTTCTGTATTATTAAAAACTTGTTCGTCACGGTGCATAACTAATTGTTTGTTTGTGTCGAAATTACATTTGTAACGCGTGACGGAGTGCCGGTGACATGTCGGTATGAAAGCTACTTATGTTTATGCAAATTTGTCACGGCTTTTTGTGAGGCTCTGATTCTGTCTGTTGAATTTTTGTACGTTTTATGGGTTATGTATTAGTCAAGGGAAGATTGATATGCGGCTTTTATGAACCTGTATACATAAAATTCTTGCGTCACTGACTGACTGACTGACAGACAACACACAGCCATAACTGGGTTTAAGTTAAAATTTGACATGTGTGTTCCTTGGAAATTTTACAGGTGCACTAAGAAAGGATTTTCTAAAATGCCCACAGGATCGGGCAGATTAAAATTATAGTGCGGGAGTAGTTGTGGGTGTCAGATTCAGGAAAGCTCCCTAGTGTAGAGACAGTTTTGATAAATAAAAGAGACAACTATCAAATATGACTTCCATTAATTCAGTTTGCTACAAGGATCTTTAGAAAACCTAGTGATGCTATATTATTTTACATTTAGAGCCCAGTTCGCAAAGCAAATGCATATAACCAAGAGAAAGAACGGGCAATAAAACTCTTGGCCATTCTTTTCAATAGTCATAATTCACACATAATAGTACAGCCAAGTTATATCAATATAAATTGGCTGTACTACTATTGCGGTACTATATTGTGGGTAGTTTTATATTACAAGAAAAGTCTGTCTTACAACAACACAATAATCATTATTTAGTATCAACACAATTATATAATAAATAGTAGTATATAATAAATCTCATTGATACAACTTGATCATTACATCATTCTATCCTATATATATATATTTAATATCTCCTGAACCTGACAGGGCCACTAAACCGATATCGGTCAAAAAGTGTTACGTAGTGTGTATTTGTGTCCAACAAAGCGCACTATTGTCCGCCGTAAATCTAGCGTTGCTAGCTCCCGGAACATTGACGCTCTCTTATAGATCGAACTCAAACTGGTAACTTTGATACTTTTTGATTTTATGAAAAACAATGCATCAAGTTGATGCAAAAGAGAAAAGCTTATAACCCCAAAATATGAGTAATGATTTAAATAAAAACTGTAAAGGCGATTACCATTATTTACGTTAACGAGTAAGTGTAAGTGGCTAAAATTTACGTAAATTATCGAATAACAAAATTTGATTCATATTTCTTTTTATTACATCATTCAATATTAGATAGGTACCCCGAATATAAACTTATTTTAAATTAAGTGTTGTGATGGACAAAACTAAATGACGACGAGGAAAATTAAGACCTTTTTACAAAACAAATATAACGCCAGACTTAATGGCAGAAGGAGACGTCTTAAAGAGATTTTTCAAATAAGCTTCTTAGTTATTTCGATGGGCTATTTGTTTTAACGAATCATAAAGTGTGTCTACGCAAAAATGTAGCATTAGTATATATATCGTAACTTCTACACTAAACTTGACTAGAAATGAAACTAAACACTAAACTATAATTAGTACCGACCTATTAATTGTATGATAAGACCCATTATGTTCGCGAAACGTCGGCGTATGTTAGAAAAATATTAAAATAGAATGCCCTAGATAATGGTGATTAACGAATGTAATATTACCTAATTACGTAACATTACGTAATCCTTAACGATACTAAGGCTGGTGTATTTTTACGACGTAAAATGTGCGAGCGAACATTCTTACCTACCCGCCAACCACGTCACGATATAATATCCAATTATTTCTTAAAAATAGAACCATTTTCCTACCTAATGCATTCTACTTAACATACTTTTAAAGTCTTATGACAAAGTAAATATACCATCATATAGCGAATCTTCTTAAAATGAAGAAAAAGTAATCGGAAAACACTCATTTAAAAGTTGTAGTAGTTGAATCTAATAAGAAATTTTTATATTTTCTTTTACCAAGTTAAATAGCTTTCACTGGACTTGGCGGGATCAGGAATCTAATTCGTGCCAGTCCACAAGACTAGTTAAAATCTTTGATATTTGTGTTTGTACTTACCTTCCTTATATGGTAGGTATACTGATGACTACGGTTTCGATACTTAGGGAGGAAAAAGTGTGATTGGCTTTGACTATTGCAGAATATTATTTCTGCAAAGCTTAGAACAATGATTGCTGTACAAATATAAGTCTAACGGCTGACAAAATATTTTAAATTGACTCTAAGTTTCAAGAATTCTATATCGAGGACATCTTACAACCTACTAGTTGTTAGAAAAATCTTAATGCCTTCTTGGCGATATTCTGATAGCTAATTAATTCTTTTTCTCCAAAGCTTTTTCCAATTATCTTGGATCAGCTTACCTAGTGTCTTTTTCAATCATACATATATTTCTTTTGCGCATGTTTTGTCTATATCGTTCTCTTTCACATCTTTCTGGACTGTTGCCAACCAGTTTGTGGGAGATCTTACGCAGCGTAGTGTCGCCGTGGGAAGTTCATAGCTATATGTACTATGTGATATTAAGGACAACAGAGTATATGGCTAAACCATTGCAAATTCTTTTACCTCATCGATATTAGAAGTGACATTGTAACTCTTCAACCTCTGACTGCACGCATGGGGTTTAAGCGAGCGCCTCGTTGTTTAGCAGTGCGCTGATTGTTATGGGTTCGATCCTCACACGAAACAAACTTTGTATGATCCTCAATTTGTTACTTTGTGTCCGTCGATTAGATTTTTTTAAAGTCCCCCGCGTCCCAAGATTGTCTTTTTTGACATATAAAAAATCTGTAGTGTATGTGTCTAGTATATTGTTCACGATATCTAACTGCTTATTTCGGAATAAATGAATGTCCCAAAAGGACACTTTCAAGCCAGTACCTACTTATGTGATTCATACATAAAAACTACCGGAAAATATCACACCAAAGTTCATTCATTCATGGTATGCGGCTATTGGTTTAACCGGTAGTAAAACCTTGCTGATTTCAGCATGAATGGGCCGGCTTGACCGGGGAAGTAGGTACTACCCTCTCACAGAAAATCGACGTAAAGTAACAGTACCTAAACTGTTGCGATTCGTTCGGTGAGTGGGAGTCTCACTCCAAGCTCATCCTATCCCTTTTCCCAGCCCCAAGGGGCGGCAACGCACTTGTGACTCCTGTAGTGTTGCTTGTGTCCAAGGGCGGTAATTGCTTACCATCAGGCGATCCATCTGCTTGTTTGCCGCCTACAATTATATAAAAAAAAAGATAGAGGAGGTCGTACATTCTTTTTTACCTTAATTTAGGAGTTTGACCTCATAGTGCGTGTGAATTACGCTTGCTCTGCTATGGAGATAAGCAGAGAGTATGGAATTTTGTTTGATAAGCTAGATAATTAAAAGGATTGTTAGGTTAGTTTAATAATTATTCGATTTGTCTGATTTGGTCTTGACGAGTCATCATCCTCTTAGCGTTATCCCAGTTTCAATCTGGGGTCCGCTTACTAGTCTAACCGGATTTGGCTGAATGTAAGCTTGGTCTTGACGGAGTTTAATGAAATAAAAAAATGTTGGTCTGTATTTTCCAAATTGAAATCTGTTCTGCCTATTTATATAATAAGTTCGTCAAAATATATATTTGGTAAAGGTTTCCATCCTCGGCTAAGCTTACTTAGACATGTAAAAGTACATAAAATGGACTTATTAGTAGTAATACGTAGTATTTAAACACAATATATTATTAATTGATTTCTATAGGCAGCTGATTTATAAAAAATATACTAGTTAGTGTACTTTGAGATAACTTTTAAATTCAACACAAAGACAAATGTCTCCTCAATCTGTCATGACCACGGTAAAGAAATCGAAACGTCGGCCCGTAATAAAAAATATAGTTTCTAGATCATTCGGTTTAAATGTAATATCACTATTGAATCCATAATTAATAAATAAATAAATATTGAATCCGTAATCCGTAAATGTATTTCGATTTCAACAAATATATTGTTATAGGCACATTTTAATAAAAGAGTAAGTATTTAACGATTCAATAGATTTTCAGTCAGCCGAAAAAAATAAACTTATTGATTTTTTATTTGCGTCATACGCTTGTAATCCAATATTTAGTCGGTACACACGCGCAAAGTGTTTGACTACGGGCGGAAAGCTCATATAGAGCAGAGTTGGCTTTTATCCACAATTTTTATCCCTAAGCCGATGTTAGAAATATTTATTCACATGTAGGAAAGCCGAAAAAATATTTACATGTTTCATTTACCTAGCAAGGCTATTATTATATTACATAAAAAAACAAAGACGTATTCGATAAAAGGTGACGGCATTGTTAATAAAACATTAATTATTTAATACATACACATGCAATATGTATCGCGAGAGAATTCCAAAATATTCAGTTAAAGGACGAAAAGAACACCCAGGCTCAATGAGTGGTTTACATAAAGTATTTTCTTACGTATGGATCGAACCAACATTACTTGGAGCGGCACTTTATGTTGAAGCAACCCTCAAATAACGACGCCATCTGCACTGGCAAGCCGAGTTTATAAAGCCATATTGGAATTCTGCTAGGTCTGCACAAACATAAGCATTTATTTTTCATGGTTTGGTAGTATAAGAAATATTCTAACCATATTCTGATGATATATAAAGTATAGAACTGGATTTCGAAAAAATAAATTGTCTCTATATGTATTTTGTTGCGGAAGATTTTGTAACAAAACCTTTTCGGCCCGTACTTTCATCGCCCACATCTATGTTTACATTAATTAATATCTTATTAATTTCAATAGCAAAAACGGTTCTCTTTTACAAATTGTAAATATGTAAATATATATGTTGGAAAGTAAAACAATACGTAGCACTACTTTCTGTTCTGTGACATAACTCTAAAGCCGATTCGGAGCGGCGCACATCAAGACAACGTAAGAAGATTGCCTTGTGTACTGTTTTAATGTTAAAGATACTGCGAACTACACAATATGTTACCCTAAGTTTGTATCACGTAATAGACTCAACAATAAACACTGGTTACATTATTCTAGGTTGAAAAAAATACGCCACAGTCGCAAAACCGGCCTTTTTTGTCACAGAGATATCTTTATCTCATGCTGATTTATGAAAATAATACGCTCTACAGTCTTGTATTTGAAACCTAAGTCATAAGTACTGATCTTGTTTCGATTGAACTGGGATCATTTACAGGCAGAATTACAAGTCTCTCGATGCGTGTTACTGCGATGAATGGTTTCAATACGCACAGAATATTTGCATGTAACAGATGACATCGTTCTACCAGTGTCCACGGTCGTTTACAACTGACATTATGAAGCAATATCATCGTAGTATCAGGCTATACGTCTCGTTGTTGATAACTGGACGCTCAATATAAAAGAACTCGCTCGCAGTATGTCGTATTTTGTTCGACTGGCACAATATCCGTTGAGCGATGTTTGAGGTCCGCCGTCTTATTCGTCCGGTCCACGTACCGTTTAATTATGGAATTGCGGAGACATTTTGCTACTTGCAATTTACTTTGTAGGTAGACGGTTTTACACGAATCTATTATTAATTTATTGTCTCTATTTGTCGACTGAGAAAGTTTTTGTGGCAATGCTGCCTCAAACAAGTGTTTTTAATATAATTTAGCAAATGTATTAGGTGAAGAGTATGGCACAATGTTGTCATGACGTGGTTATGTCAATGTATCTGTTACAGCACTACTTCATAACGCATGTTAAATGTGTAATGGCGCTAAGATATAACGGAATTAACATACGCTGCCTATAAGCTTTGTGAGTGGATTCTGAAGTAATAGTTTATTTTTTAATGAGAGACCTTCTATGTCATCAACCGATACTGAAGTGTGGTTTGCCGTGTTCGAATGTTCTGCTATAGATTACCTTAGATAACTTTCCAAAGTTCATGATAATAATATAGCCCAGTAATTATGTTTCTTTTTAAAACTGATTCAACACCTAAGATTTGTCCCGGTTGCGATCCACGGCCTTCCCCTTAAAGCCCGCTTTTTTTAAAATCTGATTGTCCCAGTAAAAATGATTTTTGTATGACAGTAGAATATATAATTCAACTTAAAACAAAATTTGTAAGTATCATAAACTAGAGGATGCCTGTAGCTACGCCAGTGCTTAAATTTTTGTTTAGCCATTCTGCCCGTTCCCGTGGAAATTTCGGGAAATCCCTTCTTAGTGCACGTTTACACTCTCTACGGAACATATATGCCAAATTTCAGGTTCTTGAGCCCAGTCGTTCCGGCCGTGCATTGTCTGTCAATCAGTTGGTATCGCAAGAAATGTATATATGTCACCGAAAAATAATAAGAACCGTAAATTTACAAATTGTTGAGGATAAAATAAAACTAACAGTCTAAGCAGTGGTGTCCCGATAACCTAATCCATGCAGTCAATTTTAGAATCGACCTATCGACAGACAGATAAATTGCTCAAATATATGTCAATCTAAAATTTAATTGACCCGATATAGTTCGTGTCACCATATTTCAAATAGTTTGCTGCTGAAAAGAAATATGTTTAACCTAACAGTGACAAAATTATTGTTAGAAACCACGAGTTTCAGTGACAATAACGATTTTTCATCTGTTTATAGAGACGTTTGTACATCCGCATAGGTCATCTTCTGACCTACGCATTAATAATACAAGGTGTATGGCCATCTGCATCTAATATGACTATTCTGAATTTCAATTTGGAGTCAACTGGCTCTTTGATCTAATGGCTAGTGACTGCTAAGCCTGAGATCGGGAGTTGGATGCCTGCCAGGAGCAGGTGATGAGCACGCTTTTTTATATGTGTATGCGTGAAATTTATGTACGCATTTTAAAAATAAAAAGTTTTTTAACAGTTAACTGGTTGCCATAGTTCAAGTCTGCTTAGTTTGCGAACAGATGTCCGCTTAAGAGTTGTCTAAAGACTTCTATACATCTGACTACTCCCACGTAGTCATTAATATACACATACTTTATAGCTTCAACACGCAATATCTTTAGTAATTTGCACACTGACCCTAACCTCTATCTTTATAGACCAATCCAATATAGCTTGGTCGGTTACTCTGATATTCACAATACAATTCACAATCCTTTAAGTCACCGACGCGACGTGGAAAACAATGTTTGGTGTCTAAATACCTATTGTCATAAACTGAGCCGACTGTTCGCTAAACCGTAAAATTTAAGTCGATTTGAATTAATGATCGTAGCATTATTTAACGTAGCTTGTAAGTTTGTTGCTCGTAGCGCATAGAATGTATGTGCTAGAATAATTTAGTGTTTGACACACTATGTAGTGAATATACAGACTCTACTTGAAATCTAAAACAGGTAAAACCTGGGTCCTTTAAGCGGGGCGTCTCTCAAGCATCTCTCAAGGCCGTCAAAGTGAGGGCCGTCATGTCACATTGCTTAACCAGCAATTGGGGATGGTGGCCTTCCCAATAGGACCCTCACTGTCAGCTTACCATCAGGCAGCGTGAAGTCAATTTGACAGGTTTCTTTTAATAAAAATAAATAAAAGGTTATATCCTATAATATATTAGATAACTGATAAGTTCGTCATGGTAAGGTAATGATAGCCCAGTGTCGAAACCAGTGAGAGAGAGAACGGAGTGTAATGTAGAGGCCCTAGAGTTCATTGCCCACGGCGCTCACAAATAAACTGTGCTAAACTGAAGAAAAACACCGTGAGTTAATCTGCGTGTCTTAACGTCCTTCATAACGTTCTCGAAAAACATGATTGTGACACCTGCCAACCCGCACCGGGCCAGTGTGATGAATTATCAATTGGCTAGCTCACAGATTACTAAATAAACTACGTCTAATGCTCAGTACTGACACACGGTTTTACTCGATAGGTTTACTCGAAAACGAGTAAAAATCAACGTGTGGACTGCAAAACTCACACCTCGATGCCATCAAATACACTGTAATTTTACTCTAAGCGAGCCTTCGAGTCTGACTCGATCGAGTAAATCTGTATGTGAGCTGTCTGTATCTTAAGCTCCGTAGTCACATTGTGAGTACGGAGCTTAAGACATCTGCATAATAAGAATAGGCCCGTGCCCGGCAGTGCAACAGTATATAGGGCTAGTTACGATGAAAAGCTAACACATCAATTTCTGCATATATTTAGAACTGATAACAAATAAATTAGTGACAATACGACACGCGATAATGTAATGACATCACATTGTGCCGAGCAGATTGCGCGTCCACCGCGCCTCAACAACCTCGCTAGCTGACAACTGAATAATATTATTTAATGACAACCATGCGACCTGTTGCCAACGTGTGAATTCATTTGAAAATGTGGATTTGGATTTATGATATTTTGATTTCCATACATAGATAACGTGGTGACCATCTGTATGTACGCTAAAGCCTATTGATATAGGCGAGATATACATAGATATAAATAACTGCAAGGTTGGCGTAGTGGTTTAAGCGGCCACCACACCGCTTGTCATTGCGCTGAGTGTTGTGGGTTCGATCCCCACACGAGGCAACACTTTGTGTGATTCATAAATTGTTATCTTGAGTCTGGGTGTTCATTGTGTCCGTTAGTTGTATGTTTGTAAAAGTACCCCCCTACAAAGGATTTAGTTTAGATTTAGATCCTAGTGCGGGAGCTGTCTATTAAAAAAAAAAGATATGAATCTGTAGTTGAAGCGTGTAAACGATATTAAGGCTGCTTGCGTACGGAGTAGTGAGAGGTTTGTGCATAAGCAACGTTTCTATACATTTAAAGTTACTCAACGAGCTACGGCAATACCTATGCTCGGAGTTTCTCTGGAAGACTGAATTCGGAATGCAGTGATCCGTCAGAGAACCAGACTGATCGACATAGATAGATAGATAGTAACTATTTATTGTACACCAGAAAAAAACTAGAATACATGGATCTAATGAAGAACTTAAGTCTAGAGGTACAAGGGCGGTCTTATCGCAAAATGCGATTTCTTCCAGACAACCAAGAATCATTGTATTCCAACAATGATTTAGTGACTGAGAGAGCGGGTAAATTATGGTGTACTTTATGGAACAGTGTATTCATAGGAGCTCAGCAAGACTAATAACAATACTATTTACTTACATACTAATATTACTAAATACATAAATATAAACATTATAAAATATATAAATGGATACCATTAATAGATTCAATATCAGTGCAAGTTTAAAAAAGGAGTCAAGGAATATCTGCCAAGTAGTGATTGGTGACGAGTTTCTTAAATACTGTTAAGGACTGAGCCTGTCGGATTGTCTCAGGCAACAAATTCCACAATCGTACATCCTGTACAGTAAAAGATTTGTCGTAGAAAACCGTAGTGTGTGAAGGAACTTTAAATCTAAGATTCTCCGATGATCTTAAGTACTTCGTATGTGTGTCGTGAAGGTATTCAAAGCGTATTTTGAGATATAAGGGAAATGAAGGATTGTATAAAATATTATAGAGAAGACCGAGAATGTGAGTATTCCGTCGAATACGGATAGGCAGCCACTTGAGCTTCATGCGAATTTCAGAGATATGATCAGATTTGCGTAACCCGTATATGAATCTTAAACAGAAATTTTGGAGTCGCTCATGTTTATCAAGCTGATCATTGTTGAGATCGAGATAGCTGGCATCAGCATAGTCAAGAATGGGAAGAAGAATAGATTGCACAATTTTAGTGGCAGTCGGAAGGAAATTACGCAGTCTTCTCAATGATGCTACGGCAGCAAAAAGACGTCGACTGATGTACCTATTGTAGCTGGATGGTCCAAGAAAATTTTGTGTCTATGTACGAGTATATCCCCAGATTCTTAACATCTTTACTGAAAGGTACAGAAACACCTGCAAAACACACCTGGGGAAGCATTGACCAGTTAATTCTAGATATAAGTCTAGAGCTGCCGATAATTATAACATGTGTTTTAAGGGGATTAACCTTAAGACCATACGTTTTAGTCCATTCAGATATAGCAACTAGACCCTTATTAACACTGGCGATGCATAACGACAAATTTTCAAGCTTCGCTTGAGTGTAGATTTGCAAATTATCTGCATAGAGGTGGTAGGAACTTGAAATAGAATTAGATATTGAATTGATAAAGATTGAGAAGAGCAGAGGAGTAAGAACACTGCTCTGAGGTACACCCGCAGTATTGTCACACCAGGACGAATAAGTTTCATCCAGATGGACACGCTGCTGGCGGTCAAACAGGTAACTACGAAACCAGTCAATCACTGATTAAGATATGCTAAGAGAGTTTATAATGGCAAGGAGAACATCGAAGTCAACGGTGTTGAAAGCATTGCTGAAATCCAACAAACAGAGAATTGTGAGCTTGCTGTGACATCGCACAGAACGTTAGCAAGGTGGAAAGGAACCGGGCTAGCCACATTTGTCGAAGAACCCACCATCATGGGAGTAGTTGTGTCCTAGAATTGAAACTGCACTAAGGCAAATTAGCATAGGATAGTTAGATGTGGAGATGATATGCGCCAAGTGGCTAGACACAAAGATTCAAAAATCGAGCTCAGTGGCGTCCCATAGAACAGAAGTAACTTAGGAGTGGATAACGGCAAGATGACGATGAAAAGTTTCTTTACGGCAAGGATGATAAAACTGAAAGGAGATTAGGTCTAATTTTTACTGCTACAGACTTAGATAATTCTGTAACAATAATATTGCATGTATTTAAAGGACAGTCACTCTATTTCAGTATTCCACGTATAGTTCATGAGCTGCATTTCCCAGAAGCCCGTGGAAGCTGACTACGGTGTATCGGCAATTTCTAAACTGGGCTAAAACTAGATAATTTCTAATAGAAAACTTAATAACACTTTGGCCGGGAATTGAGTTAGAGCTTACACAATAAGCCGCCTCGTCCACGTACTTACGTATTTCTAAATTGATAGAAACGTATGAAATAGTAGGTATTTTATGTAATATTGCTTTTATGAGTCGGTTGCTATTTTATACAAGGTATTTTTTGTATAGAACAAGCTTTCGAGTTACCCCTGAGATGTTTCCACTAGGAATATTGAGAAAAAACTTGTCATAATCATCATCCTATCGTTATCCGGGTCCGACCCAGCATTTTTGTCTCAGAGCCTGCGGTCCACTTACTGTTCTGACCAGATTAGACAGAATACTTATTAGATTTTGCACGGAGTGACCTACCGTCTGACCATACAACTATGTTGGCTACTTCAACTTTTAACCTGATCAGAAAAAGAACCTTTGAAACTCGTAGCACGAGGCTACAAAAGTCGCTACAGATCTTTTTCAAATATAGCCCTTAAATAAACTCAAATATATAAAATAACTAAAATCGCTGGACTAAAAAGACAACAATATGGGCAGGTCCACTAGGACAGAGAAAAAGAGGAAGACCAAACGCACGCTGGGCAGACGACATCATAAAGGTAGCAGGCACTCAATGGCCGCGAGCGGCAGAGAATAGAGAGCACTGGTCATCTCTGGAGGATGCCTTTACCTTTCATTGAGAGGGTTCTTGCTAATGAATGAATTGAGTCAATATACATATATTAATATTTTTATTTTAAATCATTATTATATTTTAAATCATTATAAAATTTAAAATCATTATTTATATTTTAAATCATTATTTATATTTGACATCATTATTTATATTTTAACATTTTTATTTTATTTTAATAATACAATAATAATTAATTGAATTCGTGAATAATTTTGCATGCATATTGTAATTTTAGTGAAACTTTAAGTCGAATGCAAGAAATAAAAGGCTTTTTATTTTTATTTTATTTATTATATAAAATAATAACATTATAACATATTGATATTCTGCATATCCCAAAGAACGTGTATTTTTAAACCAAAATGCCAATCGTAGTTGTTCGAAAGCCCCGAAAACTGGACCAACGAATTCCGTAAAATGTCGTAGCATTGATTGATAGGTGATTCTCTTGTTTTCCCAACAAGAAAAATTTAATGCGTTTGCAATGAACGCAGCCATGAATATCATTGAACTGAAATCAGAAAAACAAATAAATGGAGATGACAGTCGCTTTAAAAAACATTTTTTACAAATTGTTTTGTTCGCTGAATGTAAATACATACATTGTATGAATTTCTGATAATACATTTAATTGTTTTAAGTTGATTGGCTCTGTGCAACGAACTGACTGTACCGTTTGCGAATAACAAATTCTGAGAATAGACGAACTATATTGTTTACTTTGATGGAACTATTGGAAGAGGTCGTTGACCCGTTGCGTAACCGAAAACATTGTGCAAATACCTCCTTTGTGGCTCTAGCCAGTTCAGTGACCGTAGAAAAGCTCTAGTTTTGATATAAATGAAATCAAAGGAAACTTACACTGTATAAGATTATGTTTGTCTAGCTTTTGTCCGTAGCTTCTCCTAAAGAAAAAAAAGAAAGCCTTAAGAAAAGGTCCATACCCCTAACCCCTATTTCACTCCCTTAGAGTGGAATAATAAAAAAATCCTTCCTTAGTTCTCCGCTTTATTCACTACGGAATTTACATGCCAAATTACAGCTTCTTGAGTATAATAGGCTGTGCCTGGTCTATCAGTCAGTAACGCAGAATTTATATATAGATTAATAAAAATCTCTATACCTAACTATCAATAAGACGAGGAATTAAATGGCCATCGTAGCTTTCAGGTGTCAGCAACATCTAGTACATCAATCAAGCTCAAGTGAACCTTTTAGAAATCGTTAACCTTATTTAGGAAAATCGCATTTTCTGTTAGTTCCGTAGGTGATAGGTATAAGTGTTAGTCACACACTAATGTATTTAGACTCAGTAATTTAAGTTCTTTAATGATTAATAAGAACCAGTAAGTACAGTCAAGCCCTCTACAGAAGACTGACGTAATATTAAGAAAGTATCGACTTTATTTCGTGTCTTAAATGGCGCCAAGAAATATTCTGCTGCCCCTCCAATTTTCTGTTAGCATATATTATATAACAAAATTAACTCTTCATCATATAACAAACACTTATCTACACCACTTTATTCTAATTTCGTGTTTAAAATTCAATAATCTTAACCAAAACTTTTGTTCATTTAACCTCCATTACTAGAAAACAAACAATTTTAGGTACCTATTAAGATTCGAGGCTTAAAGATATCTAAAATAACAATCTGTCAAGTTATTTAAATGTCTTGAATCTCAAGACTAGATCTAGAGACAAGGCAACTTAAGTCTTATCCAGACGTTTTATTCCTCAAGGCTCTAGAAATACAAGGCTCTACTTCAACTTCTAAATAATGAATTTGAACATCTACATCTATAACCATCTGATGGTTGTTATGATTATTGTTTAATGTTTCTCAGAATTCAAGGAGTCCTAGTTTTGAGTTGAAGATGAATTGATTTAAGATTGTTTCCTTGTCTGCGATACGAATGTTTGTAGAGTACATTTTGTTTCTGGGCAGACTCAGTGCTTAAACACAAGTCCAAGTGCTTTGATGAATTATGTAATTTCTGCTATTTCATCTTCAGTGCTCTACACCAGCGATCGTAAAACTCGTAAGACACCAAGAAAAATTACTTGTTTCCCCTCTTCACCTCCTCACCCTGCTTCGTTATTTTCGATCAAACTTTAAAATTTGTCCCACGTGGCATTTCTGGCAGCATAAACAAACATTGATAAATGTTCGGCAATAATATACACAGGTACACGGAGCACCCAATGGTGCGGAAAAAACACCGCACTCACACCCTCTCGTTTATAAATTTGTGCAACAGAGATTCGCCAACTGTGCTACGATGCACTGGCCGCAAGCTATAATCAATTCTGCTCGGAGAACATTAATTTTGAGTGTGGATGGCAAACTAAAACTCAAATATTTAGTTAGCGCAAGCTGAAATATCAAACCACAATTTGAACGCACAGACACCTATGAAAAACGGACGTACTTATATTTTTATTTTGATATTCTTCCACAACAACAGGGTGCAAATGTATTTCAATATTTGAAAGGTTGCTCGCTGCCCCGAGATCAACATCCAATAGCTAATAATTCTGGAACTCAGTTAATAATATTTCGAATAAACCCGGTGCGCCAGTTCAAAAGAATTGGGACGGAATTAATGTGAAATAAATTTCGTTTCTAAACAAAAGTTTGAAGATTTTCGTCTGAAGTACGGATTGAGTGAGGAAAAACCGGGGTTGTGAGGGTGTATTGATTATTTCGTGGTATCTGCCAATATTGCGGTTGTGGTTGCGTTCGGCTACTCGCTACTCGCTTCAAATTGTTAGCGTAATTAATCCATCCAGCTAAGGTGCTTGCGGTTATAACTCCGCTTGAACTACCGTTTAGATATTGTTAACATGTGAGCGAGCTTTAACTGGTTTAGGGTTCATCCTGTTTTTACTTATGCGTATAAATGTTTAATGTGCTTTTGATTACAAGTTATGTAAACGCAATAATTATACATAATTATACCAATGAAATAGTATGAATAAACTGCAGTCGTGATCCAGTGGATGGCATATGCATGTAAATAGTGTCACTAAGGTTTTCCGAATCCTCAACGCGGAGTCTGGCAATGTATCCGGTAACGGCAATAGGCTCGCCCCCTATTAGGAGGTCGTAGGGACCTCCTAATAGGGGGCGAGCCTATTGCCGAACACAAATATAACTTATTCTATACAAAGCAAATTTTAAAATATCACGGAGTGGCACACTGTGTTTGTAAATGTAAAGTTACCATGAAACACCGTTTTAATCTGCCATCAACAGCAAAACAACAGCAATCAATAAAATTAAATCTAAACGACAAATCGCTAACCCATTATTTTCTTGCGACTAATTATTGTCCCATCAGCCTCTTTAATCTTTCCTTGAAAAACAGAGAAAAATAAACTAAATTAGGCAAAGTATGAATGTAAGAAGATAAGATTTGACTTTTCTTTAATCAATCAACAATCATAAAACATTTATGTAAAATCATCAGAATAAAAGTCCCGTAGAAGCATTTTAGACAAGATTAAGCAATCAGTTTACTCTTTTAATTAATAAAACACTTTGTTTATGCAACCTTACGGCGACTTTGATAAATTACCGAGAATTAAAAGAGATTCGGCTTTCCTATCGCCTTTTTTTCATCTAAAATGTCTGCCGTTTGATTATATCTGATTTTGTTTCACGGTTGTGTTGCCTGATATTAATGAGCCTCCCAAAATTTTGAACCGGGTGCCAGAAAAATGGTTGCCTATAATAAATTATTTCGTCACACACTGACTTACAGATAACGCACAGCCATACTATGAGGAGTAAGAAGCTGAAATGCGGCATATCCGTTCCTTGGGCACCGTAGTGATGCATTATGAAGGAATTGCCTGAAATGCCTGCAGAATCGAGTATCCTCTAGTAAAATTGCGTAATGGCATGAAAATATTACATAATGCCCTTTTTACATAATTTGATCACATTCTAGCGAAGAAATTACAGTAATACACACCTGAACCTCCATCATACGAAATTTATGGTCCATGAAAATAGCCCACCGAAAATAATGATCGGAAATCACACCCATGGTTTAAATAACACCAAGTTTTAAATAAAAGCAAAATAAATAAAAGTAATAACAGCTACTATTATCACTTACTTTTGTGCCGTTGGATTTCGAGAAAATATTTAATTTCCTTCGATTTTTGTAAAATATTTTCTATTGTACGACTTGTATAAGAGCACATAAACAACACGTGTTTCAGAATTATGTTATGGTAGCATAGTTAGTTCGAGCTTGAATGAGTTTCGAGCAATCGAGCATATTATAGCATTCGAGTGCCTGTTAGCGTAATTAGAAAATTATCTACACTTAATGCTACATGCGTGCGTGCGTAGCCATGTGCTACAAATTCATTTAATTTTGCCCGTTATTCTTCGTCTTTACTCAAGTAACTAATCAAACAGTTTATTTTAAATTATCTTTCGGGATCACGTACCTTTGTTTGGAGTGAACATGGCGCTTGCAACAGTGCCAAAATATCGGTTACTCCAAACAAAGGTACGTGGTATATATCCCGAAAGACAACCTAAAATAAGTTTAAATGATCACGAAAGTTTATATTCCTATAATCAAACAGTAATGAAATTATTTTAAAAATATTACTGCTTCATTTTAGCATGTAGCCTCATAAAGAAAACGAAAGTATTTTTCAAAGTTTATCGATCAAAAAGTGCTCTAAATTTTCATGCAATTCAAAGGGTTTGTTACTGTACTTACCCTGTAAAGATTTAAATGGTTTGTTATGTTAGGATTGCTTTGTTAAACATCGATGAGCGTGCAATAGTACCTACGCAGTGACAGGTTGGCGAGCCGTAGCAATAAAACAGCCTTTTCTTTAGTAAGCTTTTACGAGTTCCGCAAGACAATATCGTCTGTTTTTATTTTACTTGGAATAGATGTCGCATACGAAACAATGTACCTACGTATTCCGATCGTAGATAATATATTTCTGACGCAATATTATTCTAAACGTACTCGGGTCGAAGTAGGTAAAGTTGAATATACAGCTACAAGCTTGCAGACAGTGCCTGTCTGCCTACGTTTTAACTTATAAACATGTCAGCTTTCGCCCACTTTTGTGATAAAATATATCGTACATAATTATGTGTCAATCCTAGTAGCTAATAAAGTATATGCGTGCCAAATACTTATACGATACATGTTTATTTCATAACGTGACACACACATCAGTTTTCAACAAATCCCTACATCTGTTATTTTTGTATATTAATTTTGTAGAAATGTACTAATTTTGAAAGGGATTTTTATATGAGTTCATGTTTATAATAATTGCGTAAAATTCCTCTACTATTTAGTAGAGGAATTTTGTATTGTGGTTTGCTTTCGAACCATTTCCTAAAATACGCGTTAATAGCTACTTCAACGCTGGACAAACCTACAAACCATCTAGCAGCAAGCATAAACAACCGTACAGATAAATTACAGAATCTCTAATTAACATCAAACTGAATGTTCTTGATTTTTTACCTCGATAAATGGAGCGAAAGCGAACGGCCGGGTATTAACACTGAATGTGTCAACACGCGCACTCATTTTACAATCGAATGCTCCCGCGGTAAGAGCAAAACGAATGAATGCTCTTTAACCCGACTCCACGGAGCTTCTACGATGTGTGTCAGCTAAAGGGTGGAGAAAACATCATCGGGTTGAATTAGCAGAGCACCGTTGCTCTTTGGGCATCAATGAACTTAGTTCTGAATATCTACGTCCAAAGAGTGAGATGTAGTGACAAACAGTTATTTGCCGACAAATTCAATTAGAACTTAGAGGACCTGTGTAATACCAATTAAGGTATTAAAGCTATTGTCCTGACAAAACTACAAAGCCTAGGAGACATAAGATGAACCAAAATAATATGCGAGATTTATTAAATTTGGACACGACGCCATCTTGAGGGTGCTTGAAAATCTTGATATAAAATAACGTAACTGTAAATAAAACTGTGGCTCTTTTGGAATTGGTTGCGATGACTGGTATTCTACTATCCTCTCAGAATATCATCGTCATCATATCATCAACCTAGCGGAATCCCAGTTAGATCCAAGATTTACACGACTCTGAGCACAATGCCGTTCTCACAGATTATCATCGGTAGGTTATAGAAGTCCTGCTGAAAAACATAGTGATTCTGTAAGTTTTTGAAGTTCCTTTCTTGAACAACAATAAGGTTTACTCTTAAAACCACTTGAACAACATAGGTCCAATTGGTATAAGCAAGAAATAAGGTAACTATTGTTATCTAATGTGACCAATATTGAAGTATTGTAAAGAAAACACACTGAAAGCTTTCGGTATATTAGTACTTTCTACAATATTCCGTCTATAATAAGTCTGGCATTTTCGTAAAAACTGTTTTCTATTCTTTCCATTCTACGAAATAAATTTCACAATGGTACCGATAAAATAGGCACTCAATGAGAATATCAATTTATATTCAGACAAAGACATTTCTATTCAAATTTTTGACTGGCCTGTTCGTCTAATAGTTAGTGAAGCAAACTCCTAAACCGGCTCTCCCAATCAGTACAAATATGTGTTAAATCATTACGACTATTTAATATATCTGGGTGTACGTTATCTTTAATCTTACCAGACAAGAGACGTCTACCGCTGGACATAGCCCTCCTCCAAGATTTTCCACAAAGACCAATCTTGAACCGCCTGCATCCAAACGTTTCCTGCGCTCTTAACCAGATCACACCTATTATTTATCTTTAATATTTATTTATTATGTTATTTATTCATGATCACACAAATAACAAAACTGGAATATTACAAAACCACTTCACATAATACTGAATAGATGGCCTCTGTGAACTCGTTCAATGAACAACATAAAATTGCAATTTTATTGGACACTATATTGAGCACACGTAGCGTTCGAGTGAGTAGCGCGAGATGCAATAAGTTGGTGCGCGCTCGTGGCACCTCCAGCAGCTGCGAGCGCCGCCGTCGACCCGCGTACTCAGCAGATACACAAAACCAAATCATCTGTAAGATGGCCTGGTTGTGTAATATATATCTATGTATTTAAGAATATAAACTTGAGCAAGCCTATACGTCATCTAGTAACCGTAGAACAGGCTCCGCCTATTTTGGGTTTAAATGACCGTCAGTGACTTTGTTTTTGCGGTTGTCCACTATTTATGAAAAAATACATTTTCTGACTGACATACCATCGCAGAGCCTAAAGCCGAAGCTAGAGACATGAGACTTGGATAATGGGTTCCTTTTCTTTAGTAAGGAATATGTTTTACTAAAACATCACAAACGGATACAAAACGTGGTAGCAGCTAGCCCTGTGAAGCCAAATAAATTCAAACGCGTGGACCAGTTTACAATCAAACCCAATAACTGGGATGGTGAGATTGTAATAGTTCTCGTATGTTCAAAGTTCAATAGCGAGTCTTATCCGATTAAGAGGGTTGGAAGCAACGATCATAGTGCGCGTAGGTACGTGAAATTCCACCGCACAATACCACACAGGCGCTAGCCAATTTAACTCAATTGTATTTGTTTACAGTTTACATTTGATTGCTTTTATCAAAGTGCTTTTGCTTACAATGAAGCTTACCTTTGAATTTTAACCACTTCATCTGAAAACGTTATTAGCTTATTAGGAATAAACTTTAGCTTGACTTTGTCTATGGTTTGTGTAACCTGTGCCGAAACGCCGAGACAAATCGAAGACGACTTAGGGCCAGTTTCGTCGCCTTCTGATAAAATAAGATCCTGTTAAATTAATTTGTCAGATACGTAGGTAACAATGAAAATTTAGTTTAAATTATGAATTCAACTGGATGATGAGACCAATCCAGAAGTGGTGAAACCGAGGCCAGATATCCGATTTATGCTTAAATATTAGATTATTAGGTTTCTTTTGAAGTACAATAAAATAGGTGTGAATAAGTTGTTACATTGAAATATATTGCGTACATGACCCAGTAGATACTACAATAGAATTACGCATGACTTCACGACACAATTCCTTCTATATCTACTTATAAAAACAGTACATTAAAGCAATTACAACGTTATCAGGTAGCTGAAAGGTCACAGCGGTGGCCAACATAAATTTAAAAGGAGAACAAAACCAGATCTTCGTAATTCCCTCTAACACCTAAGCGTTTTTCGATCGCACATTATACGGGGATATTCGCAGATAAATGAACGTGTAGGATTTAATCGTAGGACGATTAAATCCTACACATTGTTCGACATCGACCTTAAAAACACTCGAAAATGTTGCCACAGTAAAAATTTATCAATTATAATAATATACTGCCTCTGTGGTCCAGTGGATACCGTATGCGTCTGCTGATTCCGGGTTCGATTCCTAGATGCAAAAGTGTTACTGAGTTTTTCCGAATTCTCAGTAGCAGCACAGAATCTGGCAATGTGCCCGGTAACGACGATAGGCTCGCCCTTTATAACATACAACCTAAAATTCATAACATGGCGAAATCTGGGTGTAGTATCACACCTTTGCCTACATCTTCAGGGATACAGGTACGATCACATAAATAAAAATAAAATATAGAGTGAACGCCAAGCGCACGCCGGGCGCCCGCTCTAAGAACGCGCACGCCCAATGTAAGATCGATATAAGTCTACACAAACATATTAGCATGCACATTTGTAATGAGATTAAAGTAGTGCAGCGTATAATTCGTGAGTTAAATATCCATTTTCACGGAGCCGCCCAGGATTCACACTCGGTACACACTACTAGTTAATTATAGTTGCGGATCCATTCCTCGTGTCTTCACAACTACTTGAATACTACTTACCTAGCATATGCCTGTGACTTTCAGTCGCGTAGTTCTTCTGCAATGCCTCGCGGTAAGCCTAAATACATATTTCATTCTGCTGAGCTCTATTTTCAAGATGTGAATTTTGTAGTTAGTAATCCATAATTATGTTTATATTACTTTTTTTCAGAACAGCTTGGCAAAAGGGCTAGTACCTACACGTATATCTACTTCAGCTATTCAATGATATGCGCCACAGTCAACTAATGATTTATAGAAGTTAGACTCCTCCAAATGTCGGAGAGCTCGTAACGCCGTCGGTGTCGGTCGTCATGCAGATCTATCATAGTTGGCACGACGAGTCAGTTCGCAATCTATATCCTAACACTGGTCTATACTAGCACTGGACTAAGTAGTTATAGGTACTTAATAATTTTATATACAATTGAGTACCTATAACTACTTAGTTTCACCTTGCAGGGTGCAGGGTTGCGGAGGTAACATAGCAGTCGTTCTGTGGAAAAGACCAAAATCCTGTTAAATCTAGTAAGACTAAAAAGCCGTTTGATTCAAAGCCAACCCTGGCTGCAAGTCTTGGCTGCAACCGGGGTAAAGACAAAGTTAAAAGAAAAAAGTACAGTTTCTAAGCTTGTTTTATGTAAGGTTTTGTTATACTTCAATATTTAGAGAAGGAAGATGATTACCTTCACGTTCTTGTCTGAGAAGTATTGTACTCACATGGCATCATATAAAATATTCTGCAGCAACACAGATAGCATTAAACATGCTGCATATTATTTAAGTCGTGTGTTGCCACTTGATACTTTATGCCGTTAATTATTCAAACATTCGCAAGCCCGTGCTTAGATAATGCACATTTCGACATACAGTTTGGGTAGATTGGATTAATATATCAAGTGTGGACACATTACACAGGCACCGCGGCGAAAGGGTACACGATACCATAAATGATGTCATTTATCAACTCCTACATGTGGTATCGCACGAATGACACCGACGTATGTATTATTCGTATACGCGGATAGGGCTTTGTTTGAAAAAAATATGTAGAAAAATTGAACTAGGTGCTATTAGCAGCGACATTTCATGTGTGACAATGAATGAGTGCGCAGTTACTGGTATCGCCCAAGCTCGTAATTCTGAAAAACAAATTAGTGTTGCAAACTTGAAAAATGACCGCGCGCCGCGTTTGTCGGATGTGGCACAATGTGATACAGAATGCCGTACATCCTGACTAATTTACCAATTACGTAACCGTATTAGAAACTACTTTACTTAGGTACCTATCTGCTTAAACACTAAAACAGTGCCATGTACAGTATCAACTTCTTTGAGTAGAAGATTTCTTTAAAGGATTTCGTATCTTCTTATTGAAAACATAACTCTTGTGTGGTCCAAAGCTATTTGGTTACAAGTGGTGACTGCAAAAAGCGGCTCCTTAGAATTGCCTGCAGAGGGGAATTCTGTGTTCTCACTTGTGCTGACGTATCATCGCAGACCCTGAACAACTGAAGCTAGAAACATGAAATGTAGAAAATGGGGACATTTTATTTTGTAAGGATTTTTTTACTATTACAACCCAAAGAGATGCAAAACGTGCCGGAAGCTAATTATAGTTTACCCAAATCGACAATAAATTCAAACACCTGGACCAGTTTACAATCAAATCCAATAACCGGGTTAGTGAGATAGTAATCGTTCTCGTTTGCTCAAAGTTCAATAGCGAGTTTTATCCGACTTAGAGGGTTGCAAAACAACGATCATAGTGCGCTCCCTCAATGAAGGTTGAGCCGTACGATTGCTGTTGAATGCGGGCCATCAGTGGGCCGAGTCAGTCAAAAGCGTCAGATGATTTCCTGCATTGTACTTGCATACTAAACCCTTTTTTTGTCTGGACTTTAAAAGATGAAGAAAAGACTAAAGAAATTGAAGTGACAAAAAAAACAATGACTCTGAGTTTGTTTCGGCCTTTCTTCTCAAGAAATCATTTAGCTAGGAAAAGCCGGCATCATCTAAAATAGGGTTTTGACATGTTAAGGTGTTGTAAACAACCAAAATGCAGAAATAAATATGTCTATGTCTACGTCTATGAACGTGAAATTCCACCGCACAATAATAATAATAATAAATCTTTATTTCGGAATCTTTACACTCCATATTTTACACAGAAAAGGAACAAAAAAATAAATAAATAGAAACAAAACATATCAGTATTAAAAATAAAATAAATTACATGACAAACAAAATGAATATATATAACTTCTCTACGCTATTACAAAAAATGACGCTATTAGGTAAAATTATTACGCTGCAATCTGTAACCATTTATTGTACATTGTGGTAGTATACAGTCTTTCAGAAAACTCTTTGATAATATTGTTCATACACAAACCAACGCTCGACATGAATCCAGCGATTCGTTTTCTCTGGATGGCATTAAACGTATCCAGCCTAGCTTCTGCAAACATACCCGACGCACTACAATGCGGCGCAAGACCCATTAGCTGTCTAAAGATGTTATTATACTGGACACGAATACCATCCAGAGACCTCTTCGTGTAACGCGTCCAGAGTTGGCACGTGAAGAAACACTGACAAAATGTCCTAAAAAGATGTACCTTCGTCTGAGTGTCGGCTTTAAAAAATCTCCTGGCTATCATATTGCCCACTACTGACAGCGCTCTGCGTTGCCTGTCTATATCGGCATCGTCTTTGAAGTCTGACGTCAGTATATGACCAAGGTACTTAAACCTCTCTACTACTTTGACTCGCTGACCTCCTATCCAAACTGGTGGGACGTTTTGTGAACTTCTTCCTGACCTAAATATCAACTATTCTGTCTTCTTTGCATTATACACCAAGTTATGTTCTCTAGCGTATCTCTCACAAATTGCCATCAGTTTCCTTAAACCCTTAATTGAGGGGCTGAGTAGGACCATATCATCAGCGTAGCTCAGGTTGTTGACATACCTGTCTCCAAGCCTAAACTACTAACTTTCCTGCGTATAACAGATGCTCAATACTCAAGCCATCGTGCCCTGGGGATTTCCCTCGCTTCATTGTCCTGAGAACCTCAACAACATCATCAGTCGACACCTGGAAAGCCCCCTCCTCGACACTTTTACAACAACTTGACGAAGGCACAGGTACTGCTGGATTAATTAAAGTCTGTTTTACATTAAAATGCGTACTAAAGTTATTTACAATAGCTCTCTTGTCAGATTCACCCTCTATACTGACTTTCCGTCCGGAAAAACATCCTTTATTCTTTATTATTTAATTGTTACTGAATCTAAGTTAACTAATTTAAACATCTTCCAAGGGTCGTAGCGTAATGGACTGCCTCGTTGGTCTCGCGGCATTAATGTACGCGTGGGATTGGGAGGTCTCGGGTTCGATTGCCGGGTCAGGCAAAGTGTTATTGGGTTTTTCCGTAAGGAAATTCTCAGTAGCAGCACGGAGTCTAGTAATGTGCCCGGTACGGCAATAGGTTCGCCCCCTATTAAGTGGGACCTAAAAATTCATGGCGAAATGTGGGTGTAATATTACACCTCTGCCTACCCCTTCGGGGATACAGGCGTGAGTCTATAAAAAAAAGAACATTTAGTTATTATTAGGTTTTCTCATAATAAACCAATTTTGTAACAATTTTAGTAATGTCCTGTAAAAATACGTATATACGTATTTTTACAGGACATATGTAGGCTATATAGCCTACCTATAAATAATGTAATTGACGTGACCATCAGTGACAAACCTTTATATTATAGCTACATAATAAAACTAGTTTGGTTTACTTTTGAAAAAAGAGATGATTTAAGAGGAATGTATGGTTTAATATTGTTTTTTAAAATTCTATACAACATTGAAGAGATAATATTTTTATTTGATCTTACTTTCCTGTTTTTGTTCAACAGCCATATATTAAAATTTGTCTAAGTATGAGTTTGAGGATGCTGTGCGAGAAACTCGCCTGCTTCATTTGATTTTAGTAGAATTACAAGCCCTATACTAAAGAGTTAGTGATAAATACGTATTTATGCGATATCCATAAACCAGTCAGGCCTGTTTTATGTAATGTTTGTGAGTAGAAATAAAATACGTATTGCCCGTAACTCCGTGTATTTCATACTGCAAAACCTTAGGCGACGGACGCAGCCGTCTCTACCTCACACATACATCACGCAATCGTACATTAGGTAAATAGATACACTAGTAGTAATGTGTCCCTACAGTACTCCCCCCTTTACAAAAGAAAAAAAATATATATTTACCCCAGTATAACTACAATAATCTTAATCATATTTATCATCACTGACACCGACACGTAACACTGGTCGATAGACGTGGAATGTGGCGTCGATCTATGACGCGTACTGTGGCGTTGGCGCTTGCTGACAAGGGACCGCCTGCACGCTAGCCAGCGTGGCGTTACTCGCGAACACTTGCCTGCGCACCCATCCTTTCGCCGAACCTTTGCAATGTCGCCATGTCATGTATTCGGCTGCGAGACTTTTTTTTATAGACTCATGAGTCTATAAAAAAAAGAACATTTAGTTATTATTAGGTTTTCTCATAATAAACCAATTTTGTAACAATTTTAGTCATGTCCTGTAAAAATACGTATATAGCCTACCTATAAATAATGTAATTGGCGTGACCATCAGTGACAAACCTTTATATTATAGCTACATAATAAAACTAGTTTGGTTTACTTTTGAAAAAAGAGATGATTTAAGAGGAATGTATGGTTTAATATTGTTTTTTAAAATTCTATACAACATTGAAGAGATAATATTTTTATTTGATCTTACTTTCCTGTTTTTGTTCAACAGCCATATATTAAAATTTGTCTAAGTATGAGTTTGAGGATGCTGTGCGAGAAACTCGCCTGCTTGATTTGATTTTAGTAGAATTACAAGCCCTATACTAAAGAGTTAGTGATAAATACGTATTTATGCGATATCCATAAACCAGTCAGGCCTGTTTTAGGTAATGTTTGTGAGTAGAAATAAAATACGTATTGCCCGTAACTCCGTGTATTTCATACTGCAAAACCTTAGGCGACGGACGCAGCCGTCTCTACCTCACACATACATCACGCAATCGTACATTAGGTAAATAGATACACTAGTAGTAATGTGTCCCTACAGTACTCCCCCCTTTACAAAAGAAAAAAAATATATATTTACCCCAGTATAACTACAATAATCTTAATCATATTTATCATCACTGACACCGACACGTAACACTGGTCGATAGACGTGGAATGTGGCGTCGATCTATGACGCGTACTGTGGCGTTGGCGCTTGCTGACAAGGGACCGCCTGCACGCTAGCCAGCGTGGCGGTACTCGCGAACACTTGCCTGCGCACCCATCCTTTCGCCGAACCTTTGCAATGTCGCCATGTCATGTATTCGGCTGCGAGACCGATGAGCATAACTATTGCGACGATAATCCAGTGCATCGTGTCCAGCTTCTGTGTTATCATAGAGTTGTTCACGGTCGCCTGCGCAATAACTTGGTCTTCGCTGGATGTACCGCCCATGTTATCGACTAGTGTTCAGTGTTACCGATGCCTTAAAAGTCTTAATATAAAATAAACGACATGGTAGTCATATTAACTTAATACATAATTATGTTTATTACATTTCGCAATGCTCAATTGCTAAAAATGCGTCAATACGCAAAATAATGAAGTGCAATATAATCGTATTCTATATTTTAATATTTATTATATTGTAAATTTATAACCTACTTAGTGTTACTTATTATTAGTAATTATACGTAATGTAAATAACATTACGACTCAAAGTTGTATTATATCTACTTTAAATTACACAATTCATTTAGGTACGCTTATACAATAACAATACTCATAGATTCAATTACACATAGATACTCGTGACGACACCTGCAAAAGTGTTTACGAAGCAAAACGTATTGGACGCTTGATAACGCGGCCACTGCGCGATGTTCTCGGACATAAAACTTTGCAAGAAGTGTCTGTATTATCAGGCGAAAAACTATACCTATTGTTATCATAAAAAATATTAGAACTATTACTACTACTATCACAATCTGTTGACGACTCTTCGTCGATTATATAGGCAGGTTTAAGCCTATCTATCGAAATAGTCGTTTCCTTATCGCCTATTTTTATTACGAAAGCCTTTCCTCTCCTGCTTATGACGCTGTACGGGCCATCGTTCCTAACGAAAACACTTTTGCAAGTAGTCAAATCGCTTGGTATAAATAACGAACGTGTATTACTGAGGCTTGGTGGTCTAGGTTTTAACTGATTTATGGTGTCTCTTAGCTTTTGCAAATATTCCGAGTCCGACACACCTAATCTACTGTTGTCATAAAAATCACCCGGTAACCTAATTGTCTTTCCGTACGTTAACTCAGCTGCGCTCACGCCACTGTCACTTCTAGCAGCGCAGCGGCGCGTAAGCCTAACAACACAGATGGTAATTCGTCGATCCATGAACTGTTGCAATTAAGACGTGCCATAAGAGCCACTTTTAGTGCTCTATGCCAACGTTCTATCATGCCGTTGCTTTTCGGATGATAAGGTGTCGTGCGCATTTTTTCAATACCTAAATACTTCATTAGTTGCTGAAAAACATCACTTTCAAATTGTCTGCCCTGGTTGCTCGTTAGCTTAACAGGGCATCCAAAACGGGATATCCATCCTTCGAACACCACTCTTGCTACAGTCTCTGCCGTAATATTCTGCACTGGAAAAATGTCAGGCCAACCACTAAAATGGTCTATCATAGTTACACAGTATCTAAAGCCATCTGCCGTCGTGCTAAGGGTAGGCCCACTATATCTATGTAAACGTGTGAAAACTTATCAGCCCTCTGATATTCGCCTGAGCCTGATAGCGTATGCCTTGTGATTTTTACTTTTTGACATTGGACGCATGATCTCGCCCAATGTGTAATGTCCCTATCCATGTCTGGCCAAAAGAATTTTTGTTTGATTAATTTCTTACTAACTTTGATGCCGGGGTGACTGAGATTATGGACAGAATAAAAAGCTAATTTTCTGAATGGTTCCGGTAAATAGGGTCTTACATTTTGCGTTGATGTTTCGCAATAAATAGAGGTATTACAATCAGGCAAACAAACCTGCTTAAATTGCAAGTTGCAGTTACTAGTCGATGTTTGTAATGCCTGCTGTAGATATATCACTTGACTGTAGTTTAGCTACCTCAGCGTAATCTATAGTCGTGGGACAATGTATCGTTTCGACGCGTGAGAGCGCATCGGCGACGACATTATGCTTACCACTGACATATTGTATATCAGTGGTAACTTCACTAATATAAGAAAGTTGTCTGATCCTTCTGGGACCTTCTTTATCATTAGTACATTTTGTAAAATAATAAATAAGGGGTTTGTGATCTGTATACACAGTTAGTTCGCGACCTTCCAACAGATTTTTAAAATGCTTGATGGCCATAAATACTGCCAAGAGTTCCCTGTCGTATGTCGAATATTTAGTTTCTGTTTGCGTTAATTTCTTCGAGAAATAACCGAGTGGCTGGCAGGTATTATTTTTATATTGTTGCAAGACTGCACCAACACTAGTGTTCGAAGCATCTGACATCAGCGCTAATTTAGTAGTAGGTAAAGGATAAGATAATGTAGCGGCGCTTTGCAAGCTCACCTTACATTTCTTAAATACCTCGTCGGCCTTATCAGTCCACTCAATAATAGTTTTATCATTCTTCTTGGTGTTATGCAAATATTCATTAAGTATTGATTGAAATTCTACAGCCCTAGGAATATGAGATCTATAGAAGTTTATCATACCTAAAAAGCGTCGCAATTGCTCGACGGTGTGCGGCCTCGGAAAATTTATCACAGCTTGGACCTTGTCGTCAAGCGGGCGAACTCCGACCGTCGACACCTCAAAACCTAAAAACTCAAGCTTAGATTGACCGAATACACACTTAGAAATATTTATATTAACACCATATTTGTCGAATCTTTGGAAAACGGCTTTTGAATGCTTTTTATGCTGTTCGGCTGTTTCGCTCACAGTGATGACGTCATCGATATAATTAAACAGAAAGTCTAAATCGCGCAGCACCACCGTATCCATAAATCTTTGAAACGATTGGGCTGCGTAACGTAATCCGAACGTCATTCTTGAAAATTCGAACAAGCCAAAAGGCGTTATAATTGCCGTTTTCTCTATGTCGTCAGGGGCCACTGGAATAAAATGGTACGAACGGTTTAGATCTAATTTACTAAAAAAACATTTTTTACCCGCTAATAAATATTTAAAATCGTGAATCCGAGGAATTGGATACCGATCCGGCTTGGTTATCGCGTTCAACCGTCTATAATCGCCACAAGGCTGAAGTTCACCGTTTTTTTTCGGTACTACGTGCAAAGGGCTTGCCCACGCACTCATAGACGGTCGACAGATACCCATTTCGGTCATTCTCCGAAATTCCTATTTCACCTTAACGAATCTACCCGGTGGCAAGGGTCTCGCTTTCGCGTAAACCGGTGGTCCCGACGTCTCGATCACATGATATACCGAATGCTTAGGTGGGTCCCGGTACGATACCGGTTTAGTCACCTCCGGATATTAACGTAACAATTCATGCCACTCGTTATTGCAATCTAAGGTTTTAATTGACGATTCATATAAACAATCATTAACAACTCAAGTGAGAACGTTTAGACGAGTTATTTCGTCTCTCAATTTCCGCGAGCTCAAGTCAACTAACAAACGATAATGGCCTAAAAAATCGGCACCAGTTATCGGTTGTTTGACGGCTGCTACAATAAACGTCCATCTTAACGCTCTCCTTAAATTGAAGTCTAAAACTAAAGTACGTGTGCCGTAAGTTTTAATCTCCGTGCCGTTTGCCGCGTACACTTTATAGCTATCACTCGCGGTATTTTTCGTAACGCACTCTTTCGATACTGGGATAACCGACACATCCGCGCCCGTATCTATTAAAAAACGAAGACCGGTTTTCCTGTCCGTCACACATAAGCGGTAATTAGGCGTACCGACACAATCCACCGCCCTAGGTTGTATCGCGTCTAGTTTTCCGCTTGCGGTGTAGGCTTCGCCTTATTCCAATTGCAGGGCTTAATGCATTTTGCAGCTTTGACTCCGTACCGGTGGTGGTAAAAACATAACCACTCTGGGTGTTTACGGCTCCTGCTAGAATCTTTTGGTCGTGAACTTGAACGGTCATATTGCCTTCCTCTATCTCCTCCCTTCTGGGGATATCGGGAATGCCGTAATTCAGCTACTTCAGTGCTTAGCTTCTGCATCATCTCCATCAGTTCTCTCGTGCTAAAGTCCGCGCGGGTTGTAGGGGCAGCTATCTCCGCTAATTCCGAAGTTGGTCTCGAAGCCTCCATAGCCTTGTTTGCCACAATTGCAAGGTTCTCAAGGTCTTTTACTTTAGTCACCGCTAAAACAGCCTGCACTGGCGATGGAAGATGACTGTTCCACATAATTTGTAGCGTTGGATCTGGAATCTTCCTCGGGCGAGCTCCCTCATTCTACGTAACAATTGAGAAGGTTTCTGGCTTCCCAATTCCATTTCGCCCAAAAGCTTCTGAAACTGTCTTGTCTCTGATTCCTCAAAACCTGTAGTAAACGCTCCTTAAGCGAATCATATTTTTGACTATCAGATGGGGACAACAGAAGGTCACTAACCTATTGTATGGCGGTTTTATTGAGCTTGGTAACCACTAAGTTTTGCTTAGATGCATCACTTAGTTTTTGACTCGCTACGGCGGCCTCGAATTGGACGAACCATAGCCGTGGTTGGTCCACCCAAAATTCCGGGATACGAGAAGATACCGTGATACTAGCCAAGGCTGTGTCATCCGACGCACATTTTTCACTTTTTGTTTCCTGTGGTTTCGCCGGTAAATATGCACTTTGGGGATTCATTGTCCGAAATGTCAATGTTTATTATAATGCACAACTAAAATGTTCAACGGGGTCACCACTTTAGGTAATGTGTGTGAGTAGAAATAAAATACGTATTGCCCGTAACTCCGTGTATTTCATACTACAAAACCTTAGGCGACGGACGCAGCCGTCTCTACCTCACACATACATCACCTTACATTACACACATACATCACGCAATCGTACATTAGGTAAATAGGTACACTAGTAGTAATGTGTCCCTACACCTGTCGATAACAATCAACCACTCAGCTAGCTTTAACACGAATGTACCAACAAAACATTCACACTAAAACCTCATATTGTCAAATGAAATTCAATTTTAAACTGAATGTGACAGCCGGCCCTCGAACGAGCTTTGTTTGTAGGTTCCTAAATTAGAAATTGGGTTCCGTTCACTGCTACGATGTGCGGTGCAATTGTTTAATTGCCAGTAAATTCAATAAAGAATCTGTAAAATGTGGAAACTTGTTCCAAAACTTGAACAATTAAATTTGTTCCGAAACGTTCTACGGCAAATGTTTCGTGCACCGAAAAACACATTTAGTTCTCAACGTTAATTCTTTTGTACGAGTTTTGTAATGTGATTTTAAGTTCTGCCGTCCTTACGAAAAGTGCAATAACTAGGTCAAACCTAATTTCGAGGAAAACGCGGGTAAAGATTTTATTTTTGTTTTGTTTGTATCTCCATCACTATACAAGGTATCGGATTGAAACTTTTACTACATGATGTATAACAATGTAGAGAATATTATGTAATACTTCATGTTTGTTCCCACATATAATCCCGATATAAAAACCAATAAATAAAATAATGTTAAGTATTATTACTATGTAGAAAGAATGTTTACTAGTCGTAACCGCAATAAGTAACCTATTTATTGCACTTATGGTTAAGAAACCAAGATGATGCATTTTTGAGTAGCAATTCATTTTTGTTTTTAACTGCTTCCTAACCAAATGTGCATTAAGTTTCTTATTTATTGCGGTTTTCATTTGTAAAACGCCAAATTATTAACTTGTTAGTATTAGAAAAACGGAGACGTTACACTATTATGTCAAATACTTATGAACAAACAGAAGTTTGCACAACATTATTTTTCCTCTCACCCATTTAGTATGAAACTGTTTTCTGCGTTCAGATGTGTTTTTCAAAATAATGTGAAATTGGTTATAATTCTATGAATAAAAAAATATAATATTAAGTCTTTTTTATTTCAAACTAAAAAAGTACAAGTACAATGGGAATCACTTCATATTCATATTCATTTGAATATGAATATGAAGGCCGGTTGGCGTAGCGGGAGTGTAAGCAACTGCTACATCGAAGGTCGCGGGTTCGATTCCCGCTCAAGTCAAACATTTGTGTGCATGAACATGGATGTTTGTCTTGGTCTGGGTGTTTCTATGTATAATATGTATGTATTTACAAAAAATGTATATATGTATGTTTATCCATTATCTAGTACCCATAGTACAAGCTTTGCTTAGTTTAGGACTAGATGGTGTTGTGTGAATGTGGTAGAATATTATTATTATTATTATTTATTTTTAAGATATAAGTTTACAGCATATAGTACACCAACTAAATTATATCTATACTAAATGTACTGTAAATAAAATACTAAGTTCTACAAAATTACTAAAACTAAAAATAACAATATAAAAATATAAAATTTGTTAACAAATACAACAATAAACTTAACTAGAGGTAGGAACTATAATTTATTTCTTAAATTTAGGTACTTATAAATATGTTTTAATAATACACTCTGTGCGTTAAAAAAATATGTCTGCATCTGGACTATATTTAAGGTCATTTATAAGCATAATTGTTCTTGCCGTAGGACTGTTTTCAGCTTGTGCAGAGCGCTACATAGGTGGATAGCAAACGAGTTTATGCTGTCTTCTGCCTACACTACGCAAATACTGGTCGGGAATATAAAAATGTATTAATCGAGATCGAGAATTGAGTTCAGTTCTCGCAGTGAATTCTCTTTTATGTCTTCTACCGATTGAACACGGTTGCCATGAAGTGGTAATTTGAGTTTAAGAAAAAGAAAGAAGTCAGCTGGGGCCATATCTGGTGAATGTGGTGGTTGCTCGATGGTATTTGTTGAGTGTTTGGTCAAAATTTCGTTCAAAATGATGGCCTTGTGCAAAGGCGCGTATCTTTCCACAAATCTGCCCTTTTCGTCGCATTCTCTTAAACACCGCATAACGCATAAATAATATTCCTTATTTACCGTTCGACCTTCCAGCAAGAATTCCAAGTGCACAACACCACGATAGTCAAAGAAAAGATCTTGGCGTGGTTTTTTCGGTTCAGTTGCAAGGCGCCACTCCGAAGCTTGCTGACTAGTTCGCATGTCAAACTCGTAAACCCTCGTCTTGTTACGAGTAACAATGCGTTTCATGAATGTTAGGTCGGCATTGACTCGTTCTAGCGTGTCCTCAGCGACTTTCATGCGATTGAGTTTTTGGAGAAAATCCAGGTCTTTTGGGACAAGCCAAGCGGCAATATGTTTCATACCCAAATATTTAGTTAAAATGATACGGTTCGAATCGTGAGATACAGAAAGTTCGGCGGCTGTCTCTCTCAAAGTTGAATGAGAAAACAGTGGCGCTCCTTATTGTTTCTCGTGAAAGTGTACGAGGATAAAAGCCTGGAATCGCCCGTTGGAGTCGGATATCGCGATAAAAAAGTTACTGTACTGCAAAATCCGTTCAGTGGTTTTTGCGTGAAACCGTAGCAAATTTCGATCCTGAGAAAGTTTCATGTTTATATTAGCGGTAAGACGTTTATATACTCGCTAAATCAGCACGCTGTCTAGACTAAGATCAAACCGGTGTCAAAACGTTCACCATCTGAATCTTGTGCTAATATATTAAACACGTAACATTTGTGTTTATGTAATCCCTCAGCCTAAGAAGAAATTCACACATACCACTACCTCAAAACGTAGCATGCTTTTACGTTACAGACGGCAAATGAGCAGACAGATCGCCGACCAGGGAAGTCACAAGTGCCTCACCGCAATTTGGCGTGGGAAAAACAATAGGAAAAGGAACACAATGAAGGAAAAGGAAGAGGGATGTGGCCTCCAGCACATATCACCGAACGAATCGCAATAGTCGATATTTTGTGAGTGAGTAGTACTTCTCCAGCCGAACCGATCCACGCATGCTAAAATCAGCAAGGCTCTACTACTCTAACTTGTATTAAAATGAATAGTTAAATTCACACGATCTACCTTTAGCAGGTAACGCAACCGTAAAAAGTCGCTTCGCTAATCCTATGTCACGAAAATTTTACTGAATTTTGTCGCGACGATGTGGTGTGCCAGTAGTACATATGAATCGAACCTTTAAGGCAGTTCGTATAAGTACCTACCATTAAACAATAGGTAACAGCTTAGTGATGTAAGCTCGTTTAGTCAGACGCTCTGGGCGGAATGATTGTTTTCTGTGTATGTTTCAGTAGTTGGCTCTTTGTTGTGTCCGTAGAGATTTCACAGAAAATAATACACACGCATCATATATACCGTATCAAATGACGTGAGAGAATATTAAGACGTTAATAGGATCTTGCCGAGTAAACGTCGAGAGTGTCAGAGCATTATAACGTATATAAGATTATTTAGACGTAGGTACACTTTGTCGGCGTTGCAAAGGGTTCGAGTACATTCGTTTTTCACCAATTCTAATGTCCTTTCACCTTCCCACGGGGCAGTGTTCCGTAATTAACGACGTTAGGCAAGGGGATTGGTTGATTGGAGTACGTCGAAAAAGTACACAGTTGGAATTGGTGACCATTCGAATAATTCTCTATCTTCCTTTGTGCGTTCGATAGGAAGGGTGGAATATTATTAACTTAAACTGCGTTCGTGTAAATGTGTTTTGTAATCTACGCATTCTGGTTAGGGAGATTCCATCAAACCTTATAGAGACAGAGACAAGAAGGAAGATAAATCAATTTTCATCGACTTTGTATAACTGTGATAACTGCAAAATTTATTTATGATTTGTACACTGCAAGATAAAAAAAATACACCCAATGTTATATAAATGTTAATGGAAATTATATAAATTAAATGGAATCCATATCTAGTAAAATACAATTTATGTTGCTAATAGAAATGCCATAAATTTTGAGACATATTTCTTCATGATTTTTTATTGTATTCAATTTATTTCGTGTAGATAAATGCAATTCACTCTCAAGTTTATTATTCTTTACGTAGTTTACAAAGCTACATCAATTGTGTAGAATTGTAGATTGTCTGGGCCCATTTAAATTACATTACGAAACCAAAAAAAAAATCTGTGGTAATTTTCGAGAAAAATTCAGACGGACACAAAAAGGGCATTGAGAACAATTCATGAACGTAACTTTGTTAGTGATTGTCTAACAATTTTGTGATTCAAATAAGTAGATGAATTATGCAAATCTATCGAAAGTTTCACAAGTGTCGAGTTTGGAAAACAACTTTGATTTATTTACGTTGTGGTAGAAAATCTACGAGGCGAAATGTTTTACTCGAACGATCTGTGATACCGTATAACCCTGGATTTTGTCGGTCTGCTCTCGAAAATAGAACAACATATTGCTTAGTCGATACGACGTATGGGCCTACTGAATTTATATAAGAACAGTCTTCTGAATATCTTAACTGAAATTCAATAAAACATACAAAATACTGTCTATAATTTTTCTGGAAATGTCTTTATTCGCTAATTCTGTGTATGTACGTAAAGATAATGTTGTGTTCAGTTTTATGTGTATTGCGTTAGAATTCAGGTGATTCCTTTATTGTCATATATTTTCGAAGTGGCTTAGATATTTTATTTCATGTTAATGGTATTAAAATAGTAACGTTAAATGGTTTTTATTGTGTTCACGTTGTTTCGGGACTGCCGCGACCACGGCTGAAGCAAGTCAGCCGAAACGTTGGCAAAAAACCGAGGTATTTATGCCTTAAATATAAGATTTATCGCGAGTAAGACTCGCTATATAACCTTGTATAATGTATACTAATCGCGAAAGTTTAAAATCGTTTAAGTAAATACTGTAACTAATAAATTTATTCAGATATCTTTTGTCACGCAGCCCGTGAAGAGGACATACTATTTTGTACGGATGTTATCCGACTTTGATGAGAACGAAGGAATATAATGAATTAATTATGAGCAACAAATATAGATGTGTGTGTTATATAGTTAGATAATATACATCAGAGTACGAATAGGTAGTTTTTACATAGTAAAAATAACTGTATCATAAATATCGGGTGTGGACAAATTTTGCAATCAAAATGGTCATTTATTTGCACCCAGAATCGTTCTATGCGCTCTGTATAAAAACAATTCTTATGTAACAGTTATGACTAGACAGTGGATTTCGGGTCAAAGGATCAACGATCATGCTGCAATTCACAAGCAAGAAATATAAACGACACAGCGGCTTAAAAATCGCTTCGCATAGAAAAACCCCACTTAAACATTTATTATAAAATCACAAAAAGGCAAAATCCTAGTAGGCAGACCATATGTCAAGCGCCTAGGACATATTTTACAAGACTATTTCTCATTGTGGGTCACGTTGACTTGGCTTTTCTAAATTGCCTTTAGGGCGGCACTGAAAATTTCGGGAAGCAAGGAAGTGACACAACATTACTATTTAAAAATGTATTTATTGCTTTTCGAAGTATTCTCCGCGAAATTTGACACAATTTTCCATACGATGGAACCAATCATTGAAGCAACCATTCCATTCGGAAGTTGGGGTCTCCAAAATGGCCGTTTTGTAGGCGTCCACAGCTTCTTCAGGTGATGAAAATCTCTGTCCACGCAATTTATTCTTTATTTTAGGGAAGGTATAGAAATCATTAGGGCTTATGTTGGGGCTGTACGGCGGATGGTCTAATAATTCTATGTTTTCTTGCTCTAAAAACTATTTTGTTCTGTGCGCGGTGTGATAACTCGCATTTTCGTGATGGAGGATGATGCGGTGGTTGCAGTTCTCTTTACGGAGTTCAGAAACGACATGTGGCAAACAAATGCTAGCATACCATTCTGCATTAATTATTCTTTATCCCTCAAGAGGAATAATCGTAACATGGCCGGTTTTCGAGACAAACGTGGCCACCATTTTTTTTGCAATTTTCGAACACCCAAACTCATGACTGGTTTTTTGTTTCGGGTTCGTACGAGTATATCTAGGATTCGTCACCTCATACGATGTTGTATACAGCATTTGAGGATCCTGCGTGGAATCTTTCGAGAGTTCTGACGCACCAAGTGACGCGAGCCGCTTTTTGCTCTTACAGAGCGAATGCGGTATCCATCGGGAAAACAACTTTTTTACACCTAATAGATCATACATACATACATAGACTCACGCCTGTTTCCCGTAGGGGAAGGCAGAGACTACGGAATGCCATTTGCAACGATCCTGACATACCTCTCTTGCTTTATCCACTCCCATCAAGTTTCTCATGCATGCTCTTCTGTTTAGGGTACTTCTGACCTGTCCTTTTTTTAGTATGTCTCCAATCTGGTCAGAGAACGTCCGCCTAGGTCTTCCCCTCCGTCTTGTCCCATTCACACTTGCCTTATATATCTTCTTTTTCAGTCTTTCGTCATCCATCCTCTCCATGTGCCCAAACCATCTTAACATGTCTTTCTCGATGCTTGTCACTACATCTTCTTTTACCCCACACCACTCTCGTAATTGATCATGCAAGATTATTTGTATTTGACTCATGCCAATGTCTAAAGTTGCCGGAATTTCGCGGTATGTCACATGTCGATCTTCCTCAATCAGCTTATGCACAGCATCAACGTTTTCTTGGGTGACTGCAGTTTTTGGACGACCTTGACGGGCATCATCACTGAGCTTGACACGTCCACGTTGAAATTCAGCAAACCAGCGATAAATTGTGGTTTTGGATGGGGATTCATCACCAAATGCAGAAATCATCCGGTTAACACACTGTTTTTGTGTTAAACCACTTCGAAAGTCATAATAAATCATCGCTCTTGAATTTTCTCGAGTCAATTCCATTTTCTCAACGACTAAACAAGTTGGACAAGACCTTGTGACAAGACCGAGAATCTTTTTTAAAATAAATAAATGGTATTCGATTTTTAAAACCAAGGAGTTTCCAATTAAAAAGATTTTAATATGAAAGGAACAGTGGAAATATTCCATTCCCGATACTTTTAGTGCAGCCTATGTATTACCTTAAGGTTCGGTGGCAATGTGTTGCGTATATTTCATTCTGAGCTTAAACCGCATCTAGCTCTTTCTATTTATCTAGTAGCAGGTAACTACGCTACATACGTGGACTACAAACTTTTATATTACCTTCACGTAAATTAAATGTTTTAAATTCATTTCGTCCTAGTTAAGTCTTCGACCACGTGTCCGGCTTATAACAAGTAAAGTCTTGATTTATAAACATATTATTATGTTATATTCTTTCTTGGTTAGTTATTTATATAACTATATGAAAATTGGTGTAAGGTACTGTTGGGAAATGTCTCTTCATAATAATATGGCAACTCTGCAATATGAGAATCTAACCATATACTTTTCCTTTAAAATTAAATGGTCATCATATAATGACTGCGATGTCTTATGGTTAACTCTGCTTTACATTGTGCTGTTGCGTAATTATAATGGGGAAAAGTTCCATCAATATAAATTTAACACATGTTAAATGCACCCAAATTATAAATTACCCAAAACGAAAAAATAAACAATCCGCTAGAATATGAACTAAAACAGTTTCAAATAAAACATAACAACTTCTAGGCTCGGTGGAGTGTTGTTTGACTAAAAGGATTAGTAAAACGCTACAGCAGCAATTGCAGTGCTTATATTAACACATTCAATGCCACTTTCCTTGTGAGACTTATTATATCTATTATATAGATATATTATATACGTATCATTGTGGCCATATATTTTAAGTGTTTTATTATTTTTAATGAAGTATTATGCTTAAGGCGCTGTCCTAAGCGACTGTTTTGGTAAATGAGGGGGTGAAGCAGGGGAGGTGTAGGGAGCTTATCTCCGTCTACTGCGGGGCGCCCCCCTTCATTCTCGTCGCGTGCGGCCGTATTCTGGCGACATCCGTATTCCAATATTTCAAAATCGCAAGCAAAACGTTTTAGCATATTGAATTGAGATACTGATATTAAAATTTATATTACATACATCAATCTGTTTGTACAATATAAGCATAGCGCAATTTTTGTTCTCAGTGCAGCCATGAGCAAAACTGGGTTACATTAGACGTTATAGGTATTAAATGTTGACGAAAGTAGGTAAATACCTACGTGCCGTAAGATGATAAAAATAATTAAGTCAGTTCCATGTATGGAGAGACCATTATTATGTTTGTTTTGTTTTTGTATAAAAATAGTGAAGCAGTTCATAGAATACCTACATCTAATTCCATTCCTGCCAGTTTTCAAATCTGTTTTGCAATAAATTTTCTGTGACATACGGGCGGACAGACAGACAGACATTGCGAATCTATAAGGGTTCCGTTTTTACAATTTTTGGCTACGGTACCCTAAAAACACAATACTGCTCTACTAAGCGCAAAAGCCGTATCTCAACTAAAGCGAGTTACGAGATAATTGAAGTTTAGTAAAAGTAGATTTCTTTTATTTATTTATGGATGTTTATTGTTATTATAGGTATAATTATCATGGCAAAGGTTTCGAAATACGTCGCCGTTTTTAGGGGTTGTGAGTGATTGGAGAGGGAGCAGGGGAGGTCTTGAAACCCCCCTCACCATTTTCACTTGCCGGAAATAATTGGTTTCCTCTGAAAAAAAAATCTCCAAACATCGGTGTGTATGGCACTGCCAACTTCCACATTCATCACACTAGTTTAATAAACTAATGTTGTCGGAGCCCTGCGAAGGGCTCCTATTTTCGGATTAAGGGTCAAAAGAGAACCGAACATAACCTATTTCCGTTTTGCATAATTGCCGAAGTATTTATGAAATTTTGGAAATTGTTTAAAAATATTTAGACGCAACTCCGGCAGCAATTACTTTCAGGGGATTAAAACGAACTACCTTAAGCCCCCTACACTACCAATACCCTCAAATTCAGGCGACTCGTTTCGAAACCCAACCCATTATTATTTTTCAAAATAGATGAAACATCAAAAATATATGTGGATATACCTTATTCATGAGATACTGCTATGTCGCTTAGAAAATTATAGAATTAGAATTTGAGTTACTGCTTTTTCGTTAGCTCTCGTCATACATGTTTGTATGGAAAATATAAAAAAATTCTTTCGCTTCAAATATGTGTTGTTTCAAAGAAAATAAAAATTAAAAGATATTTATTTATATTCATTTATAATTTATTAACGAAATACAGAGTTTACAGCTCATCAAAATTTAGCTGTCTGCTACAACCCGGCAGGTTTTCTTTATTCTCATCGAATGTTAAAGGCAGTGTGTGAGGTGATAAGGCTTCAATACTTATTATTTGCTGTTGTTCACGAGGCACAGTTTGATTTACTTTCCTTTTACGGCTTGGTATTGTAGAAATTTCAAGCTCTGATGAAACATTTTCCTCTCCGTGATCTCGCAATGCCATCCCTTGAGCTTGACGAGACTCAACAATTTCAGGCAACTGCCAATTCATATAAAACGCCACAAGCTTCTCCCAGAAAACATCATCTCTTTCTATAATTTATATTTTTAGTGGTATACTTTCGCCACTCCACACAGCAAATAAAACTTTTGTTTGCGTGTAACGTGGCGTTGCCCCTGAATTTGGTAATAACAATTACAATATTTGTTTAGACTAGTCAGTTCACTTTTTATCATGTTTCCATATTTGTATTTTATTTGCTCTTATACTATTCTCCAGGCCATTCTTATAGGCAACTTTAGAACATTAAATTTCCACAATCGTGTTTGGATCTATTAATCCATCTGGCGTGGCACCAATAATCGAATAATCCACAAGGCTCGATTGTTACATTTTCTTGCTTCGCCAGTTGTTGCAAAGCCAGTTGTTCATTTTAGATTCCATGCGCAACTGATTTTACATTGCAAATATTTTATTTGTACAAAATATTTTTTACTAAGTTGGCTTTACTGCTGTTATCTCTTCTTTTTACCACTATACAAAAATTTCAATCTGTCAACATATTCTTACGCAATTCAAACCATTCACTGCTATCGCTCTTGTAATTTTTGCTTATCACTACGGAATTTGAGTCAAATTTGTTAAAAAAATTGTTTGGCATTTCTTGGCTAGCTCTTGAACAGATCATGTTAGGAATGACTGAAGTCAAGTCAGTCAGTCAGTTACAATAATGATAATTAGTTACGTACTTTATTATTAAAAAAATACTATATCTTGTGTTATAGCAAACAGAGAAGTTACCTTCTTACTTATAAATGATTGATTTTAGAAATTAAAAAGATATTAGACGTACTGAGACATACCTAATAGTTTATGAATAATCAAAGTTTTACCCGATGTACCTAAAAAGGTTTATGTTCAAAACACAATAATACAACATTCGTTACCGCTTGTGTGCGGATTGCGGAGCGCCATATTAGCGCTGTCATCATTATTGTTCGCCGTGGCGGCATCTTAGCGCTCCAGGCGCTCTGACAAGCTAATGAATTTGAAATATAACCGTACATAAAATGATTCGATTTTATGTTATTACTCTTTCAAAAATTGAAAACTGTGGCAGCTATGTATTGTGAGAATAATTTATATAATTAAATTATGCATAATCGATAATATATAAGTAACATAGTTAATCATAAAAGACTCTTATGAAAATAATTTGTGTAAAAATGTTACATATTTCATAATCACTTGCCCATGGATGAATTTCTATTTTATTACGACGCTTTCTTGTACAAATCCTTCGTAGAACTTCATTTCTCTAATTGTCCATATTTTATTCTTCTAATTATATATTTATGGTGCATAGGGTTCCCACCAAGAACTTAGGGTCCCAAGCCAACCTCACCTGCAAGTGGTGCACCTGCCGAACAACGGAGGAGGCTCTGGCAAACAAAATGTCCCAATATGCGGCAATAGGCTCGCCACCTATTACGTGGGATCAAAACACTGGCGAAAAGTGGGCGTTTAATATGCCTCTGCCTACCCCTTCGGGGAAACACGCGTGAGTCTATGTATGTATGTATATATATATATTTATAAGCACAGAAACAATAACACATTAAACGCAACAAGAGTATAAACTTAGGTCCTAATTATATGTGCCCATAGTTACATGAAAAGCCTATTTAATTCAAAGTATTCAGTCTATAACATAAAACATGAAATTACGAACTCAAATCGGCGTATTATAATAACAAACAGGTTTACGTAAAATTTCGTGCAGCGGAGACGCAAGTGACATGACCTATCTCTCACAGGGCTCATAGCCGAATGATGAGGTCTGGGCGGGGCGTAAACTAGCAACTGACACTCAGTACACCGCTTATGCTAATAAGGTTTAAATTGCTGAAGCGTTTGATATAGATGGGATCTAGGCATGAGACCGATATATCAAAACGAAACTGAAATCCGATTGCAGTCAGAAATCGTATCATATCGATATTCCAATATAAGAAAACCGATTTTAGAAAACGCCAAACAATACCACGATATCGCAAACAATCTAATCCGAACAAAACGGTGCAGTGCAAACGCAACCAAACTACAAGCTTACGTTTTCGAATTTCGATAGTTTTCATATTCGTTCGTTCTCTTTCACTCTACCCAACGACTACTTAGTTAGAATGAGAGAGAGCGAATTTCATATCCATTTCTTTCTTACTTAGTGATCCGTTTAAAGAGCAAAAGAGATGAAGCGAATCGTGAAATCGTCGCTAAGCAAGCCAGTCGTAGTTTTTGGCGGTTTTATGAATAGCAGATTGAATAGAAAAAATAAAACTAAACATCGAGGCGATAAGATCTAATTCAGATTGCAACTATTTAATGTTTATTTTGAAAATTGCAAATAGTTTTAATAGTTATTAGGGATTTATGTTTGGAGAGTTTTGACTTGATCGATGTTTATTTATTTTGTTCACTTGACCTAAGTGACACGTGCAGTGCGGTGCGCGCGTAATAATAATTAAGTACCTATATTTGGTTTTCGTGTAAGTTATAATGATAGGATTTAAAAAGTTTTATTGTTACATTGTTAGGATTGTAAAGTGTTAATAAATAGAAACAATTCGTGTTGTGTAGTTTTAGTTTGTTTCGCGACTGAGTTTTTTGACAATTAGTTTTAGGTAGTTAGTTGGTTAGGATTGTAAAGTGTAAATATAAATAGAAACAATTCGTGTTGTGTATTTTTTTAACTTATCTATGAGTATGACTAATCGCAGCGTAAAATGTACGAGCTTACAGAACTTTATGCTAGTCCCAAGCCTAGGTAAAGCATGAGGGAAAATCGTCATAATTACAACCATAACCATTACTAACTAAAAACCACCAGCAGATGCTACGTAGGTACTAATAGACAACCAAATGGCAATAGAATAAGAATTCGATTGTTTGCGTTTGTCTACGCAACTAGCAACTACGCTCGAAAACGATTTCAGTAGCGGATGTCGGAGCGATGCTCCGACATCCGCTTCTGAAATCGATTTCTGAAATCGGTTTTTGAAATCGATTTCAAAATCTGAAATCGGATATTTATCGGTTTGCGTAAAAATCCGAAAACGCCCATGCCTAATGGGATCTACCGAGCGTCAAAATCATAGACGTTTGGCAGATTTTATTTAATTTTACAAAATATACACGTATAATATGAAAATAAATAGGGTAATTCTTTAGTTCATTAGATTTCCTACAATATTATCAAAAGAAATATGACAGCTTACGATCAAAATATTGCAAACAGTGAGAAGAAAGATTATTATCTGCCTCGATTTTGTGATTTTTTGACCGTGATTATATTTTACGTACATGAAAAATTCTTTCAAAAGTCTTTTGTTCAGACTTTTGACTTTAAGCTCTAATTTTTGCTAGTTTGTAATATGTACCGTTATGGCTAGATGCGCGACGAAAAATTAGGTGTTTAACGGCTTCTGAGGTATAACAGCGCCTTAAGTTTTGGTAATAATAAAAAGGAAGCTAGCTGTTTTTCTTCAAAAAAATGGCAAAATCGCGGTGCCGTGTAATTGGCCACTAACACCTCTGTAGACTATTTTTTTTTACGAGGTGGAAAATCCCTTCGGATCTCCGACTCTTGGGGGAAATGAGAGCCGGAGTATGTGGTGGTTCTACTAAAAACCACCTCGACTTTCTCATGTACCCGTGTGAAGAGGGTAGCGCCGAAGCATTCGGCGTTACCCTCCGACGGGTATTGGCCCGCCAGATGGTCAGGCGGGCCCCGAACAAAACACCCTTGGCGGCGGATTAAGGTGTTGGGCTCCGCTGCCAAAACACCCAGCGGTCGCAGAGGATAGGGAGGACGGCAACGCAACACCGCATCTCCTCTTCCTCTGCGGCCCCACCGCGACGCAACGAATGGTGCGCTCCCATTTGGTCGCGGGAGATAGGGCGCGCGACTACGCAACACCGACACGCCTCTCCTCCCGTGACCGCGCCCGACTGCAAGGGACAGACAGAACTGTCCCCCGCACCCGCACCGTTGGACGCATCCTGCGCAGGCCCCTCTAAGTCCACGCGGAGCGTCCTCTCCCGGGATATCTCTCAGCTTCATCGCGGGTATCCAATCCACGGTTACTGAGCCCCCCCCCACCACGACAAGGTGGAGATCCCACGGGGGGAACACCTCTGTAGACCAAGTATAACCTATATAACTTAGCCTACAGAGGTGTTAGTGGCCAATTACACGGCACCGTGCCGTACTGTAATTAGATTTATATTTATACTCATTTTACGGCCTTTTTAGTACGGGAATATGAAGTTATTAGGCTACTTGAGCGCTTAAATAACTGACAAGCCAGTTCCTTCACCTGGCTTGTCAGTTATTTTAGTGTAAGAATATCCACTTTTCAAATGTCCGTATTTCGTAAATTAATCATGCAAATCCAAATCCAACACTTGTTTTATATTGAACAAAACGTCACGTGTATGGTTGCGTGCTTCACGTACCGCTATCGCTATGGCCGAAGTCATTCTTATGGATAACTCTCAATGTCAGGATTGACTTCTTGGCGTGATTAAAAAGTTCGAAGGGGTTGCTTTTATCTTTACACTCTGATTGGTAGTCCTGTTGTATCTATAAGTGCGTGTGTAGATTATGCTTTATTATTGTATTCGTCTTTTATTACGCTAATCTTTATCTTTTTACCTCACTGCCTCGAAATATATGTATGAACTAGCTGTTTCCCTCAGTTTCACCTGCATCCTGAGGGAACTACTTCGCGTACCCGATTAATTTATAGCCTTAATTACTCTTTGCTATATTAGCTTGCCGCCAGTGAAGGTCCCGTCAGAATCGGTCCAGCCGTTCCAGAGATTAGTGGGAACAAACAGACAGACAGACAAAAGTTGTAAAAAATGTCATTTCGGTATATGTAACGTGTTTACATCCATATGCATTTAGTAAAAAGCGATTATTTTAATATTACAAACATCATAAATCGATTATAATATACTTCTTTCTCTCACTTAGCGCTAACCCAGTTTCAATCTGGGGTCCGCTTACTAGTCTAACCGGATTTGGATGAATGAATGAACTGAATATTAGCTTTTCCACAGAGCGACTGCTTGTTTGACCTCCGCAACCCGAAGGGATAGCGATATTCCATGGTTTAGACTAGTCTCAGTTTATTTAGAAGGTACTGACACCCTGTAACGACTGTCAAAGATCTTCATAACAACCGGGACCGACGGCTTAACGTGCTCTCCGAGGCACGGGACAAGCGATAATTAACAATTCAATACGCACATAACTCCGAAAAGTCATTGGTGCGCGCCGTGGATTCGAACCCGATACCCTCTGCATGGCAGTCTGTTGGTATATCCACTCGGCTATCGCTAAAATATCGAATATAATAATTATATAATTAAAGCTGTTTTCGAGAGTCATCACGAATCGTCTCGAGTGCAAGCTAGACGACTTCCAGCCTCCCGAACAAGCCGGTTTCCGTAAAGGCTATAGTACCATAGACCACATACATACGCTACGGCAGGTTATACAGAAGTCCGAGGAGTATAACCAGTCACTATGCTTGGCGTTTGTGGACTATGAGAAAGCCTTCGATTCGATCGAAACCTGGGCGGTGCTACAGTCTCTCCAACGGTGCCGGATTGACTACCGATATATCGAAGTGCTGAAGTGTTTGTATGAAAACGCCACTATGTCAGTCCGCCTCCAGGACTAGATTTCGAAACCTATTCAACTCCAGCGAGGAGTGAGACAGGGGGATGTCATATCCCCGAAACTGTTTACCACTGCGCTGGAGGATGTTTTCAAGCTTTTGGACTGGAATGGACTCGGCATCAACATCAACGGCGAGTACATCATTCACCTTCGATTCGCAGACGATATCGTAGTCATGGCTGAGACCATGGAAGACCTAGGCACAATGCTCGATGGCCTCTTTAGAGTCTCCCAACAAGTAGGTCTTAAGATGAACATGGACAAGACGAAAATCATGTCGAACGTCCATGTTGTACCTGCTCCTATTCAGGTTGGGAACTCTACGCTCGAAGTTGTCAACAAGTATACCTACCTGGGACAAGTAGTCCAATTAGGTAGGTCCGACTTCGAGAAGGAGGTCAATCGTCGAATCCAACTCGGTTGGGCAGCGTTCGGGAAGCTACGACATATCTTCTCGTCCGATATCCCGCAGTGTCTCAAGACGAAAGTCTTTGACCAGTGTGTGTTGCCAGTGATGACTTACGGATCAGAGACGTGGTCGCTCACTATGGGCCTTATCAGAAGGCTCAAGGTCACTCAGAGGGCGATGGAGAGAGCTATGCTTGGAGTTTCCCTGCGAGATCGAATCAGAAATGAGGAGATCCGCAGTAGAACTAAAGTCGCCGACATAGCTCTCCGGATAGCCAAGCTGAAGTGGCAGTGGGCAGGGCACATAGCTCAAAGAACCGATGGCCGTTGGGGCAGAAAGGTTCTGGAGTGGCGGCCACGTACCGGACGACGCAGCAGAGGTAGGCCCCCCGCAAGGTGGACCGACGACCTCGTCAAGATCGCGGGAGGCGGTTGGATGCGGGCGGCTCAAGACCGGTCTGTGTGGAGAAACTTGGGGGAGGCCTATGTCCAGCAGTGGACGTCGTTTGGCTGATATGATGATGATGAATTAAAATTACATAATAAAATTACTGGCGAAGGGTGGGAGTGTAATACACCTCTGCCTACCCCTTCGAGGATAAAAGCGTGAAGTCATGTTATGTTATAATAATATTAAATTTCAATACCCAAAACCCAAATCAAGTCCCAACCCAAGCTTCTTGCTCAACAAAAGCGATATCTGAAACTCGCCTAAGTGCAGAATACATATTACATATAGACAGGATTACGAAATAGTGGTTAATGCTGGACCCACGTCGAGTTCCATATGCATGTGTGCCCGGCCTCCCCGGAAACAATAACGGGCCGATGCCAATCGTTATTGGCCGACACCATCTCTCTTGAACATACGAGAGAGGAATATTTTTATTTTAAACCCTGCAACATTCTTTTATCTATGTATGTAAATTAATTTTCATTTCATTTATTCAGTTTGTAAACATAGGTATTTATGTACAGATACACATAGATGTTGACATGGTAAAAGTGCTAACTATGTTTTGCCGATGCTTGGCGTACAAAATGTCATATGTATGGGAGACCGGGTATGGTTGTCACACGGGTTGTTTGTCACAGAGGTCATAATAGAATATCGAGTGGTCGCATAAGTCCATGAAACGCCATGTCGGAGTACGCTGACATGAGGTACAAATGGATGTGCTACTCCCTCGCTCCTACCACGCCGTTTAATTTTTATGCACGCCGTTTTTTTATGGCCTCTGTGACAACCAACCCGTGTGACAACTGTACCCGGTCTCCCCTAATTATATTAAAAGGTAAAAATATTCGGATTACAATTTAAACAATAATGCTATTATAAATAAACCAAAATAATAATTATGAATTTAAATGTCGGAACAACTTAATCATAAGATTGAAATGTCAAATTACATAAAAAAGTAATAATCATAATTTAGTCCATACAAAATATCATGAGGTCCTAGATTCAAAAGTCGGCCGTTCATACCTCTGTTTATCCATTATAAAGTCGGAGATAGAATAGTAACACTTATTTACTAAAAATATAAACAAGTGTTTTTTAAAAGAATCTAAACTTTCCTGGGTCCGAATTTGCAGCGGTATGTTGTTGTATAATTTAGAAGTCATACCGAGTACCGATTTGCCGAACAATGCCGTATTATGGGGTGCAACACAGATAGTATTTTGATGCCGCCGAGAGCGCAGGGTTTCAAATAAATACCAGTTACTTCTTACAAATACTCCCATTTCATAAATGTTACTTCTTACAAATACTCCCATTTCATAAATGTACATCGATGGAAATGTCAATATCTTTAACTCTTTAAATAGAGGTTTGCAGCTATCGGTTGACTGTAGATTGCAGAATGATCGTATACATTTTTTTTGGGCTTTGAAAACTATATGCCTGCCACTTGAGTTGCCCCAATAGATAATACCATACCGAAGAGCAGAGGCGACGTACGCATTGTAAGTCAATAGTGTAGTATGGCGGCTTACAATTTTAGATAATTTATAAAGAGCATATGCAAATGAATTTAATTTTTTTGTAAGGCTCTCTATATGCTGTTCCCATGTCAAATGACGGTATAATTAAAGATCTAAAAATTTTGTGATGTTTGTTTCACAGACAGTAGTGTTTTCGTATTGTATGGCAAGATTTATTTTAGTAGTCCGTTGATTAAATGTCATTATTTTCGTTTTATTCAGATTGATTTTTAAGGTATTATTTATAAGCCAATTAATTATATTTTTAGGTCGTTATTTATATCGTATTCGAGAGTACTTATGTCATTTCCTGAATAGATTAAAGTGCTGTCGTCAGCGTACAATGTCATATTATATTTGGTGACTTTCGGCATATCATTGATATACATTATGAACAATAGCCGGCCGGCAATTAAGAGAGGGCCAATTCTCGTATATATATTTGATCAAAATGCAGATTCGATCTTATGTTAGTGTCAAACCTATGTCATATATTAGGTATATTCTCCTGAATCAACTGATACTTGAATGATGTCACGACTAGATCGTAATATGAGGAAAGAGTCAAACAGTGTCAACATCAAACTAAATAATGTCAAATAAGACGAGAATGACATTAATTTAGCAAAATACCAATTGTGCGTCAATTCAAAATCTAATCGCATTTGGTTCGAAACAAAGTGTCAATGTCAGATAAAATACGAAAATTGGCCCTCTGGAACACAATATTTTTATTTTTTATTTATAGACTCACGCCTGTATCCCCGAAGGGGTAGGCAGAGGTGTTACACCCACATTTCGCCAGGAATTTTTAGGTCCCACGTAATAGGGGGCGAACCTATTGCCGTACCGGGCACATTACCAGACTCCGTGCTGCTACTGAGAATTTCCTAACGGAAAAACCCAATAAGACTTTGCCCGACCCGGGAATCGAACCCGAGACCTCCCAATCCCACGCGCACATTTATGCCGCGAGACCAACGAGGCGGCCCTGGAACACAATATGCGCTATATAAATAATGCTGTTATAACACCACAGTGATGATACTATTGTTGCTATGCTAGTTTTTTGTTGGCTTATCCCTTTATTCACGTAAGGGCTATCACTGCGGAAGTGTGGCACAATTGTTGTTTTAAACCGACTGCTAAAATCAGTCGCACGACGCTAAAGATATATTATGTTACAATAAAAGTATTTATTTATTGATTTCAATATTTTAAATCAATCTCGTATCATTGATAAACTTGTATTTTCGTAGAGCTAGCTTGAAAATCAGCGCATTTTCAAACAAACTTTCATAGCCTATAGGGATAGATATTTATGCAGTTGCGAGACGCATTGAGAACCCTTCTAAGAAGGGTACTGAAAATATACGAGAACATGTTAACCAAGAAAAGTTATAAAATAAGTGCAAAAGTTGTTAGTTAGTTTTTAACGAAACAAATTTTATGTTTCATTACGTATGCGTATGTTCGTGTTTGAACTTCTCAAAGCATTTCATGTTTATGGAGTCCACAAGTTGTGATATATCCTTAAAATATTCTTACAGACTGAATATGGCGTTTTTTCGTATATGCATTAAACGAGGATACCAGGATATCACTACGGTATCCGTAACGTATATTATTTGGATTTGATTTGTTTTCAAGAAAAGTAAAACACGCAAGCTTTTGGAAACAAAAGTTTTATCTATGAAAATATTATATGAAAACTACGTTTGGTATACCGACATCTTGTCTTCGTATCATTAGAATAGATAAGACGCCTCGAAATAAGGAAACAGTAATCTAAATTGCTGACAATGAGAGTGGCTGCTATGCTCATGTGAAGACTTAAGACATCGGTTGCAGATGGTAACCCTGTAGTTTTAATTTGTTATTATGTATGTATATTATATAACGGTGTAAGAACGGTGTGAATGTGTAAATTTTCAAACATATTTTAAACACAGTAGTAGCATAGTATTATATTATCCCCGGACGCAGTCAGTATCTTTTTCGAAAAGCTAAGTCTAATCAATGCAAGCTTTACATCGCTTCACGCTACGCATTGTTGCGGTTCCAAACCCTCACATAAGGAATCTTGGACCTCAGCCTTGCGATTAACGATAGAATTTTCTTTCTATTTGGTTAGTGCAATTTCGTCCTACGACATGACACTACACCGAAGCCGATATATTGTGCCGAAAGTTCGCTACAAAGTCGCAAAATGATCGTTATGATACGTTTCAATTTATTATTCGAGTGTTATCGACGTAATATCTCGTTTATTACATCCAGCGAATGCGGAGAGCCTACTTTTGGACGACAAGATAATTTTATAGACGTCATTTTGTTGATACGAAGAAATATAAATAGCGTGATTAGTTTTTATGACATCCAAATGATGCGTAATTATGTTTGATTCATTTGCAATTGTAGTTGGAATAAAACGAAGATGATTATTTGCGCAATACTTAATAATAAACCTTTCTTACAATATACCGTTAGCACTTTTTTGGAATCCACAAATTTTTGTTTCGAAGCTGAATGTACTTTGTGGCCGTTGATTGAATAGTTGTAAGGTCATCCGTAACTAGTGATGTTTCGGATATCCGTATCCGTATCCGCGGATATCCGAGGAAGAAAAAAGATCCGTATCCGTATTCGTATCCGTTACTTTTCTCGCGGATCTTTTACTGATCTTTCACCCTATTATTTTCAATTGATAGGATGGAATACTATAGGTGGTTAGGTAGAATTAAAAAACTATAAAATTCCATTCAGAGTATTTTTAATATTTTTAATATAATTTCAATACAAGTCGAAACATAATCTGTCTATTGTTACGCCGGGCGTGCGTGAAGTCAACTATCGTTTCAAGGTCGCCCGCACCGACATCGATACAGTAAGAAAATCAAGATCCGTATCCGCGGATCTTGACACCAAATATCCGTACTCCGATCTGTATCCGCGGATATACATTTTTAATGATCCGGCACATCACTATCCGTGACACAGGATTCAGACCTAGTGTGGGAGTCGTCTTTTTATACAAAGTAAATACCAAAAAAATCTTCATATTGATCTAAAAATAAAATAATAAAGTCTAAGTGAAAGCAAACCTAGCAATTTATATCATCTTGATTTTCTTCAGAAATCTGTCACTAGCACGATTTTGTAGCAGGGACAGTCCTGCGCTTTTAAATGGTTACTCCAATAATCAAAATCTGATGTTGTTAAAATAATTACGAGTATACGTATGGTCTTGTAGAAGTAGCCTGTGGTACACTTACATACAAGAGACCTCTTTAATAATATCCCGGTGCACCACTCATAACACAACTCAATACAAACAAGCGCATACCGATAGTATAATTGTAGCTGCAACGAATTGTAATGTACGATACATCACACTTCAAAGCTAGTTTATTATCCAGGTGTGACTCGGATCCTAAATCACGTATATGCTCGATTACAACAATACGTAAACAATGTAGGTGCAAACCCCCTAATCTGCCATACAGCCAGTTGGATGCAATCATAAAACCGCACAATTCCGACTACTAATGTGAAAACCAGTTGTATCAAATTCACCACAACCGCCATATTCTATTAGATTTATCTCCTTTATACGTTATAGAACCCTTATGGTCCTAACCGAACAAGAGCGGCTCTGTAAGTCTCAATTTGGTCTTAAGCCAAATGACATTGCGCAATTGAATACAGTTTCCATTGCGACTAACTGCCCTCTCTCCTCAGCTTTGAAAATAATAACCGAGTGTGTCTTTTGTGAGCAAGTGTACAGTCTTGAAAGACTAGTAAGCTATTGAGGCGGGCGGTACAGTCGCGCGGTTAATTTACACCTATCGGTGTTCCTAATTAAGGTTACGAGTGAATTGTGTCACGTGAATATATTTAATGAACCCGCGTCACTACCAGTGTTGCGACTGATATACACACAACTAATTGGAATGCTTAAGCCGCGCTTCTACTCCTCAGTATTATTTAGAATGACTGATACTTTAGTCAAAGTGACCATTTCTGCTCGATAAGGGGGTGTCTGGGGTCGACATAAATTCCGATGTCGGTGTTATTGCGGTGTCTTTAGTTTGACGAAGGTACCGCACGAATTGTTGAGGCTATCTGAAAGAAGAAAAAACCCCTACAATTGTGTTATGTTTATTGTTTACGTGGAGGCTGAACCCTTCACGGTGTGCGGTGTGGCGAGAATTGTGTCGATTTATTGGTATTTAATAAGTACGTCATGAGCACACCTGCCTTGAAGGTAATAGGGTTTCCACTAAATTGGATGTCATTCGTCATATCTGATGAACGACGTCGGGATAAAGGTGAGACATGTTCTAGCGTGATAACGTGACGCTACGTCGTATATTTATGACGTGTTGTTATATTTCGTGTTGCCAACTACTATATTCAAACGATAATGATTAAGCTTTAGCGAATTCGCGTTGAAAATTATGGCAACATTAAAGCGTCTGTTATCAACGTATATTGTGAGGATTTTACATATACATACGTGGTGTACGCCAACATCAAAGGGATCTAATGATCTCGACAATGTGAGAAATGTTCCAAGTATTTAAAATAATAGAAGCTTGTCACGGAATTAAAAGGCGTGTAATGTTTTGGCTAAGGGAAACTTCAGCCGGTGTTGTTTGATAGCTAACCCTACATGATGGCTCTGTGGTTTAGGTTGTAGGCATATTATTATTTGCAGACGACATCTCACTACTATACCGTGTAAAAATAATACTAATATAAACAATCAATTAAACAAAATTTTAAACACAACAACTAATTGGCTAGACGAACATGATTTAGAGATGAATACAGGAAAAACAAAAATAATGACTTTTCACCCATACCAAAAGCAACCCCTTAAAATAGATTTCATATATACATATGTATGGTAGTGAAAGTTGGGTATGGCAGAAGAGACTTGAAAGTAGAATAAATGCTGTAGAAATGAGAGCACTGAGAAGTATGTGTGGAGTGTCTTTGACCGACAGAGTAAAGAATTGTGTGATACGAGAGTGGTGTGGGGTAAAAGAAGATGTAGTGACAAGCATCGAGAAAGGCAGTTGAGATGGTTTGGGCACATGGAGAGGATGGATGACGAAAGACTGACAAAGAAGATATATAAGGCAAGTGTGAATGGGACAGGACGAAAGGGAAGACCTAGGCGGACGTTCTCTGACCAGATTGGAGACATCCTAAAATAGGGACGGGTCAGAAGTACCCTAAACAGAAGAGCATGCATGAGAAACATGATGGGAGTGAATGAAGCAAGTGAGGTATATGAGGATCGCTGCAAATGGCGCTCCGTAGTCTCTGCCTACCCTTCCGGGAGGCAGGCGTGAGTCTATGTATGCATGTATAAAATAAAATTGAAACAGTAAGTAAGTTTACTTTGCTAGGACTAACTAATATAGACTAATATAAACTGGAAAACCACGTTCATAAAATTTATACAATACTTTCAAAATTCTCATATTATGCTCTTCGAGAAGTTAAAAAGAACACAAATGTCGAAACCGCACTCGTCATTTACTATACTTTTGCATATGCATGGCTTAGTTACGGTGTAATCCTTTTGGGCAATAGCACTGATGCGCCAACATTATTTATATAACAAAGAAAGCTAATAAGGATAATAACTAACATTAACATAAAAACAGCTGCAAACCCCACTTTAGAGAACACAAACTTTTGACTCTTCCATTAATATACATATATATATGTATATATTAGAATCATGTACATTTGTGCGTAAATACAAAGAATTATATACAGAAGAGACGACAACCAATTCAGATATGCATTACGCCCCCGAAACAAACTAAACCTGCCTGCTTCTAACCTGCACATGCACTCAAATAGTCCTTATACAATGTTAGAAAAATTAGCACGTGAACAGTGCAGATATAAATGATTAAAATACCCCTCACGTGCAAATATGTTTTGCGGAAATTTGATAAGATAAGCATAGGTAATGACATATAACATACGAAAAAGCAAAAATAGAATACCCCTTATAATTTTTTTATGTATTTTTCAGGTGGGCCACATGTGGTGCACTCACGTGCACGCTATAGATTTCGTGCCACATATATGTGCCACTCACGTGTACTTTGTTCTCATTCATAAAAATGTGGGTAGAATCTAACATTTATGCCGACCCCTTAGACGATAACGTGCATATGAGTAAAAGTTTTCAAAACTAAGTAAGTTTTTACGAATTCGTGACGCTCCGGTCATAGCAAGTGTTGTCGATTTCTTTTATTTCGGTTTTCATCTTGGTTCATTATGAAACGTTCGAGGCCGATATCTTCATTGCCTTTGACGGAAGAGGAGTTTGGAGGATATCGATGGTGAAGAGAATGTTGTAGAACAATTGGAGGAGTCAAAATATAGCTGTTACAATAATTAGTTCATTCGTTATTTCATCTTTTAATTAATTATTTTCTATAAAAAAATGGTTTCATTTCCAACCTCGATTGCCTGGCAACACTGACGAAATTTTCGGACGGTTTTTTGGACATTTTAATATAAATGGTTATACGTGTATATCATAAAAACTGGCGTAATTGGCACGTGCAAACTCAAAAAAGCATTCCATTGATATAGACTCGTAGCCCATTTGTGGTGCACGCACGTGTGATGATGTCTTCATAGTAGCCCACATGTGGTACATGCACTTTGAACGTGTTAATAATAAGCTTCCGGACAACATAAAAAACCTAGCAATAACTACAGCTTTTATAAAAAACTCAAAATGCCTTTTAATAGAAAAATGTTACTACACGATCGACGAATGCATAAACGATAAACAATTAAATTACACTACACAGACACATATAAATAAGTAAAAACACAATTAAGTCAAATCCTCCAGGTATTTAGTTACTTCATATAAACAAATACCGATATCATAGAATATAAAATTGTGATAGGTATCACCCTCTCTCCTACTTTGTTGTGTCCGACAGGGTTCACAATGACTCATTTAAGCTAAGAACTACCACCTAAGCATACATAGTGAAATGCAATAAAGTATTGAGTAGTGAGTATTGTGTCTCCATCAGTCTCTCGTCCTATCGTTCTCCGGGCTAGAATACGTCAGGTGAATGCGTGTATTTTGGGTTATTGAGAGGAAATGTCATAATATTTAACATTGTTGTTAATTTTAGTGAATTCGAATTAATGCATAGATTACTATTGCTGGTACAGTAATTTTCGACCCTTTTCGTATTTTTGTGTTCTACGCGACCGGATATCGAGTAATGTTCCTTTCCAGGATGCAGAAGGTTTATCAGTCATTTTTGGCCTATACCCTGGGCAATAGCCACCCATTTATAAAGTTGCTTAGCAATCGACCCTGTTACTTGCTATTGAAATACATTTACAAGCTGTGCACTCGTACACTCAGCTTTTACCTAGTGAAGCTATTTATCTTGTCATCCATATTGTGCTGCACCTCGCTGCGGCTTACGCAATATACTAAAGTTACCTCACTACCATTGATTTTTAGGCATTTTTGCTAGCGCGAGAATTTTTACCCCGTTGTCAAATAAAACTAGACAATTTACTGGTCGTGTCACACCAAAGGGTGATCCTGAGTTATGCAGTTGAGGTATAGCGTACACACACATTGTGCAAACATGTTCGGTATTGTGTTTTTGAAATATGGTTTATAACATAATATTGCATGATGGTTTGTGTATGACGTTGGATGGTATATGTATGACGATACTAACTGATAGAGTATGATTTATTACGCTGTTGCTTTGTCAAGCTTTTGTAGTTCTTACACGAACTATGACTTACGATATTTTATCGTGTTCGGGTATTTTGATGTGACTGTACGTTGACGCATAGATTATTTACGGTATATTTAATTATAAAATTAACCATTCCCTAAGAAGAGACAAAGCTAAGAATTGGGCTTGCTATCTCCTATCTTTACAGAAACGAAGAAAGAGAATGACACCAACGTATAAGGCGTATCTCTTTGGCAAGTTTCTGTAACTATTTGACAGTTTTCTAGAGAAAATTGAGTCTTGCTCCGACAGTTTCCAGTTTGTAAGTGAAAACTTTGATCACAATCAGTTCTCGCTAAAGGAGCCAGCAAAGTGCAATTTAATTACTAATTTGTTAAGGTACTAACTAGGTGCTGCCCACATTTTCAAAGTAGATTCAAAATTAGCAGCTTTTTAAACTTAACAAAGTTTCAACACCTATTACTGTTGGAATTCTAAAGTAAACAACGAAATAAACAAAATCTCAATTGAGCAGTGATATTGTTATAACTAGCAGTCGTCTGCGGCTTCGCCTGGGGGTACCATTTTAGCCTCTTAGGTGGTAGCACATTAAAAAATCCTTCTTTATTTAGTGCCTACGTCATAATCTGCTTTACTTATTCATACGGTATGTTTCTAGCTTCAGTCATTTAGACTCTGCGATTATAAGTCAGTGATTATAATTTTATTTATTTACTTTAAAACCTCATATACACAGTGCGTATACAAGGTGGACTTAATGCCTTAGGCATTTTCCGCCAGTCTACCTTAGGGTAGTGCAGAGATTAAAGTTAGGTGTATTTTACAATTAAATTGAGACTGATGTAGTTTTACTTAAATATAATACAAAATACATAAATATATAATATACACAAATATATACTACCTATACATAAATATACACTTTACATAAATAAATATTACGCATACATATTTATCATAATAATACGAAACAAATACCTTGATATGAACGAATGCTATGCTACTTCTGCTAACTTTTCCAATAGCAGTGCTTTAACTTTTCCGTCTTGGTTCCGTCCCAACATTAGCAAATATATGCATGTATTTGGAAGAAACAAATAATTATATATATGTAAAGTACAAAATATGCTAATAATATGTTAACACGTTATTCTTCCCCATTACTCGGTTAACGTACCGAACATTTAGATAAATAATGCCATTTAATCCTTTACGAAACGGGAACAAACTTTTTAAATTACGCCAAAAGAGATTTCAGTTTACGACTTGGAGACCATAAAAAGGAAGAGGAAATTATGTAATTGAATATGTTTTTGGTATCTATGTTCCTCAAAATGCGGACGTTCCCTTATAATTCTTGTTTTTTCTTTTACTTAATTGTATAATACAATGCTAGGGTATAACGGTTATCTGAGGGCTGGCCTAGATGTTGTTGTTAGGTACATAAAGATGTGCTCCCAATTACTGGTTCAAGTCTATCCTGAGGCTACTTATGATCTTGAATGTTTAACCCTTTCCTTTAAAAACGGTGTAACCAGAATTTTTTTTAAAGCGTTTTCATGTTCTTATTGATAAGATTGCCTATATATTTTTCGTCTAATTAACATTCTTTCCATCTAAATAATTGGCATATTGGTAAACCAATTACATCCCAAAAATGGTGGGCAATGGTGGATTGTATGTATTATTACAGTCCGCCAACTAGAATTTTATTTCATAAATTAATATTACTGTGTTTCACAGATAGACTCACGATTAACACTGCATGAATGTTGGAGGCTCGGTCGCTTTAAGGAAGACAATATTGGACCCTTAATCTATACATCACAGTTAGTAGCCGCTACTTCATACTATATATGTAGCTTAGCCACTGAATCTTTTAGGTGTAATTTCAATATACGTGGCGTCTGTAACAATAAAGACAGTTATAACACAGTAAAGATAAGCCCCTCGTATGCTTACTATGTAATAACTGTCGGGCTCTTGGATTTCTCTAAACATAGTAATTGAAAGGCCTCATTTTTATAATTTTTTTAAATTATGCTTCATTTTTAAGGTAAAGTAAAGCTTAAAATTATTTCCTTGTATCGGCGCAATGCTGAAGTATATCGTGCAGGTATAACCTGAATAATCCATTATAACTAGGGTGTTAAAGTCTGTAAGTTCATCATCATCCTAACGTTATTTCAGTTGCATCCAAGACTTCTCGTCTTAGAGCCCGGGGTCCGCTTACTAGTCTAACCAGGGAGGCGATTCAGAATCTTTCGATATCTCATTTGACATTCGATTCCGTTAATTGTCGAACGGGCTACCTCATTTTTTGTCAAAACTATCGCATTTCCTATCAATTTTATGCATTCAGTATGAAGTAAATTAATAAATAAACCAAATTCAATGAATATTTGTTCAAAATATCTCTGATATGCGGCTAAAAGACGAGGACAATAATTTGACATATCGTACGATTACTTGTCGTGACATTCTGAATTGGCCTGCAGAATTGACAGAATATCAGCTTTTCTACAGAGCGACTGCCGTCTGACCTCTGCAACCCCAAGGAATAGCCATACTCCATCGTTTAGATTAGTATCAGTTTATTTGAGGGTACTGACTCTCCATAACGACTGTCAAATAGCTTTATGACAGCCGGGGCCGACGGTTTTACGTACTCTCCGAGGCAAGGGGCAAGACGCACGCACCTAAATCCTAAAACTCAGTTGTGAGCACCGTGGCTTCGAGCCCGATACCCTCTGCATGGCAGTCCTTTGCCATATTCACTAGGCTATGGCTACCTTTTTCATGGTTTGTTAAAGTCTATAACTTATACATACATATTATATCTAAGTTTATCGATAGCCTATTTTACAAACAAGATATGAAACTCTACTCGATTTATATTAACAAAATCTGTTAAGCCAACAAAAACATGGCCTGTTTTCTTTTAATATTATTATGTGTATAAGGAATTCCGTTGCAAGAATATTTCTACATAACCAAAGTGATATAATATTAAGCCTTTGACACGATTCTTACATTGGCGCCCGTTAAACGAGCATCACTTTCGTAAGCGTTTCGTTTTCTTATAAAAACTTTTGATGTAAAACCTTATAAGAAAATTACCAAAGAAAACCTATGGCGGCGGTACAGAGTAGGAAAAATGTGAGGAATATTGAAAGTTAGATCAAACATATTATTTTGAATGTTTGTGTTACACATACATAATGACTTTTGGACTGGTTTCCAGCAAACTCAACATATAAAATATATGCAATTACCTTCTAAATTCTGCGAAAATTGATGCAATACTTTATTTGCAAGCCCTCATATTAGTTGAAAGTATCCAAAGTTACACTTCCGTGCTCATATTTGTTGCTCTCAGATTATTACTAAAGGTTGTTAGCTGGCGATACTTAAAAGTTGTTAAGTAGAGTTACTTTGAAGTTCATAGTTATGGTGGTTATAATAACAAGTTGTTAGCTTGTGGAATTTAGTTGTAGCAACTGAAAGTTGTTAACAAGAGAAGGTTTAATTTATGATAGGTACATTCAGATAAGATAAACAAAGCTTTTTAAATAAACAAACCACTTTGAGTAAAAAAGTGACGATTAGTTTTATTGCATTAGGCACATTCTACTTAATTGAAATGTAGAATTATATAGTAATTCATTCATATAGACGTTTTTTAGCGTCACTCTTTGACCTGAGCGAATAAATGTTTTTGACTTTAACTTCAATAACTTGTAAATCTTAATATATAAAATCCTTGCGTTACTGACTGACTGACAGACACGCTACAGCCGAAACTATTAGGCGCAGGAAGCTGAAATTTGGCATGTATGTTCCTTGGGGACCGTAGGGGTGCACTAAGAAGGGATTTCCCGAAATTCCCACGGGATCGGCCAAAACGGGTAAATTAAAAAAAAATTGCAGGCGTAGCTGCTGGCATGATCTAGTTTTAAATAAGAATAAGACCGAAATGCTTAACAATCTAAATTTTATTAATAAAATTTTAAAATAAAATAATGAATCAGTTCTTAAACGGTTCATCTGCTCCATGATCTATGGTCTTAGGTTTTATCTGTGCCTCAGTTACGACATTTGCAGATCTCAAATTTTAATACACCCCTTAAAAATGGCCAAAAATCTTTCATATTAAAAGTAACGAATCTATAAATTGCTACTTTTAAATAACAACGCGGGTAAATATTCTTTTCATACGGTTGAAAGCACACTGAAGCGTGTAACTTCGGGAGTAATAAAGATGTTGCCACAAGCCATATTGACTGAACAGTAAGATAAACGGTAAGTGTGGCGGCGACATTAAATAAACATACAATCAAAGTGGGGCTCGTTTCGTGAAGTAGTCTCCCTTTCAAACAGTTACAGATCGGTTCACGAAAGTTGACCACAAATGGCGGCCGTCGCGCATATGCACATTCGTGCACCAATGGCGTGGCTCCGTTCTTGACACAAACCCTAAGCATTCCACCCGCGCCTCACCCCGCACCTCTACGGGGACCTAAAAAATGATTTCTGCGCAGTGGTCATCTTTCATGAAGCAACCTATACATAATATTGACTGCACAAAATATTTGACCAAGAGAAACGCTTAATTAAAATACTTAGCAATTCTCAACGACCGTCCGCCGAGGTTGGTTATTAATAAAATAATTAGATTACTAATAATACTTGTAGAAAACACGATACCCTTACAGTTTAGTAAGAATATCGTGTTTTCTTATTCTAGCTAGTTACTCATACATAATTGTTTAGTTACAACATACAAAGCATAAATATCTTTTACTAGGTTCGCCACCAGGTCAAGCAAAATATTGATGGGACGGCTATCTCGGTATAAACATACTTAGTTGCTTCACAAGATAGCTTGAGCAGTGTTGATCTATTATTAGTGTCTATATCAAGCTACCAAAACGCATGAATGTTTTCATGCGATGACGTTTTTGCACTCTTAACTCTTAAAGCATTGTTGGGTAAAGAAATAATCTATTAAAGCCAACAGACAAATTGTCATTCTGATTTGCTTAGCGGGTTGTTAATTAAATATCGTAATTCATCGTTTAACTGAATAAAATTATTTCACTACGTTTTAAAAGCAAACCCATAATTTATCTATAGTTTTGATATAAATTTCCTTAAAAATAACTATCCCCATTTTCATCACAAACAATGATCTCTTAATGAGGAGCGGTACATCTTTTCAGAAAATTTTATCCCGAAAAAGCTCTTATTATACCGGACGGTACTCCCGCCAGTAACAAAGATTTCCAGAAAACTACGTTCAATACATTGCAGATCGTTTTTATTCGAAGCACGAGTGCTCTTTCTGTGAACAAGTCATTACTCTTGTAGAACATTAATCAAGGACATTTTAAGAGCTGCCATGTACCTGCTAAGGAAATTTATGGTCCATGATAACTTATTTTTTATTGATATAAATTATGTTGGAATATAACCTTATCTTAGGATGCTATGGACGGTGATTCGAGCCAACGATTTATTTATTACACATTAAAAGGCAATGAACATGAGTCTGTATAAATTTTAGTAACACAAGGCGCCGAATCACCAGAAACCAGTTGGGCCCTTAATCAAATTATTCAGGGTATAAAATGAAAGAGGGGAGTTTTGTCCAAATGACCACAGTCGTTCAGTTTAACGTTTTCTGTACGAATAATGGAAAATCAACAAAATTCTTCGGAGCTTTGCAGACTTAATAAATTGTAAGCGATTCCTTTGATTTGGCTTTTCGTAATTTTAAAGCTTATAGTTCATAGCGCTATGTTACTTACCGTTAGGCTCTATCTGTGCTTAAATGATTTGTCAATGTTGAAAATACATACACAAATTAATTTTATTTTTCTTTCTTTTATCTAAAATAATAAACACTCAAACAGTTTTCTGTGCACAGAAAAATCTTTAGGTAAACGTCTAAAGTGTTCTAGGGACTATTAATCAATCAAAGAAGTGTCCGGCTGTGTCGTTTTGATGTAGGTGGAAAGTAAACGATAATGAATATGAAATTTACTACGATATATATGCGATTTGCATGTTTCTTTTTAAATGAAATGTATGCACCGGAAATACTTCCTAAATTTTCATAGATTGCTTTGAGACTCTTGAGGTTAGTTTTAGCAGCTTACCATCAACGGACCATAGCTAAATTCCTACCCTAATTTTACGTGGAAAATATATCCCTTATATGTTTATAAAATTATCTACTTACTTGTCTTAACTGACATATATCAGTGTAGAGTCCAAAATAACCAAGATAGAAACATATAATTTAGACAGGAGGTTCATTTACCCATTAAGGATTTTTGAATATAAGGGTGTAAAATAAACGTTGAAAATTTGGGTCAGGCGAATCCGTAGGCGACTGCTAGTAAGAAATAAAAGTGCGTCGAGGGAACCGTGCGCCCATTGAATTTCAACCAACGGGGTTAATATACACAAATTATATTATACAAGACAGTTTAGGCTACAATATTGAAATGTTCCTCTGTTAGAGACTACGATTAGGAAAGTTAGGGAGCAGCGCAGTTTTCACTCTGACCTGTATCGACGTTATTGCGGTATTAGGTAGCTGTAGTCGGTTATAGGTTTGGTGAGGCATGCAAATGTTTGATCTAAATATTACTGTGTTACTTGTGAATTGACTTATACTAGCGAAATGACAGTGCTAAAATTATTATAGTTGTTAATAATTACATTAATAATTATGACATATTACAAATATATAATGATACACTTTATAAAATAAACTAGCTAATATTATTAAATGATACACTATAGTAGACTCCTGGAGAAGGTTTAGGTGTAAAATTCACATTGGTGTAGTTGCGGCTTACAAACAAAAAAAAAAAAAATTTAGAAGAGATTATGCCATGGCCATGAGTTTTATTGCCTATTTTTACTCGTGTTTCTAGCTATTGCATTGCGAACGAAATAAATAATTATAATTATATAAAAATCATGCCAGTGGCTTCCTCCTTTCTTCTTCTCTATTTTTCCGTCCCCGTCAGGGTCCATATTTAGTCTATTATATACCTATGTTACATCATGTAAAACATATGCAGAGCAATAAACCATTGAGTTGAATTGAACGCAACAGTAAATGTACGAGTAGAATCATTTAGTAATTAACTGAAATTTTGACGTTTCTAAGCGTCACTTTGTGGCCTAAATGAATTATTACATGATTTTGACTTTAACTACTTAATTATAGTCCAAAATAACCATTTTAAAGCATCGTATATTAAAAAATTAACTTTCAGAGCAAACTTATATTTAAAAAATCCACGTTAAAGGTTCAGTTTAGTGCGTTCCGTTTAAAAACGTTAATTAAGAGCAAAGCAAACCGACTTGGTTGCCGAGTGGGCCTGTTAGAATCAGTGGTTTTTTTATAATTTTAAATAATGATCTCTTTTCTGAATCAACGGGTTTCAATTTACGCAAAAGAGCCTCGGATTAAACTGATGTTTTCAATTATCGTTCCCATTAAAACGCTTCCAGAATTACAAGCGTCGATTAAATGATGTCATCTGTTAACTTGTTTCTATTAGACTCGGATTAATAATTGATTTGTACCATTAATTATGATATTTTAGGAGATTGTGTTACAAAGCTAAATTAAATTTAGAAGGCGTCGGTATTATTAATATCTTTAAGATATGTCACACTTTTAGCAAATATATTAACTTGTTTAATAAATTCAAATAATTTGTTTAAAGAAAATTAAAGATGTATAAACATGTGTGGCAAATGTTTTTTTATTAATGTGTTGTGTCATAATTTAAAATATCTCAAAGGAATAAATTGCACTGAAATTAAGTATTTCCTTTGTAATAATAAAACAGGAGCAATATAACACTTGCATTTGAATGTTACCGAACAAAATCTATTCAAAATTATACAGTTACGCTATAAAAGCACTTACGGAGCTTTACGTAATAAACAAAATGTTAGATCTACGAATAAACAAAATTACGTGAAGCATTTTTTATTTCAGTCTCAATGGAGGTATTAGTTCGCTTTGTTAACGACAAAAAGATCAAATGTTTTGTGACAAAGCAAATTGTTCCGTGCACCCTGCCATTATTTATGATGTTAGCCCTTTTGTAATTCGTTTTATCGAGAGCAGAATGTTTGTTTTCTATTACAATAGAAATAAATATTGGCTATGACTTGCCTGATATTTTCCTTGTCATGATTTTAGTTGCAAAAAGCCAGCACGCGTGCGTAATGTGTATGAATGATGACGCGTCTTAAGACGCAGCACATTCTACTTTAAAAGAGTGAGGGCCGGGATCACTACTGTATAATAAGTTTGGTTAACTTGGCAGATAACATGATACAAATTTCGTTCTAATTTTGAATTAATCTGGAGTAGGTAGTAGCTACACTGAGGCGGAAATTGGGCCTCAGCACTCAACACTTATATTCGAAAGTCAAACACTAGTTAATTATTAAGTTTTCTAATTTCATTCATTATTCTTAAATATACACAAATTATACAGACAAGTTTTACACAATTCTTACATTTTGCTGAGATTACTCGGCGGATTGCACTCTGTTATTAGTTGAACATATAATAGTGACAATTAGGTATATAGTACAGATTACAAATTAGCCGTGTGGTTGACGGCATAGAATACAAGTGTCACCAACCCCTATCTTCCCGTGGGTGTCGTAAGAGACACCATCTTTGCGTAGAGACGGCAAACTCGACATCAAACCCTATACGACTGCCTCGTTGGTTGGTAGAAATACACCTCTGCCTACCTCTTCGGGGTTATAGGCGTGAGACTATGTATGTTTGTATGTATGTACAAAATAGTATGTTTTGACTCAAACAAAAAGTATTGTAACGTGTGCCTTGTATTTGGTAAACGACAAGAAATGAAACCTGAAGCGACTGAACCACATTTTCATTATAGGATTTGCTTCTTATGCGCAAAATTAAATCACACTTGGTACCGGCTCCGGTTAGGTAAGATACCTTTATATTAGAATAGTTCTAGTCGATCTAATTGCCGACTAGTGCCATTCTATGAGTGAAACTTTGGAATATGACAGGACTAGTGCCTTCAAACGGCCGTTTCATACCAATAGTACAGCTAAATGGACTTGAGCACAAATAAGTTGGCTTTTTTTAGCTACAGGTAGGCGATGAACTCAGGAATCTGTAATAAGTTAGAACTCTTAGCAAAAATAGCCAATAATAAGATCAAGTGAATGACTGAAATATCAGCTCTGAGTGCTCCTTGATCAGATGTTATTTGAATATAAATGTTATGTCGAGCAGATAAATGAATATTAATATGTGCAATTATTGTATTGCCTACTTAGAATATTAATTCTTGGCTGCGTTCATTAGTAACCTTGCCATCTTGTGAAAGGTTGTGGGTCAATCATACACGAAGAAAATAAATGGTTAATATATGTAATAGTACTTGACAGGTATAATACTACACATACACTACTCAAAATAAATATTTTTCGGAGATTTATCGTCTAATGCTAGACAGAAAAAGCACTTAACTGTACACGTCACTACTGAATCAAGTGAATAAACATCTTGACATGATATAATTTCATGGAACATCATTTCTTCATCATTAACTTGACGCAATAAGCTAAAGTTGAAATGGGCTAATGTACCTAATAAGTAAAGTGGAAAAACTAAAGTGATTGATTTAGCAAAGTTTGTGAGGGATAGGCGTAGCTATCTGTCGAACGATGATACAAGATAACTTTATTGGATCGCTAGCTGGTCAAGATCTTAAGTAACTTACCGGATCACGTATCTAAATAGAGAAACGTAGGATATGGTGTAGGAGGTTTTCTAAGTAAAATGTATGGGAAGGAAAATTGTGTTATGATGAACGAAGGATTAGCTGATTCTGATTATCTTTAAGACATGACTACGACTAAAACGACATTGTAAATCTAAGGAAGAATGACACTTCGTTGGATAGAATGCTGATAACGCATAGTCGGGTGTGCTTTATAGAGACAAAATATCAACTTTTATAAACGACCGTAGTGTAATTTTTATTTCCAATCATCAGAAAATTATAATTTTCAATGATCACAGAGTTGTGCCGAAACTGTGATTAATCCATCCTTAGTGTAGTTTGTTAAGTAAATTTGTTTTTAATTTTAGTTTTCTCTGTTGAGAAAGATATTTTATACTGACATTGCAAGAAATCAAACTACTCGGCTGCATAGTGCATTTATTCTATGGCATAGTGAATGAAAATCTGTAGCACGATCTGAAAGTCTTCTGTGTATTAACACATTTTACGACAAAAATAATATTTTTACTGAAACGCATAATGTTTATGTCTACATCATATTTTCAATGAAAATGACGCAAAAACATCTTTATAAAATGCACAACATTTTATATGAAATGAAGAATTTCACAAAAGTTTTAAAAGGCTTTCTCATATTTCTTTTTATATTACGATCCTGTAATATGATCATAAAACATAAATGCGTTGAGTGGAAAATTACTTTAGTTGTAAAACTAGAAGAAATATTTCGTCTATCTATCTATATCGTCACGCCTGCCTCCCATTGGGGTAGGCAGAAACTATGGAACGCCACATCCTTCGGTTCAAACATACCTCTTTCGCTTCCTCGACATTCATTAACCTCATCATGCATGCGCGTCGGTTATGGATACTTTTGATTTGGCCCTTTTTCAGTACGTCACCTATTTGGTCGGCGTACTTCCGCCTAGGGCGTCCCCTACCAACATTTCCATTCATTCTCGCACGATACACTCCTTTCGTATTTCTTCTTTCATCCATCCGTTCCAAATGTCCAAACCAACGCAACATTCCTTTGTCAATCTTTGTCACTACATCTTCTTTTAGACCACACTTCTCTCGTATCACACTGTTTTTCTCTTTATCTATCAGCCTTATTCCGCACGTACTCCTCAAAGCTCTCATCTCCACAGCATTGATTCTACTTTCATGCTTCTTCTGCCATACCCATGATTCACTACGTATGTACTATGTATGTATGTATGTATGTATGTATCACAAAATATATATAATGATTCACTTTATAAAATAAACTAACTAATATTATTAAATGATACACTATAGTGGACTCCTGAAGAAGGTTTAGGTGTAAAATTCACATTGGTGTAGTTGCGGCTTACAAACAAAATACAAATAAAATTTAGAAGAGATTATGCCATGGCCATGAGATTTATTGCCTATTCTTACTCGTGTTTCTAGCTATTGCATTGCGAACGAAATAAATAATGATAATTATATAATAATCACGCCAGTGGCTTCCTCCTTTCTTCTTCTCTATTTTTCCGTCCCCGTCAGGGTCCATATTTAGTCTATTATATACCTATGTTACATCATGTAAAACATATGCAGAACAATAAACCATTGAATTGAATTGAATTGAACGTAGTAGTAAATGTACGAGTAGAATCATTTAGTAATTAACTGAAATTTTGACGTTTCTAAGCGTCACTTTGACACACTTGGTACCGGCTCCGGTTAGGTAAGATACCTTTATATTAGAATAGTTCTAGTCGATCTAATTGCCGACTAGTGCCATTCTATGAGTGAAACTTTGGAATATGACAGGACTAGTGCCTTCAAACGGCCGTTTCATACCAATAGTACAGCTAAATGGACTTGAGCACAAATAAGTTGGCTTTTTTTAGCTACAGGTAGGCGATGAACTCAGGAATCTGTAATAAGTTAGAACTCTTAGCAAAAATAGCCAATAATAAGATCAAGTGAATGACTGAAATATCAGCTCTGAGTGCTCCTTGATCAGATGTTATTTGAATATAAATGTTATGTCGAGCAGATAAATGAATATTAATATGTGCAATTATTGTATTGCCTACTTAGAATATTAATTCTTGGCTGCGTTCATTAGTAACCTTGCCATCTTGTGAAAGGTTGTGGGTCAATCATACACGAAGAAAATAAATGGTTAATATATGTAATAGTACTTGACAGGTATAATACTACACATACACTACTCAAAATAAATATTTTTCGGAGATTTATCGTCTAATGCTAGACAGAAAAAGCACTTAACTGTACACGTCACTACTGAATCAAGTGAATAAACATCTTGACATGATATAATTTCATGGAACATCATTTCTTCATCATTAACTTGACGCAATAAGCTAAAGTTGAAATGGGCTAATGTACCTAATAAGTAAAGTGGAAAAACTAAAGTGATTGATTTAGCAAAGTTTGTGAGGGATAGGCGTAGCTATCTGTCGAACGATGATACAAGATAACTTTATTGGATCGCTAGCTGGTCAAGATCTTAAGTAACTTACCGGATCACGTATCTAAATAGAGAAACGTAGGATATGGTGTAGGAGGTTTTCTAAGTAAAATGTATGGGAAGGAAAATTGTGTTATGATGAACGAAGGATTAGCTGATTCTGATTATCTTTAAGACATGACTACGACTAAAACGACATTGTAAATCTAAGGAAGAATGACACTTCGTTGGATAGAATGCTGATAACGCATAGTCGGGTGTGCTTTATAGAGACAAAATATCAACTTTTATAAACGACCGTAGTGTAATTTTTATTTCCAATCATCAGAAAATTATAATTTTCAATGATCACAGAGTTGTGCCGAAACTGTGATTAATCCATCCTTAGTGTAGTTTGTTAAGTAAATTTGTTTTTAATTTTAGTTTTCTCTGTTGAGAAAGATATTTTATACTGACATTGCAAGAAATCAAACTACTCGGCTGCATAGTGCATTTATTCTATGGCATAGTGAATGAAAATCTGTAGCACGATCTGAAAGTCTTCTGTGTATTAACACATTTTACGACAAAAATAATATTTTTACTGAAACGCATAATGTTTATGTCTACATCATATTTTCAATGAAAATGACGCAAAAACATCTTTATGAAATGCACAACATTTTATATGAAATGAAGAATTTCACAAAAGTTTTAAAAGGCTTTCTCATATTTCTTTTTATATTACGATCCTGTAATATGATCATAAAACATAAATGCGTTGAGTGGAAAATTACTTTAGTTGTAAAACTAGAAGAAATATTTCGTCTATCTATCTATATCGTCACGCCTGCCTCCCATTGGGGTAGGCAGAAACTATGGAACGCCACATCCTTCGGTTCAAACATACCTCTTTCGCTTCCTCGACATTCATTAACCTCATCATGCATGCGCGTCGGTTATGGATACTTTTGATTTGGCCCTTTTTCAGTACGTCACCTATTTGGTCGGCGTACTTCCGCCTAGGGCGTCCCCTACCAACATTTCCATTCATTCTCGCACGATACACTCCTTTCGTATTTCTTCTTTCATCCATCCGTTCCAAATGTCCAAACCAACGCAACATTCCTTTGTCAATCTTTGTCACTACATCTTCTTTTAGACCACACTTCTCTCGTATCACACTGTTTTTCTCTTTATCTATCAGCCTTATTCCGCACGTACTCCTCAAAGCTCTCATCTCCACAGCATTGATTCTACTTTCATGCTTCTTCTGCCATACCCATGATTCACTACGTATGTACTATGTATGTATGTATGTATGTATGTATCACAAAATATATATAATGATTCACTTTATAAAATAAACTAACTAATATTATTAAATGATACACTATAGTGGACTCCTGAAGAAGGTTTAGGTGTAAAATTCACATTGGTGTAGTTGCGGCTTACAAACAAAATACAAATAAAATTTAGAAGAGATTATGCCATGGCCATGAGATTTATTGCCTATTCTTACTCGTGTTTCTAGCTATTGCATTGCGAACGAAATAAATAATGATAATTATATAATAATCACGCCAGTGGCTTCCTCCTTTCTTCTTCTCTATTTTTCCGTCCCCGTCAGGGTCCATATTTAGTCTATTATATACCTATGTTACATCATGTAAAACATATGCAGAACAATAAACCATTGAATTGAATTGAATTGAACGTAGTAGTAAATGTACGAGTAGAATCATTTAGTAATTAACTGAAATTTTGACGTTTCTAAGCGTCACTTTGTGGCCTAAATGAATACTTACATGATTTTGACTTTAACTACTTAATTATAGTCCAAAATAACCATTTTAAAGCATCGTATATTAAAATAATTAACTTTCAGAGCAAACTTATATTAAAAAAATCCACGTTAAAAGTTCAGTTTAGTGCGTTCCGTTTAAAAACGTTAATTAAGAGCAAAGCAAACCGACTTGGTTGCCGAGTGGGCCTGTTAGAATCAGTGGTTTTTTTATAATTTTAAATAATGATCTCTTTTCTGAATCAACGGGTTTTAATTTACGCAAAAGAGCCTCGGATTAAACTGATGTTTTCAATTATCGTTCCCATTAAAGGAGAGGTAAGAGGGTGTTTGTGGAGATTCATAAATTTTTATGTCCCAGAGACTGAAGATAAGCCACCTCATTACCGATGGTTTTTAATGTGATTGACTTTTTCGTCAATTTATTTGAAATAGAGTCTGTATAAAAGGTTTTTGGGCTTCCTTAAGAGTATTTAACAATGATTGTTCTAGCTTTCCGTAAGTGGATCACTTTCATTGAATTATGGCAGTCGTTTAACTGTCAGCTCTTTAATAATGTACGAGTATACATATATGCATACGAGTAGTTACATTGTAGCCTCCCACTTCTACCTACTTTGAACGGCAACAATGAAAATAGCAGATATTATTCTTAGATAGAGATTCTAGGAATATTTATCGAAAGACAATTGAACAAAAGGCTAACAAAAGTGCCTAGTTTGAGATACTACATCTTTACTACTGACTTCTAAAATAATTGTATATCTCACTAAGACAACAATGCCACAGTAATGATGTATAAAATAATAAAAGAAAGAAAATACAAATAAAATCTACGTTAGTTGCGCTGGGAACACGAGTTTTAGATGCATCAACTGCAACGCAACTTACAAACTTCCTCGGCATCTTCTCAAAATGACAGCTCTTGCGCTAAACAATAAATGTTGTGGCACGGGAGACAGTTCAACCATACATACCCATACCTAGACGTGAACAACCAATTATGTTTCACGGTGCCTAGCGGCGAGGTGACCGCTTAAAGCCACTACGGCCAACCGTCCAGTCATTTCGTGATTCATATACCAAGAGATTTAAAACTGTACGTTGTAGTAGTCAACATCTCAATTGATATAATAGATATGTTTCTTCAAAGAAAATCCCAAAACTGACATAAATTTCAATAACGGAAACATTAATTTGCCAATAGTTAATAACTGGATACTTAATATTCCTTAGGGCAAATAGGCGCCTGTTGACATCACTACAGCTACAAACTATGTTCGCAAGATTGTTAATATAAATAACTGTGGGCTCTTAGAAGTCCAATTGGGGCCTAATCCAAGATGAAATTTATTTACAAGACCTTGATAAGGGTCCAAGATTAAAACGCTTCCAGAATTACAAGTGTCGATTAAATGATGTCATCTGGTAACTTGTTTCTATTAGAATCGGATTTATAATTGATTAGTGCCATTAATTATGATATTTAAGGAGATTTGATTTTCTGTATACAGGGTGGCGCTACCATAGGGGCACTTTTTGAACAAAGGCATAGCGTACAACATTCTGAAGCCTTGTACCAAAAATCAATTAAATCGGTGCAGTAGTTTAGCCACAATATCGGTTTTAAGTTCCGCAATTTTTGCACTTGCTTTGAATTCCACAGAGCCGATACAAAACGGTCAACGACCTTACATTGCGCGCTGCGACTCGCTACGACGCGGGCGCCAACTCGACGCCGCGCGAGGATTCCCGCGTATCTTCGAGGACGCGCGAATGTTTTTTGTCAGGTTCACTTATGCACTTTATTGTAAAAAAAATAAAGTTTATTTTCAAGTGCGTTAATATAATCCTCTCCACTGCGCTCCGTTTTATCTGCGCTGAGCCTAACTTCGGATGACGTCAAGACGTCGCGTCGTAGCGAGTCGGGGCGTACAATGTAGGGTCGTTGACCGTTTTGTATCAGCTGTGTGGAATTCAAAGCATGTGCAAAAATTGCTGAACTTAAAATCGATATTGTGGCTAAACTACTGCACCGATTTAATTGATTTTTGGTACAAGGCTTCAGAATGTTGTACGCTATGCCTCTGTTCAACAAGTTCCCCTATGGTAGCGCCACCCTGTATAATCCAAGTGAACTTTAAGCTGACTAACTTAAATTTAGGAGACGTCGAAATTACCAACATCTTCAAGTTATGTCAACTGATATTATTTATTTCTATTAGCAAATAAATTAACTCGATTAATACGTTCAAATAATTTGTTCATAACCTTCTTCTTAAAAGTGTCACAAATTAACCCATCATTTTATATTTAAAATTTCTTTTAACATTTTCAGATTTATAGGAACACTAGACGTCGCCAGCGGCTTCGCCCGGGTCAATTATACATATAAACCTTCCTCATGAATCATTCTATCTATAAAAAAACCGCATTAAAATCCGTTGCGTAGTTTTTAAGATTTAAGCACACATAGGGACAGACAGGCAGAAGACAGACTTTGTTTTATACTATACAGTGATTAAGTGATTCTAAACAAAATCTACCCCTATTGTACCGTAGATTTCTATTAATATGGAGAGTGTCAAAATGCAATTTATTTCGTAAGGAATAAATTACACTGTAATTCACTCTATCCTTTGTAATAATAAAACTGGTGCAATAATATTGCATTCTAGTGTTATATTATAACACTTGCGTTTGAATGTTACACGGAACGAAATGTATTCAAAATTATACAGTTACGCTATAAGAGCACTTCCGGGGCTTTACGTAATAAACAAAAATGTAAGATCTACAAATAAATAAAATTACGTAAAGCATTTTTAATTCAGTCTCAATGGAGGCATTAGTCCGCTTCGTAAACGACAAAAAGATCAAATGTTTTGTGACAAAGCAAATTGTTCCATGCACGCTGCCATTATTTATGATGTTAGCCCTTTTGTAATTCGTTTCATCGAGAGCAAAATGTTTGTTTTCTATTACAAAAGAAATAAATATTAGCTATGCCTTTCCTGATATTTTCCTTGTCATGATTTCAGCTTCATAAGGTTTACACGGGTGTGCTATGTGCATGTACTTTTCCTTGTCATAATTTTAGCTGCAAAAATCCTGAACGTGTACATGTGCATGTGTTTACGCGTCTTGATACGCAGCACATTCAACTTTAAAACAGTGAGGGCGGGTTGACTACTGTATGATAAGTTATGGTTAACTTGGCAGATGATATGTTACAAATTTCGTTCTAATTTTTAAATTTATGTGTAATAGTAGCTAAACAGAGGTGGTGAATTTAGAAATTTGTATGCTAATAGACACTAGTAAATAATTAAGTATTCGAATTTCATTTATAATTCTTAAATACACAAATTATACAAACAGCATTACGCAAATCGTATATTTTGCTGAGATTATTTCAGCGAATTACGCTTGGATATTAGCTGAAACAATAGTGACGATTATATACTGAACAGATAACAAAATAGTTCGGTTTGATTCAAACAAAAAGTATTGTATCATGTGCCTTGTATTTGGTAAACGACAAGAAACTGCCGTCCTTCCAAATGAAACCTGGAGCGACCGGCTGTATAGGATTTGCTTCTTATGTACTTAAGTGCAGAATCTCAGCGTCTGCACAAGATTAATTTCACTTGGTACCGGTCTAGGCTCCGGTTAGGTAAGATACCTTTATATTAGAATAGTTGTAGTCCATCTAATTTCCGACTAGTGCCATTCTATGAGTGAAACTTTAGAAGATGACAGGACTAGTGTCTTTGGACCACCGTTTCATACCAGTAGTACCTACAGTTAAATAGACTTGTGCTCTAATAAGTTGGCTTTATTTATGTATAGGTAGGCGGTGAAATCAGGAATATGTAATAAGTAAGAGCTTTCAGCTATAAATAACCAGTAATACGATCTAGGGAATGATTGAAATATCTGTTCTGTCTGCGCCATGGTCAGAAGTTATTCGAATATAGATGTTATGTCGAACAGACGAATTAATAAGAATATGTGCAATTGTGGTATTGTCTACTTAGAATATTGACTGTATTAAGTTATTGGTGACATCTTGTGAAAGGTTGTGGGACAATCCGTACACGAGAGAAATAAATACATACATAATACATGCTATAGTACTTGGCAGGTACACAACTACATATACACTGGACAGTATCAATATCTTACGGTCATTTGTCGTCTAATGCCACTTAGAAGTAACACTTAACTGACTGTATACTAAGACACTGAATAAGTACAATAAACATCTTGATATGATAATTAATTTCATGGAATATCATTTCCTCATATTAACTTGACGCAAAAAGCTAAAGTGAGGATGGGCGAATATAATAAGTAAAGTGGTAAAACTAATGTGATTGATTTAGCAAAGTTTGTGAGGGATAGGCGTAGCTATCTGTCGAACAATGATACAAGATAACTTTATTGGATCGCTAGCTGGTCAGAATCTTAAGTAACTTACGGAGTCACGTATCTAAATGGGGAAACGTAGGAAATGGTGTGGGCGATTTTCTAAGAAAAATGTTTGGGAAGAAACATTGTGTGGAATAAAGAACGGAGGATTGGCTGATACGGATTATGTTTAAGAAAAATAACGGACTACGACTAAAATAAAATTTTAAATTTTAGAAAGAATAATACTTTGTTGGACGGAATCGGCTTTTTGTCGATTACAAACTTTCTAATTTTTACTTTTAACCCCTTGAGTGTCCTACGGTCACGGTGTGCCCATAAGAGAAATAGGCCGGTAGTGTCCTACGGGCACTGTGTGCCCATAAGGATTTGTGTGAACTTCACTCCGGTGTTGTGTGATTGGTGACATTAATAAACACGTACATCGACTAGTTACAGATTAACCAACATAATAACATAAATTTTTACCATATTTCCAAGCTTGCAACCGAGAAATATAATAAAATTGCTGATTTCGGTGCTCAGTTTTCTCCGTGCCGCCATATTACGTTGTAGCTATCAACTAAATTGAATTTGTGATTTTTCAAAAATGTATTCTCCACGCAAACGCTAAGTGATTGTATTAGTATTATATATCAAATTATTGACAATTTAGTGAAGTATATGTTTACATTTTTTTTGCCAAGTATAATAACATTTACAAAAAAAGTGTTAGTAATTTTTGTGATGAAATTTTCGGGCGTTGGCCGCTAGCCGTCCTCCATATTTTAAATGTTTATATGTAAGTATTTGTTTATTACTTTACTAAATATGTTTGTCACAAAGTTGTCTTAGAATCCATTGTTAAATAGACATTTCGTATTGTTTTTGCTATAAATTGGTATAAATATGTTTTGTTAGTGAGAAATGCTTTCCGTCGGATCGTCAAAATGGCGCAAATTTTTCGCGGCTATAAATAAATGGTTTTTGTGAAGTGATATCGGTGACCTGTGCTAAATTTATGTACATAACCGTCGCGTCATCTAGCCGAGTCAATATTAGTGCAATGAGGAAGTGAATTTCGTGATTAATTTATGTGTATTGTGGAAAAATGTTTCACATGGTGTAAGAAAAACAAAGTGACCTGTATTTATCAATTTTTTTCGACATGAAAATGATAAAGGTAAGCTATTTTATTATAACTTTCATATAGAGTAATTTCTGTACTGTATACGGTTTAAAATTAACGTCATATAATTACACCAAACACGAGAAAATTAAAGTTTTATAACCTGGGATTTTATTACATCCTCTGGCATTACATCCTCAAAATGGCTGGACACTACCGGAGAAAATGCATTTTGGAGCGGGGCATGCGAGGGGTTAAAATGGTAGGTAATCATACATTTCGGAAAGAGTGGAAATTAAACGTGTTAACATTTACATTTGATATGGGTTGCCTAATATACGAGATAGGGTACATTGTTGACGTCGGAAGTATCAGTCAACGTTGAACCAGATTAAAGCAAAACCATAATGCAAAATTTATCAAATTTAGATTTTAAAGTATTAGCAAATGTATATATATATAACAATAGCTAACAAAAAACAGTATTGCTGTTATTGTTATAATTATTTTGAGTATATTGGGGTCCTGATTATTTGTGGCTGAAAGATTTGTTTTGATTTTTATAGGCAATTCTCTGAGACCTTAATAAAGTAAATAACATTGAAAGTAAAATTTTTGTATATTTGTTGTACTAGGCTATGACTCTTGAAACCGCTTAATTAAATTATGTATGATATACATTACGTAACTTAGTATTGTGGATTCCATACTAAAGCCAAGTCGTATACTTTCCACATATAATTAAACGCTTTTAGTGCACAAATACCTAAGCTATTTATCATTCAGGTGAGTGTTTCGTGCGAATATTTTATTATTTAAATGTTATAGAAGTATTTCATAACTAAGAACCGTTTAAAGTTTATTAAGTTACGTAATAATTTCAAAAAATGATCGCATGCATAAAACCAATGGAAAAAATATCGTCCAGTCACTAAAAGGTTCATGAGTATATTTTAAAAATAAATGCCTCCAATAATTTATTTTTCCCTTGATCCTATGAGCTATGTGACGGTTGAACTATTTTCAGCAATAGAGAATAGCTAATAGTACTTGATTCAGCATGCAGCGTACAGCGTATAATTTAGTACGATGGGCCATAAAGTCCCGCCTTTTCGGCGTGCACATATAGTAGTAAGGCTACAGAATACAGATACGCGTGAGCTGTGCGTAGCTGAGCGGAAAGGGATGAGCTAAGCTGGCAATGAGGAAACAAGGGTACAAACTGAAGGTATTGGTGCAGTTTTTCTCCCACACTGCTCATCTTCCCAGCTTATATCTGGTAGTTGCACAGCGTAATAGCTGCGTAAACTGGCATGGCACAGTACACCTTTGTTTATCTTTACGCTCCTTTCTCGGCTCAGTTTTAGTATCGATAAAGGGAATTACTTACAAAATTGAGTTGTTTTTACTACATTCTTGTCTTCTAGGTCAGACTGACATAGCACTGCGTGTATACTCACCCATGTAAAGTAGTTTGCATACATTTGCAAGATGACAGGTTTGTTTCTACGGGTATACGTAAATTGTGGAGAATCTTCAGCACCGGATCACTTAGGAAATTGAATACTCTTTACGATTGTTAAGGTGAAATCAAATATTATGAGCTGAGTTTCAAATACTATATTTTTGTTGCCAATGATTCTAGTAAGATAGTTATTGGACAATGACACATCTATTTGATAAGTCATAGAAGAAAATATGTTTGAGAAATTCCAATAGAAATAATATTGGTCTATTTTCACTTATATTTGGTAATTACATGGTGTGACTGGGCGACCCAGCCTATTCAAGTCAAAGTGAGAACAGTATCATTAATTTCAGCAATTTGAAATCTGCCTAAAGCTTTACAATCAGACGAAAAATTTAAAGAATTCTTAAAGCAAAAACGGCTGTTCTGTTGCCAAACATGTCTTACTCAGAGATAAGCTTCGAGTTCGCTGATCCAATAACATTAGTTCACTTTTGTAAGCCTGGAAAAAAGCATGTTAGTGTCGAACGAAATTTCTCCTTTGAATAGTCACTACTTACCTGTTTATGGGTCCTCTATATACATCAGTCTACACATTACGGAAATATTTTCGTAGTGTTTAAAAAGAGATACAGTCACAACAAATCTGTGTTCGCTTTTTGTGTATAAACAGGGTTGGGTTGCGTTCCCTCGGGAATGTTCTTGCTTTCACAGCATTATTTTAGGCTTACTGTGAGAACTTTTCTGTGCCTCTTGTGCCGCCTTTATTCCGAGTCATGTCTTTGCAGTTGCGGAAATGTTCTTTGTTACTTAGTAGAATTCTCATTTATATATCCGCTGTTCTTTGCGATGGCTGAGTCAGTTGCTTATAACGTTACGGAGTAACGCTTGGAAAAACAAGTTCAAAGTAGTTTAAATCTATATGGAAATGCACGTCAGCTGGATCTAGGTTTGGCACTTTATTTATACCTAGTATATAAACATGGAAGGCAAGTGCTATGAAAACTATTATGTTATTTGAAAATTGCCGATAACTTGGAATGGTTATGTCATTTCATCTCAAATTGTCTGAGTTCTTTCTCTTTTGAAATAGCTACATAAATTGCATATTTTACTTCTAGTGGGACGATGCAATAATTAATTGAAGTGGTGGATATTAGAAACGGTAAAATATAAGTAATAATAGTCTTTTTTTCTGTGAATAGAGGTCGGTGTCAATAGTACAATTAGATTAAATTAGGTAGGTATTTAAAGAAGAATAAACGATCAATAAATTCATCAATAAATTAAAAGTAGCTTTGTAGTGTTTTAATGGCATAATGGTTTTATTGCTGTAATGTGTGTTTGCAATAAAATGCACGAGTAGACAGCATCAAAAAAAATGTTCAACCTATATTTTTGATTAGATAAACTTTTAAAAAATCTATCTATTTCATAAATTTCTGTACTACCGATGAGTAATTACTAAATAAATGTGAAGACCTTGGGTATATAGTTCGATAATACTAACTAATAAGTCCGTTGAAACTAATTGATCGAACTCACGATCTCTCTGAATTAGTCTGACTAATTGACAGCGCGTTAAAGCACTGTAATTCAATCGCAAATTCCAAAATACAAGTCTATTCATAGACAAATTTAAATATGATGGATATTAATCATCTGAAATATGAAAATACGTTTAGACGGGTTTAGTTAATGCTTGGCAACACAGAACAAAGACTTATATAATTGTAAGGCCGAGCTAGAAATCTTTATGTTCTCAATTTTCAATACAAAATCAGCCTTTATGACAAAAAATACAAAAATGAATTTCAAGATGGTGTCAAAAATGGTGTAGTTTATGCGTACGATCAAAAACTAGCTTACTCTCTAAAATAAACATTTAAATAAGTACACGAAATAAAAGTTTGTCTTTTTATATTTTATTATTAAAATATGAACTAAAAGTTTACACACAGACTAGCATAACATCAATGTTCCCATCGAGCAGCTAAAAAAAAAGAAAAACACCTTCCACTCCGAATTCCAACCGCGGCGCAGCATTTTAACAATTTTAGCAAGGTAACTAAGTTACTGAAATGTTTCAGACTTATTATTGTTCAAATACGAACAGAAAATGCAATAGCAAAACACAATGGAAGTCAGTATTTCAGAAACGACTATTCGTTACTTTTTAAACCTTTCATTTTTATTTAGAATCATTCGTTTAACACGGCGGTAATGTATTTCATTATCTATGCAGTTTCGTAGCTCTGTGGCACGAATGGTTATCCATTTTAGCATTCATCACTGTGTCGGTTTGTGTTGCAAGCTTCTGTGATCATTTGTCAACAGCGTTGTGACCATTCCCCTGTTTTGATACATGTGGAAAATTTACTTGATAATATTATATCATTGTCATCGCTGAAATGCTGCGGTCACTCATCCAAATGCGCTGTGTCTTGCTGAATAAATTCAGAGCTTGTTTGCTTGCTTTTATATGTGCCATGGTATTCCATGGAACATTTATGTCTCATATAGGCACTATTTTAAAGCACCAGACTGAGGTAGCTTTGCAAAATTTTGTATTTATTTGCTTTTTATATTTTTGTAACAACTTGTGTGTACAAAACATATCTCATTAATTATAGTTGAACGTAGTGAACAAATCGTCAAATTTTACGACAACAGTCCATTGTTATTCACGGTACAACGATATATCGCGGATGCGTGTCATGACGTATGCATAAAAAATCTTCAATCCTACTACGGTTGACTGAATTTTGGGTACCGATACTACTTGTAAACCTACTAACGATTGATTGTCTTGATAACAGACTTGAGTTCTTACCTACTTCCAGCAACCATTTTCCAAAAATTTATTCACACGGCGTGGCGGCATTAATAATAATCGCACATGATTAAGGTTGAACGTTCCTTCTCAGTCAGAATTTCAACACCATGCCTAGAATAGTGTTTTTTGTACTGTAGAATATTTTACGACCAGAAGCAACATTCGTAAAAATCAAACCGATGAAAATCTATCAACCAATGATACAGTTTTTTGTCCTTTGGACGTATCCATAACACTTCCCAGAGGAATAGTTAGGTGATTAAACCCTTTACACTTTCACTCCAGCCTATGCCTCTATTACAAGCTTCGTTAACGAAAAAAGTGGCTGCCAGTTGTTGTGGAAACTTACAATCCAACAAGCCTTTTTGCTTAACTACAATATGGGACCCTACGATCGTTCTAACAGATTAAAGGTTTGGTCGGGACGCGAGTAGCGCCTATACACATTTTTGTTTACTTTCGTGTACATGAGGATTGTAGCAATTGCCTTGATTATATACTCAGCATCTCGTTTGGTCTTCGTCGCTTTATTCCGTCAATTGAATATTTGCTCCGATGAGCGTATTGAGTGTCATATATTATAATATATAATTGACAAAGGAACACGTTTTCTTGGATGTTTTTGTGTTTCATGCTTATTGATAACTAGAGAATGCTCGCGGCTACGCCCATTTGTTATTTACCCGTTTTGCCCGATCCCCTGAGAATTTCGGGAAATCCCTTCTTAGTGCACCCCTACGGTCTCCAAGGAACATACATGCCAAATTTCAGCTTCCTGCGCCTAATAGTTTCAGCTATAGCGTGTCTGTCAGTCAGTCAGTAACGCAAGGATTTTATATATTAAGATAATGAAAAGGAATAAAGATGAACATTTTGTGAGATTGCTAACGCGTCAATGATACAATTATGATTGCTACTGTTCTTTCATCTATGACTCAATCCTAGAACCTTGATATATAGTAAAACGAAATTTACAATTTAAGTTATTGAAAATATAACAATGCAAGTTCTAAGTATAGTTTTTGTACCGAGAAAATCATACGGATATGCATTCAAGTTCATTTTTTTTTTCTTATTTAGACCAACCCGACTTCTCACAAAAGTAATATTTATGTAGTGTAACAATATTACGTTCTTTCAGCAAAACATTATATCCTTCGCATCCTCTAAATTCTGTCATTTTTGGGTAATCTCTGATATTCGTAGCAGATAGCCCGTTCAGATTAATTACTGCCGTAGCAACACAGAACGTAGGGGAAGGTGGGGTAAGACGGGGAAATGAGGTAAGATGGGGACCATAGAAAAATAGATAATGCAGTGTTGAAGAAGAAAATTTATTTTAACTCCATCTAATTGTATTTGGCAGTACTTGTTAGTGTCACTAAAAGTTTGGCCGGAGGAGTGCACGTTTCTACTTGGTAAGTATTTTTTATTTATTTTAAGTGCTTTTATCTAACTATTGCCGTATATGAAGTGCGTGACTGTTCGTAATATATGTAATACAAGATGCGTGGCATATTTTTTTGTCAATGTTTGTTTGTTTTACTATTCGAAACACATTAATTCGTGCCGGTTTGTTTTGCTTTATAACCTCAAAAAAATTAATACATCTTGTAAGTCCAGCTTGGGAAAGATGGAGTACCTACCCCATCTTACCCGCTGACTTGTTATTGTTTTTGGATTAAGATATAATTCAAAATTATCGTATATAATTATTTTGTATAGATCATGGTTCGAAATTATAAAAATAAAACTGATAGAGGAGGGTGGAGTGAAGAACAAATTAAATTAGCCATTCAAGAAGTTTTGGATGGAAAAAAGGGTTACAAATTGGCCAGCAAGACTTATAATGTCCCTCAAACAACATCATCTGCTGGACTAGGCCTCTCCTTTGAAAGGAGGAAATGGCCTACTATACCACGCTGGCCAAACGGGTTGGTATAGGGTTTGTATCAAATTTTCCTTCTCTTACAGTGCTGTTCTCTGCATAATATGCTCCCTCAGTCGGCTCTTAAGACACCCATGGGATGATATGGGGTGGTGACATTCCGTATTCTTAATCCGTCACCACACGGCCAACGGATGGAACACGGATTTTCTTAAGATGGTTTCAGAAGTTTGTGATACTCACCTACGCTTCTAAAACCAACCCAGTTATGCTGATTTTAAATGGTCATGCCTCTCACACCCAAAATTTGCAGTTAATCGATGAAGCACGTAACTACGGTGTGACAATATCAAGTGGCTGAACTATTCGCAATTCCAAGTGGCTGAACTATTCGGGCAAGCGTTTGTTCGGGCAGCGACAATGCTAAATGCAATTAATGAATTTAAAGCATGTGGGATCTGGCCTTATAATGCACAGATTTTTACTGAAGATGACTTCATTGCTGCAGAGGCCACCGAAATCGAATTGAACGATGAAAAGGAACCCGAAGCTGATACAACTCCAACACCATCGATAGCAGTAGTCTCACAACAAGCACTGATAGTTCCACCAACAGTAACATCGTCAGCTCCTGATACTCAAACGGCCACCTGCACCGCCTTAAAGAGGTGGACTGTGTGAGGTAGAGTGTTTGCCAAAGAATTTAATTTCTTAGCAAACACTTTACCTCAACCAACTGCTACAACCTCATATCTAGTACAGCAGGCAACAGTTAATGATTCTTTGAATAATGCAGCATTCCATCTGGTTAGACCGAAACAGTTAATGCCTTATCCACGAACCGCCGAAAAAAGACCAAGACAAGTTTGAAGACGAGGAAAAACAGCTATTATCGCCGATCCTCCATATAAAACAGAATTAGAAGAAAGACAAAACAGTAAGAAACCAAAACCAAATGTAACAAACAAAAAGAAAATGAAAAAAACAATTAAGAGATCTCAAAAAATCAAGAAAGCTGAGGAAGAAGCTCAGACATCAGAAGAACAAGATACAGAGTGTCTGTACTGCCACGAATTGTAGAATAGAGTCTACTGAAGGATGGATTACTTGCCAGACTTGCGGTAAGTGGGTGGATTGTGGCTGTGCAGGAGTGGAAGATAACGATGACGAAGCTGTCCATATCTGCCCGGTTTGTGAAGATGATGACGTTTAAATATTCTCTACCCCATCTTACCCAAGGGGGTACCCCGTCTTGCCTTATAGGTGGGGCAAGATGGGAAGATTTTGTAATTTTTTTAAAGTCTATATTTCTATGAGAAGAATTATATTTTTTTGTTTTGACTGATTAGAATTAAAGGAAGAAAGCCTGATTGTTTTCTTAATAAAAGTTCCTACATTGTGCAATTAAAACGGTGGGTTTTGTTAATAAAAAACCTTAAAGTCCCCGTCTTACCCCACCTTCCCTTACAATAAACTCGCATCGTGCCATACGTAACTAATCCACATAAGCCTGGTAAAGGTCACATTGGATGCTTAGTACACATACTGCCGCATACTATGCGCTCAACGCAACGCATATCATCGTCCATTGTTTCAAATCCTATGCATTATCACACAACTGTTCACAATGTATCTATGTATGTATATGTATACCATGAAATGTCAACGTCATCAACATTTGTAACAGTGTACAGTGGCTCTTTCATAACATTTCTATTTAGTTATTGTTACCTAATAACTTTCCTATTAGAAATGTTTTCAACAATAAATTGGATTTGATTACACGGTGGTTGAAGTTGTCATCACTCAGAAAATACTTCAATGCCATTTTTGGCACTAGCAGCATTGATTAAGGGTTTAGTGATAATATGTATGAGTATTACTTTTTGCTACACAAATCGTCGCTTAACATGAGATTTTTAAACATTCATGGGCCTCTGGTTGTTAAAGTTCTGAATGACTTGATTATTTTTAAATAATGATTTTTTTTTACACTTCCTGCATTTTTAATGCAAAGGCGGACTTAATGCTATATAGCATTTTCTGCCAGTCAACCTTAGGGTGGTGCAGAGATGATTGTGGCAGGTGTATAAACTACAAAGATTGAAATAGTAATCCAACATTATACTACTTTTTATATTATATATAAATATTATGTTAATACATACATATTATATAAATAATACATACCTATAAATAATATATAAAATGAATATATACATACGTATATTTAATACACAGTGTAACGAATGTAAGAGATGATGTTTCTATGGTCTTTCAAGTGACAGTTTGATGTAATACTGGCGCACCTTAGTCCTAAACGTGAAACGATTCGTCGCCATCCTAATCTCGAGAGAGAGCGCATTCCAGAGAAGTACAGATTGTACAATGAAAGAAGAATGTACAAGGCTTGAGCTATGAGAAGGACACGAAAGAAGAGAATTATTAGAAGACCGAAGATTTCTGTCATGGTTGGAGCAGCGGTATTGAAAGTAAGGAGCTAGGTAGCTGGGGCTATTAGATGAATGAAGAAAAGTGAAAAGAGTGGTCAACGCGCGCATATTACGACGCTGACGTATAGGTAACCATGACAGCTGTTTACGATATGAGCAAACATGGTCATATTTACGGAGATTGAAAATGAACCGAATGCAATTGTTGAGAAGTCGGTCAAGTTAATTGAGTAGATCTGCATTCAGGTCGAGATAACACACATCACCATAGTCGATTATAGGAAAAACCAAGGTCTGCACAAGCATTGTCTTCGTCTTGACAGGAAGGAAATTCTTCAGGCGATAGAGAGAACGCAGGACACCGGTAACCTTTTGGCAAACGCTTGTAATCTGGGGTTGCTAGCTAAGTGTAGCGTCGATGTGTAAACCGAGATCTTTAACGGAAGAACTCAGAGGTATATTGGTTCCATTAAATGTTACCGGTGGAAGCGATGCCAAGTCCAGCCTGTTTATAATTCTAGAGCTTCCAATGATGATAGCTTGGCATTTCACAGGATTGACGCATAAGCCGTACCTCTCGGACCAATCGCGAATTCTTGCCAAGTCCCGGTTCACATTATCGATCGCATCCGGCAGATCCTCAGCTTTAGCCTGCAAGTAAAGTTGTAGGTCATCAGCGTACAAATGATACAAACACTGAAGATCAAGGGTAGTGAGATTTATAAACAGAGAAAATAAAAGAGGAGAGAGTATGCCACCTTGTGGAACACCAGCCTCAAGGTCTCGCCAACTCGATGTAGCCTCATCAACTCTGACAGACTGCTGACGTCCATGAAGATATGAAGAGAACCATTCCAGTGCTTCGGAGGAGATCATAAGATAGGATAGGATGGATAGTAGGATATCGTGACTGACGGTGTTGAAGGCGTTTGATCCTAGTGTCCTCCACACCCGCCCTCACATCGCCAGTCACTTTGAGCATAGCTGAGACTGTGCTATGCCCAGGTCTGAAGCCGGACTGATAGGGACTGAGGACATTGTGTTCATACACAAACTGGGACAGCTGCTTATGAACACAAGCCTCAAGGACTTTGGAAAGGAAAGGGAGGATGGAAATGGGCCGGAAGTGACTAGGAGTGACAGGATTAGTGACTTTGGGCAGTGGCCGAACATATGCTTTCCGCCAAATTTCAGGGAATTGCCCAGAGTCAAGGGAATGGTTTATTATGTGGGTAATAGCAGGGAGGAGGTGGTCCAGGATGGTGATAATCATAAAGCGGCTGACTTCATCGCAACCAACCGCTTTAGATTTGATTGAAAGGATAATCTTTTTGATCTCAGCCTCAGCAACTGGAGAAAAGCGAAAAGGAGTTATGCTTGGGCGAGCTAAGCTATCTATGTAGTCCACCGTGCGACTCATAGTCTGATGATCAAACTTTGGAGTGGAGACAAAATAAATGTTAATGTCGTCAAGACTAAGCGCCGGCGGTTGATCCACACGGCTAACCCTACCGATACCCAGAGTCCTTAGGAACTTCCAGATATCGGTAGGGGAAGAGGAGGAAATGTTGTTGAAAATGTGGCTTCGTTTAGCATTTCGTATCATTTGATTACAACGGTTCCTAGCAACTTTGTAGAGAACCCAATTTTCATCACAACGATCCCGCTTGAACATGCGGAAAGCTCGGTCCCTGCGCCTCATCGCCATCTGAATCCCACGTGTCAACCAAGGTGCGGGCGGTCGCTTCAATTTGATTCGCCTTACTGGGGCATGAACATCGTATAAGTTGATTACGACATCGTTGAACACTTTCAATTTCATATCAACTGTAGCAGCTACCTCAAGAGGTACCTAATCAATTTTTGACGCATCCGTATGCAGATTATCGGTGTTCATACGTGCAAAGCAACGCCTGTACAGTACTTTGGGTTGGGGTTTAGGAGGCTTGAGGACATAGGAAATGTAGATCAGGTCATGATGGGAGAAACCAGGAGCAGGATGTTGACCGTGAGAGGAAACGAGGGAAGGAGCCGAGGTGAGAATCAAATCCAACCATGTGTCTTCACTGTTGGTATTATGATGTGTTGCATTCAGAGGTAAAATGTGAAGGCTAACAGATTCAACAATGGAGTGGAGTTTTCGGGAACGATGGGAGTTTGGGAGCAGGAGATCGGTATTAAGATCACCCATGATGACGTGATGCTCGTACTCAGACCCTAAAGATTCTAGAACCAATTCCAAATCGGTGAAATAATCGACATTAGGGGGACAGTAAATTACGCCAAGAACGGTCCGCGCTCCTTTGACACAAACCTCAAGGCAAAGACATTCAGCAGCGATGGAAGAAGAAGAAGCTATAATTTTATAGGGGAAGTCACTGCGTAAGTAAATGGCAACACCACCACCCCTCTTTATTTATTATAGCAGTCGATTCTAAAAATAAGATTACGTTCCTCCAATTAATAATCTAAAGGCAGGTTGGATGCGGGCCTGATTCAGGCCACTTTGTCATAACCAAGTTCGGAGGCAATATTCAAATTGTGAATTTTTGTTTAATTTATTCATCAGTGACACGTTATACTTATTTGTTTGAGTATTAATTGTAACTAAATGAAATCCCCTGTAAAAAATAAAGGCACAAAGAAACTTATTTCTAAATTTAATTCCACGAACAATATTAATTTACACTCCACAACACACTAATTAAAATCACGAAATATTTACCATATTTTTACCTTTTTCATTGTACAAAATACAACTCCCGCAATAGGACTAAATCCTGTGTCGCTGGGGACTTACAAACAAACAACTAACGGACACAATAAATACACAGACTCGAAACAACAATTTATGAATCACTCAAAGTGTTGTCTCGTGTGAGGATCGAACCAACAACACTCGGCGCAGTGTCAAGCGGCAAGGCGGCCGCTTAAACAACTGCGCCAACTGAGCAGGATAGTCAGTTGAAGGAACATGTTAAATATAGTTATACGTAGGTCGTCGTGGCGGGCCCGGGTTCACCTAATTGCCGTCAGACGGGACACGGCATGTCATTACATGAACATAGAATTAAACCCTTCCTCTATGAAATTTCCATGTAATTGTTATTAATTTCCATGTAATCATGAAATTCGATATATAGCCCACACAGCCCCGCAAGAAACCACACAACACTGACAAATCAAAGTATGTCCTACTTCTTAAAGAGAAACTTACCCTTACGGCCACGCCGCCGGTACTGGGTGACACTGAACAGATCGACGATCAGGTATGTATACTGACGCAGTCGATACTAGACAGCTATTATGCAGCTTGCCCGGAAACCACTCCGCCTTCAACCCGGGGAAACAACCCTGGTGGGGCGCTGCGCTTGAACGTAAGCGCAAGAAGGTAAGAAGGGCTTTAAACAGGGCAATGAACACAAGCGCAGACGAAGATTGAGACACTTACAAAGCGGCCAAATCAAGCTACAAGAAATGCCTCAGATTCAGACGTACCATGGGATGGAGGAAATTCTGTGGGAGCATTGAATCTTGCCAACAAGCAAACCGGGTAAGGAAATTACTGGCTCAGCAACCAACGGTTGCAACAGGTACTCCTCGTAAACCGGATAACACACACACCACATCGGAGGAGGAGACAAGACGCGTCCTACTCGAAACACACTTCCCAGGCTGCGTCTTCACCCCGGTAATAACGTGGCACGATATACCATAAACAGTGGCGACCGAACACGAATGGAGACACGCAAACAACGTGGTCACAGAAGAAAACTCCGATGGGCCATCGATAGCTTCCACCCCTTCAAAGCAGCCGGACTGGATGGCATCTTCCCAGGGTTATTACAATGGGGAGGGGAACCTGTCCTTAAAAGGCTCCTGGCAATCATGAGGGCTAGCCTGGCCCTCAAATATGTACCGAAGAGATAGAGGGGAGTCAAACTAATCTTCATACCAAAACCAGGCAAAACAGACTATACCCATGCAAAGTCCTTTAGACCAATAAGCCTGACCTCCTTCATGCTTAAAGCCATGGAAAGACTTTGCGAGAGGGAACTAAGAAGTGGGGCTCTTAAGCACCAACCCTTACATGCCAACCAACATGCATACAACTCAAGGAAATCGACGGAATCGGCCTTACATTAGGTCGTGAACCAGATAGAAGCTGCTATACAACAAAAAAGCATCTGCCTGGGCACCTTCATCGACATAGAAGGAGCCTTCGACAAGACAAACTTTTCCTGCATAAGCAACGCCCTAGCCAGGCATGGTGTGGATCAGATGCTCATACAGTGGATCCAAAACATGCTCAGCAAAAGGGTAGTGCGCCTGCACGGCGACGCTCAGACAGCCATGATAACTAAAGGGTGCCCGCTATTGTGGAACTTAGTCATCAATGAACTCATAGACAAACTCAACGCGAGATACTTCTACACAACAGGTTATGCAAATGATCTAACCATACTCACGTCAGGTAAGGTAACCAGTACAGTGTACGACCTAACCCAACAAGCCCTACGCATAGTAGAGTGGTGGTGTAATAAGTACGAATTATCTGTAAACCCTACCAAGACCGAACTAGTTATGTTCACACACAAACGCGCACTGGGTACTTACCGACTGCCCAGGTTATTTGATACAGAGCTTAAGCTGTCTACCGAGGTCAAGTACCTGGGTGTCACTCTCGACAGCAAATTGACATGGAACTGCCTCATGGAAAATAAGCTCAATAAAGCCAGCATCATCTTCTGGCAGTGCAAGAAGATGATAGGTAAACGCTGGGGCCTATCCCCCAAAATTGTCTTATGGCTCTATAAGACAATAATACGTCCGATGGTAAGCTACGGCGCAGTAGTGTGGTGGCCTCGGACCAACCTAATAACGCCCGCCAACAAGCTTCAGAGGCTTCAAAGACTTGCATGCCTAGCGGCCACGGGCTGTATGAAAACAACGCCAACAGCGGCACTTGAAGTGTTGCTGGACCTGCCTCCATTGCACCTGTTCATACAACAGGAAGCAACGATGTCGGCAGTCCGGCTAAGAGCTCTGAAGCTCTGGAAAGACACTAACACACCGCACACAAACAACTTAAATACACTCTTCAAAAAAGTTCCGATCACACAAGCCATTGGCGACCGTATACCGAAACAATTTGTTTTCGACAAGAAATACAAAATCCAACTGTACGAGGACCTACACGAAGGAGCAGTTAACCACAACGAGCTCACGATCTTCACAGATGGGTCTAAAACGGATACAGGTACGGGTTCAGGAGTATTCTCCGAGAACCTAAACATCAACATCGCAGCACCGCTGGGAGCCTACAACATGGTCTACCAGGCCGAATGTTTTGGCATAATCCTAGCTGCCACAGCAATCATGGCACGTGAGGTAAGCGAACGATCTATTTGGATCCTCTCAGATAGTAAGGCTGTCCTCTCAGCCCTCAAAAGCCATACTATCACCTCGGCATTCACGCTTGAATGCCACCAGAATCTAACTGAGGTAGGTAAACTAAACAAATTAACACTGCAATGGATCAAGGGCCACAGTGGCTCAAGAGGGAATGACGCAGCCGACGTACTTGCCAGAAGAGGGGCCACTTTAGAGGTGGTGGGACCTGAGCCCATTATTCCCCTTCCTGCTGGTTTTTATCGCAACCTGGTAAGAAATAGGACCAGGACCCAACACAAACAGTCCTGGATTGGTATTGAAACATGTAGGCAGGCAGGAGGCTCTTCCCGCAGTAGACGGTAAGATAGCCAAACAAATCCTCCGGCTGTCCAAACAACAACTGTGGACAGTCACGGCCGCCTACACAGGACACGAATCCTTTAATAAACACCTATTTACTATAAATATCACCTACAGCCCGCTGTGCAGGGCCTGTATGGCAGCAGACGAGACGGCAGCCCACCTGCTCCTCGACTGCCCTGAGGTCGCACAGTACAGGCAGCAGTACCTGACGAAAAACAGCACCCTGAGGGAAGCCGTGGGCCACATCAAGAGTCTGCTGGCCTTCCTCGAAGAGCTGGGGTGGCTGGAATGACGACACCATTCCCACCCGCACGCAAAATACACGCCAAGACGTGGAGTTGCGGAAACAGCCTGTGCCATCAAGTATCAAGTAAGGATCTCTCCTTGCTTGTTGTCAGACAAACGTTCTCTACCAATGATAAAAGTATTAAATATTTTAGGACATAGAAATGCCGTGTGGTTGACGGCATAGAATACAAATGTCACCACCCCCTATCTTCCCGTGGGTGTCGTAAGAGGCGACTAAGGGATAACACGATGCAAATACCATCTTTGCGTAGAGACGGAAAACTCGACATCAAACCCTATACGACTGCCTCGCTGGTCTCGCGGCATAAATGTGCGCGTGGGATCGGGAGGTCCCGGGTTCGATTCCTGGGCCGAGCAGTGTTATTGGGTTTTTCTGTCACGAAATTCTCAGTAGCAGCACGAAGTCTGGAAATGTGCCCGGTACGGCAATGGGCTCGCCCCTTATTACGTAGGACTAAAGTATATCTGGAAAAAGTGGGTGTAGAAATACACCTCTGCCTACCCCTTCGGGGATAAAAGGCGTGACGATATGTATGTATGTAAATATACTAGTACAAAATAAATATATATATAAATCATTAAAATACATCATAATTAAGCAACAATCCCATACAAGCAAAGTGGATTACAAGCGCAGCATCGCTTTAAATTGCCGTTATATTATAGGTATTTACTGTAATCCCTAAATAATTAAGAGCTGCCAAAATATGAGCATGTAATATAATTTCATTTTGTATTCAAATATTATTATAAATTACTAGCTGACCCGATCGCCTTTTTAAGAGTTTTTATTTAACTCCCTTTTTTCCAAGCCCCTTTTCCAAAGTTACCATTAACTTAGCGTTTAATGTCTTATCATTTCAGAGTCTATAAATTATGAACAAACAAACATAGATTTTTATATAATATTGAATTCCCCATTCCTTAAAATATCGGAGACGATACCCATATCGACTTTAAAAAAAATCCGTCCGCCATCTTTGATCACAAAATAGATATAGTTGATTGAATTAGGCGTTACTTGGCGGAACTCCATCGTAACCTATTGGAAGGAAAGAGGAACCCACCACGCACCCTTGGTTTGACCACCCCAACTATTGCAATAGAAAAAGGTTGACAATACCGAACTCCTCTAAAAGGATAAGGGATATGGGAATGGTATGGGTTCCAGGAAGAAACCTGACTTGCAGTATCCCGCTGTATGCGCCGACTATTCCTCTATATATAGTCGGCGCATACAGCGAGATATAGCGGCGTATAGATATGCGAACAATTTAATCAACGTGCACAATATGACATTTTGTATGACGTGACAGTACTGTCAGATATGCGATAGCACATGCGCAGCACTCAATTATCAGCGCATGCTTTCTTACTTCCAAGAGGTAAATTTGTGCTGTACAAACTTCTACCCTCCCTACAATCCCTCCCAGTTTAATTTTTATAACTTATGGTAGCCTATGTCCGTCTCCATGGTCCAATATATGTATCTCTATATTAAAAGACTTCAGGTCCGGAAACCTGTCAAAACTGCCATCAAACAAAGAAGTATATAAACGCGCACGCGAATTTGAACTTTATGCAGCGGTAATAAATTACAAATTGACTCTCCATTTTATTTAGAAAACGATTGTATAGGAAATAGAAAAGGACTGTTTTGAGGATTTTCCCGGCAATTATTCGATTTTTTTTTCAAATTTTAAACCTTCCCTAGACCTCCACGAACATTTCAAAACCAAGATAAGATAAATCCGTTCAGCCGTTCTCGAGTTTTAGCGAGACTAACGAACAGCAATTCATCTTTATATATATAGATTATTATATTCTACCACATACACACATCACCATCTAATCCCAAGCTAAGCAGAGCTTGTGTTATGGGTACTAAATAATGGATAAATATACATATATACTATTTTTTTTGTAAATAAGTACATATATATTATACACAGAAACACCCAGACCAAGACAAACATCCATGTTCATGCACACAAATGTTTGACTTGAGCGGGAATCGAACCAGCGACCTTCGGCGTAGCAGTCGCTTTCACTCCCACTGCGCCAACCGGTCGTCATTCAAATATTTTCAATAACTACTCGTTAAAATATTTGAATATAATGTACAAAACGATCATTATAATTTAGCGAAAATAAAACGAACCATGAAATAAAATATAGTTAATTTAAATTATTTAGTCATGTGACACCAGGAAATACTTTATTTACTAACTAGGTGTTCCCCGTGGCTTCACTGGAGTTTAATATCAGTATCTCGACAACAGCGCCACCTATTTATTTCAGTAAGAGTTCCATTACAATCGGTTCAGGCTTTCCAAAGATTACCCTAGGAAAACAGATAGACAGTAGGATAAAATCTTTATTTATAGGTGTGTATAAATAACTTCAAATATAAGTAAAATCTCTATGAATTTAGTTTTTCCATTTTGTATATCAAGCATTATTAAGCAGTTGCGGGCGACACATTAGTAAGACCAAGCAAATTTATGAATTTTTCGCTGCTAGCTTTTTAATGGGACATAATTACATAATGTTCCTTTACAGCGATAGCCCAGTGGAGATACCAACAGACTGCCATGCAGAGGGTATCGGGTTCGATTCCACGGCACGCGCCAATGAATTTTTCGGAGTTATGTATGTGCGTATTAAATTGTTAACTATCGCTTGTCCCGTGCTTCAGAGAGCACGTTAAGCCGTCGGTCCCGGTTGTCATGAAGATCTTTGACAGTCGTTATAGGGCGTCAGTACCTTCTAAATAAACTGACACTAGTCTAAACCATGGAATATCGCTATCCCTTCGGGTTGCGGAGGTCAGACAGGCAGTCGCTCTGTGGGAAAGCTAATATTCAGCCAAATCCGATTAGACTAGTAAGCGGCCCCAAGATTGAAACTGGAATAACGCTAAGAGAATGTTGAATTACATAATGTACCATTAACTTCTTTACTAACAACGCACTCTTATAGGGATTTGACGTGTAATTTTTAACAGATAGGCAAAGTTAAGTAAGGTATTTAGGGATCACCACTAGAATGTGTGACCGCTTGTTGTGACAGAGCGTTATCGTGCTTCGGAAGCCATGTCACGTCCGCGTGAGTCTCAGTTTTTGTAGGAGAACGAGAATTGTTAGGTCATGACGGGGACTTTCAGGCTGTCGATAAAATGCGACATAACTCAGTATAATATAAATACGATAGCGTAAGTCTTACAATAGGGTATTTGACTAAAAAAATCTAATTAGTCCGTCAGTAAGATTATCGAAAAATATTGGACACATATTTTTTCTTAAGTCACGTAAACAAAAAATGAAGACTACAAACTTCGCTGAAAACTCGTGTAACGTCACTTGCCAGTACACTTTTTACTGGCAAGTGACGTTACAAGCCCCCACTCCTACACGTTTCTCCATCTTTGATGCGTTTTATCTTCGTAATTTTTTATTGATTTGATAAAACAAAAAATACGTGTCCAATATTTTTCGATAATCTAAATGACGGACTAATTCGATTTTTTTAGTCAAATACCCTATTTATACTTTTTCGCAACGTCAAGGGATATATCCTAGATTTTGTTTCATTATATTAGGGATATTTGTTACAACAACTCAGCTCAGTATTAACTCAGAGTTTCAGAAGTTATTTAGAAAACCATTTTGCGGCGGTATTCGGTATCTAAATTATTGATAAAAGTCGGCCCAAACTAAATTACTATACTTACTCTAATTAATATAGCACCGTTCGTATTGAAATCCGGACTTCGTGAAACTGACCAGATTTCGGGAAATAGTTTGCAGATTAATATACCTGCCTCCGTGTTCTAGTGGATAGAGTAAGCGTCTGCTGATCGGAGGTCACAGGTTCGATTCCCTGGTCGAGCAGTGTTACTAATGTTTCCGAATTCTCAGTAGCAGCTCGGAGTCTGGCAATGTGCCCGGTATCAGCAATAGGCTCGCGCTATTACGTGGGACCTTAAAAAGCATGGCGAAATGTGGGTGTATATGACCATCTGCCTACCCCTTCGGGGATACAGGCGTGAGTCTATAAATAAAATAAATTTATATATCTTGATCGTAGATAGAAACAACTTTATTGATCTTATACTTAACCTTTGTAAGACTGAATGGTTCTGTTGTTTTAGAGATAGTGATATTAAGGCTACAAGACATCACGGCTGTCATGAAGATCTTTGAATATCGTTCTTAATCGTTAAGGTTTATGACTATAAACCTTGAATATATTTGCACTGGTTTAAGCCTGGGATATCGCTATTTCTATGGACTGCGGACGGCTGCCGGGATAAAGCTAGGACGATGCTGATAAGTCAAACACGCAGAAGAACGCGCAAGCATACACTCACACGCACATACGCACGCACGATGGACATCTAGGCCAGTTTGTTTTTCAGCAGATGTATATTTCCCAAGGGGTTCAGCAAATAGGGTAAAATAAATGCACTTAAGTGGAGACAGGGACACACGCATTACTCATAAGCCATAATAAAGTACTTATGTAATAGACTAAGACATTCTATGGCGGTTACAAATAGACCATTACATAATTTCCCATGGGCGTTACGACGTCTATACCGGAATGTTATGGGGTTGGATAACAGGTTTCAAAATTGTCCATAATAATTACCATCAATCAATGAATACGGTAATTTAGTGTCGAATATAAACCTTTTGTAAACGTGCACTATTAGATATTGGGCATCCGATGAAGCTATAATAATAATCATTAAGTGTAGGGTAGATCCGTTCATGGTTGGCAACCTTGGTTTTATGAAGGTTCTATAGGTCGCTCTCTTTACTTTTCTGTATCGTGTGAAACCTATGCTTTGACATTATTTTACATCTATACATATACTATTCATATGGTAATGTAACTTTTGACCTGAGTCCAATATTGATTCATCAATTTTTTAATATTTTTCAGCATACGATTATCATTAAGCGTTAATATATGACGCTGATACACTTGAGCATTCACCTGTAATGAGCATTCTCGCGAATGTTACAAAACAAATGAGTGTGTTTTAGCGAGCATTCTCACGAACATTCGGGCGAGCCTTAGAATAAAGATAATACATAGAATTTGCGCTTCAATGGCGGTTAAACCCAATATATATTTACTTCCCTTTGACTTATGATTTTAATCTAGGGAAAAATCTTCGTAGTTTGTCACTAATTTTAACTTGACTAGTGATGCGCTTATTCAGAATAAATATCGATAAAATATCGATAATGTTTACAATAGATTCTTAGATTTGGTTTACTTAGAATTCATTTCAATAGAATAATAATAATAATAATTTATTTCCAAACAACTTAACCTAATTACAACTTTGTGCGTAATCGGATAATTACGAATAATTTGCATATGGCTAAGTACATTGATGATTTGTGCAACTGAGTTTAAACTAGGAGTAATTCCTGTATTATAAACACAGTTACTTCCAACATCCGTGATCGATAGCAACGTTCCTCTACAGTACTTCAACAGGTTGTATTAATTTTAGGTGATTTTGTTAAGGGTAGTAATTAATTTATCATTTAAAATTATGTTTGAAAAGTATGTCTAGAGAAAAGTAAATAAAATAAAATAAAAATAAAATCATATTTTACCTAATAAGCCTTTTCTTTGTGCGCATGTGCTTGCATGTGTATTTGTGGATAGTTTAAGCGAGTGTAGCGTGTGTATGTGTATGCGTGTGTATGTGAATAGTTTTTTCGTGTGTGTAGGGTGTGAATGTGGATGCGTGTGAGTGTCTTTGTGCATGATTGTGTGCTTGTATAAGTATGCGTGTGTGGGTGTGTATGTGTATATGCTCGCTCGCACGTGTGTGTGTGTGTGTGTTTGTATGTATATGTATGCTGGCCTGGCTCATAGATTTGTGTGCAAATATTTTTCGGTTTTATAGTAATCCCACTGAAGCAGTATATTTTTCAACTTACGCTTTAATTCCCTGACACTTAAATGTCGAGTATCCAGAGACTTATTGATTTTGTTATAAACAAAGCACTAGAGAAATCCCAAGAATCGCGTTCCAAAACTTGTTGATACCTTTGAAGTAGGTAGTTTAAAAGCTCGTTTTGAAGCTATATATTTATAGTTCGGACTATTCAGTGCTTCTTTATGTGCTAACAGAACGAGATTTAAGATATACAGTCTTCTAACACTTAATACTTCCGATTCTTTAAAGACCTGAACTGTTGGGAAGCGGGAAGACTGATGAAGCATCGTTTTGAGAATGGCACGTTGAGCTCTTTCCAAAGGCAGCAGATGTACGGAGGGTGTCCCACCCCATGCCAAAATACAATAGGTTAGTATAGATTGGCATAGGGATAGGTAAATCGTTCGAAGCAAACTTGGTGAAGCAACATGCCTTAGATTTTTTATTACATAAATAATTTTTCTAGCCCTTGCTGATGTCGCATTGATGTGATCTGAGAAATTTAGTTTATGGTCAATTAAGACACCGAGATATTTAACAGTTTGTGCTCTACAGATCAACGTACAGACACGACAGTTAGAAAGAGGTGATGCATTGCAAGAGTGGGCTTTAATTTCAAAGTTGTTAGGTGGAGCCGATGCCGCCGTTTTATGGAAACAGACATAACTGGTCTTGGAAGTATTCAGAGTTAGCAAGTTATTGCGCAGCCATCTTATTACGTGTCTAAGGCCGATCTCCGCTACTGAGCTCAATCTTGACCAGTTGGATTCATAAAAGACAATGACAGTGTCATCAGCGTCATTGATGACTTCTGCGCATTGGAGTTTAATGGATGAAAAGTCATTCATGTATACTAGGAAGAGCGTAGGCCCCAGAACACTTCCCTGGGGAACTCCGAATACTACTTCCTGAGGGTCACTGACGAAGGCGTTCAATCTTGTACACTGTTTTCTACCTGTTAGGTAGCTGCGGAACCAGTCCAGGGCAATGCCCCTGATTCCAACACTTTCTAGCTTCCTAAAAAGAATGTAAAAGGAAACAGTGTCGAACGCCTTCGCCAGGTCTAGAAAAATTCCAACGCATTGTCTTCCTTTGTCTAAGTGGGTCGCAACGGTTTCGGTAAGGAGAGTGACAGCATCTTGAGTTGATTTGCCTTGTCTGAAACCAAACTGTTGTTTGGAAAGGATGCTGTTGCTTTCCAAGTATGAGACCAATTGTCTGTTGGCGATTCTCTCCAGGATCTTGGAAAACGTACCGAGTAGAGAAATGGGTCTATAATTACTCGGCGAATCAATCGGTCCGCCCTTATGAATGGGTGTCACTACAGCCATTTTCCATGACTCTGGAAAGATCCCTGTCGACAGACTTAAGTTAAGTATGTGAGTTAAAGGGGCTACAATATATTTACTAATTATTTTTACAAGGCGATTTGAGATTCCATCTAAGCCTGGAGCACTGCTAACATTAAGCTGTTTTATTTGTGTTTCTACTTCTGATGTATTAGTTGGGTGTAAAAAGAAGGAATTAAGTGGAGATGACGTGGTTTTTACTTTAGAAGCAAGTGATGTCTCAGTTTCATTAACATTGGAACATAATATTTTACCAGCGAGTTCTTTTCCTATTGATGCAAAATACTGATTACAGTAATTTAAGGAGTCAGATACGTTTCCCTTAATATTATTTAAACCTTCAGGATAACATTTCTTTGTAGCTGTATGCGATATCTGTTTTAAGGCTAGCTTATTACTTTCTATCAAACTTGTGTCGTATTGAGATTTTATTTTGCGAAGCAAATTGCGAAAGAAGTTTCTATACCGTCTAAAAATATGCTGTTTCGTTGTATCATCAGGATGTTTCCGGGCGTCTAGGTGTAACTTATCTCTATGATTCGAGCATCTAAGTAAGCCCGGTGTCATCCATGATTCGATGATATTCTTCTTACGATTGAGAGAGATAGTATACGAGTGCTTTTTTGTAAGTGTGGTGATTTTAGAATTTAAGAGAGAGGCAGCTAGTGACGGACATGTCTCAGCGTATATCTCAGACCAATCCTCATTCTCCAGTTCTAAGCTTATAGCTTCAAAGTTTAGTTTAGTGATGGATTTTCTAGGAATTTTACGGCTACGGGTGTTGATAGCAAAGCCTGCCATGGTTAAATCATGGTCGGTTACCGAGGTGCCACACACTACGGCCTCAATCGGAGCCTTGGTGCAGGCAAATATGTGATCAAGGCATGCGTCGTTGCGAGTGGGGATATTAATTACAGACAGAAAACCAAGCTCTGCCATCAAACACGTGTAGTCCGAGGACAATTCGTTATGTAGAATATTGATATTCATATCACCCCCTATAGTGCAGCACGGAGCTTTAGGCATGCTGAAGACAGTGGTCGATAAAGAATTTAGAAAGTTATCTATATGTTTGAAAGATGGTGATCTATATATTCCCATGAGTGTAATTAAGCCACGTATATGTATCTGTAAGCAATCGGCATCACATACGTCTGGTTCAGTTACTATAGAACTATAGCTACTTTTGACATATATAACAACCCCACCCGATTGATTAATGTGTCTGGTTGTGGAAAAGGAAGTGTAACCTTCGATTTGTCCAATTGTGGGGTTATTACCCAGCCAACACTCAGTCAACACAATTATATCAAACGGTATATTTAGCCGTTTAAGGGTAATGAGAAAACTGTTAAAATTGCAGTTAAGACTTCGTATATTAAATGTGAGTATTTTGAGCTTATATTTGGACAAAATTGTGCTACAGTGCTCGGCAGACTCTTTCCTGTGACACGTTACTGTAAGGGAATTGTCAATATCATTTATAAGTTGGTCGGTGTCCATTATTAAGGATTATAAGGAAGCATTGAGTCTAGGTTACCAGTTTGTAAATACTGTGGGGGAACTATTTTTTTTTTAGAATCGTTTATAACAAAGTGTATTACAACGAGGCGATTGTTTGGTTTTTTAAATAATAGTGTATAAATTGACATAATGTAAATTCTAATTATATTGAGTATTTTTAGATAGTTTATATTACAATGAGGTTTGTTTGTATTAAAAATGGTATGGCTGTAGTGAGAAATTAATATACTTTGAGGTTCGCATAATTTGATGTATAAACAGTAAATATCCGAGCGAGTGCATACAACAATATAGATAAAGGTGTGAATAAATGTACGTGTGTCGGTATGTGTAGTGTTATGTGTTATTGCATAGGGAGAATTTGTGAAGCGACTTATATTAAATAATATACTCGTAGCAACGAGCTGCATGCTTAGAAATGTAACAAACTTATTATAACCAGCATAAAAACGTAAGTTAAAGTTATGGTTTAAATATGTATCATAAAACCAGGCGGATATTAGTCATTCTGACAACCCAAGCTTTTCTAACTGGTCAGCACTTTTTATGAGAATTTGCTTGGCACCAACTGCTTGTCTGAGATAAACATTGCCGTTGGTAGTCCAACAAAACATGTAGTTGTTAGATTTTGCGAAGTCCCTTGCTAGAAAATGCAATCTCCTAGCCTTGGGCGTTAGGCTGTCAGAGACAAATATCGTCTGAGGATCATTTTGGACGCCAAGACATGAAGTATTTAATGGTTTATTTTTATTGGATGAGTTGTGTTTCCTTACGCTGTTGATGATTTTTGATTTAAGCAGTGGGGTTGAGATGTCCGCAATAACCGTGTTTGCAGCGCCTTTTGACGGCAGGCGATATACGTCACGAATATCAGACGGCGATAAATTTGCGTTGACAGCGCGAGAAAGAGAGACCACCATGTTGATGATGTCATCCTTGGTTTCTTCAGATTTTCTAGGTAGGTTTTTGATCTCAATTTTTGTGAGGCGAGCCGATTTCTGAAGTTCTTCAATATTATTTTCCAGCGTCTGTATTTGAATCTGACACTGTTTATGGGCCTTTTCCAAAGTATCACATTTTTTCTTCAATTCGGCGGAATTCGATAATATGAACTCGATCGATTTGTCAAATTCTGTGTGCATATTTTTGATTTCATCGTTTATTTTTCGTATTTCAGTGTTGATGTCCGAGTACTGGTTTTTTACGTCGGCAAACTCCTTTATTAATGTGGCCATGGATATGTTTTGTTCAGTTTTCCACAGTTCGAACATATCGCCAATCATACATTTTATTTCATCCTTAAAAGTATTAAATTGGTCATCGAGATCCATTTTTGAATTTGGCCTACGTTTAGAGCGTTGCGTCACAGTTTTAGACTCCGTACATGTAGGCTTGGATGCATCGGTTTCCGATCTACAAGCACCCTGCGGTTGCGTGTCCGTTCCTTCCATAATTATAAACAAATTGTAATAAATTTGTCTCCAAACAAATACGTACTATGATTTCTTTATTCGCGTAGCTTACTTCAAAATAAGTTGATGTTCCGTTGTCCGAACGCCGCCGCCGCGCGCCGTGCCGCGCCCGGCCTGTTGTAGCCAGTGATGCCGCGTGGAGGGGAGTGCCGTAACTTCGTAGCAATGCGTAGCGCGTAGCCTGTTCTCGATGTATTTTAAAGTTTCGCTGCGCTGACGCAATGTTACCGTGGCGCGATGCGATAGACCGCGGGACACAGCACAGTTGAATTGAGTGTCTCGAGTTCAAACCCCGGCGACGCTGCCACCGCCAATCACTTCTCACAAATGACACTGGAGCACCGTTCAAATATAAGTAGAAACTTTGTTAATTATTTATCCTGCTCTAAGAACGCCTACTGGGCAGGGCCAACAGATTTATCGTCCATAAGTGCAAGCAGGAATCGAGTGTATAGTACAAACACCAATCACAGAATTTAGAAATCAATATATTCGCGGCGGAACGTATAGCGACTTGTCCGATCGATCACCGACGATGGAATGTTGATAAACTCTCGATATCGATAAATAAATTTGAACGTAGGAACAGCCACTTGTGTGATTAATTAATCCTGTTCAAATTAAAATCTGCATTTTATTATTTAGAAACATCATTTATTTATGTATCTTACTCTTACTCTAGAAATATTTCATATGTAAAACTGAAGTAAAAATATTAGGTAAGACTGCTGTTGTAGTGCAATTTCTATATTTTTTCTATATTCTATGGACTATTTGAATTTAGAATGTTCGCTAGAATGAACGTGGCAGTAAATATAAATGTAGAAGCTTTAAGTTATAATGTTTTAAATTGGACGTTCATAAGTGTCACTTGTGATCTAAGTGAATAAAAGATTTTGACTTGACCTTGACTTTATCATTATTTTACATAAACGACTCCTGTAGAAACAATTACGAATGCGAGATACACACTGCCTCCGTGGTCCAGTAGATAGCGTATGCGACTGCTGATCGGAGGTCCCTGGTTCGATTCGGGTCGGACAATAGTGTTGCTGGGTTTTTCCGAATTCTCAGTAGCAGCACGGAGTCTGGTGATGTGCCCGGTAACGGCAATAGGCTCGCCCCCTATTACGTGGGATCTAAAAATTCATGGCGAAATGTGGGTATAATATTACACCTCTGCCTACCCCTTCGGGGATACAGGCGTGAGTCTATACATACATACAGATAAACACTCCAAATACACTAGTGTGCATTGGGGAAGAGCCTTAACAAGGCCCTATCCCCTATTCCTTCTCCCTCATCCCACTCCTCATCCTATCCCTTTTCCCAACCCTAAGGGGCGGCAACGCACTTGTGACTTCTGTGGTGTTGCTTGTGTCCATGGGCAGCGGTAATTGCTTACCATCAGGCAATCCGTCTGCTCGTTTGCCGCTTATTAACATAAAAAAACTATAAAATTGCATACAATGACTACATTATAGTCATTAATTCATTATAGTTTATTTACTCATTGTATACAATTTTGTATTTGCCTTTTTAATGCAATTTCCCACTTTAGTAAAATTTTCCTACTAAAAGCGGAGATAGCCTAGCGGCGTATCGGGTTCAATCCCCAGTTACCCCGGGCACACACCTCTGACTTTTCGAAGTTATGTATGTATTAAAATGTTAATTATCGCTTAATAATGTGCCCGGCAATAGACGGTAATAGGCTCGACCCCTATTACATTGGGACCGAAACATAACTGGTCTGGGGGCTTATTCACTATGACCACTGAAATACCATGTTCAAGACGTGTGTCGTCGTGACGCACAGTGTTTTATGAAGAACATTTTTCGGACACCGTCTTTTTATTAAAGAAACTAATAGATATATTCAATAAAAAGAAATATTTCGTATCCCCATTAAGCTAGCATCTCTAGTTTTTTAGAAAAACTTTTTTGAAAATCTTCATATTTTAAAGCGGATATTTAGAAAAAAAGACATTGCTCTTAAACTAAGCATGATACGCAATAATTATGTAACAAGCACCGATAGCGTCTCTTTCACTGCACATTTTATCGTTAAAATAAACCTAATAACTTGACTAGATTCAAATTTAAGCGAGATTTTGGATTTTTAGAATTTCTTACTTTTCCCGAAGATTCTACCAAATGTGGAAAAGTTATATATACAGAAATGATGCTCTTTACTTTCCTCATATACTCAATAAATTTCAGACCCCAAACCCATGGAATCTAGAAGTTATTACAAATTAACTGTTTTTGCTATGGTTTTCACATTTGTATTCCAGATTTTAATGATAGAATTTTTATTCGATATTGATTTTATAACTAAATTATATGTTGTAAAGAAATCAATATCGAATAAAAATTTAATCATTAACATCCAGAATATAAATATGAAAATCCTAGCAAAAACAGTTTTATGGAATAACTTCTAGATTCCATGGATTTGGGGTCTGAAATTTATTGAGTAGATGAGGAAAGTAAAGAGCATCCTTTCTGTATATATAACTTTTCCACATTTGGTAGAATCTTCGGGAAAAGTAAGAAAATCTAAAAATCCAAAATCTCGCTTAAATTTGAATCTAGTCAAGTTATGAGGTTCATTTTAACTGTAAAATGTGCAGTGAAAGAGACGCTATCGGTGCTTATAACATTATTATTGCGTATCATGCTTAGTTTAAGAGAAACATCTTTTTTTCTAAATATTCGCTTTAAAATATGAAGATTTTCAAAAAAGTTTTTCTAAAAAACTAGAGATGCTAGTGTAACGGAATCCTATGGACCCCAGGCTGATTAAAATTTTAGTTTTCTTAATAACTGGGATTAAAATGCCAGCCCCGCCAAGTAATTTTGTGGCCAGGGTTCCCGCGCACCTCGGATGGATGATGGAATTCGTCCTTACTTTATACTCCTCTGCTGACAGCATTTACCAAACGTAAACGCTTATAATTGAATGAAAGGTGGACATCAAAATACTAAAGACAGGGATACATTAGTATTGGTTTGTCATCACAAAATCACTCTCCATATATTCATGCTTCACATATTGGTACTTGAGGACAAGGCAGCGTATCTCAGAGACGGCAGCTCCAGGGAGACGGAGAACATGATTCAGATATATTAGTCATATAGTATTATTGGCGCCGAGTATTTCAGCGATATCCAGTGTATAGTTTTGAGCGTACAGTAACAGTCTCAGAACTGATGTCACAAAACGCCTCCTTGCCGCAAGTCACAATATTGAAGCCCATACAAACATAGTCAATTAGAACGTATTAAGCCATCGCGCATAGTTTGCAGGGGAGCTCTCATTACAATCGCCGCTAGATTAGCCGCACGGTCTTACTGCTACCGCGTGACCGACAGGTGGCTCTTCTTTCGCTCTTTAAAACCTTGTCAGCTGCTATGTACTGGCCTGTACGCAGGTTTAGACAGCGATTGTGAAAGTCCTGCATTCTACCACCTGATCGCGAATACGGAGACTCCCATCATACATCGCTCGTCTTTACATACATCATCAACAAGGTATGAACCACTACTAATGGTACACGCGGTTATTGATAATATAACTATGTACAATATCTCATAGAGAACTTTATATTTTAGTCAGCCTGGTATATATATATGGTGTGATATAGACATAGATACACAACAGAGTTATTAATGTTATACAGTTCATGCAATAAATTACAGTAAAGTGAATAACAGACACTCACCGGACTTTTAGCTGCGTCACTCCAAACTTACCCCTTGCCCTCTGCTGATCACCTTCTCTTGAAGCCGCTCGCCTTGTTCTTCGATATCACTAAGCACTAATTATCGACCAACACCGAACCTCTTACGCGCTAGGCCAGGTCCGATCTCTCTCGCGCCATAAGACCAACTGCCTGAACTACCACGCGAGTCCGTTCCCGAGATCTGCCCTCTTCCGCGTCCTAAGACTCACTGTCCGAGATCCGCCCGGTTCCGCATCCCAACATTGACTGTCCCATCCAACACCACCACTACCACGTCACGCTGTCCTGGGACCCGACTAGCCCCGCCTCCTAAGGCCCGACTGTCCAGTCAAACACAACTAACGCAACGCCTCTCGAACCCTTACTACCTGATAGGGCCCGTCTCTTATCGTTGATCCCCTTTTTTTATGATCCTCAACTATACCGCATGTGAACACTACAGTGCCAATATTTTCTCATATTTCATGGCTATTTCTTTACTCATATGCCTGTCACATAATTCTTATAAATTTGTCAACCTCTTAGAATTTATGAGTTTACTAATTGCATAACGTTGGCGCCATCGTAGCGATAAGACAAACACATGTGGAAACAAGTATGCGACCTAAGGACTATATATTATTATTTAATTTGGTGTAGCGAGCAACACCATTACACTAGCTTAATAGGGATACGAAATATTTCTTTTTATTGAATATATCTATAAGCTTCTTTAATAAAAAGACGGTGTCCGAAAAATGGTCTTCATAAAACACTGTGTGACGTGCACTAGACGTAAACGTGTTTCAGTAACGTGATGTACCACGACAATCAAAATTTTGTATTCAGTATGCCATACGACAGCTTGTCTATGCCTAGTTATCAATTTCACAACATTCGTTCATAAATCTTAATGCCGGTTTGCCGGCTCAATTTCTATTTTATAAATATTATTTTACTAACTTGTAATTTTCACTAAAAGCTACAGTACAAATAGAAAAGGCTAATAAAACTTAAATTATATTATTTTAGTTCAATTTCGCCAGGAACAATCTCAAAATAAAAAATTGATCTTCAAAGTTTAGTTCATCTTTTGTACTTAAGTAAATTTTTGAACGAAAACATAATGATGACATTGATGACAGACATGACCACAGAAATAAATAGTAATCGAATGGTGAATGTCACGTCATCCCGTACATTTCGCGCGTGCCACATTTCAGCAAGCCCCGCCCACAGTGACGTATAGATAATGAGGGGACACTAAGGAATTATTATCGATGTGTGTGTGTGATGTAGCTGTGGAAAATGAAATTATGTTATTGTTTATATAAAAACTGACCATTGCTGATTGTCAGGCAGAATAATGTTGTACAACATGTGTAAACACATGCGCTATAGTGCAATAGTTTGACACGCGCACCACGCCCATGTCACCGTTCTATTACTATTTATTTCTGTGGACATGACAGTTGCAGTCGCGCTACAATATAAAAAAATATAAGTGCGGTTAGTGCAGCAAATAGCCCAATTCTAACAGAATCTAATAAATCATAATGGATTTATTATTTATCCGAAAACGAGTAAGACGCTGGCGACAGCGACAGGCGTCAATTTTCATAACACATAATATTTAATTAAATAACTTTGACACGGAAACTGTTAAATAAAAAAGCAAAGAAACTTAGCATTTAACCACTAACGAACACTGAATATAATACACACATACATACATATCGTCACGCCTTTTATCCCCGAAGGGGTAGGCAGAGGTGTATTTCTACACCCAATTTTCGCCAGATATACTTTAGTCCCTCGTAATAAGGGGTGAGCCTATTGCCGTACCGGGCACATTTCCAGACTCCGCGCTGCTACTGAGAATTTCGTGACAGAAAAACCCAATAACACTGCCCGGCCCAGGAATCGAACCCGGGACCTCCCGATCCCACGCGCACATTTATGTCGCGAGACCAACGAGGCAGTCGTATAGGGTTTGATGTCGAGTTTTCCGTCTCTACGCAAAAAAACGCTTGTGTTATCCCTTAGTCGCCTCTTACGACACCCCCGGAAGATAGGGGGTGGTGACACTTGTATTCTATGCCGTCAACCACACGGCTAAGTACTAAGTTTATTTGATTAATATAATATGAAACAAATAAACTTAGTACTTATTTATCCTCTATCGTTTTACAATAAACGCGTTACGTGCATGTTACGTGACCTCTTAGCTCACGGAATTTTGACAACTAAAACCGTGTCCGAAACGTGCGCTACCGTGCTTGTCAAACTTGAAGTTGGCATAGTAAATACCGTTTAAGCCAATAACGTGCCGACGTAGGTAACTAGCACATTAAAACACGTTAAGACTTCAAAATGGTCATAGTGAATAAGCGCCCTGATTTGAAAAATTATTTCAGTGTTAGATAGCCCATTTATCGAGGAAGGCTAAAAGCTATATAACATCACCCTAAGAGCCACGGGAGCGGAGCAGTCGCCTTAAATAAAGCAGGTGTAACAGCAGGGTCATATAGTTTTACATAAACTACTCCTTAGATAATCTTTGATAGTACTCGAAACAATTACAAATGCGAGATAAGCACCCCCAATTCTCACTACATCTCTCTACTTTAGTATATTTTTAGTTCTAATGCATATTAATTGACCAAAAAAATTTGCATGTTTATTATATCGATTGCTTATACGCCGTTACATGCATATATTATTTATTTAAATTCAATTATTTTACAACTAATTAAATTTTTACTAACTATTACTTAATTACTATTTACAGCTAAAACTATACTTATAAACCTATAACTAAATTAAAAAGAAAATAAAATAATATATTCTTACAAAACGCAAGGCACGAGGCTTATTATTATTTGATAATATTATTTGAACATACTTTATTACTTAAAAGTACCCGATACCTATTGGCCTTTCCGCATCGAAATAGTTCGTCATTTGCCAAATAAATACGGCACGAGCCATAAATAATAGAAATAACTGTGAAAAACTCGGCGTGTTTATGGATGAGTCGTTCGATTCCTTACAAAGGATAGACGAGTGTCTTGTTAGGCGTTCCAATAAAATTCTGCGTAGATTCATAAAATATGTAATTTGATCACGATCGTCAGTGGCGTCCGAATCCCGCAGGTGAAACGATCGCCCATCGAGTTACACTGGAATACTCGTCTCGTGTAACAATGTCTTGATCTATACCACCGAAACATGAGAACCGAGTTTTATTGAACCATTTATACGATATATTGAAACGCACTATTATTTATTCTACTCGGATCGAATAACGCACTGAAGTACTCACAATCGTATTATTGGATTTATTTTGTAAGAAACGACGGTGATATAGATTGAGATATTTATTTGATACTATTTGTTTTATATTACTTTGTTATCTATACAATAACAAGCACGTGTAGATATCGTTACGTTTTAAGAGCTAAGCTTTTACAAAATCCGTTAAACTTCACATTGACACAACAGTGCCAAATAAAAAGTTTATGCCAAAATTTAAACATTTACATACAATTAGTGGCCATACCCTAACAAGAATAGTAATCAAAACTACGTTCGAGCTAGACTGAGGGCCAAAAGTTGACCAAGTTGCCCTATAAAGCGCGGAGAAGGTGCCTCGTCAAACACAATCACAATAGAAGTAATTTTACTTAATTAAATGGAGACAAAGACTCAGAGTCTGCACAATCGTCTATTCAAAGCGTTTTCTTGTAACAAAAAGTAAGTATTAATACTTAATATAACACTTTTCTGTCGTCACAGTGGAAAACCAATTTACGGGCTCATCTATCGTCTCTTTGGGTAGGTAAAGGAGACTCGAACGTTAGGCTTGCCGTAAGCGTTCGGTGCCTTCTTACTACAACTATCTTGGTGTCCGTCGATGTTCTATAGTGGTGTCATCACACAAAAGGCAGATAGCATAGTTGGTCGCGAACCAGTTGGCTGTAACTTAAGTTATATTTTCAATTCAACCCAAATGAATTACGTTAGGTACTTAAACTTGTTTTATTACTACATATATCAAAATATATTTCATTAACACTTTATCTGCTAACCTCTCTTACTTACGTAGAGATACTCAGATACACACAGTGTTTCAGTTTCATGTAAAATAAATAGTGATTCTTTGTTATAATTTCGTTCTCAGTGTTCCTAGCAGACTTTATGCAAATTGAATAAAAAATATACAAAAACTTGTGTGCTGAAACCATTTTAAGTGCCATAACGTGTGCAGGATACAAATGTACTGGCCGTACTTCGCAAGCATAATATTTTCAGTCAAAAAGTTTTGCCTGCGAGACCAGGCTACTTTTACATTATTTTGCTTCAAGTACGTAAATAAAAAAAAAACCAAAAGTACCTCGGTTGCATACTTAACAATTTATAGTTTAGGCTGTAGAGAGCTTTATATCCGAAGCAAACTTCAGCTTTGTGAAAATATTTAGTCGGTGATTTTCTACGGTATAACTACATGAATTTTATTTCAATAAAGAAATCGGAGCCGAAGTGATACGATAGCACGTTCTGTATCAAACCATTCGTGACAAAACAATACGGGTTTTCCCGGAAGGGAATTTTCGGAGTCTTGCAAAATATGATGTTGCGTAACGTATCACGTATATATTGGCTGCATCCATGATTTGTTTATGCTGTTGTAAAATAGACCATGCAATGATAGCCTTTTTTTTATCCTGTGGAAAATGAGTTACCTCATGCCCATCCGACCGGGGAGCGGTCGAAGGGGTATGTCTGACTCCCACCCGTGGGCTGGGTTACCGACTAAAAACCACACGGAGGCTCCGTAGCTCGACGCCTTGTAGGTACAACGGGAACTGTGGTTGTATTGCTCCGCTGTACCTGTCGCGTCCGTCCCCATGCTTGGGACGCGTGCCCGGGGAAAGGCGGGGTGTGCAATGCCTTTCACAGTAGACTGCGCCACACAGTCCGCTGCCTTCTCGGGTCCGCTTGTGGTGGGGCATTAGAAGCTCCCCCTCTAACGCCCACAGACCTGAGGAAGAGTCGAGTTCAACGGCCGCTGCCGCCGCCTCGACGCCGCCTTCGCCTGCGAGCGGGGTTGCGTCGTTCACGTTCCCGCTCGGCGGCCTCCTTCTGAAGCATTACAGTTTCACAGAAGGAGACCATTGCACGCCAATTTTGGGTGTCCTCTACCGTTGTCGATACTACGGCTGGTAGGGACAAATCCCTCCCGATTGTAGCGACCAGAGTACTCCGCTCGTCCGCCCACGCGGGGCACACCTCTAGTGTGTGTTGAACGGAGTCCAGATCGTCATCGCAGTGGTGGCACTGTGTCGTCTCCTCACGTCCAATCCGACTCAGATACTCACCGAAGCAACCATGCCCGGTAAGTATCTGAGTCAGCCGGAAAGTAGTGCACTTTCGTCTCGAGCCAGGCGTCAAATATTGGCAAAATCGCACCGACGACGCGTTGGCGCGTGCAACGCGGTAGATGCAGCCGCACGCGCCACTCCTCACGCACGCTTCGGTGGGCATTTCGCCGGCACTCTTCGAGCGTTTCACTCGACGCCTCTCCGCCTACCCGACGAAGGCGAACCTCGTCATAAAGACGGACCCACGCCAGGAGATCCCACGGCGGGAGGCGCGCAATGAGCGTCGCCGCCTCATGGGATATCGTTCTGTAGCGTCGTGCCACCCGAATGGCCACCAACCGCTGCAGACTGGCTAGGATAGCCCTGCAGCGGGAGGCGCGCGTGAGACGATGATACCACACGGGTGCCCCATAGAGAACCATGCACCGCACGATGCCACAGTAGAGGCGGCGAACTTCCTCGCGTGGCCCACCAAGGCAGGCGTCTAAGCGGGCCCGCCGCACCACGAACTCCGGGGACCAAGCGCTTGAAGTGGTCTTCTAACGCCCAGCGAGAGTCCAAAGTGAGGCCAAGGCGCGAATCGAAGTTACGACCTTCAGCTTAGTAGTTAAGGTCACTAACCAGTAATCCAACAGCCCAATATAATGTATATGTTACTGTAAAAGCCCGAAAGTACGGTAAATCTTAAGATTTACCAGTAAATCCTAAGATTTAAATTATGATAAAACCAGTGACAATTATTAGTAGAATAATTATTCTATTACTTAAACTATAATTTGTTACACTCTGAGGCATGCTATTATAGTATTTTTATTTTACCATATATTTCTACATAATGTCATTACATTGTAACAATGTTAGAATCGTTCACAAACGTATTTTGTCGATCTAGTTTATGTATTGAATTATTTCTAAATGTATCTATGAATAGAATTTAGGAAAAATGACGAGAAGAGTCTGGAAAATATCGGAAATGTTATTACGACCACGCAACCTTAAATGATGTATTAGTTATTAGAGGATAAACGAAATACTCTTTGTCTGTTAGGTAAACTGAATGTTTTGTAACTATCTATACTCTGCTTATTGTATATTTCAGTAATTGTTGTGAATAGTTCATTCAATTGAAACACCTATGTTTATGTTTATTTACATTTGGAGGACCCCCCGCCAAACAGATCAGTCGCTTAATACACTTGCAACGATACATACGTCTTTTCATTTAAAAACACCTACAAACCAAAGTGAACCCTATTACAATCAACATATGGTCGAAATCGAGCCGCATAAAAGGATCTCGGAGCGGCCGCACACCTGGGCCGTGAGAACAAAAGAACCACATTCCTGAGCGATAACGACTCGTCGCCGGCGCTTCAATATTGCAATTTATTAATTATTATAACTAACATCGTTATAATATAGTGGCTTCGGCAGTGAACTTAGTTTGTTTACATAATCAAAAGGACTTGCTTTGAAGAATTATAACGTTATTTATCATCGTGAACAATGTCTACAACAAAAGAACAACAGCAATTACTCTCAGTGTTAGAAGATAGTGCTAATTTATTGCAAAAAACTCAAACTAATTTAAAGAAGTGCCCGAAGACACGATTAACCAAAGGTTATATCGAAGCACGTTTGAAAATTATCGATGAATATTGGATTTCATTCAAAAGTGCACATGACGGCTTAGTGAAGATTACACCTAAAGAACAAAAGGGAGTTTTGCCGTATTTTTTGAACGAAGAATTTTTTGTTTACGAAGATTTGTACAATATATTGCAAGGTGACTTGAAAGATATGCTCACAACCATAAAAGATCAATCGATGGAGTCAAGATCTGCGAATTTAAGCATGAACAATACATTTATGGCTAGCAATTTTGTACATTTACCGAAAATTCAATTACCTAAGTTCTGTGGTAATTATGAAGGCTGGCCGACTTTCAAAGATTTGTTTACATCGTTGGTGCATGAAAATAATAACCTCAGTGACGTTCAGAAGCTCCATTACCTAAAAACCAGTGTCACCGGCGAAGCTGAGCTATTGTTAAAACATATTCATGTGACATCCAGTAATTATCTAAGTGCATGGAATGTTTTGAATACCAGGTATGGCAATAAACGAATAATCTTGAATTGTATATTGAAAAGATTATTTAATCAACGCAGAATGACTTCTCAATCAGCTTGCCAATTGAAAGGATTATTGGACACAACCACAGAATGTCTCAATAATCTGGAAAACTTACAGATCAACACTGGCTCTTGGGATCTTATAATTATATATCTTCTGGTGCAGAAGTTGGACCCAGAGACACATAAAAGTTGGGAAGAGCATGCCTATCGTGATGACATTGAAGCCTTGCCTACTTGGAATACCTTGAAGAAGTTTTTGGAATCAAAGTTTCGCACCTTGGAACTAGTATCGGCAAACAACAACACCAGAGAACCAAAGCAAGTCAAAGAACGTACATACCACGTTACCACACCAACAAAAGATAAGACGTGCATCATGTGCAAAGAAAATCATACACTGTGTCATTGCAAGATGTTTATAAAAATGGAACCTAAACAGAGGAGCGAGTACGTGAAAAACAAACATTTGTGTTTTAACTGTTTGACACTAGGTCATTCAGTTACGAGATGCAAACTACCAGTATCCTGTCAAATATGCCATCGACGCCATCATTCGCTGCTACATGAGACCAAGCAGACAGAACCAGCGGATTCAGCGAGTACTTCAACACAGCCGTTGGCTTCACAGCATGTAGCAGAAGAAGAAGAAACAATTCAGACGAACACAATGATCGCGTCTCGCTACACTACTAGACAAGGAGTAGCATTATTATCAACAGCTCTAGTAGAAGCAATAAATGAACATGGACATATTATTACATTACGTGCACTGGTAGACCAAGGTTCACAAGCCAGTTTTATCAGCGAGAAAGCAACACAACTATTGAGACTGAAGCGTGAGTCAATTAAAGGAAGTGTTGTTGGAGTAGGATCAACGAGAACAGAACTCAAGCATGCAGTACAGCTTACCATACGATCACAGTGGGACCATAATTATAGTTTACAAATACAGGCCTACGTGATGTCAAAACCATTAACGACGAAATTACCTACCAACACAATCACAGTTACAAAACCATGGCTTCATATCGACGGAATTGATTTGGCTGATCCCAGTTATCTGACATCAGCCCCGATAGATCTTCTTCTGGGCGTCAAGGAGTACGCCCAGATTATTCAAGCAGACATAATACGGGGTCCACCAGGCACCCCAACTGCACAGAAAAAAGCACTCGGTTGGTTAATTTTTGGAGACATATCTGAAAATCAACAAGAAGATACTCACCTCGTTATGCACCATCAGGTTGATATAGATGAAATATTGAAGTCTATATGGGAAATAGAAGTTGACCGCAGCAGACATCTAACTAAAGAAGAAAAACTTTGTGAAGACATTTACAATAAAACCACTACCAGAAATAAGGATGGAAGATACATAGTGAAATTACCATTCAAAACTGACAGTCCACAAACACCTGAAGGCAACACAAAGGAAATAGCTATGAGAAGATTCTTGCAGTTAGAGCGGCGGTTCAATAAGTCACCAGACCTGAAAACAGAATACACGAAAGTCATTAATGATTACATAGAACAAAAGCATTTGGAGAAGATACCTGAAATAGAAAAGAACACAAAGAAATCGGTGTACTTACCACACCACGCCGTAGTACGCGACGACAAAGAGACATCTCGAACACGCGTCGTCTTCGATGCTTCCTGCAAAGGCTCTAACAACATTTCACTGAATGAAGAACTATTGGTAGGACCTCAGCTACAAGACGATTTGAGAAATATCCTGACCAAATGGCGAATGCATCGTGTTTGTTTTATGGCCGATATCAAACAAATGTACCGTCAGGTACTAGTATCGAAAGACGATGCAAACTTTCAACGCATTATATGGAGGACAAACGATTCGAGATTGCAAGAATATCGCCTAACAAGAGTCACTTTTGGTACTGCATCGGCGCCATATTTAGCTGTTAAGACACTCCATAAAGTTGCCTATGATGAAGGACAAGACCAACCCGCCGCTGTACAATCTATTAAGAACAATTTTTACATGGATGACTATCTGGATGGTGCAGATCAAACACCACAAGCTATATCTCTGGCCAAAGCAGTAACGAACATATTACAAAAGGGTGGCTTTCATCTAACTAAATGGTCATCTAACGATCTCGAATTTATGAAATCCATACAAGAAGAAGAACGATCGAACTCTGCACACATAAATATGAACCTAGACGGAACGGTGAAGGCGTTAGGTATAGTTTGGAATTTGGGCACAGACACATTTCGATACAACCTAACTCTGCCAACTTCCCATGAACCATTTGTAACAAAACGAAAGATTCTGTCTGATATACAGCGGTTATTCGATCCGCTTGGTTGGATTGCACCAAGCACTGTAAAGGCCAAGATACTGCTACAGAAGTTATGGCTAGAGAAAGTAACATGGGACCAGAATGTGAGTAAACAACTAAATTCAGAATGGAATATTATAAAGCAAGATTTTAATACTGTGAATGACATACATGTGGATAGATGGCTTGGGACTACTAAGACTAGTACGTACACACAATTGCATGGATTCAGCGACGCGTCGATGCGTGCATTTGCAGCGGTTGTGTACATAAGAACTGAAACAAATAACAAAGTTCAAACCAAACTTGTTGCTGCTAAAACAAGAGTTGCTCCGCTGAAGACCATTTCCTTGCCGAGATTAGAGCTATGCGGCGCGTTGTTACTCTCGAAGCTAATGAAACAACTTGGGTCAGCAATGAATATTCCAACGTCTGATATGTACACCTGGACGGATTCCTCAATTGTCATCTCATGGCTAAATGGCGATCCTAACAGATGGAAATCATTTGTTGCGAACCGCGTGGTTGAAATCATAGAAAACCTCAACAACAAAGAATGGTACCACGTCCAGTCTAGTGAAAATCCTGCTGACATAGCATCGCGAGGAATGTTGCTATCAGATCTAAAGAAATGTGACTTGTGGTGGAAAGGTCCAAGCTGGCTATCTGAAAAGGAAATAAGATTAATTAAACCAAATTTAAAGACAACAGATATGGAAACAAAAACAATGAAAATGAATACTTACCATAACACATGCGAACAAGACAAAAGCATTACCACAGATTTTGAGAAGTTTACCAGTTTACCAGAATTACTGAAAACTATAACTTATTGCAAACGGTTTCTACACCACAGGGAAATAGACACCTCGAAGGAAATAACGACACACGAATTAGAAGACGCATTAGAAATATGTATTAAAAGAGTTCAAGAAGAAGAATACAAAGAAGAAATAGACAGGTTGAAGACAAACAAACCAGTTAAAAGGAATAGTAAGATAAGATCCCTCAATCCTTACTTAGACGAAAAAAGGATCCTCAGGGTGGGCGGTCGCCTTAGACATACACACTTACCAGATTATACAAGACATCCAGTTATTCTGGGAAACAAAAATACATTGACACCTTTAATTATTGCTGATGCACATAACAAGACACTACACGGAGGCGTGCAATTATTGTTGTGCTATCTTCGGTCTAAGTTTTGGATTCTGAAAGCCAAATCCATAGCAAGGAAACACATTCATAAGTGCTTGATATGCGCCAGACTTAACGCTTCTACGAGGGCTCAATTAATGGCAGACTTGCCCGAAGTAAGAGTGACACCATCAAGAGCATTTTTGAATAGTGGTGTAGATTTTGCGGGCCCATTTCAAGTTTTGAAGTCCAGAGGTCGAGGAAATAAGACATCTAAAGCGTACATCTCAATATTTGTCTGTATGTCAACTAAGGCCATACACATTGAGCTTGTTGGTGACCTCACTTCGGAATCTTTTATTGGCGCTTTTCGACGCTTCGTTGCGAGAAGAGGTAAATGCTGTAACTTATGGAGCGACCAAGGTCGTAATTTTGTGGGCGCTAGTAAGGAGCTGAGGAAAGCATGGAACGAAGCAGGTTTACAATTTACAGGCGATATAGCAGAGACACTTGCTACAGAAGGTACTCAATGGCACTTTATTCCTGCCTACAGTCCCTCTTTCGGTGGTTTGTGGGAAGCGGGCGTAAAGTCGGTAAAATACCACCTCAAAAGGATTCTAACAAATCACCTTACTTTCGAAGAAATGACAACTGTATTGTGCCAGATAGAAGCCTGTCTGAATTCGCGTCCATTGTGTCCTCTTGATGAAACACAAGATAATATGAACCCACTCACACCAGGCCACTTCTTGATTGGGGAAGCACCAATAGTCGTACCGTCACCTTCTTTACGAGACGCGAGAGTTTCGCATTTATCTCGCTGGCAGCACACTCAAAAACTCGTAAATGACTTTTGGCGGCGTTGGCAAGATGAATATTTAACAAAATTACAACAACGCCCCAAATGGCTTAAGAAAGAGAAGGAGTTTACCATTGGAGACATCGTTCTGATTAAAACCGACAACTTGCCTCCGGGTAAATGGAGTTTAGGACGAGTTATTGATAAGCACCCAGGTCAAGACGGTCTTACAAGGGTCTACAGTGTAAAAAGTGGAAATGCGGTGACTAAAAGAACTGTAACCAAATTATGTCCATTACCTATTGACATTGGTGAATCTAAAGTTTTGTCCAATGTTCGGATTAAATAAACTTACATTGTAGTTTTTTGCTATGTATAAATAACTTTTGATTTATAGGTCATGCACATGATACATAATTTGTTTAATAATTCATGCATGTTTATAAAAATTATTAACATTATTTTGTATAATTGTTTGGAAAAGGACCTTCAGTCCTTTTGGTGGGCGGAATGTTGTGAATAGTTCATTCAATTGAAACACCTATGTTTATGTTTATTTACATTTGGAGGACCCCCCGCCAAACAGATCAGTCGCTTAATACACTTGCAACGATACATACGTCTTTTCATTTAAAAACACCTACAAACCAAAGTGAACCCTATTACAATCAACAGTAATATTATTCATTATATGAGTAATACTGAAATCAATACCTACTTTCTAGATGAATAGTGTCATACATCGGATTTAATGATCGAATTTCGGTAATATTACTGTCATACTACCTTTTTAAAAAGACGAGTCCTGCACTAAATACTAGTCTTATATCGCGGGCGACTTAAAATAATTTAAGCAATGGATACAAAGAACACCCACACTTGGAACAACTATTTATGGATCACACAACGTGTTGTCTCGTGTGAGGATCGAACCCACAACTTTCCAAGTTTTTCTATACGCCGTCGCCGAGCGACCGCTTAAATCATTACTCCATATGTGCAGTCTTCAGTCTTGAAAGGTTTATAAATATGGTAATAATTTGTTATAATTCTAAATATCTGAAGCAGTCATGAATTATTATTTAATTATACTTACGACCGAAGCTAAAATAATAAAAAATACCCCGGCAGTTATCTTAATGGCGCTGCTTAGCCGCTATTTTATTATTAAAAGCAATTACTGTTAAGTATCAGTGAAAGTAACAGACAACGAAAAAACGCGAGCAACTTTCACGAAAATTGAAACATCGGAGCTAGAATAAGAAGTTAGAAATTCGCCAAAATAAAATACGGAATAACAAACAGGTATTTAGCGTCGACATTCAGAACTTGCCTCACTCGATCCCTTTTTTATTAGCTGCCTTGAGGCCATTTAAGACTCTGTAATACTTAACCGTATCGCGTTCGAATTCATAAGGATCGTAAAACACCCCAAAGGTGTTTAAATTGAAATTTTCTTCGAAACAATAGCTTTTAAATTCACACCTGATCCTTTATATTTTCATCATAATACGTAATTTATAAACCGTAGTCGGATGTGCATTTTAATTAATCATTATACCGCATTATACTATCGTTTGGCAACGGTGCATGATCCGTAAAAGGCGAAGCTTTGGTTCGGTCGGTTCCATAACTTGATGGCGTTCAACTGTGCCATACTTTCACTGCTTAAGGAAAACCGATCGCAGTTTTCCTGTTCACTGCAAATTAAATATCTTGTGGCATATTATATTATTCTGAATTATTCTGTCTTAGCGGATTGTATTTTAAGAATATGAAATATATCTTCCTTGGAATAGGATGATTGCGTCGTTGGTATTAAGTTTCTACCCCGATCAATACAATCTTTGTTCTGTTTGTTTTTCAATAGATTGTTAGTTGTCTGAGGGAAGTTGGTTTCAAAACAAATATTACGTATGGCAGCAAAAGAGCTACAGTTATTTCACTCGGAGCATTAATTAGCTAAGTAAACTCGCTCTGCTCTCGTTTCCACTCACGTACGCAGTTTAAGTTCACTCAAGTGTGTTTGTTTATACACTTTATCCACAAATCTTCATTCCGATATTAAATATCTTCGTCTCCAATCTGCCTGTATCCATGGAGGTGAAATAAAATGTCTTTGTAAAACGCCGTTGACATTATTTTCGCCGTGAAAGTCTTGGAATTGAGATTGTGAATATGTTTAATTGTTATTCTTGGTATTTTTAAGAGAAAATTAATTATTGTAAGATTTTTTGTATATGCAATTGGGTTTGATGGAAAATTTCGATCTCTAACAGGTCGAAGATTTGCTTTAATACGAAATATGTTCATAGGTATATTACGGATAAATTAGATTTTTAATTTTCTGCTGTGACATCTTTTCAACGCCTCGGATTTCTCTCGCGAGGCAATTACTCTTACCTCTGGTTAAATGGCTCGTATTTCAAACTTATTTAATTTAATGTAACATTTTTCTCCTGGCACATTCTAAGGGAACCTTCAAAAGGAAAATAATTGGCAAATTCCAGCATGTGTCTACCCGTAAATGTTTTCTCTCTCGTCAGTCATAATTGTTTGTTTGATTAATTATGAAGAAGAACCTGTTTATTTTTCTCTAACTTACACGACTGTTGCACTACTGTCAAACCTGTCTTCTTATACAATGCGAGTGAAATCGCAAGCATACTAGTGCTCTAATAGATACAGTTATCATTTTCTTACAAATAACTACAAACAGGTAGCTTCAGTTTTAATGAAACTAAGTAGGAACAGTTTCAGGTTTTGAACGAGGATGTTCTGAAGTCCGTGGCTTAGATTTGTGACCACTTCCATGTAACACTGATGTTTGATTTATGAATTCCATGGAGTTAAGAGCTTGTTTAGATTAGCAATGTAGTCAGGTTTTCCAGGTATGAAATCATGTTATCTATGCATAGTCTCTGAGAATTATGATGTTTGTCTCTCTGTCGCATAGAAAAGCAAACTGGCAGTACTAGCTATGCGCTAAGTATTAAAATGAAGACACTTATTAAATAACACCATCTTTTGTTCATTTGACCAGAGCTCCGACTTACTCTGTGTCCATTCACAGGATACATCTGCCTACCAATTTCCCAATCTGTAGACTCAATAGTTTTGGACTAAAATGGTTGTGATATACGGATGGACAGACAGACAGCCGTTTTATGCTATTTGGCTACTTCTACTTAGTTTTACCGTCAATTCTGATCTGGGATAGATCAGACTCTTTTGTTCTACTTACACGTGTGCAATCCGAAGTATATGAAATTGGAAATCAATCGATACGCGCTCTCTGCGTGTCATTCAGTTCATTTTTTGTTCACGGTTGCAAAATGCTGAATCAATCGACTATCATCCCTCACTATGGGAAAATTTGATAAAGACAGAAAAATATTTACGTTTGCATACTTTCAAATAGATAAGCTATTTCTACGCTTGCTACGATTTTTAAACCAGGTATAAATTTCGTAAGTTATTAAAAACGTATAACCAGGTATAAATTACGTAAGTTATTAAAAACGGAGGTGATATACCATCTTTTTTTCGGTTTTAATAAATTGGAATTCAAAATAAAACGCTTACAACTTATATTCGGATTTGCCAATCTGTCCGTGTGGTGACGGATTAAGAATACGGATTGTCACCACCCCATATCATCCCATGGGTGTCGTAAGAGCCGACAGAGGGAGCATATTATGCAGAGAACAGCACTGTAAGAGAAGGAAAACTTGATACAAACCCTATACCAACCCGTTTGGCCAGCGTGGTATAGTAGGCCAATTTCCTCCTTTCAAAGGAGAGGCCTAGTCCAGCAGTGGACTGTTAAAGGCTGATGTTGATGACAATCTGTGTAGTCAACCATTTCAGATAATGATATACAATACCTATGTGTAAGGTTCTAATAACCATAAAAGATTGCAACTTAATCGCCAAATTAATATAGCATATTATTATCTTTTCGGTATTTCACGTGAAAGTATCATTTATTTAGCACCGAATACCTAACTGTATATAAATAAGATATCATAAAATAACAAAGTACGAACAATTTATTTCAAATTATTTACACATACATACATATCGTCACGCCTTTTATCCCCGAAGGGGTAGGCAGAAGTGTATCTCTACACCCACTCTTCGCCAGATATACTTTAGTCCCACGTAATAAGGGGCGAGCCGTACCGGGCACATTTCCAGACTCCGTGCTGCTACTGAGAATTTCGTGACAGAAAAACCCAATAACACTGCCCGACCCAGGAATTGAACCCGGGACCTCCCGATCCCACGCGCAAATTTATGCCGCGAGACCAACGAGGCAGTCGTATAGGGTTTGATGTCGAGTTTTCCGTCTCTACGCAAAGATGGTATTTGCATCGCGTTATCCCTTAGTCGCCTCTTACGACACCCACGGGAAGATAAGGGGTGGTGACACTTGTATTCTATGCCGTCAACCACACGGCCAAATTAAATTATTTGACTTTAAATATTCCTGCTCGTGATGATATTAAATAAAATAAAGGCTATAAATATATAATACTAGAGGACGCCAGCAGCTACGCCTGCATTTTTTTTAAATTTACCCGTTTTGGCCGATCCCGTGGAAATTTCGGGAAATCCCTCCTTAGTGCACCCCTACGGTCCCCAAGAAATATACATGCCAAATTTCAGCTTCCTGCGCCCAATGGTTTCGGCTGTAGCGTGTCTGTCAGTCAGTCAGTAACGCAAGGATTTTATAAATTAAGATAATATTTTAAAACATGATGAGGAAAAAGGATTATTCTCTTTATATCATCACATTTATTTTATTAAAATTATATAATACTATTATATGAAATCTATTTTAAATCAACTTACTTAAAGCCCACTTATGAATAATTTATTAGAAATGAAGTAACGAATATATAATAAATACACATAGATTTTATTCCATTTTAAATAATGTTTTATCTGTTTGTGTATAAATACATACCTACGATCTGTTTTCTCAGATCCAATATCTGAAAATATTATTTCAAGAGTATAGAATGAACTCGCTAAACGGCTTATCTTAGGTTTAAGCTCATATTTTATTTTACTTTTATGTATTACGGAATACATACTTCTACTCTGGTCTTGGCCAAACCAGAATCTATCCAGTACCGATAGGATACTTACTAAATTCTTTTTCTTTTTTTAAAAAAGACAACTCCCGCACTAGGTGTAAGTCATGTGTCGCGGAGGACTTTAAAAACATACAACCAACGGATACAATGAACACCTAGACTCGAAACAAGAATTTATGAATCACACAAAGTGTTTTCTCGTGTGGGAATCGAACCCACACTCGGCGCAGTGTCACGCGTCGACGCGGCCGCTTAAACCACTACGCCAACCGTGCAGTCAAATTTGATTTATCTATAAAATGGTACATTTCACATCCAAAGAACAGTGGCAGAATTAGGTCTGGGTTTGTTGTGGCGACCTTAAACTTCATATGAACAAAACAAATTGGTTTTTTTTCTACGATTTTATATATTTTCACTTTGTCTCGTTAAAGCCGGATTATTTAATGATGATAAAAAGCATTCCAATTGATTATAAACTAGGTACTTACTTTATTATTTGATTGTTGCCATAGACAATGGTGTGATAGGAATAGACGTTGACATTGATTCCTATCGATTATTAAATAAGTAATCGATACGATCGACCTTTATAGGGTTGGTTTGGTTTAAAATATAATAATTAAAATGCAGTTATTTAATTTTTAATCAACATTATATCAATAAGCTTATTTTTTGTAGCAAAACAACTTTTAAATCAAATAAAACCGTCACAGCATCGTTTTAACGTTATATCGATTTCACATAAAATAGATTTAAAATGTGCAGCTCTGCTTTTGTCTTAGGCTGTGACAGGTAGATGCTACAGAATAGTTCTGCGTTTTGATGTCAATCTGACATAATGTCATTTGATAATTCAAACTTACCTACATTGTTCATTCTTAACTAAACATTAAACACCGATATCTTCTTTTTCCGGCTTGTGTGAGTGAAAATAGAATAATTTATAGACTCTGTTACTTACGCCGAATTTTTTGATATATTTTTTATTACTGTGCGCTTCAATTTAATTTCAGACATTTGATCTGCCATTGTCCTTTGGTATACAATGACAGCTTAAAAATTTGCTTCTAAACAGGGTAATAAATAAAAATATAATGAATATTTCTATGAAGAAAACTTGGGGTCTTGATACTTGATACTTGATGGCACGGGCTGTTTCCGCAACTCCACGTCTTGGCGTGTATTTTGCGTGCGGGTGGGAATGGTGTCGTCATTCGAGCCACCCCAGCTCTTCGAGGAAGGCCAGCAGACTCTTGATGTGGCCCACGGCCTCCCTCAGGGTGCTGTTTTTTGTCAGGTACTGCTGCCTGTACTGTGCGACCTCAGGGCAGTCGAGGAGCAGGTGGGCTGCCGTCTCGTCTGCTGCCATACAGGCCCTGCACAGCGGGCTGTCGGTGATACCTATAGTAAATAGGTGTTTATTAAAGAATCCGTGTCCTGTGTAGGCGGCCGTGACTGTCCGTAGTTGTTGTTTGGACAGCCGGAGGATTTGTTTGGCTATCTTAGCGTCTACTGCGGGAAGAGCCTCCTTGGCCTGCCTATATGTTTCAATACCAATCCAGGACTGGTTGTGTTTGGTCCTGATCCTGTTTCTTACCAGGTTGCGATAAAAACCAGAAGGAAGGGGAATAATGGGCTCGGGTCCCACCACCTCTAAAGTGGCCCCTTTTCGTGCAATTACGTCGTCTGCGTCATTCTCTCTTGAGCCACTGTGGCCCTTGATCCATTGCAGTGTTAATTTGTTTTGTTTACCTACCTCTGTTAGTTTCTGGTGGCATTCAAGCGTGAGTGCCGAGGTGATAGTATGGCTTTTGAGGGCTGAGAGGACAGCTTTACTATCTGAGAGGATCCTAATGGATCGTTCCCTTACCTCACGTGCCATGATTGCTGTGGCAGCTAGGATTATGCCAAAACATTCGGCCAGGTAGACCGTGTTGTAGGCTCCAAGCGGTGCTGCGATGTTGATGTTTAGGTCCTCCGAGAATACTCCTGACCCCGTACTTGTATCCGTCTTAGACCCATCTGTGAAGATCGTGAGCTCGTTGTTGTTAACTGCTCCTTCGTGTAGGTCCTCGTATAGTTGGATTTTGTATTTCTTGTCGAAAACAAATTGTTTCGGTATACGGTCGCCAATGGCTTGTGTGATAGGAACTTCTTTAACACTTTCAGGACCATAAGGATATGGGACTATAAATTATGATAAAAACTGTACGAAACAGTTAATTAGGCATCAAATGAACATAATTTTAACTTAAAATATTATAAAATGTTTTGGATTTTTTGGAATTCTTCGGGACACATATGTCCCTATGGTCGTTGGTGGTAATTTTTGTTCTAGAAAATTATAGATACATACATAGACCCACGCCTGTTTCCCTGAAGGGGTAGGCAGAGGCATATTAAACGCCCACTTTTCGCCAGTGTTTTGATCCCACGTAATAGGTGGCGATGGCCTATTGCCGCTTATCGGGATATTTTGTTTGCCAGAGCCTCGTCCGTTGCTCGGCAGGTGCACCACTTGCAGGTGAGGTTGGCTTGGGACCCTAAGTTCTTGGTGGGAACCCTTTGCACCCTGGATTTGCACCAGAAAATTATATTATACGTTTTAGAGATTTTATCAGTTTTTGAGGTATAGTATATACAAAACTGCAAATTTATTACAGAAAAATTGCTTGTTTATCGATAGGTATATACAATATAAAGTAATACGCTAGTAGTAATTAGGTAGAATCCAGTGAAACATTTCCATTCATTAGTCTAGAAAAGGTGTACTTTGCAACACAATTACTATTTTTTCGAAATTCTGTTATACATTGAATAAACTAACACATCTCTTTCAGAAGGTTTGTTATCAATGGGGTGCGTTGGAAACTGTCTTCGTCTGACAGATCTGGAAACTGAACTTGATTTTGAAGTAGGACCGTCATGCTGCCTGACAGAGAAATCGTTTTTCCAACTTGAACTTGTCTGAACTGCAGGCTAGTTTTGATTTCATCGTGAAGTTTTGAGTAGACGGTTTGGGCATTATACACTAAAAAATCAAAAAATTATCGAAGATAGTATTTTATTTTCAATCAGCAATATATTTCATAACACTATGAGATCAACATCTAATCCTCCCATATTTTTGTTATATGTGATACAATTTTGAAAAATCTGTACTTCGCAGCCATTATATTTAACATCACAAAAATCACAAAAAATATTTGCCACGTATGTTCCTTAGTTCCACTTGAAAACTAGTTTTTCATTACTTTGTGCTCCAGTTATGAGTAAAAGAATTGTAGACGTCGATGGTACAGGTGCCAGTCTTATTGATTCCTGAAATTGCACAGTGCCTGTTCAATTTCATCATCAGAAACAGCAGGAACTCCTTGATCCTGTATCAAACTCCTTTGACCTTTTTCGTCAAGGTGTAAATCATCTTCTTCATCACTATTATCATCCATCAAAATTTATAAAAGTACCTACATCATCCTTGAATTCAAATAGCTAAGATAATCTGCCATAATTTCAATCAAAATGAATATAATTCACAAAATCATCAGTTGAATAAGTTAACAATTTATTACAAATAGTGTCCCTTCCGGACCACTGGGATACTGGTGTCCCTTTATGTTTATGATGTCTTTTAACTATAAAAAACATAAGTAATGGTTTTAAAAATAAATATAATATAAATATACTTACTAAGCAATGATTATAGCACAACGAAAAGCAATATAAAACATTTTGAAGTTCCTAAAAACTTTTGAGAAATAGGGCAAGTGCGCGCTTAGCGAACAGTCATATTACAATTTTAATAGAAAATATCGTACTACCTAGGTTGTACCGTCAATGAAAAAAATATTAATAATATGTTTAATAACAAACAAAAAATTCATATTTGTTAATAGGCTTCTTAATTATTAATATATTTTCAAATTATGGGCTAGGGACACATATGTCCCTTGGTCGTCAAAGGGTTAAAAAGTGTATTTAAGTTGTTAGTGTGCGGTGTGTTAGTGTCTTTACAGAGCTTCAGAGCTCTTAGCCGGACTGCCGACATCGTTGCTTCCTATTGTATGAACAGGTGCAATGGAGGCAGGTCCAGCAACACTTCAAGTGCCGCTGTTAGCGTTGTTTTCATACAGCCCGTGGCCGCTAGGCATGCAAGTCTTTGAAGCCTTTGAAGCTTGTTGGCGGCCGTTATTAGGTTGGTCCGAGGCCACCACACTACTGCACCGTAGCTTACCATCGGACGTATTATTGTCTTACAGAGCCATAAGACAATTTTGGGGGATAGGCCCCAGCGTTTACCTATCATCTTCTTGCACTGCCAGAAGATGATGCTGGCTTTATTGAGCTTATTTTCCATGTGGCTGTTCCATGTCAATTTGCTGTCGAGTGTGACACCCAGGTACTTGACCTCGGTAGACAGCTTAAGCTCTGTATCAAATAACCTGGGCAATCGATAAGTACCCAGCGCGCGTTTGTGTGTGAACATAATAAGTTCGGTCTTGGTCGGGTTTACAGATAATTCGTACTCATTGCACCACCACTCTACTATGCGTAGGGCTTGTTGGGTTAGGTCGTACACTGTACTGGTTACCTTACCTGAGGTGAGTATGGTTATACTCTACTACATCTGCATAACCTATTGTATAGAAGTATCTCGCGTTGAGTTTGTCTATGAGTTCATTGATGACTAAGTTCCACAATAGCGGAGAGAGTACACCTCCCTGCGGGCATCCTTTAGTTATCAAGGCTGTCTGAGTGTTGCCTTGCAGGCGCACTACCCTTTTGCTGAGCATGTTTTGGATCCACTGTATGAGCATCTGATCCACACCATGCCTGGCTAGGGCGTTGCTTATATATTGGTCTAAAGGACTTTGCATGGGTATAGTCTGTTTTGCCTGGTTTTGGTATGAAGATTAGTTTGACTTCCCTCGATCTCTTCTGTACATATCTGAGGGCCAGGCTAGCCTTCATGATTGCCAGGAGTCTTTTAAGGACAGGTTCCCCTCCCCATTGTAATAACCCTGGGAAGTATCCAGTCCGGCTGCTTTGAAGGGGTGGAAGCTATCGATGGCCCATCGGAGTTTTTCTTCTGTGACCACGTTGTTTGCGTGTCTCCATTCGTGTTCGGTCGCCACTGTTGGTGTATCGTGCCACGTTATTACCGGGGTGAGGACGCAGCCTGGGAAGTGTGTTTCGAGTAGGACGCGTCTTGTCTCCTCCTCCGATGTGGTGTTTGTGTTATCCGGTTTACGGAGAGTACCTGGTGCAACCGTCGGTTGCTGGGCCAGTAGTTTCCTTACCCGGTTTGCTTGTTGGCAAGATTCAATGCTCCCACAGAATTTTCTCCATCCCATGGTGCGTCTGAATCTGAGGCATTTCCTGTAGTCTGATTTGGCCGCTTTATAAGCGTCCCAATCTGCGTGCGCGCTTGTGTTCATTGCTCTATTTAGAGACTTTCTTACCTTCTTGCGCTTACGTTCAAGTTCAGCGCCCCACCAGGGTTGTTTCTCCGGGGTTGCAGGCGGAGTGGTTTCCGGGCAAGCTGCATAATAGCTGTCTAGTATCGACTGCGTCAGTATACATACCTGATCGTCGATCTGTTCAGTGTCACCCAGTACCGGCGGCGTGGCCGTAAGGGTAAGTTTCTCTGCAAGTAGTAGGACATACTTTGCTTTGTCAGTGTTGTTGCTGCGGGGCTGTGTGGGCTGTATATCGACTTTCATGGAGAAGCAGATCCATCTATGGTCTGAGCATGATGCCTCTTTCGAGACGTGCCATCCCTTGATGCGTTCAGACGCTCCTTCTGTTGCGAGAGTTAAGTCGATAATTGTCTGACTACGTTTAGTGACGAAGGTGGGTTCCGTACCTGTGTTTAATAGGGTAAGATTAGTGGTGAATAAGTATTTAACCAATGACTTACCTCTGTTATTGTTGCAGTCAATGCCCCACATTTGGTGGTGGGCATTGGAGTCCGTTCCTATTACGACCTCCGTATTGGTTTTCTCGCACTGGTTAACCAGACGCGTGAGGTCGAACGGAGGCGGGTCTTCGGCCTCGGGCATGTAGACCGATGCGAAAACGACCGCTATACTCCTTGGCTGCTGTATTATTCAATTTGTATTGCTGTGATGTCTCTGGAACAGAACTCCGTTAAAGCTTGGGCTCTGATGTTTTTAGTTGTAAGTATGCAGGTTCTTGGATGTGTGTGGTCAGTAGAAGAGTAAATCTTACCTCCCAGGCTGGAGAGGCCTCTAATGAGGCCACCCCTTATCCAAGGTTCCTGGATGAGCACGATGGCTGAATGTTGGACCTCCATCCATTTGCGCAGTTGCGCAGTGGCCGTTTGGCTATGATGGAGGTTGATTTGTAGGCAGCTGACGTCACTAGGCAGAGGGTTCATCTGTGGGTGATGTCCCCTCCTCCCCGACCTTCAGCTGCGTTAGGCCAGCCAGGATGTCGCCAGCCTCCACCCCGTCGTCCCGCCACACCGGACTCAGGAGCAGGCTCTCATTTTCCGAGTTACCCTCGGCTGACAGGCCAGCTCCCGAGCCAGAAGCGGCCGGCCCTGATGGGCCGGATTCCGCGGAGCACCCTGACTGAGTGTTTGAGACTTGCTGTGTGGAGTTGTCGGATCCCGGCGGATGGTCGACATACTTTCCTGTAGAGTCCCGGAACCGGACGTAAACTGCACCCAGCCCCAAGGCGAGGCGGCGCTCGTTCTGCACCAGGACCGGGACTTGTTCCTCCGGGACGCCCACGACCAGGAACCACCCACCTGACTGTCTCTCCGAGTGCAGCAGCGACCATTTGTCGACCGCCAAGCAGAGGTTCTGGAACTCCAGAGCCCGACCCACGTCGCGCACGTCGTCCCAGACTCCCTGTTCGTTGGTAACGACAACGCCTCACCGCACTCTCTTCGGGGCCTCTTCCTGGCCCCTGACCTCCAGTTCGAAGCCCGGTGGTGGGACCAGGAGAGAGACCGCCTCCGTCAGCTAGGTACGTGTTGCCTCGTCGGCACACCAGAGTTTGATGACCCCGTCCGCGTACATGGGTTTCCCGGTGAACGCAGGGGCGGGGCGTTTTGGGGTTTTAGTCGGCCAGGCGTCACTCAGGATCTTCCTTTGAATCTCCGTGAGTATCCGGTCCACGAACTCCTTCGGCAAGTTCCCTGTATGCCTGCATGTTACTACAACGCCCAGAGATGCTTTGGAGACCTGTGCATAGGACTTGCCCTGTATCCTGGAGGAGTCGAGGCGGGGCTTCTTGTGCTCCCCTCGAGGCGAGCTGGTCTCGTTGAGAGCACGTTTGGCCTCACCTCTTTCCTTGTTTTCGGCAGTTTTACCTGCCGTGTTTCCTGGTGGTGCTGGGGCTGGATGCCGTCCAGGGTGACCAGCCCGTCGCTTGGCGGCTGGCTTCCCCGTACTGCCTCCGGCCTTCGTATACCCCCTACTGCTGAGCGCAGGCTGCGCGCTGGTCACATTACTGGGACCTGCGACAGCGGCCTGCTCCGCTGTTTTTGTAGAGGCAGCACCGGCTGCGGCAGTGGTTTGTGCCGCCTTCCGCCTTATTGCCAGGCGCTGTCTCTTGTTTTTGTTTGCCCTCTTCTTCTTCGCAGAGCTGGTAGCAGCGGGGCCACTCGGTTGTGTGGTGGGTGGGTGTTGGGCAGGATTGGTGGTCTTGCCCTTACCCTTGCCCTTGTTGTGACTTACCACTTGCCAGCCTGCGAAGGAGGAGTCGTCTTCCCGCTTGATTTTAAACGGGCTGACGATTGTAAGGACGGGACCAGTACTAGCGTTAGCCAGCGCTAAAGTCTCGTCCTTGGGGGATGGTTTAACACCTGCAGCCGAGGCCACGGCGTCAACCATCTGTTTAGTTTTGGTTGATGCGGCGGGAACAGCTTTCGCCACTTCGCCACTCGCTTCTGCCACCGTCGCAGTTGGGGTAATTACTGGGATTTCGGTATCCATACAAGTTTACTAAGACTTCATCCCTCTGGCTTCCCACCCTCCATGGAGCCCGCATCAGGGAACGTCATACCGGACGTTAGGATTACCAGAGGGATATAGGATCGCGGGGCTGGTTTACAGCTCGACTTCGGGCGCCCGCTTGGGTCAACGGCCTGAGCCGAGTTACCAACTCTAGCCGTTATCCTTCGCTTGCGCCCTCCGCATAGCCTTCACCAACCACATCAACAGCCGAAATAAATTCCAACTGCTGATGTGGACCCTACGTCCCCAGCCTGTGGCCCTCTGACGGGACACGATGGCCATTGCCCCCGCTGCGACTCACAGCGGGGGCTACCGTTTAGCGTGAAATCAGGACCAAAGAGGGCGTGTTGCCTCACGGTCTCATTACCGTCAGCGCCGCTCGGCTCAACCCCCCAGGACTCCATCATCTCTGCGTACGGCGCTCGACTGCGCAGGTCCTAGCGCAGGTGGTCAGCTTCCCTTACCTGTGACTTTTTACTACGAGCCCGCACCCACCCGAACACGAAGGGGCGTGGTGAAGAGATGTGTTCCTGCATGTGGATGTGTGCGCGCATGTGTGTACGTGTGTGTATGTGCGTGTGTAATGTGCCTGTTGTTTGTGTTTCGGCTGGAGGTTTTGGTTGCATCCATTTCTGAAGGAACTGGACCAAGAACGGGCGGCAACCTCGAGAAGGATAGTCCACCAGCCTTGCCTAAGGGATCTTCGCGACCTGCGCTACCCCTGAGACCATTCGCCACTCCCTGCACCGGACTCAGGTGTAGGAAGTAGAAGTCAGTGCAGTTCAGTGGTGTTAAATATGAGTTGACCTGCACGGGCTTCCGCCCCTGGGGCGTAACTTGGGGTCTTTCTAACCTACATTTCAAGTATGAAAACCATAATTATCAATTTAAAGCCATAAAAAGAGTAAATTATGAATAATATTAATATTATTAATATTTCTTTGAGCAAATTATGAATAAATGAGTTAATTCGGAAAATAATAAAACGGTGATATTTTCTCAAGTTTGTACTTACCTTGTTATGAATTCAAAACAGCTAAAGAAGAGTGATATGCTAATAGATTTCAGATTCAAACGTACCCCATGCATCACTAACACTAATAAGTTATTAAAACTGGGGAAAGTATCACCTGCTCTTTGCCTAGAAAATTACGTATTGGTATTTAGTTCCGGTTGTCATGAAGCTCCTTGACAGAGGCAATGAGGAGATAGTGGCCTTGAAGAAACTGACAATGGTCTAATACGTGAAATAAAGACTATCGTTTTGCGTTGGGGAGGTTAGACGTCAGTCGCTCTGTGGAAATGCTCTGTTGACTAGTAAGTCAACCCCGAGCTCCAAGGTAAAATTATTGGATGGAACTGGGATAACCCTATTACGATCATGGTTTAAATTGCTTTGTTAGTAAGTATATGTTCGCCAAATCATGGTAGGAAGAGTACTGTTTGCTCTCATCTTACAGAGTTAATACTTTGTATGGTGGTTCAAATCTGATGACAATACAATTTATGGTAGGTACAGCTTAATACGTCGTCTCGAATTCACTTCAGCATTATCCACAATTCTCCGTTCATCTTCATGACCATTTCAGCTGAAAGACTTCCACAGCTGAAAATAGGCCACCTCAAGACTCTCCACACAAACACATCGAGAGCCACCCGCATTCAACCGCTTTCCGCAATGTGAAGAACAAGAATAAAATTATTCCTTGGTTAATAAGATTTATTTGTATTTCGTGGTGATAGCTACACTATTTCTCCAATGGAGAGATACGATAAAAAAGATTGAGTAACATTAAAGTAGTATAATATTATTTTTCAGTTATCTATCTCTAAAATGAAATATTTATTTTAATCAAAATTTACGCTTAAACTTAGTTCAAAGAGCAGCCAAAGTTCTGTTTACGAAAAATGTAATTAATCTTAAGCTCGAATAAAGCTTAGGAGCGCATGTAACATCGCACGCTTAAACCAATACTGTCACTATCCAAAAATCTTAACTTTTCAGTAGAGCGTAAAAACGTTTTTTGTGGTGTCAATATGCATGATACTTTAGAATTCATGCACAATTTAGTCATTCTTTGATATATCCAATATTTATCCGTGTTATCTATAGATAACACGGGTAAATATTGTATCTCAAATATGAAAACATAAAATAATTGATTTAGTTGTATATAATTTATATGTTTCCTTTATTTATTTTAAAGTGTCACTTTGACTTTTATTATTTTATTTTATTTCGTCTTGTTTTACTGCGGACTTACTTTTTAATAAAAATAAATAAATAATAAAAGCTCTAAAACTATATTTAATTACCAAAAATGGTTTTATTTACTTTTATAGTGATAAAAAATATATACTTACTAGAGGACGCCAGCGGCTTCACACGCACATATTTTCGAATTTCCCGTTTTGCCCGATCCCATGGGAATTTCGGGAAATCCCGTATTAGTGCACCCCTACGGTCCCCAAGGAACATACATGCTAAATTTCAGCTTCTTGCGCCGAGTAGTTTCGGCTGTAGCTTGTCTGTCAGTCAGTCAGTAACGCAAGGATTTTATATATATACAGATTAAGATTAAGATTGTCACAAGGTAATAAAAAGAAACATTTTGTTTAGATACAAATTTATTTGAATAAATCTGGAATATGCTGGCTGCCTCCGTGGTCCAGTGGATAGCGTATGCGACTGCTGATCGGAGGTCCGGGTTCGATTCCCGGGTCGGGCAAAAGTGTTACTGGGTTTTTCCGAATTCTCAGTAACAACACGAAGTCTGCTGATGTGCCCGGTAACGGCAATAGGCCCTTATTACGTGGGACTTAAAAATTCATGGCGAAATGTGAATGTAATATTACGCCTCTGCCTACCCCTTCGGGTATACAGGCGTGAGTCTATAATATACATATCGTCACGCCTTTTATCCCCGAAGGGGTAGGCAGAGGTGTATTTCTACACCCACTTTTCGCCAGATATACTTTAGTCCCACGTAATAAGGGGCGAGCCTATTGCCGTACCGGGCACATTTCCAGACTCCGTGCTGCTACTGAGAATTTCGTGACAGAAAAACCCAATAACACTGCCCGACCCAGGAATCGAACCCGGGACCTCCCGATCCCACGCGCACATTTATGCCGCGAGACCAACGAGGCAGTCGTATAGGGTTTGATGTCGAGTTTTCCGTCTCTACGCAAAGATGGTATTTGCATCGTGTTATCCCTTAGTCGCCTCTTACGACACCCACGGGAAGATAAGGGGTGGTGACACTTGTATTCTATGCCGTCAACCACACGGCAACGGCGTGAGTCTATAAATAAAAAATAAATAAAAAAATAATCAGACTTAACTCCAGTAGGCATTTTAAATTTATTCCAAAATAATAACATCATCATCATACGGGGAAAAATCACCTGCTCTTGACGATGCTATAGAAGATCTGGATTTGGATGAACAAGAACTTAATGATCTTGCTCTACCTGAACAGAACTTAGCAAATTAGCTGTGCTCGGTAGATTCTCGCCCGGTTGTGTCAAATAGTGAGCACTAATATTGAATTCCTTAGACTGGATTGAATCTGAAATATGTGTCCCAATGCTAGATGAAGATGCTGCTCGAAGAGGAAGAGCTGCATGAAGAAGATGAACTACTGCTGCTTAAACTACGTAACTTCTGATTGTTTCCAAACGAGATCTGTAGTGGCTTTACTTGAGTAAGAGTATGAAACACTGGTAGATATGAGTTTGATTTTTCATCACTACAGTCATTTTCTCTATTTTCAAGTGAAGCTTCAGTAATTTATCACGCCTCTGCATTCTTTTGTACACCTTAAAACATGAAATCAGATTGTCCACCAACCGTTATGCATTTAAAACGAAGGTACGAGTGCTTCTTTTGAAGAGATTGACGGAATCAGCTCATCACTCTCATCCATTACTATAAGTATTTATGTATTTGTTGTGTATGTATATATATATATATATATATATATATATATATATATATATATATATATATATATATATATATATATATATATATATATTATACATGTATGTGTTATGTATGTATATTCTTTATGTACGAATTCTATCCCTTTATTATACTATATATTACATAATTATTATTACTAAATTTTATTTAGAAAACATTATTTTTCAATGTTATCAGTAAAATGCACCTACCACTTTTATCTCTGCTCCACCTTAAGGTTGACAGGTAGAAAATGCCTTATGGCATTATGTCCAACCATGTACACCTTGTTTGTGCAAAATGTAAATAAATAAATAAAACCATTAATTAATGTTTGTGTAGTAAGAATACCGAAAGTTTAAATAATGGAATCGTCCTAAATAATATTTTGAAACTTTCCTGTAGTACGTAGTTACTAAAGTCTCAAAATATTACGTTAGGGATTACTGTAGAGGAATCCCTAACGTAATTGATCAATTTTAAATGCCAACCGTCGGTAAAAGTCATCGCATAAGTACGATAAAACGACACTTTGCGTTTATTATTGCCATAATCCTGACAGCAAAATGACACTTTATGAAATAAAATATTTTATCAATGAGTTAAATACAATTTTCTAAGAAAATGATGACAGCAAAAATGACATAATAAACAATGACATAATAACAAATGACAAATAGCTAATGATTTTAAAGCTAAACTGACACTAACCTGAAAGTGTCATTATGACATCAAATTATTGAATTAAAAATGTGGTAACATTAATGCAAACTTGACACTAAGCAAAAAATGTCAATATGGCGTCAAACCCATGATATAAATAAGAGATAAACTTAGTGCAAATATGAACTTAAACGCATAATGTCACTTTTTCAATTAAAATAATACACTACTTACCTAAAATATCACTAGTAAACCGGTTTAATCGCTAAAATTACACTTTTGCACTCAATAATCGTAAATGTTGTCCTTGGCGAGACGTACTTTTTCGTTGAAGGTCAGTGTTCTACTGAGAGGAGAGGAATGTTTTGTTTAGTGACGAAGCAAACTACTGCCATCTAGCGGGTATTCTTGTTACTTTTTGACTAGTGTCAGTGCGATTACGCGTAGGTTCACGTTTCCCAACAGATGACATTAAAAAGTTGTTTTGCCAAAATTTTGCATAGTGACAGTATTTTATATTAAGCGTGCGACATCTTTTGTCAAGGGATTTTTGGTTACATTCCTATTAAATGCAGTAAACAAGCATTTTTATAATAGAATGACGTAACATATTGCTCAACTGTATTGTAATATTTATAAACTTTAAATGAGCGATGCTTGTATATATATATATACTAGTCGACGCCAGCGGCTTCGCACGCACATATTTTCAAATTCCCCGTTTTGCCTGATCCCGTAGGAATTTCGGGAAATCCTGTCTTAGAGCACCCTTACGGTCCACAAGGAACATACTTGCTAAATTTCAGCTTTTTGCGCCGCGTATTTTCGGCTGTAGCGTGTCTGTCAGTCAGTCAATAACGCAAGGATTTTATATATTAAGATAATATGTATACCTAATTTGAATCACAGAAACAGCTCCAAGGATTTTCATGAAATTAAGTATGCGCTGGGTTTTGGCGCAATAAATCTATCTAAATAGGATTCAATTTTAGAAAACACGATGACCAAAAAAATACCAAACAACGCTCGCTCATCCAGGTAGTAATCCGTTATGCAGTGTTACGTTTGTTGCCAGCTTTATTTATATTTTGCGTTACAGAAATGGCAATTTAATATAACAAACAACGCTATATAAATACTAAACCAACTTCGTACCGCCATATATGTATTATACATATAAACCTTTCTATCTTTCTATCCTTAACCTTTCTTCAATCATTCTATCTATTAAAAAACCGCATTTAAATCGGTTACGTAGTTTTAAAGAATTAAGCATACATAGGGACAGATAGACAGAAGGCAGACTTTATTTTATACTGTGTAGTGATAACTTTAAAATAAGTGATCTTCTAATTAAATAATAAAAAAAGCTTTGGCAAATTCCAAATCGCATCTAGACTATTCTATTGATATCGAGTACTATTTACTTTTGCGTCTTACGGTAATTTATCTTCTTTATTTGCATTTAAACAAGTATACACCAAAATGTGAGCTATTGAGAATAAATTGAAATATACTGTTTTTTTTTCTGCGAACGTGACTTGAGTAATGAGATTATAGATTTATATATTTTGTAGTATCTCGTTTCTACCTGTAGATTGTTGGTCTAAAAAGAGAAAACACGTGAATATTATTTTACTAATGAAATATTACAGTAGGTATCATAATTATGTCAAATTGAGTAATCCTGCGTTAGCGACTCTAGTGTCGGAGTTTATAGGCCGCCCAAAGGCCTCCTCGCCTACAGGTTAATGCCAAAAAACAAACCGGACCGACGGCTTTACGTGCCTTCTGTAGTACAATGGCGCTGTAAATGCAACAAGAAGCGGACACCCATTCAAGTGGTGACCTGTGTAAAGGTGGCTTAACTTTGACAATATATTACGAGTGGCAAGTCACGCTACGAATGCTATCTACATAAAATTAGTTATACATATTATATCTAAACATAACTTTAAAAAGCTTAAAACTTTGTTTCTTTGGTTGTATGCGGAGTAATAGCCATAAAATATTACTGAGTCAGTGCATCCGCTGGGTAAGCTGGATATCATTGTATATAAAGCTTCGTTGTTCCCTTACATAGGCGATATAATTTTTTGTTTTAACAAATTACACGCGCAAAAAATACCTGCCATGTCTATCTGGAAAAAAAGAGTTATAACATTTTTGTCACAGTCAATTATAAATAATATTACTCACATGAAAATGTTGCACTATTTTATTTATTACTTGCAAATAGGATTTACACACAAATACGTATTTTAATATGAAAATAAATGTTGAAATCATATTAAAGGGCATTCAACTAGCATTTTGTTGGAAATATTTCCAGTCACATATTTTTTTATTCTAAAAATATAAAATATATATTCTATACTATACATACTTTTGTAATTTACTAAAGCTTTTTCAAAGGTCTACTCTGAAAGAAAATGACTTACTAACTTCTTTCGATAAAAGCATAAATTCTATTCATAATTATATTATATGAGAAAATTTTCTTATTCTTAAACATCTCTAGGTCGTAGAATAACGTACTATGTACCAACTACGAGTATGATACAGTCATATAGCAGTTTGAATGTCTTTCTGAGAATATGTTTTATTACTCCTATAATTCCTTTTCTATTGTAGAAAATAAATGTTATAAATGAAATATTTATTAGTCTGTCATTACGTAATTTTGAATTTATGAAATATGAACTTCAATATCCGGAGCTCCTGTCCCAGTTACTTATAAGGTTCAATCCACACAGGAAGAACAGCAACTGGCAGAGTAGCGGCGAGTAGTTTTACTGCTTAGGAATTTGGAACCTTATATAAATCATCAAAGTGTTTAGTATCATTTGGGGACACGAAGTGAATTGGGCCTAAAGGCCTGCTGCGCTAGAGTGTAGATGGGCGCGAAATGGCTCGTGAACAAATAATGGAAACGTGAAAAGCTTATGAAATTTACAAGCGCCAAGCTGAAGCAAAAAGTACTTTGAAAAATTATGTAGCAATGCAGGTTTATTCGCCAATTAATTCTACCGTGGATTGACGTGTTGTTTGGAGGGGCCTTACCAGGGATTTGCCACTTCAAAGTCAATAATAATGATTTAACCGAGTTCAAAAATGGAGCGGTTTCCAGTTATCGGACTCGGGAATTATTTCATTGGATTTTGTATCTGTACCGCTAAGAATTCATATATTTATTTATTTTGGATAAAAACGCTCGCTCAATTTCATATATTGATTATATACATAAAGTTCCAATTCTAGGAATATCGCAGTGAAAAATCCTGGAATCGTCGATTTATTTTCACAAACATTTCAAAATAATAATATGTAAAAGGCTTCTCAAAAATACATAAGGATCAGTTCTGCAAATGAAATTTTATATTTCGGTAAATTATATAATATTACTAGCTTTTGCCCGCAGCTTCACTCGCGTAAATTCAGGGTTCTCTAGTTATAGTATATCATCTATGTTCGGGGTAACACAAATCTCCTTTTATTGTCGTTTTAACTCTTTAAGAATGTCAGCTCTTGTAGCGTGGTGGCTCTCAACAACTCTTTAAGAATTATTACTGCAGAAAGTATTTACACATACAAACTACTTAGTACTAAGACTTAATAGTACTCAAAATGTTATCCGGTATCTGTGGCGTTTCGCTAGAGTGGCCAATATGGCGACTGTGATTTGTCTGTCAGAACCATTAGAATTTAACAAAATACTCAATCCGAATTTTGTTGATATAGGTTGTCGACTCGAAATCTTTCTTTTAAATTTTTTTTGATTCAGGTAAGGTTTCGATGTACTCCTTGACGAAATTATTAATATAAGATTTGACGCGCAGTCCGTCGGTTCCAATGTGAAACATTCCAAAATCCACAACTACTTACAAATTAAAAATTAAGTAAAAAAACATTTTCCAGTGGACTAAATTGTGAATCTAAACCATTCTCAAGTCCCCTTGAACACACACAAAAAATTTCATCAAGAGCGGTCCAGTCGTTTAGGAGGAGTTCAGTGACATACACACGCACACAAGAAATATATATATTAAGATTACTATTCGTTATATAATTCTTTGAATTTTCGTTTATTTTTATTATACAAAATAGTTTAGCGGGTCTTAATCGCGTAAACTTAGCTTATTTAAGGTATAAATACCTATTTTTCTTTTTTACTGTTGAGTAGTAAAATATCACCATCACCATCAGACTCGGGATCATAATAAAATGTGAAATAGTATGTAAAATGAATAAATCAATGAATACTTAGACTTAAGTTTACCTAACTTCGAAATATTCGTCAGAAAAGTATGTCAAATGTATTACAGGACAATTCATATACAGTCATCTGACCTTAAGTTTTCCGAATTTTGCTTTTCATACCATGTCTATGTAAATTTCATATAGCTTGCCTCAGATCCTAATTGAAGAAAATTTCGATTTTAGTATAATATCATAGAAATTTTCTGCAGCGATTCTATCTAGCCGCAATCCCAATATTGCTTTATATAGTTTTAGTCTTACTCTGTTAAATACTATTATTTATTTTAGTATACTTATTTATATTCATCATTCAGTAATATAAACCACTTCGCAAATCAGGAAATATAAAATGCAAAATTATATTACTGTCATTTAGCAGAGATGGATGGAATAACGAGTAATCCTATCGGAAATAACTGAAAGGACATCTCATGGGTGTATTTAGGTATTGTCTGATCACAACTGAGTGATTGATGAACGCGATGAGACATCAGACAGTATAATTGGGTACGGATATGTCAATGTAAGACTGTGACAGTTATTGAAGTGAAGGTGCGACAAATTGGTTACTAAAATATATTTTTGTTTTTCGCCTCGCATTAGGACTAAGTAAATCTTGTGTCGCGGGGGATTTTACAAATATACAACAAACGGGCACAATTAACACCCATACACATATATATTTTCTGATTTGAATTTTCTTTTTTTTATGTTTCTCATTTGTTGTTGAAGAAACTTTGTTTGAGGGATTCGTTTGCGAATTCTAGATTGTATATGAATACGCTTATGTCGTAGTGGTTTAAGTGGTAGCCTTGCTGTTCAGAACTCCGCCGAGTAATTTGAGTCTGATCTCCACAGAGGACAATACTTTGGGACATCTAAAATATTTCGAGGCTGGGTGGACTGCGTATCCGCTGATTAAATATCTGTAAAGTCCTGCGCGTAATAGAATTTATTACTAGTTGCAGAGTTGTCTTTTAGAAGACATTATCGGATACAATTTTTATATAACGTCATCGTCATATTATACAGGAGAGCTTTTTTTTTATTTAGCGCCAAGCCGCCAGCTCAACACCGCACTGACCGAGGGACAACAACAATTATGACAAAATTGACTTCCACCTGCTATTCTGTATTGGTTAATAAGCGTGATTCATGTGCTAGTTGCTAAGTTAGTGCTGGAGATATACAGAACAGTCATCATTTAGCAGACCTCGGGCTCCAAGGCGTGTAAGTCTTGGATGAAACAGGGAAAAACGGTAGGACGATTATGATGATCTACAGAACAGCCATTAAAATAGTATTCAACACACATCATCAGCTCTGTTTATAATCTATCCCACTGCTGGGCACAGACTCTTCTCATTTAGTTCATCTGCCTAGAGGTAAATAATTATTTGAACATACTCCATCACGGCCAAGAGCGCACTGGCTGACTTCTCAGGCATGTCCTTCGAGAAAATTATGAAGAAAATTCAAAATATGAAGCGTTTATTAATAAATAATCGTACTACAGTGATCGAAAAACGACCACAGACCACGGAAAAATAGTGTACGGAGCCCACACTTTTATTTTTCATTTAAAAAAGTAAGAGTAAATAATTAAGTGCTTTCGTTTTATGAGGAACATAACAAGTCACTTGCTGGTAGGTAAAGTTAGACACTGTTGTGGCATACCTTACAGAAACAAGCAAAGTAAACAAGCTCCTAACGTAGCTTTCAGCTTTACAAATTAATATTTCTCCAACACTTTGTTCAAAGAGTCAGCGCACTTTATAATAAAATTAACCTTCTCTCTATCTCACCCTATGTTTATAAGCTAAGAAAAATTGCATTCCAGCAGTAAAAAATTATTCTTTTCACTTATAAAACTGCTTATTCTATCTTAGATAATGTAAAAGCAAAGCTGACAAGGTCCTTTTACACTGACCAGTCGAGACCCGGCCGTAAACATAAAAAACAAATAATAATTCACGAAACTACCATTGTATTTTCTTTGAATGTTATTATACCTACGTATAAATATGTAGAATTATACACTTAGAATTAACAACGGTTGAAACGGATTATTCGCCACTTTAATGTTCGTAAAGTCCTTTTATGTTTGTGAACAGCTCCGTTTTATTAGTACTGACTGTATTTTGTTAAATAATTAAAGACTGTGGACAATAATATACTCTTTTATCTTTTAGCAAACAAGGCCGTGTATGTCAACTAAAAGTAAAAATAAAATAACTTCAATAACTAAGTTCGACACCAAATTAAATTCTTAAAATAATAATTCAAAGGAAGCGGGTAAATCATTCACATTCAATTCAAATTCAATCACATCACCTGTAAGACAATATGTCAAAAACAGCGGCCAAACATGGGAATTTGAGATTTAAAATTGCAAGAGTAGAAAGCAAGTTAATTCATTCAAGGGTCGTGGTTAGGCCGTGGAGCGACGTAAACATTCTCTTCGTAATAAGCATTTTATTTATTTACATACTTCGTTGTTTATTTACACAAACAAGATCAGCAAAAACAGGAATTTTCCGTGGTTATTTAAACGAATTTAAAACGGGTTAGATTCAGTTGGTACCGAGTAAAATGTGATGAAGCAATTATGTACACAATACATTTACAATTTATGCAGTTACATAATATCAAAATAAAAGGTCTGACGTTGGCTGAATGACTCGTCACAAGCCAACCTACATTATATACTTTAAAAAGACACTTATCGTGATGTAGATAACGTATATAACGGCTTTTCAAAAACGTGTACAAATAATGTCGAGAATCATCATATCATATCAGGGTGCATAGGGTTCCCACCAAGAACTTAGGGTCCCAAGCTAACCTCACCTGCAAGTGGTGCACCTGCCGATCAACGGACGAGGCTCTGGCAAACAAAATATCCCGATAAGCGGCAATAGGCTCGCCACCTATTACGTGGGATCAAAACGCTGGCGAAAAGTGGGCGTTTAATATGCCTCTGCCTACCCCTTCGGGGAAACAGGCGTGAGTCTATGTATGTATGTATGTATGTCATCATATCAGCCAAACGACGTCCACTGCTGGACATAGGCCTCCCCCAAGGTTCTCCACACAGACCGGTCTTGAGCCGCCCGCATCCAACCGCCTCCCGCGATCTTGACGAGATCGTCGGTCCACCTTGCGGGGGACCTACCTCTGCTGCGTCGTCCGGTACATGGCCGCCACTCCAGAACCTTTCTGCCCCAACGGCCATCGGTTCTTCGAGCTATGTGCCCTGCCCACTGCCACTTCAGCTTGGCTATCCGGTGAGCTATGTCGGCGACTTTGGTTCTACTGCGGATCTCCTCATTTCTGATTCGATCTCGCAGGGAAACTCCAAGCATAGCTCTCTCCATCGCCCTCTGAGTGACCTTGAGCCTTCTGATAAAGCCCATAGTGAGTGACCACGTCTCTGATCCGTACGTCATCACTGGTAACACACACCGGTCAAAGACTTTCATCTTGAGACACTGCGGGATATCGGACGAGAAGATATGTCGTAGCTTCCCGAACGCTGCCTAACCGAGTTGGATTCGACGATTGACCTCCTTCTAGAAGTTGGACCTACCTAATTAGACTACTTGTCCCAGGTAGATATACTTGTCGACAACTTCGAGCGTAGAGTTCCCAACCTGAATAGGAGCAGGTACAACATGGACGTTCGATATGATTTTCATCTTGTCCATGTTGATCCTGCTTGTTGGGAGACTCTACAGTTCATTGAGCATTGTGCCTAGATCTTCCATGGTCTCAGCCATGACTACAATATCATCTGCGAATCGAAGGTGAGTGATGTACTCGCCGTTGATGTTGATGCCGAGTCCATTCCAGTCCAAAAGCTTGAAAACATCCTCCAGCGCAGTGGTAAACAGTTTCGGGGATATGACATCCCCCTGTCTCACCCCTCGCTGGAGTTGAATAGGTTTCAACCTCTGGTCCTGGAGGCGGACTGACATAGTGGCGTTTTCATACAAACACTTCAGCACTTCGATATATCGGTAGTCAATCCGGCACCGTTGGAGAGACTGTAGCACCGCCCAGGTTTCGATCGAATCGAAGGCTTTCTCATAGTCCACAAACGCCAAGCATAGGGGCTGGTTATACTCCTCGGACTTCTGTATAACCTGCCGCGGCGAATGTATGTGCTCTATGGTACTGTAGCCTTTACGGAAACCGGCTTGTTCGGGAGGCTGGAAGTCGTCCAGCTTGCTCTCGAGACGATTCGTGATGACCCTCGAAAACAGCTTGTAGACGTGGCTCAGAAGTGTGATGGGTATGTAGTTCTTTAAGAGGGTTTTATCCCCTTTCTTAAAGGAAAGCACCACCACACACCACACCTCTGTGCCACGCCTGTTGCGTTTTACTCTCGAGAATGACGGAATTAAATAGCTTCCGAAGGGCTTCTCTAGCGGGTGTACCGCCGGCCCTCAAAAGCTCGCTCGTAATTCCGTCATCACCCGGCGCCTTGTTGTTGTTGAGCTGTTTGAGAGCCACACTAATCTCGTGCACGCTGACGTCCGGGATATCTTCGGTATAGTGTCGGGTCAATCCAGCTCTAGGATCTGACGCTGGAGTACTTGCGGGTTGTTGCGTTGTCGTGTATAGCTGTCCATAGAACCTTTCGATCTCCTCCAAGAGCTCAGGCTCAGGCAATGTAGAGAATAAGTAAACGCTATAAATTGTATTGCAATGCATTTATACTTCTATAATAGGCGAATGAACACGTAACATAATAAAATTGCATAAAATTCATATTATTTTCAGGTTTTATGAGGAGCTGTAGAGCTAGCATTATTTATTATTTCAATAGTTTGTTCTTGGGAAAATATAGGTTTCTATCTAAGATGTTAGAATTCTTCAACCTGCAAATTTAATAGAATAAGTATTTTATTTAGAAGCCAGCTTAGTTAATTAATTCAATGCAGAGCTCACGGACAAAACAAGCTGCAAAAAAGCGCTGGTCAGCAACACAAAACAATGTTAAAAACACCTAATGGTATTTATTAGGATCAACGTGTATTATTTCAACATAATTCTATTCTATTTCAAATAAAATAAGACTCATTTTCCTGCAGCCGTGTTTCTGTGCAATGGTGTCCTCATTATGTTGGGTTCGTTATATTATTTGTTAACAGTACTCTGGTTACGAGTTAAATTTGCACAGAGTTACAAGTAAAACGCCCACAACTTTTATCAAAATTCAATTTTTTTTTGTATCATGATGAATGCATTTATCTATTGATAGCATAAAAAATCCTCAAAAGAGTTTTTATTAATGTATAACCATTCATCAACGTCATAGATTATTTATTTATAGACCGCCCAAAGGCCTTAGACATGGCACGATTAAAGTCCCGCTTCAATAATCGGATCGAAGGACTTTACATGGCCTTTGAAGAACCGTAGCGCTCTGCTGTGACAGTACCTAACAAACGGTCATCCATTCAAGTGGTTACTGTGAAGATGTTGCTGAACTTTGCTGGTTACCAAAGACCAGTCAAGTCTCACTATAAGAATACTACACAGTATTTTGTATACAGCAGTTCTTCTTCTGCCTGCCATGTTCCCAAATTACTTGAGTTCCCCGCAGAATGTCTTTCTCTTCCATTCTCTCCGATACCAAAGAAAAGATGTATGGATTGTGTGAATGATGACATGAATGAAAAGGGAGTGAATAATCAGATGACGTCTCATCCTTCACACAATCCATACATCGTTTCTTTGGTCTTTCTGTTGCCATTTTGTAAACAGCAGTATAGGTATTAATTCCGTAGTGCCTCACAAAATCGATACACAAAATAAATCGTGCTCACCTAATCGCTTCTCATATCGATCCAATGAATGATCGTCCAATATTTTAGCTTAGAAAATAGGTATTAATTGCCATGGCCTAAAAAATTTATAACCACTGACCTAGAAAAATAAGACATTTCTAACAAAAAGGTAATTATGGCAGAAAGTCTAAACGTTTTGTTCTCACAAAAAGCTACGCTAAGCTATCACCTACCAAGGCTCGATTTCAGGTCGAGATACCGAAAATCTTTTGATGAAAAGTCTTTATTGTTTATAAGAAGGTACTACTTTCTTTTATAATTGAGTTAGGTGAACAATTAACTTTAAGGTTTTTGTTGTCTGGGTGTTTGAAAATTAAAAAAACAACGCGGGAATTTTTATTTGTCTATTTATCTTAATATATAAAATCCTTGCGTTACTGACTGACTGACAGACACGCTACATCCTAAACTATTGGGCGCAGGGAGCTGAAATTTGGCATGTATGTTCCTTGGGCTCCGTAGGGGTGCACTAAGAAGGGATTTCCCGAAATTCCCACGGGATCCGCCAAAACGGGTAAATTAAAAAAAATTGCAGGCGTAGCTGCTGGCGTCCTCTAGTTTTTAATAAAATCCTAACACAATGAAGAAATAAGACTGCATGGTTAACCCACTGGTAAAAACTGCCTCCTTGGTTGTAGTACAGCTGTGTGGATGATTCTATGTTTGATTCCTGAATAGGCTAACACTTTGTGTGATCTACGTAGGTACCCATTGTTATTTCGAGTATTGATGTATTTTGCGTCTGTTCATTTATCATTTCTCCGGTGAAACAAGATTTATTCTTAATACAGGCGCTATCTTGAAAAAGAAAATAAGGATACTGACAACCTTAGTGTACATAAATTATCTCAAAAAATCGTGAAGTTTTTACTAGAAAGACGTAACTGTGCTGTCGCTAGAATGATCTCATTCAAACTCATTTTTAATAATGTACCCTTGAGATAATTAATGATTTGAATAAATACATTAATTTGATTACCAAAAAATAATAAATAGCGCGTGACCTTGTTTGGAGAACAGCAGGGTTATTTACAAGTGCAAGTCATTTCACAATAATCAATCATATTTCTTTAATCATTATGCCTAGTTAAGCGATGTTGGATATAATCGCTCGCTCTAATCTTTCGTGGCGTGTTTGAATAACCTCTGTTACATTTGTGGAGCTTTAGTTCCTTTGTTTATTGTTTCTGTTCAATACAATGAAACGGAATGAAGATATTATCAATACAGCTTACATAAAATCATTATTTTGTTATTGTATAAATATTTATATTTTCTTTCCATACTTCATTGGTGTCTGTTAAATCAATGAGAATTTTGTCTTTTTGTACTTGAAGCTTATATTATCAACCAACGAAATACCTTTGTGATATTTCTAAATTTAGTACGAATAATATTCACAATAAAGACACATTACTGCGAATAAACTGTATTCGAAGCGATAAATCGTATTCGTTATTCTAGTAATCAATCAACAGACGCACGCACGGCTGTAATTAGTAAGTTGTGATAGATCGAGGGGCGTGACGTCAGAAACAATAGGACAGTCTTCACCCCGATGTATTCCGACTGGCTTTAATTGCGGCTCGTTTACGACTAGCAGCGGCGAGCGGTAGCAACAGCGTTTTTGATGTCCATTGCGAGTTTGCGACTGACACGACGTCGGCCGCGGCGTAGTAGAGCGTGGCATGTACACCGAAATCGCTGCCTGATAGCGCGCTGATAGTCGTGAACCGTGAGTATTTACCACTCGCCTGTATTTCGTGGCAGCCATTAGGATTTCGTTAATGCTCCTTTTTTAATGATCTCGAATTTGTTCTCGGTTTTGTTCTGCGTAGAGAATTGGAGATTGCGTCACAGTTGGAGTAACTAACTGACGGCATTATGAGGAGGACAGCCATGACAGTGGGATAGAAGCAAATGTGCAATAAAATAGCCCAGTTTTGGTCATTCTCCTGTATATTAATGTGTAGCACTGAGAACCTTCGTATACATGACGATAATTATAATAACACTGAAAACGAGGTCATTTTTCTATCCTTACGAGTATATGGATGTATACTATAGTACTGACACATACTGACTTGACTATATAAATGGGCAAATTTTTTTGCGATACTTTCGCAATTTGTTTAGCTTGTTTGGTGCCTATCAGATTTAAAGAAATGCTTTCGAGTTCAAAACGATGAAAAATCTGTTGAGTTAAAGTTAAAGTCAAATATGTTTATTCAAGTTGGATTCATTAAAATTCTCTTTTGCACGTCATACGTGGTTTTATTGTTTTTATGTCCAGTAGCATTACAAATTACATTTAAACATATATGTTGCATATATTTTTGAGATCGCCTTGTAAAACCCTTTAATTTAATACCTCATTCGATAAGCTTGGACGGAAATTTGTTTTGAAGACTTACTATTTGGCGCCAAAAATCCACCATAATGTTTTTTTTTTAATTGTATGTGTCCAGTGACACTCGCGCCATTAAGACGAATCTTATGACGTATCATTTATCAAAGTCAGTTGAGCCGTTGAGTAGTTACGAGGGGACATAGGAACGGACATACATACATACAAACATACGTACATACAGGTCAAACACATTTGGGCTTCGCCGCAGTCGGGTAAAAAACAGTTACTCACTTTCAAATTCAAAGAAAAAAACAGTTAGTCACTGCAGTCGAAATGCCAATAAACTTAGAATCTATAAATAAATAATCATCTGAGTTATAACCCGACTACGGCGGAGCCAAAAGGAAGGGTAATGTATTTGGCAGTCTATGTATGTATGTTTGTATGTTCCACCGTAGTGCCTAAATTACTGAAACGATTTGAATAAATGGGGTGTCAAAAGATTCGCAATAATGGCGCGGGTGACATAGGCTATATAAATTTTATCGAAATTTTCTGCTACGGAATTAATACCTCAGACTCCAACCTCAAAAAAAAACTTAGATGATCATTACGTATTTGGTATCAAACAAAAAGTATTGATGAGTACATTACAAATATGTACATATATTATACTGTTTTTGTCAAAATATAAGTTTTAAATGCGGTTGTACTTACAATTCGCGCGGTTTAGACGCGTTGAGTTACCTAATTATCTTAGTAACGTTTATTGGTGTGTTGAGAGATAAATTAGATACACGGTATAGTTGGTTACAAAATATAATTATTTGTCAAGCGTTACACAAGTATATAACCCGGTAGCAACTATTAAGAGCTAAGATCTCAGGGCAGGGTAGGCAGGCAGGCTGACGAGGCTTCGGTGCTGCAGCAGAGAGAAGGGCACTTATCTCAGCGGTGTCCAGGGTCCAAGAGAGGCCGTTCGCTGTCGCGCCGCCGTATTTATGTGCCGCTGGGGAGCGAGGCGGCCAGCCAGGAGTAGTGGTAGGGGCCAGCGCGACGACGCCGACGTCACATCTTTCTTTCTTCCTTTAAATGTGACAATATAAATATTGCACGGTTAATTTACATGCCCATGCCCGGGATAAGGAAAAGGATGATCCTTTTTAGACCCCCTTTTTTACGTAGTCGGGTTATAGTTTTTAACTTTCTTTTTGTTATTTCATTTGTAGGTACTACGGTGTTCCCAATCTATTTTTGACAAAGTTTTCATTATACAAGTGCTTCGTTTCGATAACAAAATGCTGGAATCTTGTACATTTAATCTGCTTCGAGTTAAACATAACACTACGCTTTAACAATCTAATAAGCAAGTTAGCAACATTGTTTAACTTTCACCCAAACCACTGCGTTCAAGTTCAAATTAGAAAATTACTTCATAATTTAGGAAGTTCGAATAACTTCTTAACTATAAGCTGTGGGAATTTTCATAACCCTTGTGACCATTTCATTTTTCAATATAACTGGATGCACTATGTGATGCATTTGATATTTTTATATAAAATAGGCAGATTGCAGCCCGAAGCTACGCCTGCGTACAAGTCAGTTATAGAGAGCAAAAGTAACCTATATGATGTACTAGGTGAGCCCGCGGTTACACCCGCGGTATTTAAGGCGTAAGACTCCTCATAGCGTGATGTTAATCATGATAATAATAATCATATTTTTATTGCCAATAACATGGTATACAAAGGTGTTATAAACATTCAATAAGGCACATACATGTTTTGCTAAAGTTACATAGCATGCAATTATTAGGTAACTAGCCGTTTCCGCGCTTTCACCCGCGTCCTGACGGACCCCTATTTTTCTAAAATAAAGCCTATGTTACTTGCAGATATTGTAGCTTTCTAACGGTGAAAGAATTTTTAAAATCGATCCAGTAGTTTTTGAGTTTATCCATTACAAACAAAAATACAAATTTTTCCTCTTTATAATATTAGTGTAGATTAAACTTATGACTACAATTTATATAACCTTATGTTTTAAAGCTTATAGCATTCCTCAATAAATGGTATATTTAACACTGAAATAATTTTTGAAATCGGGCCAGCAGTTCCTGAGATTAGCTTGTTCAACCAAAGAAACATACAAACTCTTTATATAGCTTTATACGAGATTAAGTATGAGATATGCAAAGTTTAGTCCAAATCCATTCAGTGATTCTGCCTAAAAGAACTAGAAATATCCAACTATACTCATAACTGAATTTCATTATTCTAAATCAAATCTCGAATAAACCCTCTAGATAAAACCTTGCTCCGTTGAATCCTCGTTTATCCATGATAATGACGGCGATCAGCAGAGCTTGTACTATGGGTACTAGATATAGTACCCATAGTACAAGCTCTGCTTAGTTTGGGTCTAGATGGTGATGTGTGTATGTGGTAGAATATTATTATTATTAAATTAAATTAAAATTATTGCAGCTCCTCGAAACAACATTTTTGTTACAAATCAACTGCTTATGTTAGAGGACCTATTGCAAGACTTTTTTATAGGGCCTTTTCATTGTTATGTATGTTTAAGCCCGCATGCAGGCCTGATACGCATGTGTGTTATGGGCCGCACGCAGAGCATCAGTCTTTTATTTGCGTCTGTGTGCAGGCCTCGCATATCTATGCGAGGCCTGCACACAGGCGCAAACAAAATACTTCATCATCATCGACCCTGTGTATAAACTGTCCCCCTGCTGGGCTCGGGCCTCTTCTCACTATGAGAAGGGTAGGGCCATAGTCCACAACGCTGTCCAAGGTTGGGTTGGCAGACTTCACAAATATCTTTCGAGAACATTATTGAGAACTCTCAGACATGCAGGTTTTCTTACGATGTTTACCTTCACCGTTTAGCAAGCGATATGCACATAACTTTGTAGGGTCATTGGTGCGCGCCGTCAGTCTCTCAACTAGGCTATCGCTGTTATTGTAGTTAAAGACTTACCTTTGGTAAAAAATATATTTTCTACGCTGTTTTTTATAATGCAATCCATTTTCGTTTAGATTGCCGTAATACTATTTATCTCTATGGATTACTTACTCAATAAAAATATCCGACATTCAGAAGAAAGACATTAATCTTTACAAGATATTTCTCCAACGTAGTCGGTTCTTTTTAATCGTGTTTTAAAGATATTGATCGATGGTATACCCCATAAGCAGTTTGCGGGCGCTGCACCAGAAATGTTACTGAATCTACTACAAATAGCAACTAGCAAAATAAATCGTAATCTTAAAGATTATTTTCTATGCAAACAAAGCATTCTAAGCTGATTTCCCAAGATAGCAAACTGAATTGCATTTTACAAAAGAGGTTCTTTAAAATGAAGACATAAAGACATAAAGACATATTTATTTCTGCATTTGGGTTGTTTACAACACTTATACATGTCAAAACCCTATTCTAGATGATGCCGGCTTTTCCTAGCTAAATGACTTCTTGAGAAGAAAAGCCGAAACAAACTCAGAGTCATTGCTTTTTTGTCACTTCAATTTCTTTAGTCTTTTCTTGATCTTTTAAAGTCCAGACAAAAAAAAGGGTTTAGTATGCAAGTACAATGCAGGAAATCATCTGACGCTTTTGACTGACTCGGCCCACTGATGGCCCGCATTCAACAGCAATCGTACGGCTCAACCTTGATTGAGGGAGCCAGCACGATCTGTATCACTATGCCTCCACGCCATCAGAAGGTGTATGCATAAGCATGTCAGCCTAAGCCATCAGACAGGTTGCCACAACTATTTGCTTATATGTTTAATAATGCCCACATCGTACTCACAACTTTACATGCTAATACATAGTAAAATACATGTTGTAAACAATATGTAAAATTATAAAAATTTAAACCATAAAATGTCATGTATTTAAATGTCAAAAAATATTATTGAATGTCAATTTAAGAATGTCTAAAAAATAAAATAATAATATATTACTTAAGTAATTTTAAATGTCAAAAGAAAATAACAATGTCAAAACAAAATAAATAAAATTACAAATGTCAAATCAAAAATGTCAGAATGTAAAGATATAAGTACTACAAATGTAAATAAAAATATTATGTCACTAATTTCAAAATGTCAAAATTCATAATTTCAATTCATAATTTAATGTCAATTCATAATTTAATGTCAATTCATAATTTTTAAACTCAATTCCAGGCATTTTTGTCTGCTAAATAATCTTTAACTGTGTAATAAGCTTTTGAACACAAGCTCTGTTTAATAAATACTTTGAATTTATTTATACTTAGTTCCTGAATTTTGGGAGAACAAGGAAACAAACCTGGAATTTTGTTATAAAAACGTATGCTTTGACACTTGTATGAGTTACTTATTTTTTGTAGTCTAGTTGAAGGTAGAACAAGTTTGTTTTTGTTTCGTGTACTTATTTTATGAATGTCGCTGAATTTAGAAAACATATTTATATTTTTCCTGACATATAACAAGTTCTCATAAATGTATTGAGATGCGACAGTCATTATCTTAATTTCTTTAAATTTTTCCCTCAGTGAATGCCTTGAACCAAGACTGTAGATTGCACGAATAGCCCGCTTTTGCATTACAAACACAGTTTGAATGTCAGCTGCGTTGCCCCATAATAAAATGCCATATGACATTATGCTGTGGAAATAACTAAAATATACTAATCTGGCTGTATCTATATCAGTTAACTGACGAATTTTATAAACCGCGTACGCTGCAGAGCTAAGTCTATTCGACAACTGACCTATATGTGGGCCCCTCTGTAGCCTAGAATCTAAGGTTATGCCTAAGAATACGGTGTTATATATAAGATCCAACTCTTCTCCATTCAAACATATGTTAGGTTTAACTTGTTTTACAATCGGTCTTGAAAATCGTATACATTTTTTTTTTCTTTCATTTAACAGTAAATTGTTAGCAGTAAACCATTGGACTACTTTAGAGAGAGCGTTATTTACATCGTCACTATTTGATTGTTCTCGTCTAAGTTTAAAGATAAGTGATGTATCATCAGCAAATAACACTATCTCTTCATTATTTTGCATAATATATGGCAAATCATTAATATATACAAGGAAAAGGAATGGACCAAGAATTGAACCTTGCGGCACTCCCATTGTGACCACTAAACCCCACTGAACCCATAGAAACTTTTCCATTTACCTCAACTTATGTATCCTATTACTCAAATATGATGTTAGGAGATCCAAAGCAGTGTTCTTAACTCCATAGTAATGTAATTTCCTGATCAATGTTTAATGAAAAACGCAATCAAAAGCCTTAGATAAGTCACAAAAGACTCCTAGAGCATCATGCGACTCCTCCCAGGCATCAAAAATACTATCTAAAAGCTCAACTCCAGCATCGGTAGTTGAGCGACCCCTAGTAAAACCAAATTGTTTTTCATGTAACAGCTTATTGCTATTAAAAAGAGTTTGAAGCTGGCCTAGAATTAATTTTTCAAAAATTTTACTAAACGTGGGTAGCACAGATATTGGCCTATAATTTGTGGGGTCAGATGTGCTACCTGATTTAAATAACGGAATTACTTTACTACTTTTCATTTGATCAGGAAACACACCACAGTCAATGCATCTATTGAAAATCATTGCCAGTTCAGGTGCTACTGTGTTGATTATGGATTTCGTAATCACAACAGAATTGCCCCAAAGATCACTAGTCTTGTTCAAATTAAGGGTATTAAAAATTTTTACAATATCTTTGTCAGTGACAAAACTAAATCTAAATTCAATGTTACACCTATTGACATTTTGTTTTAATAGAGATTCGGCGTCATTGGGGGATGAGTTCAGGGATTTAGTGGTTGAGACTGGAATGTCTGTGAAGAAATTTTCAAATGCTGTGGCAACCTCAAAATCTGATTTTATTATCTTTTTATTTACTTGAAGCGTGTAATCGTTACTTTTAATCTTGACCCTTCCAGTCTCATTGTTTATAATATCCCACGTTGCTTTTATTTTATTGTCACTGTTTTTAATTTTTGATTTTAAATAAAGTGTCTTAGCTTTACGACAATTTTTTTTAAATAACTTAGAATAATTTCTTACATATTGACAAAATTGTTCATCATTTTTATTAATTACTTTCTATTCATATAATTCGTAAAGCTTACTTCTACTTTTATAAATTCCAGTGGTTGCCCATTCACTGAAGGATGTAGTACCAGCCACTGAGATCCTCTTAGGGACAAAGATAGAACTGAATATAGTACAGTGCATGTCAAAGAAAGAATTGTACAACTTATTAGGATCGTTATTATAGCATAAGTATGGTAATGTACTTGTGAGTTTATCCTTAAGTCCCTCCAGACGACGCAAAGTTTTTGGCACCACACTCAATTCCTTTCTACCTACTTTTTTAGACTGCATAGCAAATGTTATAGATTGTCCACAATGATCTGATGTTAATTTGTTAATTATTTGCTTTCTAACTGGTACAATATCTGTAAATATATTGTCTATACAAGTAGATGTCGTGGAAGTTATCCTGGTGGGTTCCAAAAATAAGCATGCAAGATTATATGATTTGAACAAATTCTTAATTTTGTGGCAATTCAGGGAATCTTCGAGTAAATTAATATTAAAAGCGCCACCTACTATTATAGATTTATTTTGTTGGCATAGCTTCCGTAACACATCATCCATGACACTTTCAAAGTTATCATAGAAGGACGATGGTGGCCTATACACACTCAACACAACAAGTTGGTCCAACTCCACACAGGCTATTTCAACTGTCCGTTCAACAGAGAAACAAACAATGTCACTACGATTCTTAAATTTAAGCAGCTTGTTAACTAAAATTAACGATCCACCATGTATTGCATTTTTTCTGCTGAACGAACTACCAACTAGATGGTTACTAAAATTGCACATGAACTGGTGATCTTTAAACCAATGTTCTGTTATACACAAAACATCAACGCATTCACCGTTCATGAACAACTCCACTTCTAGATCTTTATTTGACATACCTTGTATATTTTGATGTACCAGTTTTAATACTTGCGAATTTCTAAATGTATTATTAGTTGAATTGGGCTTATTCGTACATACCAGCCCATTATTAATGAAAGTGTTATTGCAAGAGGTATTCTCTATTGTCGAACTATTTAATTTATATTAATAGAAATGTCAGACTGTGTAGCCAAAATATTGGCTGAATCATTATAAATGTCATTTTGTTGCTGTATAGGGGCAACACGTTTATTAGCCAAATTCTTGGCTGAAATGTCAATACAAAATGCTAGCGACTCAGCAAGTTGTCTTTTATAATAAGAATTCAGATAACAAGTATCTTGCGTCAAATGTAAAGCTTTACTAACATAATTGTTAGAGTCAAAAACATGAAATTGATCGTTATTGTATGACCAACTACACAAATTTATATTAAGACTATGTCTAATATTATTTTCTTTCTGTGGCAACCCTTTACTGAAAGGTAAAGTGAGCATAATAATTTGATTTAAATTTAATTCACATAATTTACTGTAATAATAGAATAAAAGTCTTTTATTTAAAGATCCTCTTTTACCAAGTAGAATCAATAAAGTTGTATCCTGGTCTAAATTGAAGTTTATAATTTTATCTAAAATAGCAATGGAACTTAACCCAGGCAAACAGTAGTTCATCACTAACCCATCACTATATGTGTTTGCCAACAACTGACCCATTCCTTTTCCAATCTCATCACTAAATATTATCACTTTATTTTTATTTTGTAATATAGTTTTACTGTCTAGTTTGTTATTTTTTAATTTATTTACAGTGTGTTTAATATTTGATTTTGTATTGTTTATAGAACTATTTAGCAAAACCGGGTTACATGTTGGCAATGAGCAAGCTGGCGAGTGTTGGAGGTTGAACGGGATGTCATTGTTCAATGGTATTGAGCATTCGTTACTATTTGACGCCACCAACTCATTCATTGCCAATATGTACTCTTTCATTAACCGACTTGAAAAAAAAAGGAGGTTCTCAGTTTGACCTGTATGTATGTATGTAAGTATGTATGTATGTATGTAAGTATGTAAGTATGTATGTATGTATGTATGTATGTTTGTCCGCGATTATCTCGCGTTTGGCTGAACCGATTTTGATGCGGGTTTCAGAAAAGTATTTGTTACACTTAGGAGAAGGTTTTAGGCCCTTAACCGACTTCAAAAAAGAAGGTTCTGAGTTTGACCCGTATATATGTAAGTTTGCCCACGATTAACTCGAGTTTGGCTGAAAAGTATTTGTTACACTTAGGAGAAAGTTTTATTATCTTAACCGACTTCAAAAAAAGAAGGTTCTCAGTTTGACCCGTATACATAGGTATATTGGTTCTTAGTATGTTTGTATGTATTATGTGTGTGTGTTTGTACGTGTGTACGTGTGTGCGCGCGCGCGCGAGTTTGTGTATTTGTATGTGTAAGTGTGTGAGTGTGTACAACTATGTGTGTGTGTGCGTGTGTGTGTTTACGTGTCTATGTCTCTGCGATTAAAAACAAAGAAAGTCGGTGAAAGAATTAAGGCTCTGTTGTCGTGGGGATGGTTGAGTAATTTGTTCTAGACAATATCACTTAAAGCCATGCCTTTTATGGATTTACCCGACTCAAGGCAACATAGCATTGGCTTCTAGCAAAGATTTTAGGCCCTAGGTCGATTACCGCGGCACTGAGTGTACATCCTTGCAACTTGTATACCGTCACAACCCAACTCAATATGACTGGCAACATCCACCTCTCGATATCTCCATTAACGCGATTGCCTTGATAGGTCGCTGTCACTGGAGCTATGGAAATGTATCCATCATCATCTTTAAGACGCAATGCTATTGATGGATCATCAAATAATATCAAAATGGCATCAGGCAGTTCACCTGGCTCAAGTTGATCTCTTCTTAGTGCCTGACATTTAAATCCTTTAGGAACACCCATAGCTCCATTCGCTAAGCCATCCGTTATTGACATATTTCTCTGGAGCATAATATGAGAGCTTACAGCCAATTCAATAGTATGTAAAAGTCCGCCGCATTTGTTTGGATCAGCCGGAGCAGCATTTGCGGAGGGCGCCCTTCCGTATGTGGCTGATTCCCTAGACTCATCTCTCTCTTGCAGCATCAAGCCTAAGCCCATAGGCACACAGAATAAAAATAGGTACCTATGTCAAAATCATGATTATAGACTGATACCAGCAGAAAACTTATCACTAAAATAATTGAAGAATCTATCTAAAAACAAACTATTAATTAGACCAAAACTTAAAGTAAATGGAGTACCTATCACTAAAAAGTATGAAATAAATAAAAGAGTAGTTAACACAAAACCTGGTTTATATTTCGTAGAAAGATTAAGCATTGCTATTCAACGTTGCAATGCTGACAGCGTTGCGGAGGAATTTCTTGACGCGTCGTAGTCAATTTCCTTTTTTTATTGATTTAATTTTTCTTTTGTTAACATTAATTATTTAGTTTTTATTGTTTAGCTTAGGATAGTTTATTTATAATCTTAGATTATTAGAACAAATTCTATAATGTGAGATTAATTGAGATTATAATAATATCATTGCTTAACCACTGGTCACTATGAAGCAAACCTGAAGTAAACGAACGAAGTACCTAACACTAAAAAGTATGAAATAAAAATAATAAGAAAAAAATAAAACGAAAATAAAAACTTAAAAATCGCAACAAAAATGTTAACTAAGTACGTATTTAGTTACTTTTTTTAAAAAAGAGAACCACCTTCAAAAATTCGACCCACTGAAAAGTGCGTAATAATTTTTACATACGCTACCCCTAATCCTCTCAAATTTCCTTTCGAATTTCTCCCAAGAACAGATTACTAAATTAAACTAAATACTTAGTTTTTGAAGTCGGTGCCAAACCAACAAAAACAAAAAGAATACTGGCAAACAGAGAAAATAATACGACGAATGTATCAAATCAATAAAGCCTCAAAAAATGCACTGGTTTGGAAAGGATTTTAGAGGGATTTGGTTTGGCACCGACTTCAAAAACTAAGTATTTAGTTTAATTTAGTAATCAGTTCTTGGGAGAAATTCGAAAGGAAATTTGAGAGAATTAGGGGTAGCGTATGTAAAAATTATTTCACACTTTTCAGTGGGTCGAATTTTTGAAGGCGGTTCTCTTTTTTTTTTAAAGTAACTAAATGCGTACTTAGTTAACATTTTTGTTGCGATTTTTAAGTTTTTATTTTCTTATTATTTTTTGTAGTTCAGAGCTTTTATATTTATTTGTCATTGATACTAATTTGTCACTAAGATTATTTAATTCTACCTGCAAATTATTTATTTCTAATTTATGTTTCAAATTATTTTGGTGATATTTCTGTGAGTATTTTTTTAATTTTCAAGAGCAATTAATCTTTCCCTATTTAGTTTAATATTTTTTATGAAAAACTTTTGTCTGTGAACTAATTTTTGTGTCTTTTTTATGAATTTGTTTATTTTAACATATTTCTTAATTCTATTCCTACTACCCCTAATCAATTTTATTGAATTATTTGATTCTTTGCACACTGAGAGACTATTTGGAAGTGATACTTTAAAATGATTTATATCAGTAATCATGCTTGGAGCATGAACCACCAGCTCATCGAACAGACTTTGATTTGCCGTCGTAGTGATCTGATCTTGGGTGAAATCTAGATGACTTATTCTACTGTTTGCCTCATGTAACTGTTTGTCTAAGAACTGTATACGGTCAAGGGCTTGTTCATACTGCAAATTACACTCGGCAAACCCGTCCACAAGGAGCTGGAGTCCATCCCGAGTACTCATGGCATCAGAGAATTGATAATGTAGCTTAGCCATTTCACATTTCAAGCTCTTATTTTTTTCCAGTAAGTTCAACATTTCTTTCTCATTATCTTCTCTTTCCTCTATCAGTTTGTTACACAACTCCTTAGAGGTCTTTAATTCAATTAAAGCCAGTTGGAGTTAAGACTCTTCCTGGCGAGCCAAAGCTTTACGAGTCATAATCATAGTGAAAAGAGAGAAATACACGTAGTTCAAAGAAAGTAAAGGAGAAGATTGTAATAGTAGTAATAGTAGGGTTTAAAGCTTAATATTATTGTAAGAAAGAACAGCTGATCTCGTCCAAAGTTGTGTAACCAACTAACTAGGTTTAGGTTTAGTTCATTTATTTTGTAATATATATGTCAAGAGGAATTATAAGCGTATTTGCGTACGTTTTAAAATATTTTCAAAGGTACCTAGTTTACGATCGACGATATGCCTATCAATATGACACCATGCGGCCTGATTTTAAGCGTACAACGAGTCCTATAGCAGAAGTCATCATGCCAATAGAATATTATTAATAATAATCTACTTTGATGGTCTCGAGAAAAGCTTTTTCACGCCCCGCTTAAATATAAAAGTATAGTCGCCGTTTAAATGTTTTGCTAATAAGTACAGTTGCTATTTTTTACTTTGGAGTTTGTAGAGTCAATTCTCTTAACTTCGCTAACAAACGCAAACTGTGAAATGCCTTTGTCAATCGACAAACTGTGTCAATTATTCGCTTTGAAAATTTTCCAATAACTGCGAGAAAATTCATATTCTTAACTACCGACCCATCCTGGTTTTGCACATGTATAATTTAAACAAAACTTTTACAAATTATTTATGTTTCTAAACCTTCTCCACGAATCAAACTACCTACAACTGGCAAGTTTATCGCCTTTATACAGACAGACGTGACTGAGTAACCTTTGTTATGATATTACTAGACTCCGAGAATTATCACATAATCTACTGAAAACAGCACAAAAATCCGTTCATCAGTTTCTGAGTTTATCGTGTTCGTACAAACCAGACTTGGCTTGCCGTTCATAGTAGATCGGCAAAGTTAGGCAACGCTTGCACAGGTCACCACTTGGATGGGTAACCACTTGTGGCATTTACATCAGAGCGCTACAGTGCTTCGCAGGGCACGTGAAGCTGTCCGTTCCGGAACTTATCTCAGGACAAGGATCGTTAGGCCGTGTCGGAGGCCATTGGGCGGTATGAAAACTCGGAAATCAGAGTAGGCTACAAACTCACTCGAAAAAGATAGAAGAAGTAGAAATAAACATACGCGGCTGGGTGACTTCATGTTCTCGGTAAATAATGTTGAGCTAAATAATTTACGTGAGCTCGTCTGTAACTGGTGTCAGCAGCTTACTTAACATTCAAGTTGTTAGTTAGCCATCAATTTTCCATCCCTAACGAACTCACTTTAATTAAGTTATTGTGACCCTCATTTCAACCCCTTTATACGTGTCGACCTATCCCATGGAACTATGATACTCTGATTTTCGTGAACATAATTTTCTAGTACGCCTTAATTACACATTTATGCGTATAAAATGAAATGGTTGTCAAGATAAGTGACACATCTGTTTGGGTTAACTTCAAAGTAAATGATAAAGCTAGACTCAGTTATCTTAATAAAGATTTTACTTTAACTCATTATTTTAATGGAACGAAACTTGTTTATTTGTTTTAGAAATGTTGAGCTTGAGATGCAAATGTTATTAAATTATAATTCATTTCGCAGACATACAATGGTTTCGTGATGTCCACTTTGCTATGTGTTTAGCGCTTGAAACGTTAGAACTGTGGGAACCGAGTTCTTGTATCATTGTATAGAAAGCAAAAGGAGTACAACAATCCCACAGAGTTACGAAGTGTGTCACCTGTAAGTACAAATTACCTATAATAGGCCCGTATAAGACCCGTTAAGGTTTGCTGTAAATATGGCCGTCAGCTGGCATGCAGCCTTATGCAGCTGATTTCAGCATAAATGGGCCAGCTCGATCGAGGCACTCACTTGTGACCTCTTTTGTCGTAGTTATTCATGGACGGCGGTAATCTCTTGCCATCAGGCTTTGTCTCTTTGCCCATAAATGTTGCCCTACGGGCATCCTACGGCATTGCTAGGAGTATGCTACGCTGGGTTTAAGACTGGACTAGCTATCGCAAAGCCTGCGCACGTGAGAACTAGTTGTCAAATCGTCAAGCCATGCTTTGACAAAAAAATTTGACCGCCCGAACTGTCAACTATTTTGTTTGTATCAAGATACATCAGTATAATATGAGTCTTTGTTACACGATTGTTTAGTAGTGACAGAAGTTCAGCAAGAATATTTGTAAGCCTGCAAACAATGCTGAAATATAAGCGCAGAACGTAGTGAGAGGCATGCTAGTTTGCGTAGAAATGGATACCCGAAGAAGCACTCGTTCATAAGTTCTTACAAACTATGGCCGTCAAATAGCCAATTTCTTCGATAATTGACATAAGATGGAACTTCTTTGTCAGTGTACTGCTGTTTCTACATCCGTTTTCACTGATGCTAAGTACTAACAAGGTGAAGAAGATATTATTGTTATGATAACACTCCTTCCCTTCACGGATTAGTTTCTGGGTAGAACCCGTAGACTAATCCTGTCGCGAGTTGTCTACCAACAAAACGCTAATTTATTGCACGCGCGGAATCCCCACGGTTGTTTAAATAATGTAAGTTGTAAAATTAATAATACTTTCGATTAACTTCAAGTCGCAAGTAGTATAATAGCACATTCTACTCAAATGTGGCCTACAAGTTTCAATTTCTCGCTACAAAAAGCCATAAAATAAAATATGCTTTCTTTAGAGCAAAATGGCAGACTACAATATTACTCTAAATATATATATTTAAAAGTGTTCATGAAAATGTTTATACTCAGACATTGAACTAGTATAATACAATATTTTGGTTAAATATTCTGCAAAACTAAATACATTTTTCAACTAAATCTCATGTGCGACCAACTGCATCGCTTTTGATAAACTTTTAACGATTTATGATAAGTAGAAATGGTTATGCGGCGCACAGTGGTCTATTTTTTGCGAGGTGGACAAAATTAATTTACATATATGATTTTGTTTTTAGAGACATAATAATAGTTATGTTATGCTCACTTTTATAAGGCAGCGATAGCCGAGTGGAGATACCAACGGACTGCCATGCAGAGGGTATCGGGTTTAAATCCACGGCGCGCACCAATGACTTTTCGGAGTTATCGATATATCGGAGCGGACATCGATAGTTCCGCGATGCAATTTAAGTTCGTTTGTTGCATGAAAAGTTAAGCGGAATAAATGGGCCAACTTTGTGTAAACCTACTACGAGAACTTTAAAGAAAAAGACTGAGGTTTTCTGATCAAAAATTATGATTTACATATTGTAAAATAACCATCGAAACTCATTTTTAATGAATGCCTATCTAAATTTCCATATATTTTTAGATAATACTACAGGATCCCCGCAGCTAGAGCCGGACATTTTTTTATTTATTATAACGGTTCTGCCCGATCCCGTTTTCATTGTACCCCGCATATCGGCAAATCCCATCTCAGTGCACCCCTGCGCTCCCAAGGAACAAAACACAAAAGCTTTTAAAGACTACATTACTTGCTATCGTAATATTTCTTAAATATTTATTTGGTACTTAGCTTTGCATGCTTCATAAAAAGTAAGTACATATTGTATTATCATAGTGTTTGAAATAGATATATTGTCTATCTATCTATGATAAATCGAGAATATTAGCTTGGTAGCATTTGTTGTCTATTGTATTTTTTTGAATCTGGTCACATGTGTAAGAACTGTCATTGTCACTTTGAAAAATTCACACGTTTTTTCTCTCTAAAACATGACTGCCGCTTTTGATTTGCCTGGCACGGCTTCAGTGAGCTATTGATACGTTTGTGATATTATATTGAACATTGACATTTTGTAAATTGTGAATCCTGTGTCAACGTGCCTCGTGCCCTCGTGTCCTGAAGACATCAAGTGTGGAGGAACAGCTTAGTGGATAATTCATTCAACCTATTTTGGCCAATCTAGTTGTGTGTTTATCTAGCTAGCTCCTAGTCTGAAATCAGTGAAGATACCAGGTGACTGCATATTGTATTTTGATTCAAAACGCTGAGAAACTCAGTAATGTATGCTCAGACTATTCCTTGTGTTGTCCTGGACAAATGGATGTATGTAAATAAGCTTCCCCTGCCGTCTGAAACAATTTCACAGTCTGTCTGGGGCAAACTTTGAACTCATAGAAATATATAAAAGAAAACTATCATAATACCCTCATAATAAAGCTCACGAAAACTTGTTTTACACTTGATTTGAATAATGTTTACGCTTAGTTATATAGATCGTAATAATGATAGACCGATCTAAGCTCACAGAGAATACCTTTAAACTACAAGACAATAGAAAACATTTTTGGTTTATTTACCTGCAGTGAAAACTTAATAAAGAGAACATTTTATCTACATATATTATAATAATATATTTTAAGTTTAATGTGAACATAAAGGTGCTCAAATATTTTATGAACTTGAAACTAATTTTATCACGCTTGATAATATTCGTCTTGTTTACAGTTATCTATTTTTATTATCTGCTATTGTCATTCATCTTGCTTGATACGTACCTACACGTCGAGCATGATATACTTACAAGTTATCGTGGATATATTTAGTATTGTTATTTGTAGTTTTAAGATTAAAATTTGACAACCCTGTGCATTGACTATGCACAGGTTTGTCAAATTTCATTTGAATAGAAAAAAGTCTACGCCATTATTTCATCTCAAACTATGTAGAGCCTATCCTATAGTTACCAGATTTCACGACATGACATTTCTTTAAACATAAATTTAAATAAAACCCAAATCAGACGGAACCAGCTGTTGTCGTACTCATCATAAAAATATTTATTGTTCATGAGAAGCGAACCTATGTCCGATCAAGCCCACAGCAATAGATTAGTTAAGAAAACAATTTGAGAACGTATTAATAATGAGAAAGACAAAATAAGAGAGCTATAGCCTATTATTTTCAGATAGTAATTACTTATGAGTCAAATCAACTTAACCTCCAGTCAACTGAAACAAACATTTATCCTACTAGACACAACATTGGGTCCTAAATAATTTAGTAAATCCTCGGCATCTTGTGTTATTCGAACGCTTACTGTCTCATATCTCTGAATACTTCAGATCCGTCGAGTCACTGTCTGATAATTACTGAAAATGGAGGGTCCGAACTGTCTGTCAATATTAGGTCATCACTCTGTCATCTATTATAATTATGTAAGAATTTCACGTTGTTTTGTTTATAGGGTTTAGTCATACTCGGCAGGAAGACGCAATGGGACACAGTACAAAACGACGAGTTTATAATTATGGTTTTGATAAGACATGTCATATCGTTCAAATTAGTTAGTAGGGCTGGCTTTATCATATAGATCTGGCTCGATAATGCCATTCTCTCATAGAAGAAAAAAATAGCTGGTTCATAAGAGTATCGCTTTGTCGGGGTGCATTGTATTTGAAAGCAGAAACGATTCGCATTTCCTATAGAAGAGAAACGAAGGACATCAGTAGACGTGAGCGATCTTATTTTACTCAGTATCTTTAGAGTTGGCTACGGATGCTCTCTTTCAAGGTTCACTGGCTTCTATAGTCCTCGGTTAGCATTGAACTAGTATGCATCTTTTGTAGTAACCAAGGAATCTGTAAGCTTTTTTACTGCCTAGCAAAATAACCCTATCAGTACAAATAATTTCACTTTCACCCAGTGTAGTCTTTTCATTGCTTGTGCAGAGACAGAATTAGTACAAATATCTCATGTATTTGTTTTTCCCCATCAACCGTTCCTTGTCAAATGTTCTGCAGCTAGATCGTCCGATGTCTGTTTCAATTCCGCCGCCAATTTTAGAAGTTAGGACACAAACAAAGTTGTTGTTTGCTATGTGTGATGACTGTATGCCATGTTGGCATTCAATTTAAAGTTTAGTTAGAGTATGGTTTCACCTTCATTTTCATTTCATTTTTTGCGTCTGGCCAGCGTGGTATATATCGTGTAGTATATCTATAGTAATACGAATTGGAAGAGTTCTATGTACATCACTGATGGACTGCGTTAACTGAAATAAAATTTCACATAATGCAACTTAGCTTATAAACACTGTTTAAAATATAAATTCTGAAAATTGTTAGAGCAAGATTTGTGAATAGTTGTATAATTATATTATTCAAACAATCTCTTTGTTCTTATTGAAGATACACTAGCCGCATGCATCATTGCATATTGATGCAATGATGCATTCGGCTGTCGTTGGTTAACATGATAGTCTACTAATACCAAGCCGAGGTCTCATCAAAGCGGTGTTAAGTGGCAATCAACAGAGTATCGGCCGCAATGTGTTTTATCATTTAAATTTTTTTTTATGTTAAAAGGCGGCAAACGAACAGACGGATGCCTGAAAAGAAAAGTACACAAAAAAGCCAAACTCATCAATGTACAACACTCCTTTCAATTGAAATAATAAGCAATATTCTGTAAAAGATTTGCTGTATAAAAATTCTTGTGAAAAAGTTATTGTTAAATTATTAAAATTAAATTAAATATTTAAATGAAAATGTATGCTATACTTAACTACATATGAATGTATGAGGGTATGAGACAAAATGGATGACCAATGTGTGACAATGACTTGCAATATTTGTAACCGTGTAAGTATTTAAGTTAATTTACTATAAAATCATTTAAACGAAATAAAATATGCTAATGAAAATGAATGTTTTAACTACTTATGAACATATGAAGAGATGAACAGCGCCCAAAAACAAGATGAGTAACCAGTATGTGAAAATGACTTGCAGTATTTGAATGACTTGCAATATTTTGTGAAATGAAAATGAATAGAATGGAATGATAAAATCAATAAATGATTAAGCTTATGGGATGAAATATGATAATGTGAAGTGTGATGTAATGTGATTATAATGACAGTATTGCAGTATGAATAAATAAGGAAAATGGAACAATCTCACAAGCTATGTTGCAAACCACTGATGTTCCTGTCCCGCAGTCCTGCGTAGGTATCTTTTCCTTTGACTTGGGTACAATCAACAAAAACGGCTGTGTTCTCCCGTGTCGATTCGTGACGTCCCAACGGCCAAATTCTTCAAGAAATCCAACGATCACAGGATAAGACAACTTGAATCCCCTGTACAGCTCCTCTGTAGGTACTCTGTTGACTATATTAAAATTTATTTCCTCGTAACGGCGATAGGACCATATGTTCCGGCGTCGTTGTGCTGGTTCCCGAAGAAAGAGTGTAGGGTGGAATAAAACTGCAGTGGACTGTAATACTTTGATGTTATATTCGATGAAGTACTACTGAGGTTTACATGTACAATATGGTAGCGTCTACGGAACAAATAAGAATATTTAGGTTGCGCGAGAGCGGTTGATCGTATTGAATTGTAACAGCTGATTGTCGATGACAGCGTCGCACGTGCCGGCGAGCTGTCCACTCACCCCGCACCTCAGACCCCGCGGCGACGTTTCGTTATAGCTTTTGAGGGCATGTCTCAATAGTAGCATTCAGAACATTGACTTTATTCAAATAATTTGCACGGATATCCATGCAAAACAAGCTAGTGTCACTTTGACTTGCTTGGAGTGTGGGTTCGCTTCGTTTATTGACAGTGTGGCGACGATATATCGGTTAATTCGACTCAGAAATTGTATTTGTTAATATTATAGCTCGTTAATTCTTCGCTAGTTCGCTAGTTAATATTATTTATTAATTACGTAAAAAAATCTTTATTTTCATGTGACGTCATTTACCACCATAGACTTGCAGTCATCCAATGATTACAAGTGACTTTAGGCAAAAATATACTACTAACATCAGACTTGTTGAAGGTATTGGTTTTAAAAGTGTTCTAAATCAATTTGATATTTCTAAATTTCAATATCTAGCTCCCAATATTATTCACGTTAAAAAAAGTTCTCTTCGCCTCCTTGGGTCCCCAATATTAGACGAAGGTTTCGATTCATTTACAGGAAAAAAATCAAAATTTTAGTAATGTTTCAGACCGGTTACTCAAAATTAATATGCATTCGGCTTTTACTATTATCAAGTATTGTCTTTTTGTGCCTAAATTTACACACGCTCTTCGATCTTCCCCTTTTTGGAAATACCCATCTCTACTCACCCAAATTGACAATCTTATGAAAATTACCCTTAGCAAAATTCTAAATCTGGACCTGAACGACCGAGTGTGGCTACAGGCGTCTTTACCTGTACGCCCAGGCCTTGGCGTTCGCAGAATTTCCGACGTAAGTTTACCAGCATTTCTGTCCTCGGTCCACGGTACTGCAGAATTGACCAGGAAAATTTTAGCACCCACACTGGTCGATCCTGAGGTGCCGTGTAAGATCGATGACATGAATGCTTGGAGAATGGCTTGTCCAAGCACCGAGTTACCCCGAAATCCATCTTCACAGAGGCATCTTCCCCTTTTTGGAAATACCCATCTCTACTCACCCAAATTGACAATCTTATGAAAATTACCCTTAGCAAAATTCTAAATCTGGACCTGAACGACCGAGTGTGGCTACAGGCGTCTTTACCTGTACGCCCAGGCCTTGGCGTTCGCAGAATTTCCGACGTAAGTTTACCAGCATTTCTGTCCTCGGTCCACGGTACTGCAGAATTGACCAGGAAAATTTTAGCACCCACACTGGTCGATCCTGAGGTGCCGTGTAAGATCGATGACATGAATGCTTGGAGAATGGCTTGTCCAAGCACCGAGTTACCCCGAAATCCATCTTCACAGAGGCAGTGGGACGGGCCGCTTTGCAGCGTGGTACGAGAAAATCTCTTAAGTACGTCGTCTAATGCTGCGGAGCGTGCTCGTTTGCTGGCTGTGGGAAAATGGGAGTCGGGTCTTTGGCTTCAGGCACTGCCATCGTCCAACATAGGTACCATGTTGGACGATACGACTTTCCGCATAGCTTCTTGCCTTCGTTTAGGTGCGCAAAGTGTCTCTCCACATCGCTGTCACTGTGGAGAGGCTGTCGACAGCCTTGGTCACCATGGTCTGTCATGCTGCAGGAGCGCAGGTCGTATTTCACGACACGTCAACCTTAATGACATACTTCGCCGGGCTCTTGTCACCGCTGTCGTTCCAGCCCAACTTGAACCTCAGGGCTTGGCACGCGACAATGGCAAAAGACCAGACGGTATGTCTTTACTGCCGTGGAAGCTGGGTAGGCCTTTGGTGTGGGACGCAACTTGTGTCGACACCCTTGCGCCATCTTATCTTCCTTGCACAGCGGGTTGTGTGGGCGCTGCTGCAGCTACAGCGGAGACTCTCAAACGGCGCAAATCCATAAATCTAATAGGAGATTATGTATTTGAGCCGTTTGGAGTCGAAACATTGGGACCATGGGGTCCAAGTGCGCGATCTCTTTTTAGAGATCTCTCAAAGAGACTGGTCGACGCCTCGCGTGACCAGAAGGCTGGCCTGTATTTGGCGCAAAAGATCAGCATTGCCATACAACGTGGCAATGCTGCCAGCATTCTGGGCACGCTCCCAATTGACGGCGATGTGGAGGATTTCCATGACGCCCTCTAAATTTTCTTATCCTTTCTTTTTATTAAATGTATTTTTTAGTTATTGAAGTATAGAAATTATTGTCTTATGTTATGTGTAAATAGTCATTTAACTTTGTTTGTTTTAGAAGAGCTTTTTGTTTGTTATAGAAGGTGTAACAGTTGCAGCACCTTACAAAATGTAAATTGTGTATTATGCAAAACCTGGCGATGAAAAAGAGTGACCGTGAGTTTTATTGCCCGTTCTTTCTCATGGTTCTACCTATTGCTTTGCGAACGTGGCAGTAAATGTAAATGTAGAAGCATACAGTAATAATGTTTTAAATTTGAGTATAAGTAATTATTTTATAAATTTATTATTTTGACGTTCATAAGCGTCACATTGTGACCCAAATGAATAAAGGATTTTGAATTTGAATTTGAATTTAATTTGATTGCAAATAAATTTATCTGTCATTTGATATTGTAAAACACAAGTGTTGTGTTATTTTTTTTGTATATTGACCGATTACTGTATTGACGAATATTTCAAATAATAAAACAATTGTGCCACATAGGTACTTTAAAAACAGTAGGTACATTTCATCATAGACACATAGATCTGCAGATAAAGAAAAAACGCAAAAATGATATTGAACCATGAGGCAAAAACAGATCCTGATTTCCACTGTCTGACCAAGAGACGAAAATCCTTGAAATTAATTGTGTTTATATGTTTTTGAGCATTTCTTATGTTAGGATAAATTAAATTGCAATTTATTTAAAGCTTAAATTCCCGGGGCAGGACTTGAATCCGCGACCACGACGAACCGTTTCGATGCTTTATCGACTAAGCTACTCAGGCCATTTCGTCATAGAATGATTTTCCAAATGGTTGGTTCACTTATGGTAGCGCATAGTGCCATCTGCCAAATGTGTTTGTGTATAGGTACATATATTATTTATTACATTATATTACATTAAATATTGTTTAAGTTCATTCTGAACATTTCATTCACAGATAACGTAAAATTTCTATGCCTAGAAATTTTTATGCAATGTACTAACTAGTTATCTGTAATATTATTCTTTGTTGGTCAATAATTTAATATTCTAGGATAGGTAGGCTACTTTGAGCAAATGATTTACTGTCTATGATTTTAAAATAAATCATGTCAATAATAGAGTAACATGTATGTACTCTATAATTAACATGGTACTCTATTTTTCCTTAACCTTTAACTACCGACCTATACGTCTCACAGACGTTATAACTTTTAATATTGAAATATTTCTAAAATCACGCCACCTTCGGCGTCGCCCTTCCCGCTACCTTCCTCCCTCCGTGTCGCAAGCCATCAGGCGACGCTGCGCCCACGGCGAGTGAACACGTCTCCGTATTGGAGCGATTGACGTCTCATAGACGTAAGTACGGTGTTTATGTACTAAATTTCGTACGTCTCACGGTCGTCACCTCGGTATTCATGTGTGTTAGCTTATAGAGTCTGATGAAGTCAAACAAGGGCGACAACAGTCGTGGCCGATTTTTACTCTTGCTGGTACGTGAACTAGTCCTCCGGGAAATGAAATTACGCGTCTACAATGATAGGATCCCACGAGAATTGCGACTAAGTACGTAAGTAACGAGCGAGTTATTGGACCCGCCGATATGCCCTCCACCACCTAAAACATCAGAATCCAGATACAGGTGTAAGAAAGACATGTGCAATCTGTCCCAGTCGGTTGAAAAGGCGAACGAAGTACTGTTGCTGCAAATGCAAGAAACCAATGTGCCTTACTTGCTGCCTGCAAATATGCATTGACTGCAAACGTCCGTAGTGAATGTACCAAATATTCGAGGTCTGTCATTATTTTTATTTTTAAAGTAAGAAGTAAGATTTATGTTTTATTTTGATAATAGTTTATAGAAGATAACATATTTTAAGTTCATTTGTTGTTAATTACTTAATATTAGAGAAAAATGAGACTGAAGTAAGTCCTTAAAATTTAGTGCCAAATAATTGTGGTCTCTCGTATAAATGTTGATTTTACCTGAAAAATGGCGTGTATTTTTTTAAATTCTGTAGTCTGTTACCTCAAACACCAATCTTTTTAATGTATAAAAAAGAAAAATTTAGCATGCAAATACACATTTTATTTCAGTACTTAAAGTTTGACGTCTCTCAGTCGTCACGTCGGCGTGAGTGCTACGTTTAGACCAGGTCGGCAGCTAAAGGTTAATTTACAGAATAAATTACGTGTAAAACGACAGCAAAAATCTCGGTAAATTTATTAACATTCGACCATTCAAACACAAAATGAAATATTTTTATTTCAGTAAAATTTAACAATATAAATTTAAAAACATAGTGGCATAATTAGGCATTGAAATTGAAATTGAAAAAAAAAAACAAGTTCAAAAAGTATAAAATCTAAAACAAAACTATGTGATAAAAGGTTGTGAAGCCCTGAATGTGTGTTTACAAAAAGTCTATCTTCTCTTGGCACCAACTATAGTGAAGAGACCGACAGACTGTCACGCAGAGGGTGCGGGTTCGAATCCACGGCGCGCACCAAGGACTTTTCGGAGTTATATGCGTATTAAATTGTTAATTATCGCTTGCTAAACTACATATGTGGCCAGAGAGGACATAATTATAGATTGCCGACCAATGCCACCTTATATGTATAATAAGATATTTTTGAGCAATCGTCATGTTCAGATGAATTAAAACTTTTAAATATTAGAATTATTCGTTCCTGAGACAAGTCTTGAACTTACTCCCACGAATACATTTTTTCTAATTTGTAATAAAAGTTACTTTATATGTTAATAGTTTTTATAATTTACTGAAATAAAACTACTGCAATTTATTCCTTTTTATGTTCATAAATAGGCACAAAACATATCTGTTTTCCGATCTTCTGTGATAATAGTCTATACAAATATCAGTGAGTAGCCAGTAGCATTAGACGGTAAGATGCCCGGCCAGCCGTTGCTGATTGGCTATAATATGATAGCCAAGCACTGTATACCATTGGCGCTACGTGCACTTGCGTTATACGCATGTACGATTAGACTTCAAACGTTGGACAGCTTGAACATTTTTTATAAGGAATATTCCGTCTATTACGCTGTTAGAACACTTCCGCAATCGCATGCGTCAACGAAACTAGAAATATCTGTCAGTTGAATGAACACGTTTTGTATATGCCATGTCTCACTCTATAACACAGCAAGATTAATAAGTTGCATCCTTGTCACTACTGCTCCGAAGATAACTGCGCAATTGTCGTTACACATACGCAGACGTTTTGACAGAACATACGTCAAGTTTTTTCTTGTAGTTTTGACAGTTTTGCACATGTTCCGTCGCCGCAAAAGTTTCGCAACCGCATGCCAACGCGTAGGTGTACTAACAGCGTTAATAACATGACAGCTATAGGAGTATAGTATGCAACAGATAGTCATATGTATGTCACCACGCTAAGGCATGTGTACATATAAAATTCTTACGTTACTAACTGACCGATAACGCAAAGCTTATTTGTATCTACTTATGTCTATTTTGAGATCAGATGGCAATGTTGAATGGTACTAGAGTGTATTTCGATTGGACTAGTTTAATATTTGCCATCTCCTCTATCTTGCCCTAAACCTTCCAAGGAAATTTATAGCCGATATTTCTTTGTATTTCTTATATACAATCAAGGTAATTGTAATATGTTTGGCACTCAAATAGGTTTCTATAGAATTATGTAAAATTATGTATAAATGAAGTCGGACATTAATATTAGATGCTCACTCATATTCGGGTTTGCTCGACAAGATCAATCTTAACGGTGCAAGCCTGAGATGGGCTGCAGACCGCAAACTGCAACCGCAGACGGCAAGCGACATCCCTAATCTAGGGAATAGAAGCAACTACGACCGCAGGCAATACTACAGTGAACAGCCGCTAGCCGCAATGTCGCCTGCGGTTGCAGTCTGCAGCCCATCTCGGACTTGCACCTTAATCGAGCATCTCTAGATCAAGAGCAAGGGCCCTGAATTGACAGCAGGAAACTGAAATAATCTACCCGTAGTAGAAAGTAATGAAAAATGCACTCACATTTTGGTAACATATATACTACGATCTATACTGCCATTGCATTAGAGGATATTATATTTGTTATGACAGATTAAAAATTTAAAATGTAATCATCGGCGGCGATAGCCCAGTCTCGGGTTCAATCCCCAGGTACCCCGGGCACACACCTCTGACTTTTCGAATGTGTGTATTAAATATGTTAATTATCGCTCGCTTAAAAATGTGCCCGGTAGATGGCAATAGGCTCGCCCCCTATTACATTGGGACCGAAACATAACTGGCGAAGCGTGGGTGTGTAATACACCTCTGCCTATCCCTTCGACGATAAAGGCGTGAAGTTATGTTATGTTAATCATCCGGCTGAGGAAAATTCACAATGCAAATAGTACCTTTGCGGAAAACTATACATTAAACCCTGTTCCAACCCGTCTGGTCAACGTGGTTTAGAAGCCCAATTCCTTCTTCATTCATCCAATCTTTTGACTCACAGTGTAACTGTGAAGAACATAAAGAGAGGTTGCGAGTAGTGGACTGCGCAATTCTGTAAAGATAGATATCGTTGGGAAAACCGTGCTTTCCCACTCTGATTATCTTTATTCGTTAGCTAGACATTTGACTACGATATTAAAAGAAACACAAACAGAGATACCAGAAAACGTTGCAAGAACCGTTGTTGAAAAGCATCATTTGTAACCATTATCACCGACAATGGCAGATCAGCCACAATACATGTTCCACCGTTTCTTGAACAAAAAGTCTCTTAAGAGAAAAATATATGTACATGCTAATCTGTTCTGAATAATAGGTTCCAGACGTTTTATAAATCTACATTTAGGTATAGGTACGTATATACGTAAACAACAACAAACAATTTATCAAAACTCAATTTGTTTGACAAAATTCGTAAACAAACTTTTTCTTGCTAATAGTCTGCGTCATACCATTCGGGTGATAGGCGACATGGCACGTGTACTAAATTTTCGTATGTATTTCACAAAACGGAGGTATTTAATATATATCTACTATTTATACCTTTGTCGACAGCGTGCGGTTGAATGACGAATGGGACAGCTTTGGCACATGTCTGTGAAATGTTTGGAAATTTAATATTGTGGATATTAAACGCAAATCTGTGGGCATATCGTAAATATTTTATTGAAATACCATTAATCTAACTGTCGGAATAGACAAATTATTTCTATCATAATATATTTTGCTGGCTAAATTGAATATATTTCTGGTTAAAATGTTCTGATAACTTTTTAATACACGCTGGTTGCTATAGATTGATTTTCACGGCTTTTCTATGAAAAAATATCCTTTGCGATATCAACTACTAAGTTTGCTTGAGCTTCGCCAGCATAGGGATGAATTATCGGGCTTAAAGGTAGCCGATGTACAGTCATCATCATCAGCCCTGTAATAAACTGCCCCACTGCTAGGCCCGTGCCTCTTCTCAATATAAGAAGGTTAAGGCCATTTAGTTCACCACGCTGGCCTAGTGCGGGTTGGCAGACTTCACATGTCTTTCGAGAACATTATGGAGAACTCTCCGACATGCAGGTTTCCTCACGATGTTTTCCTTCGCCGTTTGGCAAGCGATAATTAACAATTTAATACGCACGTAACACCGAAAAGGCGCCCAATTGGTGCGTGCAGTGGATTCGAACCCGGACCCTCTGCGTAGCAGTCTGTCGGTCACTCCACTAGGCTATCGCTGCGATGTACAGTACTATTTTGATAATATACAGTACTGTATAAGCCATATTTTGGGTAAGTTGCATCAAGATTCGTTCAGTAGGATTTGCGTGAAAGAGTAACCAATATTCATCCGTCCTTAGAAACTTTCTAGAAAGAAAATTTCTACTACTGTAGTAAGATAAGATTCTATCTGCGAACAATAGAGGACAATATATCTTAGGAGTTCGGTTAACAGACTGCGTAAAAATACTCTAAATCACCCACAAAACTTGAAAACATAAATGGGACTGGGCAAGCCACACTTGCCACATTTTTTTTAGTTTTTAATGCATTAATTTCTTCTCTAAAGAAATGTCAAATATGAAATTATTTTTCTAAATCATTTAATTAAGCTTTTTACAAAACAAGCGCGAAAACGCTCTCTTAACATTTCAATATACGCTGGTTGCTATATGTCGATTTTCAGGGCTTTTACTAGAAAAATCTTTTGCAATATCAACTATTAAGTTTGCTTGAGCTTCGCCAGAACAGGGATGAATTATCGGGCTTAAGGTAGCCCAAGTGCTGTTTTGATGTATGTATAAGCAATATTTTTGGAAAGTTGTATCGAAATCCGCTGAAAAGTTTTTGCGTGAAAGAATAACAAATATTCATCCATCCTTAGAAATTTTCTCGTTGAGAACGACACGCGTGCTGAGTAAATACTGATTTATTATAATTAAGATGCACGTTATATATTGTATGCAATCATACATATTACATTGAGATTAACATAGGGTATACTTAAAGATATATAGATCAATAGATATACTATAAGACTATGAAGTATACAAATAGTACAGTTAGCTAATACAATACACACCACAATAGTACTCGTAGTAAGATAAGATTCACCTGAAAGGAAGAGAGCAATTTCTTCTAATGAAGGATTAATTTTAATTTTTGTACACAACAATTATTTTCAAATTGTATTGTTGTTACTACCTACGCTTCAATTTAGGTAAATAACACAGAAACATTATCCCAATGTATAATTTCCTTTTCTCTTTTTCTTAATCATCCAAATAAGCTTTTTACAAAACATGCATTTATTTGCGATTCTATTTTGTTTTTTTGTCCCTCCTCGGCACCTTTGACCTCTATCTTGACAGACGAGCACTCAATTATAAGTGGCCTGTTATATTATATAAAGCATTTAAATAACAAATACAACAAAATATAAACGATCTACTCTTTACTATCTCTTTATGTGTGGATCTTCGCAATGTAACCGCTGACCCTCATTTATATAATGTGACTGTTATAAGCTCTGCTTGAAATATTGTGACCGTCTGCCACTGCAGGACAAAAGTCGTTTATTATCGTTCCTCGTTTTACTTTTTAATATCGTTTACATTTTATCTTTACTTTTGTGTTGTTCTTTTTGAGTACGTCTGTGATAAAATAGGTATTTTACTTATTAGACAGTTCAAAAAACGTTGACTTTACAACGCCGACTGTTTAGTCGGCGTTGTAAAGTTGCAAAGTAAAGCAATCTTATACCAATGTACATATATTCCTTAATATGGCTGAGGCCTAACAAACAAGAGGAACATTAAAATAGGTAAGAGAACGTTAAAGGGGCCGCCAACATTTTCGTAGCATCATTCGTAGCCATCAAGCTTGATAAAATATTGGCCTTAATTCTCTTGTATTATTGACTGAACTAGAATTAGTCTGCTATGGACTAATTCTAATCTTTGATAAAAATACGACATAGGCAAGGTGGTTTTTTAGAAGCTTCAAAGTAAATTTCATACCTATTCGACGGTGATTGAAGCGCGTCTTGATAATTATGTCATCTAAACCCCAGAAGAAAATTATGAAAACAAAATGTTCCACCGTTTTCTAGATTTCTAGAAGAGAGCACTAGATTTCATTTATTTAAGTAATGATCAACAGAATCACCAAGAATATAAATAATTTATAATACCTTAACCGATCTTTTGAAGCAACCTGCTCTATCCATCGCAACTCTCTGAAATATTGGTACATCTACTAACTGGTACATGTCTTCGATAATATTATTTTGTCTTATAATAATAATGTCCTCCTGACCGATTTTGGCCACGGCGGCTTGTCTATATATGAGACTTGCCATCTGCGCAGGACATATTATAGTGCACAAGTGTGTGCGCGTACACAAGTGCACTCTCTATTCCCTCACTGTCATAGTCCGATGGGACGCCACATGCGACACGACCGGAGAAAGATTTTAGAAATACTAGTTCAGTGGTCAAAGGAATCAGCGGGTCAGAAAAACATTGCAAGGGTTCCGTAGATGTTAAAATACATTCGCGTTTTGATGATGATGGCTGGCACATGCGTCATACTCGTGAACGGGTGCTACTTGCGATGACTGGTCGATGACGGTCTTGCGGGCTGGTATTAGATTTTAATATTTAACTGCATCATTTCCATCATGGTTCTGATCACTTTCGCGGATTGCCTGCATTATTAGGTATATATAATGTAAGTGGATGCTCCTGTTTCACCATGTCTATTCTGAGAAGGCTAACCAAAAGTACTATGCTTGAGCATTATGATGTACAGTAAATATATACAAGTGATATGGAAGGTGTAACAGTTGCAGCACCTTACAAAATGTAAATTGTGTATTATGCAAAACCTGGCGATGAAAAAGAGTGACCGTGAGTTTTATTGCCCGTTCTTTCTCATGGTTCTACCTATTGCTTTGCGAACGTGGCAGTAAATGTAAATGTAGAAGCATACAGTAATAATGTTTTAAATTTGAGTAAAAGTAATTATTTTATAAATTTATTATTTTGACGTTCATAAGCGTCACATTGTGACCCAAATGAATAAAGGATTTTGAATTTGAATTTGAATTTGAATTTGATAGGAATATTAATTTTAACATTTCTTCGCTTATCGTGGAGCGTATCACGGACGCATTGCAGAACGCTAATGTAGACGTAGCATCACTCACTCACCTCGAGTCATTGCCGCTAGCCGACGCGCAGTTTGCGAATCCGGCAGGCATTGATCTTTTGATCGGAGCTTCAATATTTCCGCACTTGCTACTAACTAAAATAGTACGTAGTGAGCGATATGATTTACTGCCTGCTATTGAGACGGTATTTGGGTATGTGATTATGGGTACCGTACCTACGTTACATACTTCTCATTGTATTACGTCTTGTTGTTGTTCTGTTCTTCAAGAGATCAAGGTGGGTGCTAAAACTGTGTGTAAGATAAAGGACTAATTAGCTATGCTATGCTATGCTATGCTGTGCTATGCTATGCTATGCTACGCTATGCTATGCTATGCTATGCCATGCTATGCTATGCTACGCCATGCTATGCTATGCCATGCTATGCTACGCTACGCTACGCTACGCTATCCTACGCTATGCCATGCTATGCTATGCTACGCTATGCTATGCTATGCTATGCTATGCTATGCTATGCTATGCTATGCCATGCTATGCCATGCTACGCCATGCTACGCTACGCTACGCTATGCTATGCTATGCTACGCTACGCTACGCTACGCTACGCTACGCTACGCTATGCTACGCTATGCTAAGCTATGCTACGCTACGCTATGCTACGCTATGCTACGCTATGCTACGCTATGCTACGCTATGCTACGCTATGCTACGCTATGCTACGCTATGCTACGCTATGCTACGCTATGCTACGCTATGCTACGCTATGCTACGCTATGCTACGCTATGCTACGCTATGCTACGCTATGCTACGCTATGCTACGCTATGCTACGCTATGCTACGCTATGCTACGCTATGCTACGCTATGCTACGCTATGCTACGCTATGCTACGCTATGCTACGCTATGCTACGCTATGCTACGCTATGCTACGCTATGCTACGCTATGCTACGCTATGCTACGCTATGCTACGCTATGCTACGCTATGCTACGCTATGCTACGCTATGCTACGCTATGCTACGCTATATCTACAATCCGAGGCGTTTGAAACATTCTAATGTTATTAAATCGGTCTGAGACGCGCTATCGAGTAGACAACGTACCATGTGCGGCGACCCATTAACATCATAAACAATAACTTGCGCTGTCGCTAACAGTACCGTCTTAGACGCCGTACACTGCGTTTTGGCCCTGCGCGGATTATTATAGATGCGCGAGTGCCGTCCTCGCGTGCGCGTCGCCCGTGCGATGGATGTCGTACACAACGATATTTCATTCTGAATCGTGGGAGGCGCAGTTATCGTAGCCTGCACCTGCGACGTAAGTGTGTCAAGGTTAGCGGCTTGGCTTGACAACGGACTACTTTTATCAAAGTGCAACAATGAGTGGTGTCGTTGATTACATGAACGACATCTCGTCTTACTAGAACAATCACTAGTTTTGTGCGTTATACTTAAGCAATTAATACATGCTTTGTTGCCTTTTACGCACTTGTAACGAGCAGTTGGATTTAAACCATTGAAGGCGGGACACTTATAGAAATGGTCGTGCACTATATTACTGCACAGATACTTCTGTGAATTATTACTATTAGATTCCGAGCATGTTACGTAAGATTGTGGATAAGGGACCGAGTTATTATTACTATTTCGCGCTTTATTCAACCTATGTTTGCTGCTGCTAGTGTTAGACGGGCTAGGTGAACTAGACTGCGTATTATGAAATATTCGACACTGATCTTTGATGAACGAAATAAAACTATCTAGTGTAGGTATTTTATTATTGCGTTCCGTCATCTCGAAAGCACGAATTGTTTCAGTGTCAAACTTTTTTAAAGCGAGTTGAAGCAACATAAAGTCGGAAAGATCTTCCAATTTTAAGTTCCTAAGAGAATTAACCGCGGTTACGAAGTTATCTATAAACAGCTGGAAATTCGAGACAGATGCGGCACCGGACAGTTTAAGATTTAAAGCTTGGTCAAAGTAGGTAGACGCTAGGATGCGCGTGTCTTGATATCTATCAAGTAGTGACTGAAATATGACCTGATAATTCTCAGCACTGGGTGTGACACCTGCAAATACGGACTGGGCCTTCGGTGACAGTTTACCTATTAAATAGTACAACCTGTCAGCATCTGTCAGAGAACCATTATCGTGCACTGTGGATTTAAAACTCGCACAGAATAACGGCCAATTTCGTATATCTCCGTCAAACGACATAATCTCGATTGGCGTTAATCTCGGCGTGCGAGCCGCTGAAACGGGCTGTGCCGAATATTTACCCTCTTATTGTGATTGTATTTTCGCTTAATGATACAATAAAGATCTTCGAATGAGCTGTACGCCTCATAATTCGGTTTTTCATCAGGATTAGTAGAAAGCAATCTTGCGTTATAATCGTCTAAAAACTTATGAAAATCTGTTCGAATACTATCTACTGTCATACAATAGCTGAGAAATGCCTACCTATTACTATCAGAAACGGCTGCGGTCTTTGAACGCTCATAAATGTTTTGAATACGCTCAAATAAAATATTGCGTTTTGCTTCTAAGATTGTCATCTCTTTGTCTTCCGACACGCGTGACTTCTTTTGTTGTGACATGCTTACGTAAGTATAAGCTAATGAGACCGAAACAAAATAAGAATATCTAAAGTACCTATTATTTTACCTAAGTACCTAGGCAACACTTTAAAGCGGTGGAATTAAAAGTTGCTTGAAATATGAGATTTACAAGACAACTATGATAGTTCCAGAAATAATAATTGGGTAAGTAGGTAGCTACATAAAAGTATATTACCTACTGATGCGTGCGAAAACAACCATGTGACGGTTATGTGAATGGACTAGAAGTATAGCTAGGTGCTATAACTGCCTAGGTATATAGATATAACGAGGTTTTACGTATAAAACGTAAATGAATCCAACTCGTATGGATCAAAAAAATGTTTCGGCGAACCGAAACCGTTCCTAGTCGATTTGGGAAAACTATTAATATTGTGGACTATCGGATTTTGGTTCTTATCGACTAGGAAGTGAGGAAGTGAATGTAAATGGGATCATGGAAAGGATAGGAGACGAATAGACGGGGTGTGGGAACACGCCTTACCTTGTACGTCAGTCTTCTTTCCTTGCAAATGGCAGCCTCCTGGTGTCTTCGAGAATCCTGAAGCTGTTTGAATCACTCCACTACACAAATCACTTTCACTCGCGGGCGGTTTTGTTAGGTTTTTGGTATAAAGCGGGAGCGGTAAAATTATGGCGGTGCGGTACAGTTCGTCGCGACGCGGATTATTCTAGACTGTCTCTCGCGTCGATGAACGCGGCGACCAATCCGCGAAAGGCGTGCCCCTTCTAGGGAATGGGATAGACAGGGACGGAAACAAAAGGCATTGGACAAGCAAGCGTGGAACGATTGACGTTGATGTGATTAGTTCTCGATGGAAAGGTAGATGGCGCTACCAATAATAAAATTAGATATAAGAAGAACACCTCAACCATAAGTGTTGTTTGTGATTATGTTTAGGTAGTTAATTAAATAAATAACTTTATTAATACTAAAACATTAATGGCAGGATTTCCTCAAGCGTAATTTCGTTAGTGTACCTCAAAAACTATACAGACTCAAGATCTTGGTCTAAGTCCTTTTAGCTTTTGAGTTACACCGCGGACCAAAGGATGTACCGACAGATGTGACAAATGTTTATACATTTCCATAGTCTGTCTACGGAAACCAGTTTTATTTTTATTTTTTATTTATTTTTGAAAAGACATCTCCCGCATTAGGACTAAATCCTGTGTCGCGAGGGACTTTACAAACATACAACTAAAGGACACAATGAACACCCAGATTCGAAAAAACAATTTGTGAATTACACAAAGCGTTGCCACTTGTGGGGATCGAACCCACAACACTCGGCGCAGTGTCAAGCGACGAGGCGGCCGCTTAAACCACTACGCCAACCGTGCAGTTAAGTAGTAATAATAATATTCATTTGTTTAAACATGTATTGTGTACAGGTGTTCCGAGTTAAATAGAATCAGCATGTTTTGCCTTAAACAAAAAAAAAATTCATAAAAAATATCAAGTTTGCATCATGTCAAGTAATTAAATAATATATAAATACCAGAAGCGGGATTCAGAAAGGGAATGGGATGTACGGATCAAGTCTTTTCCTTAAGGTGCATTGCAGATAAAGTCTTAAGCAAACACCAGAAGGTTTTCTGTGCCTTTATTGACCTGGAAAAGGCTTAGGATCGAGTGGTGAGGGATGAACTTTGGTCAACACTTTCTGCGTATGGAGTGAGCAGCAGTCTGATACGGGCACTTGAATCCTTATATAGGGATTCAAGTGCCTGTGTCAGAATAAACGGGGCCTACACGGACTGGTTCAACATTGATCGTGGTGTTAGACAGGGATGTGTAGCGTCTCCTTGGCTGTTTAATCTGTTCATGGACAAGTGTTTGGCCGATTTGAAAGATTCTGAATGTGGATTAAGAATGAGTGAGTCAGTGTTTAAGACCCTGCTATACGCTGACGATCAGGTTCTATTTGCATCGTCAGCGTCGGATTTGCAGCAGATGGTCACCACGATGAATGAGGCGTATAAGAAGAAAGGTATAAAAGTGAATGTAAACAAAACCAAAGTCATGGTCATAGAGAGGAACGATAGTGTAACTGAATGTGACGTAATGATAGAAGAGGAAAAGTGGAGTAAGTGAACGAGTTTGTGTATTTAGGGTCTTTGTTTACGAGAGATGGAAAATGTGAGGGAGATATTGAAAGGAGAGTGAAAGCAGGAAATAGTGTGAAAGGCACCTTACAGTCCATCATCAGCAATGGTATTATCCCAAGGCAAGCTCGCCTTGCTATACTGCAGGGAGTTTTGGCGCCAACACTGATGTATGGTAGTGAATCATGGGTATAGCAGAAGAAGCATGAAAGAAGTATCAATGCTGTGGAGATGAGAGTTTTGAGGAGTGTGTCCGGAATAAGGCTGATAGATAAAGTGAAAAACAGTGTGATACGAGAGAAGTGTGGTCTAAAAGAAGATGTAGTGACAAAGATTGAAAAAGGAATGTTGCGTTGGTTTGGACATTTGGAACGGAGGGATGAAAGAAGAAATACGAAAGGAGTGTATCTTGCGAGAATTAATGGAAATGTCGGTAGGGGATGCTCTACGCGGAGGTACGCCAACCAAATAGGTGACGTACTGAAAAAGGGCCAAATTAAAAGTACCCATAACCGACGCGCATGCATGATGAGGTTAATGAATGTCGAGGAAGTGAAAGAGGTATGTTTGAACCGAAGCATGTGGCGTTCAATAGTCTCGGCCTACCCCAATGGGAGACAGGCGTGACGATATACACACTTGCACAACGAAACCCTCTAAATTTGTTTCCGGTAATGACTGAAAATGCCTCTTTTTGCATTAACCTAATAGAATTCAATCCACATGCTGCATTTTGAAACCCAATTTCAAATTATTTTCTATTGAGAAGGTAAAGAAAATATTGGTTTACAAATATTGCATATTACGAGCGTCTGTCAGCGTGAGTATTTTGAATGCACTATGTTCTTATTCAGAGTGAGTTCAGACTTGACGGCGGTGCATCATGACTTCACGATCTATATTGGAAGAGCTCATTCCGAGTGGAAACCGGATAACGTGTTCAGCAGCTTTGCATTGATAATATTATTTAATACTGGCTTTGGGAGATTTAGATTCTATTATGTGGATTATCATAAGTTCTAAAGGTAAGTAGTATAAGCTGCATAGTGGCGTAGTGATGAGTGTTTAAGTGGTTGATAAGCCATTTAGTAATGTGCCAATGGGTTTTATTATTTAACTTGGAACAAAAATTTGCTTGCTTTCTAAAAAGGAAGCAAATATTAAAGCAAAAATTCCTAAGGTTCCGTAGCCAAAAATGGCAAAAAGCCGAACCCTTATTAAAGATGGATAGCACTAGGAATTTATAATTTGTAACGAAGGATTATCATTTTATCAATGGTCACAAAATGCACGCCCACTCGAAATAACGAATTGTGGATCACATAAATATTTGTCGGTAATTTACTGGACATAGTTTGGAACGCCGAAGTGAACGCTTAAGGATATACCATACGTTAAGTTATTTTTGGATTTTAATGGCTTACTAAAAGTGTTGAAATGTGAGCGTGGCAAGCAGTCGAAATAAATACTGTACATAAAAAAAATACTTACTGAACTTTGGGCCAAACGGCTTTTGACTACAACGTGGAAGGCATGTGTGACACAAAGTAGATATGTGTGGAAAGGGGAGAGGGAGACCTTTGTCCTGTAGTGCGATGCTTCAGACTGAAAAAGAAAGTACTGGTGCTAAATACAGGAGCGTTTTATGTCCATTGCAATTATATTTGAATATCAAAATACTGATGACATCGTCATCAACGACTATAATTTTAGTAACTTTAACATTGATAATGTTAGTATCCGTGGTTAAGCGTGTTTTCGATCTAAAAACTAGCTAACTAATAGCCTTAAGTGAAGCAGATCTTCACTCAAGATTATATCACGAAACATTATAAAATACGGTTATACGGTCTGTCCGTATTGCACCGCATTTAGACAGCCATTTTAATGAAACTACGATTGGTTGCGTTGTCAAGCGCTCTCTATGCATCCGCTAAGCGAACCCAATCGGTTAAACCAAATGTGTTCGGTGCATTCCGCTATCGAGAGGTGCCAGATTGGAAATGGCGACATTGGATTTAACATGAAAACAAAAAAAAACTGAGAGAATAAATCTAAATACATGAGTAATTCACAAAATGTTGTTCTTTGCAGATTGTGTATTTTCGATACTAAATTGGTGCCAAAAAAATTGTACTTTAACTTTGTCATTATTTGTGAATATTTAATAATGTAGATATGTTGTATAGCCTCTTAAGATACTTACGGTAGCACTATTAAAAATATTATTTATATAATTCTATTACAAAAATAAAATACTTGTCTTTATTCTATATCAAACATCAATCACAAGAATTTCACTGGCCTGTTCAGTTGTTGTTCGGATCTGTTCTAAATGGAGCAAACCCACACATGGGTTCCATCTGTTATTTGACTAGCACGACGATTATTAATTCTGTGTCTATATACAATTTGTTTATAATACATTTATGAATATAAAGGTATAGGAGTTTTATGATTACCGTAATAAAAGCTCTACCACAGCTTTATTTAGAATCAGATTACTGTGTGCATATCATGGGTATGTCACACCTCTCTTGAGATACGGTGTTGTGTTCTGGGATAACTCCACTGATAAAGAGACTGCATTTAGGCCGCAGAAAAAATGTACCTATACGAGCTTTTTGTCACATAAAACAAAAAGACAGCTTTAAACCGTATTTTATAAAAATAAATATTTTAACGCTGCCATGTATTTATATACTAGAAGTTACATTGTTTGTACGAAAAAATATGCATTAAAACTCTTAAGGACGCGTTTACAAAATTAGTAGGTACAAAATCGCGTCACTACACACACGGCAACAGTACGTACTACGTACGGTAACTTGCGGAAATGTAGTTCAACTAAATAACTTTGAGACTTAGAATTTTTTGTGATTATGTATCTATGTGTTATAGGCCTGGCTGTGCGAATTACGTACAAATAAGTTTCTTATTTTTATATACCTAAATGGACATTATTACTTTACTTTTTCCATTATGTTGATTCAGGAATTTCAGGATATATTTCAAGAAAGTAGCTAAATAAAACGAACCTTATTGCCACACATTAAGACACACGTATGCGAGCAAAATAGAAGAAAAATGTAAGATAATTTTTTTGCTTTTTTTGAGTCAATTTACAATATTTTGAAAAATATTTTCTGATTGTTTTTGAGTTGACTATATTTACTACCCTATTCTATCTTTGAAAATCTGAATAAATGTAAAAATAGAGAGAAAATTGTACCCAAAAATAGCAGTATATGCCTATTTTTGATTTAAGAGGCCGTTTCGAATCGATTTTACATTAATATTAATTAAATATTTTTTATTTATTTTCAAACTGATTTATAGATAAAAAAGTAATCAATTTATCGTAATCATTAGTTTTATTAGTTATTGTCTAAAATTGTCGTAAAATGTACCGGAAATATGTGGTTTTTTGATACAAGCGTAAACGCGTCCTTAATAGTAGAAGGCGTAACTTTCATATTAGTATTCCAGAAAACAGGACAGCTTTATTAAACAAAAGCGTATTGTGTATGAGTACACGTATATACAATTATTTGTCAAAAAAAATATACTAGAAATAACTAACATTAATGTATTTAAGAATAAAGTAAATGGTGTTCTATTAAGTAAATGTTATTACTCCGTAAATGAATACATTAATGATAAATTAGTGTAAGCAATTTTATTATTATTATTATGGAAAATAAATTAAGTAAATTGTAATGTACGTATTATTACTAATATTATTTCTATGATATAAGTACATAACAACACTATTAATTTTACATTTATGACATTCATTTCAAACATGTGAGTTGTGACATTGATATTTGACTACCTAATTATTATAAAAAGTATTATAATTGAATATGTACTTTATATAGGAAACATGTAAGAATTGTGTAAGCCACAATGCAGATTCTGGAGCACATTAAAACTATGTTCAGATCTATGTACCCACCCAAAATCACACAAATAAAGAATTTGAATTTGTGTGTTAGGTGAGAGAGTCCCAAAGAATAACAAATATCATACCGCAGTGATATTAATGTCTGTTATTAATTAGGGGCCGTCTGAAGAACCCTGATAAGAGAAGGCAGGCATAATAATGTTAGAAGAATGCTCACTTTATTACATAATGATCGTTAGGAAAATTTGTTCACGATTGTAATAAAATTTGTGTTTCTTCATGTTGAACATTTTATGCGAAGAAAAAATCCTAAAATGTTCATTTATTAGTACGATTATAAAGTATAAGGTTACGGCCAAACTTGTGCCTTGTAGGTACCTGAATAACGGCAATAAGCGAGTGTGGGTCAGCTTTAGTATACGCGAAACTGTTGAATAAACTGGTGGTATTATGTGTTTAATACTCTACACCGAGTTTACGACGGTCAACAAGTTTCCTTGATTGAATATTATGACAGGTTATGATAACTTTATTGAATTAAAACTTTTGTGTCGAGTTTGACTTTAGTTCATACAGCTACCTACCAGGTATGTAGTATTTATATCAAAATATGCGATACTCATTGTCCTGTTAATAATTTTTTCTTGGTGAGTGACTACTAAGCCGCAGATCGGGGGTTCGATTCCCGAGCAAAGGTTGGTGTTATGAAAACAATAATTTACTGTGTGCCTATTTTATTTTTCGATAATAATTGTGGATATATCAACCGTGCAGTCAAACAATTTGACTGCACAGGTGACGTAGTGGTTAAAGCGGCCGCATCGTCGCTTGACACTGCCTCAAGTGTTTTAGGTTCGATCACCACACGCGGCAACGATTTGTGTTATCCATAAATTGTTGTTTCGATATACTTTGTGACCGTAGTTGTATGAAGTCACCCGCGACTCAAGATTTATTGGTAGTGCGTAAGTTGTCTTGTGTGATCGAAAAACAAAATTCAAGAATATATAACTATGTTTATCAGATAACTGGTTACCATAGTATCGAGTCTGCCTACTTTGAGATGAGTTGACCGTGTTCGAGTTGTCTCGAGATATTAGGTACCTATTTGTATATTTGTGTTTTGTGATAGGTAAGGTGAATACGTAACAACATATCAGATAACCTTAAGCAAAACATGTACTGTGATCTGTGCTATTACAATGCATAGACCTGTGATTGGTATAATAGTCAGCTGTCGAATCTGACAGTTAGTTAGACAAACGACACGTATGCACATCATGTAGTAATAGATACAATTGTATTAACAGAGTAACGGTCATGTTAATGTATTGTAACTTGATATTCGGCTTATGTAATAATAATATCTTGGAGCAATGTTTACGTAGTCATCTTAATCAGTCAGTCATGTTAATTTTAAGAGTATGCTAAGTGGTTATTTCTTGCACAATTATATTACGTAAACACAAAACAGCCTGAAACACAGGTAAAAACCTAGTTCAGGCAATTAATTTCATACCTAGGTTTAAAGTAAAATTTACCTGTACCAGTCTTTAACTATATGTTAAGTATTTATTGCTTATTAGATTATAAAGTATTATAGTACAAGATTATCCACACCTAATGTATCCACTGAAATGTAAACATTATTATTATTATCTGATTTCGAACTAAACATAGCATGATGCAACCAAATGATAGGTAAACATACATATAAGGATTTTTGAAATAGATATATTTCTATGATTAGAACGAGAATATCAGTTTGTAACATTTGTTATCTTTGGTAATAATTTTTTTACACTGGTCACATTGTACGATTGACAAGTCATTGTTTCCGGAAAAAGTTGGAGCACACCTTTTTGCTACTCATGTGAATTTATATAATTGAAGTTAATTTTGTAAAACACTTGTAAATTGCCGCTATTTGATTTGCCCGACACGCTTTAGTGAGCCCTTGATGAACCTTGTGATATTATATTGAACTATTAACATTTTGTGAAAATTGTGAAATTTATTGTAGAATAATCAAACTTCCACTGCGCACTCTGCAACAATTCCTACCTACCCAGGGCAACTCTGGAACAAACATATTACAAAATACACAAGTTATGTACGGTCAGCAAAGAAAATGGTCCGCCACTTAAAACTAAATTTTTTGTGTCATCAAAATAACGATAACTTTGAGGTTAGAACCATGAGAATATTGTTTCAGATGAACATCCACCTTGTTGTTACACGGCTGGACACGAAGAGCCGAAAATCGGGCTAAGTGGCGTGCCATTGGAGAGAGCAGTGAACTTTGATAAGCTGATGTTGATGATGACGTCTACTATTATTGTGTACTCTAACATTTGGGTATATGTGTAAATAATTGGTGTATAGTTTTTTTTGTGTTCGTGGAGTTTTTATAAGTCATTTCAATAAAATATGATGAAGAATCGTTATAATTTCATATGAGTATAAATATGACTGTGTATAATGCTTATGAAAAAATCATCTAACTGTAATTTTTCTGTATTTTTTTCACTTCAGCTCAATTTTGTTGGTATAAATATTTTAATTTTAAATGTACAAACAGACTTCTTATCTCTTTTGCCAGCATTCCATGATATTTTTAGAGTTTATATTTAAAAAAATCATCGGTGCCTCTCTATATAATATAATTGGTAGCGCCATCTACCTTTCCATCGAGAACTAATCACATCAACGTCAATCGTTCCACGCTTGCTTGTCTAATGCGAGCGATGCCTTTTGTTTCCGTCCCTGTCTATCCCATTCCCTGGAAGGGGCACGCCTTTCGCGGATTGGTCGCCGCGATCATCGACGCGAAAGACAGTCTAGAATAATCCGCGTCGCGACGAACTGTACCGCACTGAACCGCACCGCCATATATAATTATTACCGCTTATACAAAACTCAACAAAACCGCTCGCGAGTGAAAGTGATTTGTGTAGTGGAGTGATTCAAGCAGCTTCAATATACTTGAAGACACCAGGATGTGTTCCGCTTTCCCTCATTTCCTAGTCGCCGAAGAACCGCCATTCTACAGTCCACAATATTAATCCTTCCCAAATCGACTAGGAACATACGGTTTCGGAGTAACGCCGAAACATTTTTTTGATCCATACGAGTCGGATTCATTTACGTTTTATACGTAAAACCTCGTTATATCTATATACCTAGGCAGTTATAGCACCTAGCTTTAATCCTAGTCCATTCACATAACCGTCACATGGTTGTTTTCGCAAGCTTCAGTAGGTAATATACTTTTATGTAGCTACCTACTTACCCAATTATTATTTCTGGAACTATCATAGTTGTCTTGTAAATCTCATATTTCGAGCAACTTTTAATTCCTCCGCTTTAAAGTGTTGCCTAGGTACTTAGGTAAAATAATAGGTACTTTAAATATTCTTATTTTGTTTCGGTCTCATTAGCTTATACTTACGTAAGCATGTCACAACAAAAGAAGTCACGCGTGTCGGAAGACAAAGAGATGACAAACTTAGAAGCAAAACGCAATATTTTATTTGAGCGTATTCAAAACATTTATGAGCGTTCAAAGATCGCAGCCGTTTCTGATAGTAATAGGGAGTCATTTCTCAGCTATTGTATGACAGTAGATTGTATTCGAACAGATTTTCATAAGTTGTTAGACGATTATAACGCAAGATTGCTTTCTACTAATGCTGATGAAAAACCGAATTATCAGGCGTACACCTCTTTCGAAGACCTTTATTGTATTATTAAGCGTATACAATCGCAATTGGAGATTAAATATTTGGCACAGCCCGTTTCCGCGGCTCGCACGCCGAAGTTACCGCCAATCGAGATTGTGTCGTTTGATGGTGATATACGAAACTGGCCGTTATTCTATGCGAGTTTTAAGTCTACAGTGCACGATAATGGTTCTCTGACGGATGCTGACAGGTTGTACTATTTAATAGGTAAACTGTCACCGAAGGCCCAGCCCGTATTTGCAGGTGTCACACCTAGTGCTGAGAATTATCAGGTCATATTTCAGTCACTACTTGATAGATATCAAGACACGCGCGTCCTAGTGTCTACCTACTTTGACCAAGCTTTAAATCTTAAACTGTCCGGTGCCGCATCTGTCTCGAATTTCCAGCTGTATATAGATAACTTCGTAACCGCGGTTAATTCTCTTAGGAAATAAAAATTGGAAGATCTTTCCGACTTTATGTTGCTTCAACTCGCTTTAAAAAAATTTGACACTGAAACAATTCGTGCTTTCGAGATGATGGAACGCGATAATAAAATACCTATACATATAGTTTTATTTTGTTCATCAAAGATCAGTGTCGAATATTTCATAATACACAGTCTAGTTCACCTAGCCCGTCTAACACTAACAGCAGCAAACAAAGGTCGAATAAAGCGCGAAATAGTAACAATAACTCGGTCCCTAATCCACAATCTTACGTAACATGCTCGGAATCTAATAAAATTAATTCACAGAAGTGTCCGTGCAGTAATATAGTGCATGACCATTTCTACAAGTGTCCCGCCTTCAATTGTTTAGATCCGACTGCTCGTTTCAAGTGCGTGAAGGACAACAAAGCTTGCGTTAATTGTTTAAGTATAAAACATAAAACGGGTGATTGTTCTAGTAAGACGAAGTGTCGTTCATGTAATCAACGACATCACTCATTATTACATTTAGATAAAAGTTATCCGTTGTCAAGCCAAGCCGCTAACCTTGACACACTTACGTCGCAGGTGCAGGCTACGATAACTGCGCCTCCCACGATTCAGAATGAAATATCGTTGTGTACGACATCCATCGCGCGGTCGACGCACACGCGAGGACGACACTCGCGGATCTATAATGATCCGCGCAGGGCCAAAACGCAGTGTGCGGCGTCTAAGACGGTACTGTTAGCGACAGCGCAAGTTATCGATGATGTTAATGAGTCGCCGCACATGGTACGTTGTCTACTCGATGGCGCGTCTCAGACCAATTTAATAACATTGGAATGTTTCAAACGCCTCGGATTGTGGAATAACTTTAGAAATACTAGTTCAGTGGTCAAAGGATTCGGCGGGTCAGAAAAACATTGCAAGGGTTCCGTAGATATTAAAATACATTCGCGTTTTGATAGGGATATTAATTTTAACATTTCTTCGCTTATCGTGGAGCGTATCACGGACGCATTGCCGAACGCTAATGTAGACGTAGCATCACTCACTCACCTCGAGTCATTGCCGCTGGCAGACGCGGAGTTTGCGAATCCGGCAGGCATTGATCTTTTGATCGGAGCTTCAATATTTCCGCACTTGCTACTAACTAAAATAGTACGTAGTGAGCGATATGATTTACCGCTCGCTATTGAGACGGTACTTGGGTATGTGATTATGGGTACCGTACCTACGTTACATACTTCTCATTGTATTACGTCTTGCTGTTGTTCTGTTCTTCAAGAGATCAAGGTGGGTGCTAAAACTGTGTGTAAGATAAAGCACTAATTAGCTATGCTATGCTATGCTATGCTATGCTACGCTATGCCACGCCATGCTATGCCATGCTATGCTATGCTATGCTATGCTATGCTATGCTATGCTATGCTATGCTATGCTATGCCATGCTTTGCTATGCTATGCTATGCCATGCTATGCTATGCTACACTATGCTACGCTATGCTACGCTACGCTACGCTACGCTACGCTACGCTATGCTACGCTATGCTACGCTATGCTACGCTATGCTACGCTATGCTACGCTATGCTACGCTATGCTACGCTATGCTACGCTATGCTACGCTATGCTACGCTATGCTACGCTATGCTACGCTATGCTACGCTATGCTACGCTATGCTACGCTATGCTACGCTATGCTACGCTATGCTACGCTATGCTACGCTATGCTACGCTATGCTACGCTACGCTACGCTACGCTACGCTACGCTACGCTACGCTACGCTACGCTACGCTACGCTACGCTACGCTACGCTATGCTACGCTATGCTACGCTATGCTACGCTATGCTACGCTATGCTACGCTATGCTACGCTATGCTACGCTATGCTACGCTATGCTTCGCTATGCTAAGCTATGCTACGCTATGCTACGCTATGCTACGCTATGCTACGCCATGCTACGCCATGCTACGCCATGCTACGCTATGCTACGCTATGCTACGCTATGCTACGCTATGCTACGCTATGCTACGCTATGCTACGCTATGCTACGCTATGCTACGCTATGCTACGCTATGCTACGCTATGCTACGCTATGCTACGCTATGCTACGCTATGCTACGCTATGCTACGCTATGCTACGCTATGCTACGCTATGCTACGCTATGCTACGCTATGCTACGCTATGCTACGCTATGCTACGCTATGCTACGCTATGCTACGCTATGCTACGCTATGCTACGCTATGCTACGCTATGCTATGCTATGCTATGCTACGCTATGCTATGCTATGCTAAGCTATGCTACGCTACACTATACTATACTACACTTCCGCTTTGTATATGGATGACATTACCTGTAGTGTCATATCCGCTCCGCAAGCAATTTCGCTTTGTGAAGAGCTTATTCAGCTTTTCAAGCGAGGCCAAATTGATCTTGTCAAATGGACAAGCAACTCTAAGGAGGTTCTCGCACGCATACCAGATTCTCATAAAGCTTCTCCAGACATTGAGTTTGAGAAGTCTGTACCGCATAAGGTTCTCGGTTTACGCTGGGACAAATCCTGCGATAGTTTTCGGTTTGACGTCTCACCGCCAGATGATAAGTGCACCAAACGCACTATGCTGTCCACAGTGGCTCGACTATGGGACATAATGGGTTTTGTGGCTCCCACAATTTTGTACGCCAAGCTCTTGATCAAAGAGCTTTGGCTATCAAAGTGTGAGTGGGATGAAACACCCCCTGACCATATTGTCGCCGCTTGGGGGCAGTTTTGTATTGAGCTTACCGCGCTCAACCAAATTACTATTCCGCGTCATCTTGGGTTGGTAGATGGATGTACCATCAACTTAATAGGTTTCGCTGACGCCAGCGAGCGTGCTTACGGCGGAGTCGTATATCTGCAAGTCCGCATTGGTTCTAACTACTCGGTGCAGTTAGTTTGTGCCAAGTCTAAGGTCTCGCCTGTTAAAACCATTTCGGTTGCGAGACTGGAGTTGTGCGCGGCCCTTCTGCTGTCTCAGTTGCTCCACAAGGTTCAAGACACAGTTTTGCCCCACTACCCTATTAATAAAATATACGCATTTTCCGACTCCAAAGTATGTAGTGCTCGCTTGGATTTATTCATCTCCTCACCGCTGGCAGACCTTTTTCGCCAACCGCGTTAGTAAATTGATTGAACTTGTTCCCGCTACTTGTTTCAATCACGTCGCGGGTTATCGTACTCGTCTTCAGGAAGAACTTTACATAGATCATATTGACTGGAAGTTTATTCCACCAGCATCACCACATTTCGGTGGATGTTGGGAAAGCATGGTCAAAGTAATTAAAACGCATCTCTTCAAAATTATAGGTCAACAGATCCTCTCTTACGAAGAGCTTTTAACTGTCCTTGCACAAGTCGAGGCACTGATCAACTCGCGTCCGCTCACGGCATTGAGTAGTGACCCTGCAGAACCATCCGCGCTAAGCCCTGCACATTTTCTGAACACAGTGCCATTATCCTCATTTCCGGCTCCTGAAGCAGACTCTTCAAGCTTGCTCCAGAGACATAATCTGCTGGATAAACTCGTGCAGTCGTTCTGGCGGCGCTGGCGTGCGGAATATCTACACCACCTTCAGGCTAGATCCAAGTGGAATAGTCCTGCATCCCCCATACAGGAGGGTATGTTGGTCGTCATAATACACGATAATGCTCCGCCGCTTTCATGGCCGTTAGCCATCGTAGAGAAACTGCATACATCCAAGGACGGTACAACCCGCGTTGTTACCGTGAAAACCGCAAAGGGGAGCTACGTGCGCCCTGTTGTACGTCTCTGTCCGCTTCCAACTCAGTGAGATCTAGCCTGAAGTTGGACCTACCTCTTAGTTTAAGTATTTAGTTTGTAGTGTTCGCTATTATTGCGTTTGTAGTTTTCGCTAAAGTTAATTTAGATTAATTTTATTATCATATCGCTGTCTTAGCCTATTGATGGGTTATGCGGTAGTACACCCAACATAGCTAAGTTCAATTCTATTTCTGTTAAAGGCAACCCTTTAGGGCCGGAGGGATATGGTAGCGCCATCTACCTTTCCCTCGAGAACTAATCACATCAACGTCAATCGTTCCACGCTTGCTTGTCTAATGCAAGCGATGCCTTTTGTTTCCGTCCCTGTCTATCCCATTCCCTGGAAGGGGCACGCCTTTCGCGGATTGGTAGCCGCGATCATCGACGCGAAAGACAGTCTAGAATAATCCGCGTCGCGACGAACTGTACCGCACTGAACCGCACCGCTATTCACTTTGATTTGTGTAGTGGAGTGATTCAAGCAGCTTCAATATACTTGAAGACACCAGGAGGCTGCCATTTGCAAGGAAAGAGGACTGACGTACAAGGTAGGCGTGCCCTCATCCTTCAGCATCCTTAGAATATCCTATACCCACTCAAACGTTTTCCGCTTTCCCTCATTTCCTAGTCGCCGAAGAACCGCCATCCTACAGTCCACAATATTAATCCTTCCCAAATCAGTTTCAGTTTCAGTTTATTTATTCAAGTAAACAATTACAAATTGTGTTTGAATATGTGTAGTTTGTACATAGTATGATCATAGCACTTAAACATCTTACAAGTGTACAACTAAATATTTAAAATAATTGACAAAAATTTCTGTCTTCACCTTATACTATTAAGCTAATATAATTTCACATAAAAAATTCACCACAGCATAGCACCATACACATGAAAAATATTTACCTACTATTCTTAATTGATAAATTACAATATTAATACATATTCATCATAAATTTTATAGCATACCAAACCTGTAATCGAAGAATTAATGCAATGTCAAAAAATAAATAAAAAAGTAATTAAATAAAAGAAAGTGTCAAAGATAATTAAAAGCATTAAATGTCAAATTAATATTAAATTATAAAAAAATATAAACAATGAATAAATAAAAAAATATATATATAATTGCAATATTATTAAATAATGTCAACAAAATTTATTTATTATAATTCAGTGCAGTAAATTCTTCAATCGAGTAAAAAGAGTTCTGTAATAAGAAGGCCCTAATCTTGTTTTTAAACGACTGCAGCTTGTAAATTTCATTTTTTATCTCAATAGGCAAACAATTAAACAATTTCACTGCTTGATACCTTGCACAATGCTTAACAATATTTAATTTCGGGTACAGTTTATTTTTGAAATTCAGTGTTCTTGTATCTTCCCTTAACAATCTCTCCTCCTCATTTTCGAACCTGGTTATATATTTAGCCATGTCAGTTAGAACAATGAGTATATATAGGCAAGGTACAGTAAGAATTGATAGCGTTTTAAAATGTTCTCTAAAAGATTGCCATTGTGGAATTCGTACAATTGTCCTAATAGCCCTCTTTTGTAATATGAAAGCTCGATTGCAGTTGTATTTATAGCTATTTCCCCAAACCTGGACACTATAACGTAACCTAGACTCAACCAGAGCATAATAAACAGCTTTCAAATGTTCTAAACTGACCTCATCACGTAAGCTTCTTAAGGCGAAGCATGCAGATGATATAGATGAATCAATGGCTTGTAGTTCATTTTTCCAGCAAAAGAAAGAATCTATGTAAATGCCTAAGAATTTTGTGGAGTCTACCAAATCTATTTTTACTCCATTTAGTCTGATGTTTAAGTTGTCATTAATAATCGACAAGGAACATACGGTTTCGGTGTAACGCCGACCCAATAATTATTTCGTAGATCGACTATTCATGAATAATGTGGACGTTATTGAGATTTTACCCCAGATAACTAACATGTTAATATTAGGGACAAGGTTCACGTTAATTAAAATGATATCACAATGGCTCATCTTTACCGTTTTCATGTCTGTACATAATAAATACTTATATATATAAGAAATTAAATGGACTAAAGAGGGGTGAAGCGGACTTAGTTATGTGATATTATATATTATTTATAGATTATTTAATTTGTTTATATGTAAAATATAATCCTGTCCAGTATTTTTTTGAAGACACGTCTATTCTCTTCGTGTGTAACCTGTCTTCTAGTGTATTGTGCAACGTATTTTTAACCTAGCCCTCGCTGAGTATATTCGGAAGAATAAACTATCCTAATTTGAATCAAAGTATTGGTCTAGGAACTTCAAATTAAAAGCGACGAGACCAACTGAAATAAAAAATACTTTATTGAGACCACCTGCGTAATATTAAAAAAATATATATTTTCTAAATGATTTGTAAAATATAGAGCTTAAACAAACTATGTGCTCATCCATCAATTCTTTGAGTAACAAACATTCACACATTCAAAGTACATAACTACAACTTTTGTCAATTATAATATCAGTATGGTGCGCAAAGATACATATGTATACAAAAATCTCGACCATGTATATATTGTCATTAATCATGACATAATCTAATCTTTAAAGTCATAAATAATTGCCAGTAACAATTATGTACAGCCTTGAACCCGAGCGTAATAAATACCGACTACAACTAGGTCAGTCCAATAAAATTATATCGTCCCTGAACAATTTAGCGTATTCACTGAAGGAACGCGAAGAATACAGATTAAGTACTTATTTTTTGGAAATCCTACATTGTAAACGTGAAAGGTTGTGAGAATAGATTCCTTTTACTCTTTTATGCAAAATCTACTGAACGGATTTTGAGGAAACTTTGCAGTAATATAGTTTACTAGAAGATACCCGCTGATATGCCGGACATTGTTTTATTTGACTGTTTTCAACTGCTTCCTCTTTTAATTTGAGGAAATCTCTTCTTAGTACACCCCTACAGTACCCAAAGTACATACATGCCAAATTTCATCTTCCTGAGGCTAATAGTTTTGGTTGTAGCTGGTCTGTCATTCAGTCAGTCATCATTGTCTTGCCTTGGTCTCAATTTATTTGGGGTCGGCGCAATATGTCCTTCTCTTCCATACTTCTCTGCCACCAGTCTTCCGATCATTTACCCTTTTTTCTTTCATATCCATCCTCACACAGTCCATCCATCGCGATAACTGTTACTCAAGCGGGTCGCAGGCAGAAGCTAGTGATTTATTTTTAAGGAAGAAGGAAGAACTAACTAATTTGAATATTTTCAGATTCGTTCAATATCTCCTGACAGTGAACAGTTAAGTCCAAGAAAGTTGCTAGACTTCATCCATTATTTGCACTCATTACACTCTGAAATTTGCTGCGATAAGTTGGGAGGAAGTGCACTAAAAACTTGGCATTCCATTGTAACCAACTTATTCTCACCATTTTTAAATATACATAGGTGTAATTGACCAAGTTTTCAAACAACTTACTAATTTTATGGTACTTGTAATTCTCAAACATGTTTTGCTGAAAAGTGTCGTGCAATTAATATATTTTATTACGACAATTTCCTTTCTGGAGAATACTCCAGTGTCACGGTGAACATTCAAACAATAGATCCAAAATACATGCGCACTGAACAGCAATTTCTAGATCACAATGTAGTGTGTTGTCCCGTGTGCACATAGCGCGCCGCGCACCGGCAGCGACGAAGGAAATGAACTACAGCAGTTTTATTTTATTTTCAGTAGTATTAAATTTTGGTGTGGTATTACACTGAAGCTGCTACAGTCGAATTCAAACTGTAGGTGTCTGAAGTTACTTTAATGGTTACGGTGCTGAGACACAGCTTTGCAGCTTCAAAAATATTATTTCTAGATAATACATCTTTTAAACCGAACACAATTAAATAGTTGAACCTACCACCATGGGTGAATTGTGTTAGAAGGGTAAATATTTCCACCAAACCCAACAAGAAAGCAGAAGAAGCAGCTCTCATAAACTAGTCTAATCATAATTGTCTCTTGAGAACTTTTTTTGCTTAATATTGAAATCTTCACACATTGTTTTTCATCCCAAAATCATATAGCATATTAAGTGAGAGGAGAAAAGTGTTGAGAAACAGTTCTTCCAACTTCAGTCTAGACAGGGCTGCACTGTCTCAAAACTTGAATCTTATTGAACGATTCTTGCACGTAGCACGTAGGGGTTGACAATAACAGCGAGTGCATAAGTCCTTCGGTTATTAATCTTCACATAACAGTTCAACCTTTCAGAGAATATATAGCAATTTTTTCAACGAAACTAATTCAGAATAAGAGTAATCGATCAACACCTCGACGCCAGGAGTTATAAGTTATAAGTTTGTTTGTTTGAAGGTTTGATGCTAGAAGTTTAAAAGATTCTGGTTGGTATCAAAGCAAAAGTTACAAAGTGTTCAGCTTCAGATCGCTGGCGTCAAGTCTCTACTTTTACACTTTTGTCGGTAACAGTAAACGCGTGAAAGGAATATAGATGGTCTTCAAATGGCCTGAACTGGCAGCGCTACCCTTTGTTTGACTTGAAGGTTCGATCTTCAACCGCATCAGCTTTGAATAACTTTTAGATTAAAATTTTAGTTTAGGATGATTGATTGATTGGACTGAAAATAGTGAAACTATCAGAAAGATGTGATATTTATTTTTTCTAGATATTGTGGCTACTCCTTTTACTGATTTACTCATCGATTGTTATGAGTATTATCCATAGATAATTTTGATGAGTGTGAGTGTCACTTTGATTTCACACTATATTCTGGCCGCGGCACCGCTTGTGTGGGTGTCATCTATATCGACAAAAGGTAACCTACGTGTTATTTTGATGTATAAGCTATATTTATCATCATAATAATACATAATATTATTTAATTTTTACTTCGTCTAGATAATAAGGCTTCTATCTAAATGTGGTGCGACAATCTTGTGTTCTTCGTGTCTACGAAAATTTTCATCTATCTAGCTTCGCGTAAACTATCGTCTTAAAATATATGTGCATCTACATCTACCACTCGGGACATTTCTAGATCTTATCTACAAAGATAGATTACGATATTGGAAGGCATATACATGTACCTACTATTTTTTAATAAAATGCCGAAAGATTGTACGTCTTCATTTATCTAGACAGCCTACGCAATATCAAGTTCTGTTACTTATCTATTAAGATATTTTTAGACATAGCTGAAAGCAAATACGCAATATTGAAAAATTACTTCCACTCTGTTACATTGATAGAGTGAATTTTTTTTATTAAATATGTATGGCATTGTAATAAAAGTAAGCAGTAGCAAATTAGTTTATATTTTTATACAGTGATACTAAATAAGACACTCTTGACTATAAATGTGCGAAATGTATACTTTTATGAGATATTTCACAAATTTAGTTCGTTGACAGTTTTAAGTAACTCGGGAATTCAATCATTTACAGACCTAATACCTTATCAATACCTTGCCATTTGCAATTAGATTGCAATAGAAGAATATTTTAAGCACATAAGCAGCAAGTTCTATCACAAAATATTTATTTGTTTAGGTGTTTCCAGTTTTCTCGGCGAATTGTGACCAAATCAACGACACTCGTTTTAACAGTTTTTATATGACTCACTTGTATTTGTGAATACATTTGAAATGGTAGAGAAACTTACAGTAACGTAGCACTAATACACTACTGTAATCGTTTTATAGGGCCATTTCCATCAGTGCTCTCTAGAATCACTCTTCTAACAACAGCTTTAGAGTCACATCATTGACCTACTTTGAGAAACAGCTCTTTGTAATGATGCCTGTGAACCAAGTTTATAGGCAACCCGTCCAACAAGCTACCAACGACGTCAATAACTTTGAAATACATTAATATTGAAGTAGTTCTAATTAAATGCATTCGCACTTTGTTCTAGAACAGGAGATAGTAGCCAACAAAACTTTCTTAGGACCGTGCTTGAAAATAATTCATTCGTAAACGTAATTGGAATTCTGGCTACATTGTTTATTTTTGTGCTATAAAATAATATTCTTATAAGTTTCGTAACAGATGTAACGGTTATATGAAACAATAGATTTGAATTGTAAATATTATTGAAATTCGAATAAGCCATCCTTGAGACAACTTGACCTTTGATAAACCACTGAAGGTTTTTTAAGTCTAGTCTCAACTTTTGTGTGGGATGATTTTTCTAATTAAAATATTACGATGTGCCTTTGCATTAAACATGCTTGAAAATAATTTATATACAGATTAGATTATAATATTACTTAACTGATTCTCTCGAAAATATGAAACTCATTGCAATTATTTTATTTTGAGTTCGCATATTGTGAAACTGTTTTTTTTTTATATTTTATTTGGTAATTATTCGAAACATTTGGTGTTGACATCATAAATTAGAATTACAAGAATTTTGATCGAAATGTTTTTAAAAAATAAAAATATATTATCAATAATGATACTAAACATAAAAAAATATTTGGGAACCTACTCTGAAAATACAATTTTATCTACGCTAAGATAGAGGCAAATTTTACCTATGAAAATAATCAACACTTTTGCGTCGGAAGCTGGTTCATTAAAATAAAACCGTTCAAAAATCGGCCACCGTGGTTTCGATTTCCACAAGATACAGCATTTTTTGTGATCTATAAATTCTTATTGCGAGTCTGCTCTCTGATCGTTGGTTGTATGATTGTTAAGGTCTCTCGCGACGCAGGAACGATGACTAGTGCAGTCGATGTCTTTAAGAAATGAGTTGTTGTGTAACCATGACGATGTTACGAATGTATTCCAAGATCACTCTAAACCTCAAAAACAGCATAAAAACAGTTGCATATAATAAAGTTTATAAAAGATAAGGAAAGTAACCACTCGCGGCAGGTGAGACGGAGGGTCGCGAGTTAATTAGTCTCGGGGGGGCCGTAGAGCCATTTGCCTCGGAATCATACACTAACAGCCGACGTGGTAGTTTTAATAAAGACGCGTTAGACACTAATGGAATAAAACCTACTAGGGAGTAGGAGACTAATGTTAGTATTGTAGACATGTTTTGTTACTTTAGAGATTTGTATAAGGCACGTCATAGCAACGGTTAATCATTCCGTGAAACGTTCAAGAGGAGTATAAGGTGTATGTAATCCATGAAGTAACATCGGGGCTATAGATTAAATACTACATTTCTTGTGAAATAAGTACGTCGATAAATACTTGATTACAAATTTGAATATATTTTACTACTGGATTAAAGATTGGTTAATTAATTTTTTTCATTTCTATTGTATTCAATTGCTGCAGTGAGGACTTTTGACCACTTTACAAAAGGTTACGGTTAAGGTATGGACCACGTAGCCCATAGATGGCGTGAATATTGCGAGGAACTGTACAAAGATCCACTGGCCAATAACTCTGATTACGCATGGCACCCAGTTGGCTCAGGCCAGGAACCGGCGATACTCAGAAGCGAAATCGACGCTGCCATAAGACGTCTGAAACCCAAAAAGGCATCGGGTCCTGACATGATTACAGCCGAGGTTATGAAAGCACTCGGGGACACAGCTGTTGACGTACTAGACCGTATCTGTGACATGGTTTGGCGAACCGGCAAGTGGCCTCAAGTCTGGTCAGAATCCGTAATCTTTCCACTCCACAAAAAAGGCTCCACGAGGAAGTGCGGAAACTATCGCACTCTCGCTATCATCTCCCATGCCAGTAAGGTTATGCTTCACATAATTAATGCCAGATTAAGTCACTTTTTGGACTGGAAAATACCTCAGGAGCAGGCGGGTTTTGTCAGGGGAAGAGGTACCCGCGAGCAAATTCTTAACATCCGCCAGATCGTTGAAAAGTGCTACGAGTTCAACACGCCTGTTATCATGTGCTTCATAGACTACAGTAAGGCCTTCGACTGTGTCAGATGGTCTTGCTTGTGGCAGGTTCTGGCTGAGTTTGGGGTACCCCAGCACTTAATCGCTCTCATCAGCTCACTATATACGAATAGCCGTGGGTAGTTAGAATTGATCAAACCTTGTCAGAGCCTTTCAAGTTCGGAAAAGGAGTCAGACAGGGCTGCATTCTATCCCCGATTTTGTTTAATATTTACGGCGAAAATATTATGAGACGAGCTTGCGAGGGATGGGAGGGTCGTATTAGCATAGGAGGCATGAAAATCACAAACCTCAGATACGCTTATGATACTACGCTGTTTGCTGCGAATGAATGCGAGATGGCCGAAACTCATTGATAGAGTGGAGCGAGTGAGTCAACAAGTAGGCCTCTCTATGAACAAAACTAAGACGAAGGTGATGATCGTAGATCGATCCAAACAACTGGAACCCACAGGAAGCTTGCAACTAGACATCGTCGATGATTTCACCTACTTGGGTTCATGTATAAACTGTGACGGCTCAGCGGAGAAGGAAGTGCAGCGCAGAATCGGCATGGTTAAAACAGCTATGACACGGCTCCTAAAGATCTGGAATGACAGAAGCATCACTACGACAACTAAAATGAAACTAGTACACACACTCGTCTTCCCTATATTTCTTTATGGCGCTGAAACGTGGACCCTAAAAGCAGCAGACCGCAGACGTATTGACACCTTCGAGATGTGGTGTTGGCGCAATATGCTACGGATACCATGGACGGTGCGCAGGACAAACGTCTCAATACTTAATCAGTTCAGGATCACCATCAGACTCTCGACCATATGCCTCCGCCGCACTCTGGTATACTTCGGGCATATTGCAAGGCGTAACACTGACAACCTAGAGAGAATTACAATAACTGGCAAAATCGAAGGACGCAGATCTAGAGGACGCAGCCCCACACGATGGACCGATCAAAATCGCACCACCCTCGAGATCGGCATCCATAATGCTATCCAAGCAGCTCAGGACCGAAATAAGTGGAAGACCATCATAAAAGACAACATCCTGAAGAGCGGTCGCGACCCTCAGAAATGAGGAATCGACACACAGAGAGACAAAAGGTTATGTAGAGGTGTAGAGTGCATCTCGCTTAAAATACGCTGTTGGTACTTTTGCCATATGATGATGTCCTCCTCGACGTGTCCGTCGACGGCGACCCCATGGTTCATCTTCTTTGATGTGGTCTGATGTGACTTGCAAAACCAAACTTGTTCCGAAATGTGCGGTCAAAGACAGCGCAGTAAAGCTGTCCGCTTTCATTGCGAGTGAAGTTGTATGTTGGCCTCGGCTGGGTTTTACGTAGATGGCGTTTAGCGTCAAGATGTTGGAGACGCGACAGTTCAAATGCATCAATTTGATTTGTCTCGTTTTAAAGTAAAACGTGAGACATCGGCGCTGAATGTTGTAGAAATATAATATGCTGATGATGTCTGTCTTATGGCAGACTCAATAGAAAACTTGCAGCACTATTTAGATCAGCTAGATATCTCCTGTCGAAGATTTGGCCTAGTGATAAGCGTGACAAAAACCCAACTACTAAAACAACCATCTAGAGGCACACTTGCGAGCGATGCTCCGCTTATCTTAGGCGGTAAACAATTAGAGGAGGTATCATCTTGTCGTTACTTGGGGTGTATGATCCGCAAAGATAACCGGCTGGATACGGAGGTAGCTACGCGCATTGCTAGAGCTGCTTCTGCCTTTGGAAACCTGAAAAACAGAGTTTGGAAATCACACGATCTTCAGCTGCACACCAAGCTAGCTGTCTATAAGGCCGTTATTCTACCCATCTTGCTTTACGCCTCCGAGACATGGGTACCATACATGAAGGACATCAAACGCCTGGACGGTTTTCATATGAAATGCCTTAGGGTGACTCTGCGCATAAGATGGACAGATCGTGTTCCAAATTCTGAAGTTTTGAAGCGGTCAAGCATGACAGGTATAGAATCTCCCTTTTGCCATATATTATGGCTGCAAAATATTTAGTTATAATAGACGAATCAAAGGAGAATGCCGGTTTTTGTATGGAAGCCCGTACCGTTTTCTTTTTCATGAAATGAACATTTTTAGCCAGCTTATTGTTTAATATTACCGTAGGCATGAAGCGTTTTTGTTTTCGAATCCGCAGTTCTGAGATTTTCACTTATCCATATTTTAAAAAATCCGCCACAAATATTGCAAAAGAAGGAATTTGTCCTTGATTTCTAATTGTTTATAACGATTTCAATAAGTGAATGATGTTACAAGTTAAAAGAAACGTAGTTTCGACCCAGAGGAACAAACCTCAACTCAACGGATTAAAACAAAATAATAACACAAACAAACACGATCGATGTGTAGGCGAAGTTGTGTAGGGTTGACATTCGACACTTTTGACAGTTGCTCAAGTTATCAAATGTTACCCTGCTGTTGCTATCTTGATTCAATTATATCTAAAATCGATATCACCTAAAAACAATCGATTAATGAATAAATTACCGGATCTTTTAACCAGTGGGCCGCTATAGGTATATACAGAAGTAGAGCCAAATTGTTTGAATTATATGGTATGAAACAACACAGATTTGACACACCTTTTCTAAATTATGTAAAAAACTACTCAAACATTTTTAAACAAGTTTTTGTTATGGCAAAATCTAAATTTATTAGTAGCAAAATTAAGCATTCAACAAATGTAATTAAAGAAACTTGGAGAATTATAAATAATGAAACAGGAAGAGCACGACCACGGGAAAACCAATTTGAACTAAAAGAAAACAATTCATTAGTCACCAATCAAACTCAAGTAGCGCATATGTTCAATAGTTTCTTTGCGAGCCTACCTTTAACAACTACTAGCTCTTTACAATCATCACCTTTAGACGCTGGAATTTTTTTGCTTAGCTGTGTACCTGAATGCAAGAGCGTGTTTAGATTCGAGCATGTTACCCCGCGAGATATATTGATCGCATATAATTCAATTAATATTAAAAATACCGGCGACTTTTGGGACATTTCAATTAAAATTTTAGGTACTATAGTTGAGACTGTTGCACCTTACCTCTCTATAATTGTTAACCAATGCGTAAAAATGACGTAAATAACTTCAGGCCCATCTCTATCTTGCCGGCATTTAGTAAAATATTTGAAAAGATTTTATTAAAGCAGCTACTAAGACACTTTAATTTAAATAGTCTGCTTCATAAAGATCAATACGGATTTACTAAAGGTAGATCCACTACTGATGCGGGTGTTGCTCTCATAAAACACATTTATAATGCTTGGGAGTCATCTAAAAATGCTATCGGAGTATTCTGTGACCTCTCAAAAGCATTTGATTGCGTTCATCACGACACACTATTGCGTAAGCTCCGCCACTACGGCGTAGAGGAAACCGCACTTTGTGTTGTCGAGTCGTACCTGCGGCAAAGATTTCAGTTCGTCGATGTAAATGGGACTACATCCTTTAAAATACCCATACAGTTAGGCGTTCCACAAGGCTCTATTTTAGGTCCTTTTCTATTCCTTGTATATATTAATGACTTACCTTTTTATTTCAAAAACATCTGTGATGTCGTACTTTTTGCAGATGATACGTCACTTATTTTTAAAGTAGATAGGAATAGAAATCAATTTGATGATGTAAATAATGCACTTATACAGGTTACATAATGGTTTACAGCAAATAACCTAGTGCTTAATTCAAAAAAGACTAAATGCGTTAAATTTGCTTTACCTAACGTTAGACAACTGGGACCTAATATAAGGCTAGATAGGGAGGAACTTGACACAGTTGACTCGACAGTGTTTCTAGGCATTACACTAGATAATAAGTTACAATGGGGTGCACATATAGCATGTCTTGCAGGTAAGCTCAGCTCTGCTGCGTATGCTGTCAAAAAAGTTAGACAACTTACTGATGTTGACACAGCTCGTCTAGTTTATTTTAGCTATTTTCATAGTGTCATGTCCTACGGTATTTTGTTATGGGGCAAAGCTGCGGATATTCAGAATATCTTCGTTCTACAGAAACGAGCGGTACGAGCAATATACATGTTAGGTGCAAAAGATACTCTTAGGGAACGCTTTAAGTCTATAGGGATTCTTACAGTAGCCTCGCAATTTTTATTTGCTAATATATTGTATATTAGACAAAATATAGGATTATTTATTACAAAAAGTGATGTACATAACCTCTCTACTGGTGCTACTTGTATGCCGCCACCCCCCGCCGCTGGTGGGCCCCGCGCGCGATGCCCCCCGCGAGGTGGGACTGAACCATTCTTTTGTTGATTACTCGGTGATCTTTATGAATTTCTGCTAACATACATATGTATATATATATATATAGATTTTTCATAAAGTTTCCTATAGATTGGTATACAAATATTCTTACGTTATTACACATTATAATCTTAAAACTGCTGAAAATAAACAGGGCAATAAAAAATGCGATCAATTTGTGTAACATTTACATATATTTTCAAAATTAAAACAATTAGAATGAAGTTTTTGTTTAATCTCACAGCTACATATTATATTTACACTATATAATTATCATTTTACATGTTTTCATACATATTCTTTACACCACGGCTATTAAAAATCACGGCGTGAATTATCACACGCTCGTGTACTCACAAAAAAACATAGAAATTTCAAGTGGTTTTGAAGAGTGTCGGGCTATTAAAACGACTTGGTTTATGTGTTACAGTGTAGCTCGGTTCAAGGGCACTTTATAAAATACACATCAGATGTATAACTTTGTTTATTAAAACGTATGACACAAATAAAGCAACCCATATGAGATCGACACTCAAATTACTACCTTCACAATCATACCTTTATGAAGAGGTAAGTATGCAAAGAACAATGGCAGAATTCGGTCTGGGTTTGTTGTGGCGACCTTAAACTTCATATGAACAAAACAAATTGTTTTTTTTCTACGATTTTTAATATTTTCACTTTGTCTCATTAAAGCTGGAGTATTTTATGATGATAAAAAGCATTCCAATTGATTACGAACTCGGTACCTACCTTATTATTTGATTGTTGCTATGGCACAATAGTGTGACAGGAATAGACGTGAGTGCTATTGATCCGTATCGATTATTAAAATATAATTATTAAAATGCAGTTATTTAATCTTTAATTAACATTATATCAATAAGCTAATAATTTTTGAAGCAAAACAACTTTAAAAACAATTAAAAAACGTCACAGCATCATTTTAATGTTGTATCGATTCCACATAAAATCGATTTAAAATGTGCAGCTCTGCTTTTGTCTTTGGCTGTGACAGTTAGATGCTACAGAATATTTCTGCGTTTTGATGTCAATCTGACATAATTTCATTTGATAATTCAAACGTACCTACATTGTTCATTCTTAACTAAAAACTAAAACACAGATATCTTGTTTTTCCGGGTTTCCCGAGTGAAAATAGAATCATTTATAGACTCTGTTACTTACACCGAATTTTTGAATATTTTTTTATTACTGTGTGCTTCAATTTAATTTCAGACATTTCTATGTATGGAGATCTGCCATTGTCGTTTATCAATATCTCTCATTTTACAAATAGTACATAATATTATATATAACATATACTGTATAACATAAATAAAAACAGCTACTACAACTTTCCTAACTAAAACAATTAGAAAAACGCTTACAAACATCTGTAATTTCGTATATTTATTCGCCATTATATCTTATCTCGAACACTGCGCATGCGCGACAGCCAGATGGCGCGCATGCGCGCGGCCGATTGCGGAACGGCTATAATAATATGGATAAGGCTTTTTTACAGTCAGATTATTTTTGTGTGAAATTAATATTTATCTGTTAACTTTCAACTTTGTTATTAATATCGCCATTGATGTATTCATTTTGGATTTTATACATAAATATAAAATATTTTATATAAAAATATTTATACTTATATTTTTAAAATATTTTTATGTAATAAATAATATAATAAAATTTTTACTGAATATACATGCAGGATGTCTATCGATAGGTCTTTTAAAATTACATTCATGTTACAAAAACAATTTTGGCGCAAGTTCAATCGTTTGAAAGATAAACGCTTCCAAAGTGAATGAGTGCCACTCAAAACTTTTAAAGTAATAGAGTGAAAAATCTAAAAATCATATATCCTATAGATCGTAATGAAAACTTCTAAGGAAAATTAGTTTGAACGATATGTAGTCAGCAGTTTTTGAGACATATCACATGTTCATAAACCGCAAATATAACTTTGTTGTCTATACGAATAATATGGAATACAAAGTTATTTGTGCTGGCAGAAAAGTGATAGTGGTACTTTGTTAGGTGAAGATAATGGGTATGTTAAGTGGATACCTCTAGTACAGAACTCTAAATGGGCGAGTCCGACTCACACCTGATTTTATGTTTCGTTCTTCGCTCAAATGCGCACGTTTTTATCTTAATGTCTTGAATCCCCAAATAAATGTCATTTACGTTATCAGAATGCATGATGACTCCGAAAATTATACTCATATTAATGTTATTAAAAATGTTCCGTCCGCCATCTTGGATTTCCAAATAGATGTCATTTTCGTAACCAGAATCCATAAAAGCCCCGAAAATGATATCAATATCAATTTTACAAAATATGTCCCGTCCGCCATCTTAGATTCCCAAATAGAAGTCATTTTCGTGACCAGACTCCATAAAAACCCCGAAAACGATACCCATATTAATTTTATTAAAAAATTGGTTGCCTGTAAAGTCGGTATACGGGCGAAAGTTTTACGTGACAACGACTTTGAGTGGTAAAATAATTTTAATGTGAATATTCATTCGTATAGTAGGAAGAAGGATGAAAGACGCGTGCCTTTCACTTTTTATGTCTGTCTTTCTCGCTCTTAGGCGGGACGCGTGCCTCTCACTCGCTCTCATTGTGAGCGCATAACGTGAGCGGAGCGTAACGCAGTTTCTTGAAGTGTCACCCGGCAAACCAATTTATAAGACGTTGTCACGTCAAAATGTCTCGTCCGCCATCTTGGATTCCCAAATAGATGTCATTTTTGTGACCAGAATCCATAAAAACCCCGAAAATGATACCCATATTAATTTTATTAAAAATGTCCCGTCCGCCATCTTGGATTCACAAATAGATGTCATTTTCTAAGAGAGAGAGAGAGAGAGAGACAGATAGAGAAACATGCGCACGCCACACGGCTTACAACAGCTTACTATAGCAAAAAGTTGTCGTTACAACTTTTTGTTTTAATTTTTTTCGTCTTTTCTCCTTTCGCAACGCGAGATAAGGAACTTCGTTCCAAAAAAAAAACTCTAAATATTACGTCCACAATCCATAAAATAACATCATCAAATCATGAATTCAAATTAAACAAAAAACTTATGATCCACAAAATTATATAAAAATTTGATAATATTATCGAAGCCGTATCCATACTATTCCCTGAATAGTTAGCTAGCAGCAATCGGCCCGATGACATCACACGGAATTCCACGAAGTCGCCCGAACAAAAGCCGATGATAATTGCTCGGATTTCATTTTGGGACGGCGATACTAACATTGCGTATTTACTAGAATTATTGAATTTATGCACCAATTCTGCGTATTTGACTATTGTACAAGCATAAATTATGATATATTCTCACTAAACAAACAAATAAATAGATAGATTGTTTTTACGTTTTGCCTAAAATCATGCACGAATGTTTTGAATTTGGCAGTCGCGAGCATTCAATTTTACTAATGATGATATTTTGAATGAAAACTTACATAAAACACAAGTAGAAGGTATTAAATATTAGGTTACTTACTTAAACATCATTTCTGTTTAAAAATCACGAGCAATTCACGATAAACCACTTAACAAATTCACTTTATGTAAGTGGCGAAATTTTCGCATGTTCGCGGCAACTCGGCTAACTCGCACTGAGCATAGATTAAAAAAATCCTTCCCTGCGCGCCAATATTATTGGCTTGAATGCTAGCCTGCTCTTTCATAAGCACATTGATATAGGTGCAAGCAAGATAGATATAATAATATAGTTTTAAAATGCTTTGTAACTTGAGCTATGACGATCGGCCGGGTTCCGGCGGTCCGGCCTCTCGCCAGACAGGCACTTTTTTTATGCGGCCGATTTCTGGCCTCTCACCAGTCGCGAGGATAACATAAATACTCGAAACAGGCGTAAGTTATATGCCCCTTATTATCGTTAACATAAAGTTAATAATTCTTTTGTAGTTAGTACGTTCAAAAGTAAAATAAAAGACTGCCTTATTAGGAAAGGTTATTATACCATTAATGATTATTTCAGTGATAAGGATAGATGGTCACTTACACTAGCCAACTCTTGAATTTTTAATTTATATAGATACCTTACTTTTCAGTTTTTTTATATAATATATCTAGTTATTTTAATTTAATATTCATGTATTATTAGGTCATTCAACTTACCTACTACATTTACATTTTCTTGTTGTTCCACAAATTTTATTAAAATTTGCTACAGTGTTAGATGAAGGAAACTCGTTATCATGGGCTGGATACTAACGTTTTTGTAATTTTCGTGTATTCATATACCGTCACTTTCTGTAACATACTTTTCCACCATAGTTCTGAACATGATCACGAGTTGCCTACATTATAAAGCGTAAGTGGATGCTCCTGTTACACAAGATTCACATTTGAAGACTACTACAGCACTTAATTTAGTAACTGCATCTTTGTTTAAGTATTATGTATGTTCTTATTTACTATTTACAAGTAATTAATTACAATGTGAAACAGTTGCAGCTCCTTACAAAAACAAAATATGTAACATAACACTGGCGATTAAAAAGAGTGGCCACGAGTTTTATTGCCCGTTCTTTCTCGTGGTTCTACCTATTGCTTTGCGAATGGGCAGTAAATGTAAATGTAGAAGCATTATCAATTTACTTTAAAAATTTGACGTTCATAAGCGTCACGTTGTGACCTAGATGAATAAATGATTTTTGACTTTGACTGTGACATTGCTCAACCAAAGACTGAAATCAAGTTAAGTAGCCAATTAATATTTCGTAAACGCGGATTTAATAATGTTTCATAATTTAGTAATGACATTCAAAATGTGTCAAAGTATTTACGGTATCATTTTTTTAAAGCACTTGGTACAGGTTCCGGCATTCTACTTTCTTAGAAACTCTCTGACCCATAGTGTATACGAAACGGCTATATCCAGAGAGGTAATTCAACATAAGATAAACCGTGTGGCAAGCTAATATAAAATCCGCTTACCTATTCTCAAGACTGAAGAATATCGAGCGAAAAAATAATAATGTAAGCTGCATTAAAGCAGAGTGCGCCATAATATCCGCTCAGATCTGGTTATAGTATTGCAGTGTGCTGCTTTATGAGGTTTATTTTAGTTGTTCAAACGAAATATGGTCCGCTCCTGAAACAATACCCACTATGTATCTTGTGAAGTCTAGGGATTGTTACCAGTATTTATGCTGTTGACTCTGCTTTAAAATAGTTTATAAGAATATATATTAATATACGGGACTTAACGCGAACATGCATTAGGTATTTACATACCTTATTTTGCGTGACGTTTCGAGACGGTTGCACGTCCCGTGGTCGCAAGCTGACTGGTGTAGCGATGTCACGTCTCCGAGTGCGAGGTAGAAGATTCTATTTCTACCCCCGGGTTGTTGATTTTCGAAGTACCGGCGCAAAACACACTAACCGTATCAGTATACTGAACATTCGCCGACTGCGCATTAAAGTGGGGTGTTGTTAGTCGAATCACTGGATTCCACGCCGATGACAATTTGAAGCCCTCTTCCCGATTGAAATTTTTATGTTTTCTGATTTCGATCGCTTCACGCACAACTCTTGGGTAAAAGTGGCGTTCCGTGGAGAGGACTTGGGGACGATGAAATTCAATCCAGTGATTGGTGCCCGATTGAAGTAAATGTTCCGCAATCGCCGATTTGTTCGTTTGACGGTTCTTTACAGCTGCGATGTGCTCCTTTATACGTTCAGCGATAGTCCGCTTCGTTTGCCCTATGTAAGAGCTCCCGCAGCTGCAATTGATTTTATAGACACCTGGGGTTTGTAGCGGCAGAACATCCTTTGGTGTGCCCACCATGTTGTATACTTTGGCCCCTGGTGTAAATACGGTCGGAATGGAGTAGTTTTTTAACTTGGCTCCAATTTTATCCGTCACACCTCTAATGTAGGGCATGTAGGTCGGTTGTCTATTTACCGCCGGATGTTTTTCTCGCGTGATAGGCCGCGTCATACGTCGTTGTACCTGGTATCCGTTCTTCATGAGTACCTCCTGAACATGGTCTAGCTCTAGCTTCAAATGCTCAGGGTCACAGAGGTCATGTGCTCTGTTTTTTAGTGACGTCACAACGGATTGCAGGTGTCGAGGGTGGTGGTGCGACGTGGCGTGCAGGTATCTATCTGTGTGTGTAGGCTTCCGGTATACGCAGTGTGTTAAGGACCCATCTGGTCTCACAGTCACTTTGACATCCAAGAATGACAACGATCTGTCAGTTTCCATTTCGTATGTGAACCTCATTTTCGGGTGAATGGACTTAAGGTGTTGCACATATTGATCTACTTCCTGCTTACCTCCTTTTACGATACTAAAGATATCGTCCACGTATCTTTTCCAAAGCCTGATGGTCTTAGGTCCGATGCTAAGCGCCTTTTCCTCAAAATGTTCCATCCAAATATTAGCCAGTACTGGGGCTACTGGATTCCCCATTGCGACACCATCGATCTGGAGATAATATTGGCCTTGGAAGAGGAAGTAGTTGCCATCTGAGCAGTGTTTTAATAGATCAATATAGTTGTGAGGCATATCATTGTCACTCAGTCTGTCCCTCACTACGTCCAGACATTCCCTTATTGGAACATTGGTAAAGAGCGACTCAACGTCAAAGCTTACCATTACATCTTCCGGTTCCAATCGGATGCTTTGTACGATCTGGACGAAATGACGCGAGTTCTTCACGAAAGACGGTGTCATACCGACTAATGGCTGCAATACTGATGCAACGTGCTTTGCAACGTCGTAAGTAGGCGAGGAAATCTGACTTACGATAGGCCGCAGTGGCACGTTGGGCTTATGTACCTTAGGCAGACCATATAGCCTAGGTGGTTGGTATGGCTTGGGACCATATAACTTGTTGTACTCATCTTCCGTGAACAGGTCCTGGTGGTCTTGTATCAGTGCTCGTATTCTGCGCGTTACTCTGGCCGTGGGGTTATATGAGACCGGTTTATAAACCTTGTTATCACATAACAACTCTCGTACCTTGTCCGTATAATCAGCCGTATTCATCACTACAGTGGCGTTTCCATTATCGGCCTTAAGCACTAAGTTTGTTGCGTATTAATTGTCTCAGGAGACGTAGGTACACTCGCGTTATATAGAATTTTACGGGAAAATGCGATATCACTACGTGGTTTTATACGCACACACGTAGGTATTAAGTTCCAATCGCGACATTTTGTTAGAAATATCAACGATGTTTCCACTCGCGCTTGTTTCCTCCGTAATAATTCAAGGTGACGCACTAATTTTGCAATTTCCGACCCGTAGCGGTTTGCAATAGAAACTTTTAAACACTCGCGTTGCATGTTTATAAGAATATATATTAATATACGGGAATTAACGCGAACATGCATTAGGTATTTACATACCTTATTTTGCTTGACGTTTCGAGACGGTTGCACGTCCCGTCATCGCAAGCTGACTGGTGTAGCGATGTCACGTTTCCGAGTGCGAGGTAGAAGATTCAATTTCTTCCCCCGGGTTGTTGATTTTCGAAGTACCGGCGCAGAACACACTAACCGTATCAGTATATTGAACATTCGCCGACTGCGCATTAAAGTGGGGTGTTGTTAGTCGAATCACTGGATTCCATGCCGATGACAATTTGAAGCCCTCTTCCCGATTGAAATTTTTATGTTTTCTGATTTCGATCGCTTCACGCACAACTCTTGGGTAAAAGTGGCGTTCCGTGGAGAGGACTTGAGGACGATGAAATTCAATCCAGTGATTGGTGCCCGATTGAAGTAAATGTTCCGCAATCGCCGATTTGTTCGTTTGACGGTTCTTTACAGCTGCGATGTGCTCCTTTATACGTTCAGCGATAGTCCGCTTCGTTTGCCCTATGTAAGAGCTCCCGCAACTGCAATTGATTTTATAGACACCTGGGGTTTGTAGCGGCAGAACATCCTTTGGTGTGCCCACCATGTTGTATACTTTGGCCCCTGGTGTAAATACGGTCGGAATGGAGTAGTTTTTTAACTTGGCTCCAATTTTATCCGTCACACCTCTAATGAAGGGCATGTAGGTCGGTTGTCTATTTACCGCCGGATGTTTTTCTCGCGTGATAGGCCGCGTCATACGTCATTGTACCTGGTATCCGTTCTTCATGAGTACCTCCTGAACATGGTCTAGCTCTAGCTTCAAATGCTCAGGGTCACAGAGGTCATGTGCTCTGTTTTTTAGTGACGTCACAACGGATTGCAGGTGTCGAGGGTGGTGGTGCGACGTGGCATGCAGGTATCTATCTGTGTGTGTAGGCTTCCGGTATACGCAGTGTGTTAAGGACCCATCTGGTCTCACAGTCACTTTGACATCCAAGAATGACAACGATCTGTCAGTTTCCATTTCGTATGTGAACCTCATTTTCGGGTGCATGGAGTTAAGGTGTTGCACATATTGATCTACTTCCTGCTTACCTCCTTTTATGATACTAAAGATTAATATATATTCTTATAAACATGCAATGCGAGTGTTTAAAAGTTTTTAAAATAGTTTTACATTGTTTTGCTATTCATTTGAGGGTTGGAAAGTTGTGGAAAATAAGTTATTGTTTTATTTCGCAGACGCATATTTAGTTGGTTGTCAAAGTGTATTATATATATTTTTATGAGCTATGATTTATTGAAACGTATCTGTCTTGAGATTTCTTTTTTTTTCGCTTGTGTGTGATTGGCTCTGGTGGCGGAGTTTTCAGACCATCGGAAGCTCTCACAATGCTTGCCCTGAAACAACGCCCAGGATCGATGGAACAACTTTTAAGGTCACTCTGAAGTATGAAAAGCTTCGTAATATTGAACAAAGAGCCTTAGGGGCCACAATATCCTGCAGTTAGAGAATATAAAGCACTGAAACGAAAATAAAAACTTCTATCTGATCTGTAGATTAAGTCGTGAACCTTGCGTACCTTGAAACATTCAGTCAATGGACACAAGGTGTGTACCTTGTACCCAAACTTGAAACTTGGGGGAATCGAACACATGACGCTCAGCTTAGTACCGAACGGAGAGGCGACCGCTGAAACCATCGTGTCATAGGTGCAGAGACGATATGGGTACAAAAAAGATCCTTAACTACCTACGTTCTTTGTTTTCATATCCACATCGGCTAGAACTAATAACAGTAACTTCTTGTTTTGTGTAAAGTATTTTATGACAGAAAATCTTACCTCATAAGCCTTACACTTTTTCCTGAATACAGAAAACAATTTTTACAAGGATTCGTATGATCTTCAAATATTTTCATACTAGTCGCCATTTTAATATGGCCGTTGGCGTTACAAAGCGAACATTTGGCGTGCAGGCCGGTGTTCATAGGTTTCGATCATTTGATATGATAATTGTATTTTACTTTTTTAATTCAGTTCTAGCAAGCAGCCAAGATCAGCAATTGAACTGTTTTTTTTTGATACCGCAAAATTAATTTTAAAAGTATTTCCCCGCTTTGTTTTCGACTTAGGTCACACGGAAACCACATTCCAATGTGCAACTTCCGAGCAGATATAAACATGAAGCTTACTTGACGCTTTTGTGTTACTTTAAACAAACTTTGGACTAAGTTTCCAAACCATAACTACCACACAGATAAGGTAGATCACATAGAGTTCTAAGAACATGGAATCTTATTGACTGATTGACTGCAGTACAGAAACCGTATTGCCGGATTGTCACCTTACTCTGACGCACCAGAATTCTCTGCGCAAGAATAATTTCTGTGATTATTTTCATAAAATATTGCATGTAAATCTTATTAATAATCAGCTTCCTTTTCATATTACAGAAGAGAAAAATATAACAGAAATAGCTAAAGATATCAAAGAAATCTTTCTAGAAATAGATACACACATTCAATAAACCTAATGCGTAACTTGCAAGCAGACAGTAAAAAATTAGATTAACATTATTGAGAACGAAATTATGTTTTTTAATATCCACATAAGTGAAGCAGGCATTGTAATAATATTCTATTAGGCGGTAAAACTTCATATATTTTACCTAACGCGAAGGATAAAACACATGTTCAAAACATTAATACGAGTAACTTCAGTATATAATCTAAGAAAAGAATCATCTCGAGAAATCACCAATTACCGCGTGGACAAAAGCGTTTTCAACATTTACAAGACATTTGACTCGAGTACGGTCGACTTTCAGCCTCTTTAGTTGTGTTGATAAAGTGTTAAGTTTACTTTTACGCGCGGCAGGTGTGTTCGCGGCAATTCTTCTCAGGGCCTTAACGTGCACGGTAGATAGCACCGGATATATGAAGCCTTTCGTAACGTAAGCTGCTATATCAACCTTTATTTCTAAGCATTCGAGACACGGATTAGTGTTGCTTTAATCTGTAAATAATTGCTCGTGTGCTGGAAGGTACATTGTTTGTGGATTTTTTGGTGTCGGATAAAGTTGATAGAATGGTATTTGTCTCTTAAGGATATGTTTTAATCTATGAAGTTGATCTTGTTTAATTAAACTTGATGCAAGACTTGAATTAACTTAATGAGATTAATAATGTGAACCCAATACTACGTTGTATTACGTAACCCAAAGGTGAAATACAGAATGATCATTGGTAATAACGAACTAATGTTTTATAGGTTGTTACAAAGCATAACTGTAGAATATCGAATATCCAATAAATTTCCTTTGAACATTTATTGGCACACTCAAAAGCGTTCGTTCATTGGCCAGAGGCAACTTGTAAATGTTAACATATCCAAAGGTTCCAATAGAACGTTAATGATAATAATTTCCCAACCCTAAGGGGCGGCAACGCATTTGTGACTCCTGTGGTATTGCTTGTGTCCATGGGCGGCGGTAATTGCTTACCATCAGGCGAATTGTCTGCTCGTTTGCCGCCTATTACTACTAAAAAAAAAATTGGCTGTTCAAAAAAGAGAGCGCTGTTGACATCATTGCACCTGTGCACGCTTTAAAACTAGTTAAAGGACACAAGGATTATGAAGTTTATGCAAAACATATTTTTTATCGACTTACAGATGGTGTAGTTGTTTAAACAGCCGCATGAGGTTTAATACGCCGCGTTGAGTGCTTGAGTTCAATCCCCTAACAAGGCTTGGCGATTATCATTCCTAACTAAAAATCATCTAAGAGACCCGTCATCAGGGTAAATGGAAACGTCGTATACGGCGTGTTAAAAGGGTGTACATAAATTATTATCATCATCGAAGTTTTTTTCCAGTGCGATCTTAGTGATCATAAAGTGAGATAAGTAGGTAATGGTGAAACATTAAAATTACTGTCTAAGGGTATCTGTTTATTTAAATTTTAGTATAACTAGATGCTATGAATAAAAAAAACTTTCTTAGTAGTTTCGTTGGCAACAAATTGATAAGCGTAGGAAGGCTAGCTAGGTTTCTGACATTCGCCAGAAAGATAAAAATAACGTTAAGCCACTTTTTTGCTTTACTATTCTTAGACATGTAAGAACAAGGTCATTTTCGCCATAACGATTGGTTTCTTATAGACATATTACGTGGGATGTTAATAAATCGTCCAAAACTCTGAAACGCGAAACCTACGATTTATGATTACTTTAGCACTTACTGTTAGAATTTCTCTGTAAGCCTATAATGGCCTACCGGAAAAACTTCTAAGTTACTGAAAATTCAGAAACAAAACAATTGGATGATCTGGACCGACAATTCCGGGAACAGTTTTATATATTGAGTGTTACGCTTGGTTTTTCGGGCTTATTCTTGGACTTTATGTCACATAGAATGTAGGCTTTAACAATCATTCATATAGTTACTCAGTCTAGGAACCCCTACTAGGCATAAAATCAGTGTCGGGGTTTTAAAAAAAATATTCTTATCTTATTAAAATCAACGAACACAAAGAGCCCTAGTCTCGAAACAACTGTTTACGGATCGCCCTAATTGTGAGAATCGAACCCACTACAGTCGGTGTAGTGCAAGAACGGCGAGGTGACTGCTATGCTTGAGGTACAGTCAAATTACAACGACATATATTGTAATAAAGGTCACCGTAATAAGAGTCTACATATTTCCTCTACCAAGCGTTTCTGTAAATCGTGTGTTACCATTGACAATGTCGTAATAAAATAATACGATACCAAGTTGTCCGTCTTGTAAACGATCCCGGACTTTATCAGCCTCTGCACAGTCATCATATCGACTAATGAGCGGCTCCTAAAAACAACATTGAGCAAATGAGATGATACGAAATCATAAATCACCTTTTAAACAAACATCATTTTAATTTTAATTAGACCATTCATTAGGCGAACAAATCAACATTTAGCTTTATTTAACTGAGCTGAAACAGTACGAATTTAAGGTTAAATAGATACTTCATTACTTTGAATACGATTGAAAAATTGTGTGTAAAAAATCTCGGTCAATTGTTTAATTTTGATTGATTACGGTTGTGAGTTCAGTCAACTGATTTATCTTATACCAAAATATCTTATAACTACTACAAATTATACGATCATCGCTTAATTCGATTTAAAAGCTACCCTGAGCTTTCGATAAATAACAGTTTCAGCGCTACCGAAAGACGTCCACTGCTGGACATAGGCCTGCCCCAAGGCTCTGCACATAGACCGATCTTGAGCCACTTGTGTTCAACAGCCGCCTTCCTAATAAGATCGTTTGTTTAGGTATATGTGAATCAATTAAAACACACAACTTGTTCCCCAGACCTCGTACCTAATCCATTTCCTACATAAAGCGACGTATAAAATCCCCGTAGAACACAGCCGAATTAAAAAGGTAACCCGATTGTAAGATTTACGAAAGAAATATGTATGAACATTAATTAGTCGGTTTACCTCTAGTGAAACACAATATATAAACTATACCCTTTGACCCGTAGAGCCTACAGATTTATGATGGGACTTTATGGAGCTTGCGACATAACAGGTAAGGGTTTGTGGACCGTATTACGTTGTTTGCCTTCGAATTTTGGGTTACTTTCAATATTTTTCCTGCAGTGCCTTTGTGTAAAATTTGATCAAAGTTTTAGGTGAAACTAAAGTATGAAATATTTCTTGTATCGTGATGTAATTTATGCCATTGTATAAAATAAATGTACAAATTTTTTGCTTTTTTTGGTATGTGTGGAAAGCCTTTGTAAATGTGGATAATATCCTATGATATCAGTTTATTCAGTTGACGCAGAAATTTGATATTTTTACAGCTGCATAGTACTTCGTATGAGTTTCAATGCGTCAATTTCACTAGTTACTGCGAAAAAAGACAATGAACATCTATTTTTAAGAAATCGATCGGCAAAAATTCAAGTGTTCTAGATACGATGATATTGAGCACCGCGGCCCACATTATGAAGGGTCTGATTATTAGAGTTTTTTTTTGCTCTAATCACCAGGTTCTGTAGGCAATATCCTCGGTTCCCTTTCTGTCTGTAAGCGTGTCGCAAATTTGGTTATCATTCCTGTTTGGTCTCGTAAGTGTAGGTGACAACATTGTCCGTTAAGTGCCATTAAGCACCTATGAGGCTTAAGATAAAGCACTTCCACTTAATATTCAAAACCCTAACAACATCAGAACAGATTCAAAGACAAAGCAGGAACCATGATCATGTCACAAGGAATAAAAATATTCTCTGAATCAATCGCGTTTTCTTCGCAAAACGAAGTGAGGTCGAATCCGATCGTGTTACAAACTAAGGCTATTCCAATTTGTCGACACAGGATGTTTGAGGCCAGAGGTTATTGACAAACGGTGACCGAGTCCTATTCAATTTATACAATTTGGCCTCGAAGGTAAAGGAACACAGTAAGATCAAAATACCAGCATTGAAATTGTAAACAAATAAAACAATCAAACAGAATTTTATATATTCTTACTGATGCCAATCTTCTTCTTTTAGTATATAAAATCACTTGTCCTGGGCGTCATATCATCGCGGTGACAAAAATTCTAAAGCTTTCTAAAATTTAGACTGTAGACTTCTTTTATGATGTAGGACTTATAGTAAGAAAGGATTTTTAATATTATGTATTTAGTATTCCACCTAAATTGGATGAAAGTTTGGTCCATTCAAATAGCATTTAGAACGGATTAAGCCGCCGTTAACGTATACTTATTTTGTATTCAATTTATTTACTTGTGTAAAATCTAATTGGTCCATTGAATTGGCTTTGCCCTCATTGTTAGGACAACAAAGTCAAATATTAGCAAGGGAAGATCTTCAGTAAATATTAGTCGGCTTTGCGTTAATGGGCGCAATGTTTTGTGTTATCAAATGTATACAATCCTGGTACACCTCGAAGACTTGAACACTCTATGTTTGCATAATAAAATATTGATTTGTACGTCTTAAGCTGCGATTTAAGTCAGCGATTATATTCGCTAAAGATCATAAATCATAATCATCATCGTCAGCGTTAACGGCCTCTCTTATGGCACTTCACGTAAAATAGTTTCTATTTTACGTGAAGTCCCGAAAAGTGGGCTGCCGACTAAGGAATATTATTATTATTAAATCAACGCACATAAAGGACACCTAAGCTCGAAGCAACTACAATTTATGTATCACACAAGGTTTATTTCGTTTGGGAACCGAACCCACGTCACCCAATGCTGTGCTGCATCCGTACGCGGGAAGGGAAAAAGATTAAGGGCGGTTTCAGTTTAGCGTTTTATACGCGCATATAAGCTCGTTTTTGGAAGCGCATGTAGGCGCGAATATGCGCGCCTTTTGGCACACGCGCAACTCGTACGAGCGTTAACGCACTTCTAAGCTCGTATAACCACAAGCCGTCAGAATCCATGTTGACACTGACAAGACGTCACTACCGTTTTGAGCGAACATGCCCGGTTACGTGAGTCTGGTTTTTTGAAGCGCGTAATGTAGCGCGCGTGTAAGCGCATATGCTGAAATGACCGTATACGCGCAGAAAAATATGCTAATATGAAACCGCCCTATAGCACCGAGATTGTTTGTTCCCATATTCGGCTTTATAGAAACCGGGATCAGCATTAAGATAATTAAAATCGCATCACCTGTTGTTAATTTTCATTATTCCCATATAAATTAATTAGCCTAAGACGGCTAATGGATGGACGGAATGGATTACATTTGTAAAATCGATGTATTCCGTTAATTTGGCATTTCATTGTGATCCCGCTTAAGTGCTTATTGGACTGCGTAATAATAATTATTACGTGGTAAATATTTGCTATTTTATTCGTCCTGTATTTGAAAAATTATTAAGGGCTATTTAATGGTGATGTCATATAGATTACTAGAAGATCTACCGCTCGCTCGCAGTTATGCTTAATTTACCATTTTTTCGCGATCCCATGGAAATTTCGGGAATAACATCAAACAACCAAGAAGAGTTTCTTAGTGCACCTCTACGGTCCACAAGGAACATGTATACAAATTTCAGCTTCTCGTGCCCAATAGTTTCAGCTGGGCATTGTCAGTCAGTGAGTCAGTAACGCATAATTGAATAAATCAAACAATGATTTGAGTGCGTTCGCCTCCCGCGATCTTGACGAGATCGTCGGTCCACCTTGCGGGAAGCCTACCTCTGCTGTGTCGTCCGGTGCGTGACCGCCACTCCAGAAACACTCCGGAAACTCTGCCCCAACGGCCATCGGTTCTTCGAGCTATGGGCCCTGCCCACTGCCACTTCAAATCAGCTTGGCTATCCGGAGAGCTATGTCAGCGACTTTGGTTCTACTGCGGATCTCCTCATTTCTGATTCGATCTCGCAGGAAAACTCCAAGCATAGCCCTCTCCATCGCCCTCTGAGTGCCCTTGAGCCTTCTGATAAGGCCCATACTGAGCGACCACGTCTCTGAACCGTAAGTCATCATTGGCAACACACACTGGTCAAAGACTTTCGTCTTGAGACACTGCGGGATATCGGACGAGAAGATATGTCGTAGCTTCCCGAACGTTGCCCAACCGAGTTGGATTCAACGATTGACCTCCTTCTCGAAGTTGGACCTACCTAATTGGACTACTTGTCCCAGGTAGATAAACTTGTCGACTACTTTGAGCGTAGAGTTCCCAACTTGAATAGGTACAACATGGACGTTCGACATGATTTTCGTGTTGTCCATGTTCATCTTAAGACCTACTTGTTGGGAGACTCTACAGAGGCCATCGAGCATTGTGACTAGGTCTTCCATGGTCTCAGCCATGACTACGATATCGTCTGCGAATCGCGGAAGGTGAGTGATGTACTCGCCGTTGATGTTGATGCTGAGTCCATTCCAGTCCAAAAGCTTGAAAACATCCTCCAGCGCAGTGGTAAACAGTTACGGGGATATGACATCCCCCTGTCTCACCCCTCGCTGGAGTTGAATAGGTTTCCAACTCTGGTCCTGGAGGCGGACTGACATAGTGACATTTTCATACAAACACTTCAGCACTTCGATATATCGGTAATCAATCCGGCACCGTTGGAGAGACTGTAGCACCGCCCAGGTTTCGATCAAATTGAAGGCTTTCTCATAGTCCACAAACGTCAAGTACAGAGGCTAGTTATACTCCACGGACTTCTGTATAACATGCCGCAGCGTATGTATGTGGTCTATGGTACTATAGCCTGTATGAAAACCGGCTTGTTCGGGAGGCTGGAAGTCGTCTAGCTTGCTATCGAGACGATTCGTGATGACCTTAGAAAACAGCTTGTAGACGTGGCTCAGAAGTGAGATGGGTCTGTAGTTCTTTAAGAGGGTTTTATCCCCTTTCTTAAAGAAAAGCACCACCACACCTCTATGCTACGCCTGTGGCGTTTTACCCTCGAGAATGATGGAATTAAATAGCTACCGGCAGCACACCCGCTGTAGACAGTGGGTTTGCCGGCGGTCTTCAGAAGCTCGCTCGTAATTCCCTCATCACCCGGCGCCTTGTTGTTTTTGAGCTGTTTGAGAGCCACACTAATCTCGTCCACGCTGACGTCCGGGATATCTTCGGTATAGTGTCGGGTCAATCCAGCTCTAGAGTCTGATGCTGGAGTACTTAGGGGTTGTCGCGTAGTCGTGTATAGCTGTCCATAGAACCTTCCGATCTCCTCCAAGAGCTCAGGCTTGGACGATACGATTCTGCCATCCTCCGTCTTCAGCTTTGTCAGCTGACTCTGCTCAACAAACAGATCTCTCTGGAACACTTTGGATCCCTTATTCTGCTCGATCGCCTCACGAACATATTTTGTATTGTATTGGCGGATATCGCAAGTCAGAGACTTAGAGATCTGTCTGTTGAGGTGCCGATATTTCGGCATGTCGTCGGAGGACAGCAGAACCATCTTGCGCCTTTCCTCTAACAGCTCGAGGGTCAGACCCAAGATCTTGCTTGTTCTCTTGCTCTTCTGGGGCTTAAAGAATTTGGCCCCTGTTGTATGGACAGCATCCATGAACCCGTTACTGTACTCGTCCACATCTACGCATTCGCCCAGGCATTCGAAACGGTTCTTGAGTTCGACTGAAAGCTTTCGGGGTTTTGGATAAGAACCGGTGCCGGTCGGAGCGTGGACTTTATCAACCTCGACCGTTCGAGGCTTGTACAGATATTCAATGTGCCTCTTACCATTCGGTGATCGCTCCCCGCTTTAAGCGTATTGATCACGGCAACTTCATTGAATATCTGCCTCTTCGTCGACATGATAAAGTCAATCTCATTTTTGGTGGCACCGTCTGGACTCACCCAGGTCCACTTGCGGCATTCTCGCTTCTTGAAGAAGGAATTCATCATATAGAGTCTTTCCTTCTCCATAAAGCTAGCCAGCAAGTGACCCCGGGAATTCTGATGCTCATATCCAAATTGCCCCACTCTCAGCTTATCACCGTCTCGTTTGCCCAGTTTCGCGTTAAAATCTCCCATGACCACGGTGTAATGGGTTTTGAAGCCATGTATAGCCCGAGATATGTCCTCGTACATGGCTTCCACCTCCTCATCTGGGTGCGTTGAGGTCGGAGCGTATACCTGTATGACCTTCAGCGAATACCACTTGGATATTCTGAGTATAAGGTAAGCTACCCTGCTCGACACACTCCCGATATTTACCACGTTGGTCACGAGAGATTTGTGGACGATGAACCCGACACCACCTTGGGACTGTTGGTTGCCCTCCCAATAGAAGAGCAAGTTACCGGAATTGAGAACTATCGAGTCCTCCCCCTGTCTTCGGATTTCAGATAGGCCTATGATATCCCATCGAAACTTGCTCAATTCTTCTTCCAGCTCGACAATCTTCTCATCAGTCCGCAGTGTACGCGTGTTCAGTGTAGCCAGGGTCAATTGTCGTTGGTGGTGGTAGCCCGATCTCTTCCGGAGATTCTTCGCACCCCTTGACCCGCCGTTACCATCGCCGCTACCATAACCAGGACTAGCGGGGCCGCCGGGGACTAGGGGCCGGTTTTGATTAGTATGGTTCATGATTGGGGGGCATTTGCCGTAATCGCCACGTTTGGCAGGCGTATTGGCGATCGCAGTGGCAGAAGTCTTTGGTGCTGGGCTCTGCTGCCCATCTAGCTTCTTGGGATTTACTTCCACCAGGTTCGGATGGTTTGACCGCCATCTTTCGGTTGACTGCTTGCGCTGGGGATATACTATGACGAGCAAATACTCGTCAGAGTAACTCCTCCAGTGGGCGGTGGGGTCGTCACGTCCCGACGCCATAGATAAATTCACTAATATTACCGAATAGTAAATAATATTTACAAAATATTCCATTTAAATCACTACTGAATATAATTTATTAGCACATATATAATTCGCACTTGCATGAAACTAAAACACGTGTTGTGAATGTAGAAACTAAAAACTTCTTCCATGAGAATTTTGTGTCACACATGCGCACGCATCGTAAAATTTCAGTCTCATAATTTTTTCATAATGCGCCTAAAGAAGTATAACTTCAAAAAGAAATTCTGGCGTTACTGACTGACAAACAACGCACAGCTGAACTCCCGCCCATTTTCCGTCTGTTTTTTTTAATGTACGGGCGGATCTGCAAATGCGTGTTCACTTTTAAAATATATTTTATAAATTATATATAAATTATCGTCGTAAAACCTGTGTGACTAATTTACTGAACCCTGGCTAACAAGATTAGAGATAACAATTAATAAGTATACATATTATAGCAAAAACTTCTCATGTCATCTTAATAATAAATATTAAGTGTAACGTAATTGGTGAGAGAAATAAATTACTATTTAATTTACTATCTAATAATAATTCACAGTAAAGCTTCTTCGTACACCATATTAGACGTATAGCCATCGGGGATGAAAACATAAAAAATTGCCACGAAAAAGTACTGTTATGGCGCTCATGGGTTCGACATTTTGCTTGATTTCCCTTAGTTTGCAATATAGCCTATGTTACTCAGGGATAATGTAGCTAGTAGCGTTCTAATGAATAAATAGTTTTTGAAATCCATCCAGTATCTTTTGAGTTTATTCGTGACAAACAAAAAAAAATGCAAATCTTTTATTTTTAATTTTTTATTAGTATAGAGTATGGAAGTATAGATATAGATTATTGCATTACTAATTGACTGAGAGACAACGCGCAGCCGAAACTATTGGTTGCAAGAAGATGTTTGGCATATATGTTGCTTGGGGGCCGGTGCCCAAGGTTGTACAATGAAGGGATTTCTCAAAATTCCCATGGAATCGGGAAGAAATTGTAAAATTAATAAAAATGTGCGAGCTATAGCTGCGGTCATCCTCTTGTTCCCGCTGAAGCGACAGCAAGCGCAATCTTACTTTAGCTTCGGTCCTTTGCCGACATGACCTTGGTAGGAAAAGTCTCTCCGTTCCACCTGGAGTATCTACAAATAGTATTTTTCTCAAAGCACTAACCACGCTAAGACACACATGATCATAATTATATTAAACGCTGTCCTTCATTAAGTCTCGAGACATCATTTTGCAGGCCTTCAGCTAGTTCTAATGAGTAATAGATTATTGCCATCGCGTAATTTTTAGTCTTACGTACGGGCAGGTCATATTGAGTAATAGGATAGATATAATTATCGGTCTTGAAATAAGCAAACAACGATTCATTTGTTTGTTGTGGGAACCTAAAAATGTCCTCGGCCAATTTATCTTCCTATTTATGCCACAACTATGCAGCATCCAAAAGTGTGCAGAACTCCAGCATGACTGCAAACACATGGTGTTGTCGATGAGGATTTTCACTTAAACTTGCTTCAGACAACGCGTCATCCCAGTTTTGATCCCCATCCAGTAAACTCGCCACTCTGCGAGCTTTATATACATGTGCAAAAACGCCAGCCTAAGCTGAACCCTATTTAATATAATTTAACATACAGATTTAAGCTCAATTTAAATTGGAATTATCAAATTTTCGAAAATTTACATTTATAACCTTTCGACCCTCGTAGGTAATTTATTTATTCATTTTTATTTATTTAAACTTTATTTTACACCAGTATCAACATTATATAAATTATTAATATATAATAGGTAAAGTACAAAGGGCAGCCTTATCGCTTAAAGCGATCTCTACCAGGCAACCTTTGGATGGAGATATTGGTAGGAAAAGAAGTGGTAGTTGTAGGTGTAACAGTTTTAATATTTAACATTTTACTGATCTAAATATATTAAGTTTCAACCAATTCAACTAAACAGTTACTTATTTACATTGTTTTAGTACAAATTTTAACCAAACCAATACATCGTTATGTTTAACTTGACACAACTTTTTTTATTTATGAACCGATTCGTATAAAACAAGCACTAAAAATGTTAAGTGAGGCTTGCCACAATACTATAGATAGATATAGAGATTTGATTTAGTGTCAACACAATAAATGCAAATATTTAATAAAAAATATTTTTAAATTAAAAAAAAAAGACTTAAAAAAACACTAAGGAACTAAAAAACAAAAAAATATTGGTTTCGGAGCAAACATCTTTGGAGTCCGTGCCAAGCCAAGTATTTCTGATCTGACTATAAAACCTCTACACATTTGTATATTACTTTCATTGTTGATTGAATAGGTAGTAACTTTTTGCGTAAGGGCTTGGCACCGACTCCAAAAATGTTTGCTCCAATACCAATAATTTTTTGTTTTTTAGTTCCTTAGTGTTTTTTGAAGTCGGTTTTTTTAATTTAAAAATAATTTTTATTTTTTGTTTTTTAGTGGTATACTAATAAAAATAAGTAATAGGTGGTAAGTAGGTACACATAGCGCCAAGTCAAGCTAAACAGTTGCAGTACGATTTTGATACTTATTCCATACGCTCAAAAGGTCAAAGTTAATAGCTTGACGTTGTTGGTGGTACATGATGGGTGGCCTTCCTTACGTACCTTAAATCTGAAATGAAGACCTGTACTTTTCTGCCAATTTCTATTTTTTTGTTTTCAACTAACTAGCCTAAACACGTTTGTTTCAGTTCCATCATCAGATCCCGGAAATCATCCAATACCAAAGTGTTTGCCAAGACAAAACAAACGAGCCTAAACACGATGAGATTGCGTTATTGTATTACAAATATCCCATGGCCACCTTCCTGCTCTATCATCAGAGTTTGGTAAACATTCAGCACTAAAGTCCATGTAAAGACGAATCAAACGAGCCTAAACTCGCTGGGATTGGGTTACCTTCCAGCTCTATTATCAGACCATGGGAATCATCCAGCATCAAAGTCTATGTAAAGACGACTCAAACGAGCCCAAACTCGATGGGATTGCGTAATTGTATTACAAATATCCCATGGCTACCTTCCTGCTCCATCATCAGAGTTTGGTAAACATTTAGCACTAAAGTCCATATAAAGATTAATCAAACGAACCCAAACTCAATGGGATTGCGTCTTTGTACTACAAAGATCCCATGGCCACCTTCCTGCTCCATCATCAGGCCCAGGAAAACATCCAGTACCAAAATCTATGTAAAGACGAATCAAACGACCCTAAGCTCGATGAGATTGGGTTACCATATCACAAAGATCTCATGATTGTCTTCCAACTCTATCATCAGATCATGGAAATCATCCAGCATCAAAGTCTATGTAAAGACGACTCAATTGGGCACGGCATTGGGCTGTTATCGTCAAATCGCTTCAAGTGTGCTTATAAAATTTGAAGAGTTCCTTCGATTTTTTCAGAATTCCATGATCAGATCTAGACCTGATGATCATGGGGCCAACTAGGAGGTATACTCTTTCAATCAAAACAAGAATTTTCGAAATCGGTCCAGGCGTCTTAGAGAAATCGGGGAACATACATAAAAAAAAGATTGCGACGAATTGAGATGCTCCTCTTTTTTTGAAGTCGGTTAAAACTATTAAGCGTAAAAAGCTGAAATTTGGCATGTATGTTTCTTAGGGACCGTAGGGGTGCACTAAGAAGGAATTCCTCGAAATGACTACGGGTTCAGGCAGAAACAGTCAAATTATTAAGAAAGACTGGGCGTAGCAACGGGCATCCTCTAGACTAATATAAATTCGAATGACTGAAATTCTAGTCTTGTTCCCAACAGTTTAATTAAAAGTGTACTTTGTTTATATTAAAGTAAATCTTAATTATTCAAGCTAAGTGCGAAGTAAACTCACGTCTCTGCTAGAGTGCCTAGGTATTTGAGTTGTAAAAGCTTTCATATTTGTAATTTATGTTAGCATTGTATAGCAGTGATAGCCCGGGGGCTTTCTCGGGTTAAATAGAAACATTTGTAGTGGGTTTCCCCTCGACAGGTCTGTGACATTGTGGGATACCTCACACACATTTATCTATAGTGTATATTTATCTGTTCATTTATTTACAATTTATATATTTACAAAATACTTACACATATTTATATATACAAACATTAACTATTTACATTTATACAAGATAACAATAAATACTATAATATCATATTAAATATATATATTTATACTCCTTGATCCGTTCACCATATATACAACCTTCATAGGCCTACCTGCGTCGAGTTGTTGTTGGGTGCAAAAAGATAAAACCGGCCAAATGCGTGTCGGGCCACGCGCAATGTAGAGTTCCGTAGTTGCCAATAATGGCCATTATTGATAATAACTTCTGTTTCACATGGGACTAAAACCGGGCATCTTTAAGATTAAGCCAGCGCTCCCAATGTAAACTCACAGAAATAGGTATTTATAAGTTAACCGACGATTACTCGTAAACTAGCTTAGCCGTGATAGTTTTCCTTTTAAATTCAGTATATGTACTACATTTGTGATTTTAATTTTTTTCACTTCTAAGCTTGATATTTGACAAACCAATCACTTGATCGAAAAATGATTTGAGCAAACTAATAATATTTTTTTAAAACCTATCCAATGATACCCAACACAATGGAGTACTCAACCAAAAATAAATTCAACCCTACTATATATGTAGGGGAGATACCCTTAAAAAAAATATTTTCCTAAATTTTATTCTACAGTTTTGTTGCAATATCGTATGTCTATATTCATGTCAAATATCAGCTTTCTAGCACCAGGCGTCTTTGAACTAGGCTGCGGACGGACAGACGGACGGACATGACGTAACTATAAGGGTTCCTTGTGAACTACGCAACCCTAAAAAAGAAGACATTTTGATTTTGACGTCTTGGAATTTGCTCTGATGTAAAAACACGTAAAAATATAGTTTTAAATATAAATAAAATATTGTTACTCCTTCTGACTTTGTACATATAGTTTTAGTGTATGAAACAACACCCTAATAAACTATAACATGTACGTCAATCAATGTCAACGACTTGCGGTGACGACATTGATAGTCGATGTATACAGATAACAAAAGTGTAGTTACTTGGGTACGATTTGAATATTAATATCAACGTAGCTAATGTTAATGATATTTATTTGATTTTAAGACTAAATCAGATGAAACTGCTGTTTTCTTGTAATGTTCTAATGTCCCAAATAAGAGAGTGTCAGACAGTAATTAGATTAAAAGCTTTGGAACACGATCATTATATATCATCATAGCCTATTTCCTTTACTATACTGTGTTTTATACACCGTATATGTATTATACATCGAACATAAATTCTTCTATTCATCACTCAAAAAGATATTTGTTCGTTTGTTTAACACAATCCTACTACTATGATAAACGCAAAATTTTGGGTTAGGGTGCAACCGCGAGTCAAAACAAGCATTTTCATATTACTACAATTTCACAGCACAAATAACCAACTACCCATATCTTTACAGTAATTGAAACTGGCAGCAGTTACACATCATAATTACTATTCGATTGAAGCAACAGGGATTTTCCATTTTATTTTCCTTGCGTAAACTTAAGGTATTCGGAAGAACTTTTCTTTTCCCACAAGACTGTACCTACATATTGGACTCCTTTATCGACAATTTCAGTTGTTCATTCAATTTTCATATAGCCGTATCCATTAATATAAAGGTAAACATGTACTTCAGGCAGTAGGTCGTGCACATAGCACAGTGTGTTTTTTAAATCGTGATAGGGATCGAAATCGACGCATTTTTTAAGTTTAGACGTTATTGTTTTATTATATGGCTACGATAGACTAGACTTTGCCCGCATTTTCGATCGTGTGATTGTAGGTTATTGTAACTTAAGGTAGTAATTATTTGTTATTCAAATGTATAAACTATAAAACTGCATATTACTATTAATTAATTTGCTTGCAAAAATACCAAGAATATGAGAAACGAAAATTCTTAATAAGGCTTGCGGTAAAAGACGTAAATGACGGCCATAAAATTAATTTCCATGCACAATAAAGTTTGTTACGACATAGTTCTTTATGTTATGTATCGTCCATACAAAAACTAATATTCCCTTTCTGAATTTTCTACATAAATATAGGTAGTAATCTGGAATACTAAGATTTTGTGTGAAATACTGCTATGGACTGATATTGCCAACCAAGTGATGTTACAAAAAATAATTTATGCCCGAAGATAGACACATTTTGATATTTTAAAATAGATGTTACAGTAGAATTATCTAGTAAACATAGCACTGATAGGTGAACTTCGGCCTCAGGAGAAACACTAGGAATATTACAAAAACCTAAGTTTCTACATGGAGCCTCTTTCATAGTTGAACAAAATCGTTACGAGTTTCGTTCTGTTACGTCACCTCCAAGTGTGCAGTTATTTTACATCTTACCGTTAATGTAGAATCTCACTCTCTCCTTAAACGGCATGAACTGGAAAATAAGTGCAAGGTTAGGTCTACGACAATAGTTTTGAGAAATCTTCCATAATTATGTATTTTGCAGAAATGCACATTTAGCTGTAAAAAAATCTCGTGAGGGAACCTGCATGTCAGAGAGTTCTCCATAATGTACTCAAAAGACGTGAAATCTGCCAACCAGCACCAGGCCCTTTTAATTATCTGAAGCTAGAAGTGTGACAGATTATAAAGCCTGATTATGATGATGGCATTTACTATAAACACATATTTTTGACTGACATTGACAGGTCGGGCTGAAAAGATATTGGTCAAATGTTATGTGTTCTGAGTGGCTCTTTGGTACTTTTTTTTTAATTAGGTGGTGATGTGGTCGAGGTACAGGAATGAAGCTTAGTTTGTAATGATAACCATCTTTACCAAATCAATGATCTTTAACATTGAGATAACATATATCTTAATATATAAAATCCTTGCGATACTGACTGACTGACAGGCGTAACTATTGGGCGCAGGAAGCTGAAATTTGGCATGTATGTTTCTTGGGGACCGTAGGGGTGCACTAAGAAGGGATTTCCCAAAATTCCCTCGGGATCGGCCAAAACGAGTAAATTAAAAAAAAAATGCAGGCATAGCTGCTGGCGTCCTCTAGTAACTTATACAGATCAATGATCTTTACTGTATCAATCGCACCAAAATAACACCAAATGACACATTTTTGATCCGTTTGTCGTCTATACATTGGCGGACCGCATTCGAAAATGGCTTTAATTCATATTTTCTTCAGAATAAGATTTAGTATTTTTATATGTTCATAAAACTAAAGAAAAAATTGATACAAAGTATTGAAATGAAATAAAACCCAAGTGAACAATGGCATGCAATTATATCGGAACCTCGTTAATACTGACTTCTTTTAGCTTGATTCGACATAAGCCGGAACAACCGCGCTTGAGCTCGTTGAGAAATTTTTACACAGCGTATAATTAACCAATAATAACAAAATATAAATATACTGGAAAACTATTTACTTAACGAATATCTGCATAATTACTATTAGCTTTCACAATTTATGTAGTTCATACTTATGTATATTTGTCATCAGCACTTAATAGCGTAATACCTTATGTTAATGGTGTATGTAACTCTTGTGTCCGAGGCCGACGTTTTCTTTCGAAGTTTTCATTCAATTGCAAATGATTTATTCATATGGGTCACAAAGCAACACTTGCGAACCTCAATTTTTTTACATTGTTTGCCATCAAAAGACAACGACGAATCTTCCGCTATGTATCAATATAAATAGTTATAGCAAATACGTAGAAAGTGAGGTATAATTATATACTTTATAGCATATTGGCAACTACTATACGCCACCATTTAATATGTGGTCAAGATACAAGGAGTCACTACCCTGTTTTATTTCTTGCGTGTCGTAAGCGGCGATTCAGTAAAATATAGCCAACCAAGCCATCTGGAAGGCGTAGTACATAGTAGGCCAAAATTTAATTGCGACTCACAATGTTGTGTGACAAAATAGGAGTGACTTGCGTCAAGCAGTAGACACAAGTCTGTATGACGTGTTTGGCAAAATATCAAAAGCTATGATCTAATTTGATCTAAATAATGTATAAGTAAATTCATGTACTTCATCATTTCGCGCTTCAAAAATCAAAGCTTCATTCCCCAAGCACTGCCAATAAACAGATATAACCACGTTAACGCATGCTTCTCAATTACAATGACGTACTCAATATCTAAATATATATTTATGAAATATTATAATCTCCGGTTCGCAGTTATTAATGCCCCAACGTGGCGTTCGCAAAAAAAACATGAAGTACCCTTAGGTATCGTTTAGATTACTTCGTCATTGGAGCAAGTGATTTGTTTGGCCCAGTTTCAGGTTCATTATTTACGGCTAACGACTTTTATTAACAACGTTATGAAGATTTACGATGGTACACCCGAACTCGATCGCCAATGTATTAATAAATCATTATCAGATTGGGAAGTTGTGTGACGGCAAGTGTTGGTCGTCAGTATTATCGCCAGGGTTTAAACTTTAAACGCTTCGACAGGATCAGGATGATTTTCGTTCCTTTTGATTTTAGGTAGTAGAGTCTTGCTGATTTCAGCATGAATGGGCCGGCTCGACCGGGTAAGTACTACTCTCTTACAGAAAATTGACGTAAAGTAACCGTACTTAAACTGTTGCGTTTGTCAGAATCAGGAAAGCTCCCTAAAGTGTAGAGACAGTTTTGATAAATAAAAGAGACAACTATCAAATCATACTATCATTTATTCAGTTTCATTTAGTCATTTGTACAAGGTTATATCTATAGATTACGTCGTGATTCTTCATTTACATTTAGAGCCCAGTTCTCAAAGCATAGGCATAGAATCAAGAGAAAGAACGGGCAATAAAACTTTTGATCATTCTTTTCAATAAGTAATAATTAACAAACAGTGGTACAGCCAATTTATATCAAATATCAATGTTGTGAGTAGTTTTATATTACTAGAAAGGTCTGTCTTAAAACAGAACATAATAAGCATTATTTAGCATCAACACAATTTATTAAATGTTTACCACACGTATATAATGAATCTCATTGATACAACTTGATCCACAGTATATTATTCTATCCTATATTACAATCTTTAATATCTCACAAATAATTAAACTACCCACAATATCAATAAGATAATGATTACACTATCTTACATTGTTTCCTAGATGATGAAACAAAAGAACAAGCAACACAGAATATTGGAACACAGTGGCAGTTAAGTAGTCAGAACCATACCTGCGCCGTCGTCGAAGGAGAATAGGACGAACTAGCCGAGCCTGTCGACTTATATAGCCAGCGTACACCTTATTTACACGTTTGACAGTTTAACTGTCAAACGTCATGTCAGTGTCATTTAACTGTCACTATCCTCTTACATATGTATAAATACTTGGATATCAGTAATTTCAGCCCACAGCCTAAATATCTCATAGATAACTACATTTCTCTCACGTTCGGTGAGTGAGGGTGCCTGAGGCCTGATCCCCTATTCCTTCTCCCTTATCCCACTCCTCATCTTATCCTTTTTCCCAACCCTAAGGGGCAGCAACGCACTTGTGACTCCTGTGGTGTTGCTTGTGTCCATGGGCGGTGGTAATTGCTTACCATCCGGCGATCCGTCTGCTCGTTTGCCGCCTATTCAAAACTCTAAAAAAAACCCTTAAATACATACAGTATAGTCATAATATCATTGTTAGTACTACTAGATAGGTACCTACTTAGGCTACTCGACTGGTCTTACTACAATTCATCTACTCTAGTGTTATATTCTATCTACTACTATGTACCGTTTGATGAGCAAGGTGGTTTTAGGTATCGGATTTAGTCTTTATTCTGCCAGTTCTTCTTGTCCGTTGCAACCTCAGTTAATAAGGTATTATTACAAAACGGCTAAGTATACCAGCAGACTTAATCCTAAACTAGACTTTTCAAAGACAGTCATTTCTTATGGACATTACATCGTTCAAAACGATTATAAAGACAGGTGCTTTACTAAAATTGGCAACACAACTGTTTAAAATCGAATATTAAAACTTGTAAAATATAAACCTTCTTCCTCTATGTAAAATAAAAATTTCATTATTATTTTTATAATACTAAACTAATATATTACTAAGGCTAGAACTAACCTTAAAACTATAATTCTTTTCGTGTTGTGATTTTGGGCAAGAATAAACTCATTCTTCCTTTTCTATTCCACTTAAAATAAATTATGATGGTTAATGAATCTCAAGTAAAATCCTTAGTAGCGTTAGTGCCTCACGATATCTACGACTCAAATGCTTTATAAAATCATTAGTGCCATAAGTTCATCTAAAAGTATTGCTCATAAATTCATCATCATAATCATCAGCCTGCCATACTCCCTTGCACGATATAGTCCTATTTAATGGCACGCCACTGAACTGTATTATGTAATTTAGATAATTTGTTTCACATTAATGTAATACATTAATTCTGTAATTAAATAGCAGAGAGTGTGAGGTACGTAAATCATACATCATACACGAACGTAAAGGTACGTAAGTGTATCGAATTATAAAGCTGCACATCGAACAGACATGAGCGACTCGCATACACACTCAGCTGGCTGATATATGAGGTCATCATCCACCAATGGTATCACGATCGAGCTGTTTAAGGAAAAGTGATAGTTTTGGTGCATAGATGGATATTTTCTCCGCTCATCGCACTACGACCTCGCACATCTTCTTTGTATGCGCAGCCTAATATACTGTAACACAATTCAAACGATTATTCACACATACAGCGTCCATGACTTTAATAACATTGTTGTTTATTGTTAGGTATGTTGATGGCACTATTATATAGGTAGGCTACAATTTAGTCACTCAATTATCTATATTAATATAATAAAGAGTAAAGATTTGTTTTTTTGTATGTTTATAACGAATAAACTAAAAAAGTACCGAATTAAAAAAAATATTTTACCTTTGTAATGCGGCGTTATCCCTGAGTGACATAGGCTATATTTATTTCTAGCAAATATTAGATAGTTATTTAAAGTAAGTGTCCACCCGTGCGAAGCCGGGACGGACCGCTAGTCAGGGTAATAAAGTAGTTAATATTGAATAGCTGGAGCAATGTTGTTTGATCAGTTGATGTGATAGTTAACGCGGTATGTCAGTAAAACTACTTATCAATACATTTTATTCCGATTTCACTGTATATACACGTATTAAAATGCAGTCCCCTTTCTTACCTGTTTGTCTATATGAATGATATAAATACAAGAACTACCGAACGGATGTCTGTACAGTTTTCATCAATAGATAGTGATTCCTGAGGATGGTTTAGGTGTAACATCACCCGCGGTGCAACCGCAAGCGAACTCTAGCATTACTATACATGACTGTGGCAAATATTAATTACTGCTTGAACCGTGTCTTGGCAAACACATTAATCAGCCGGTCTCGGTTCTTTGATAGTCGTTACTAAGGAGTTAGTACCCTTGAATATAATACACTGACACTAGTCTAAATTAAACCTAGCTACTTCGCTCCGTCCACAACGTAATATTCTATCATGTCTGGTTAGATTAAAAACGTTACCTGCGCTAAGCTTGTATCCGCGATAACACTAGGACGAGGATTATTATTATAAATGTATCATGAACAAATGGAATATTAAATTAATTTAGAACGAAAGTTAGACGATGTTACCTGGCAATAATTCAACTGGATTATCAGATAGTGGTAAATGAAGCCCTAAGCGTGGTAATTGATTTCGCTTCCAAAATAACAAATATTGTTATTATGTTATGTCGATTACTAAATAAATCTTGACAATTTTTGACTTTACAAGAAGGTAACAAGTTAGTTATTTTGTGTTTGTACTTCAGTTTAATCATAGCCACAGGTTTTGTCCAATAACCCGTAAGGAAATAACCCGTTTTTAATTATCCTAACCTTTCATTTTGCTTCTAGTTTGTTGCTGGTCTTGAATATATTTACTGCTTCCTGTGGTTGAATAGTCAATCTACCTATATAAACTGATGGTTATCGTAACTAATTCACAGATATGGCTAAAGTTTATATGCACGTGTAGATGCGTAATGCATGTATGAGTGTAGGCTTGTATGTAATGTATGTACAACTGTACATATGTGTGTAGAGGCGGCTGCACCCGCCGTGTAAGTTAGGTAAATGACAGTCGAGAGTGAACACGTTCGTAATACTTTCATTTTTGTCAAAAAGGGTACTATTCAGTGCTAGATTATATTGAAGATAAAAATGCTTGGGATTAATTTGCTCGGTCCCACAGGCTACTTATGTTTGATTAGTGTTAAGTTTCATGTGAGTTTGAGTTAATGTGTCTATATTATGCTAGTTAGTACTTTTATATTATAATTAAAAAAGCCTTATTAATTGACAACAACATTATAGACACACCAGCTCATATACCTATGAAAAATTCAATGTAGGTAGTAACTAAGATTTTAAATTGTATAGAATCAAGACGTAGAAAAGAGTGGCCCGGAGTTTCTTGCCTGATTCTTCTCACGAGGCTCTACTTTCTGAACAGGCATTTTTTTTCAATGCTCAACTATGTTAATATGCATTTAAAGTTACTTTTTTATTTTTTTTTATTTGTATGACTTTCTGACGTGTCCAAAAAATTTAAACATTTTTATGGAAATAAACATATTTGAGTTTGAGTTTGAGTTTGATTTCATATCCCAATATACACACCTACATATACACACACTCTTTCCCTAAAGTGGCTTTATAATATTTGTATTGTATCATCACTACATAGTATAAAAAAGTCTGTTTTCTGTCTGTCTGTCCCCATGTATGCTTGAATCTTTAAAACTATGCAACGGATTTTAATGTGTTTTTTTAATAGATACAAAGAATGAATGCACGAGGAATCTGATGGGAGTGAATGAAGCAAGAGAGATATGTCAGGATCGTTGCAAATGGCGTTCCGTAGTCTCTGCCTACCCCTCCGGGAAACAGGCGTGAGTCTATGTATGTATGTATGTACAGAGAATGAATCAAAAGAGAGGTTTATATGTATAATACCTATATGGCGGTACGAAGTTCGCCGGGTCAGTTAGTTTAGTAAAATGTTGTGTAACTTGTCCTTTGTCGTATCTCGTATTATGTGAGTACAACATAATACGAGATAAGACAAAGGAGTAGTATTTAAAAAAGAAACCATTCAGCAGGAGCAACGTGAAAGATGGACCTTTAATACATTAGAATACAAATCTTCAACATCTTCATTATATATTCACTGACAAAACTTACCGTCACAAACAAAGGTCAATAAAAATGTCATCCAAATTAAAGGTTAGCGTCAATCGTTACTTTAAATATTGTTAAACTGATTTCGGGTTAGTTGGGACATTTAATATTTACACTTGAAATACTACGTGTATTTTAAACATTTAAAATTAAAATAATCGGATCATATTTTTATTACTTGCTGTTTATTAAAACATCGTGCTGTCAGTCAGTCAGTTCAGTGATCCCGGTTGGCTTGGTAATATTATAGTCTGATATTGTCAGCACCCAGACGTTATAACAATTTTAATGCTTGCCGTACCGTAGCCAAGCTTGCTACGCACTAGGTTTAGTGGGCTACGCCGTAGCATTCGAGAGCTACAGCATCATGTCACATCGACTATTCAATTACCAATTTACTGTATGCTTTCTCACCACTACAGAGCTACGTGTGGAAATAAGTAATTTGCACTACGCAAACAACTAGCAAGGCCCAAAATATCCATCTTCATACGACATCTTCTTACTAAATTCTCAAATCAATTCACAGAAGTGGTATACAAAACTCCTTCCTAATAAAATACATACATCCAATTCGCGCCAGAAATTTTATTTCATGCAAAGGATACTGCGAAGTTAAAGCTGTAGCATTCTCGTGGATGCATTTCACAACGTTTGGATCGTATTCATTGAATGGGAGCTTCTCCTTCTGAGGTTAATATAAGACTGGTGAATTTAGACTTACGTATAAAAGTCTGAGTGTAGGTTTAAGCCATTACTCACATGGCTAGACAGTGTTATCGGCTTAACGTGTGTTCATAGGACTTCTATTTGAGTGGCAGTGGATATTTTTCAAAATTTTTACCCCGTATCGATTGGTGTATTCATTATTCACATTATACCATCCAGGCAAACAGATAAGACATAATATCCTAGCTGCCCTTTTGTATTTAACAACATTTTTCATCATCAGCCTTTAACAGTCCACTGCTGGACTAGGCCTCTCCTTTGAAAGGAGGAATTGGCCTACTATACCACGCTGGCCAAACGGGTTGGTATAGGGTTTGTATCAAGTTTTCCTTCTCTTACAGTGCTGTTCTCTGCATAATATCCCTCTGTCGGCTCTTACGACACCCATGGGATGAGATGGGGTGGTGACATTTCGTATTCTTAATCCGTCACCACACGGATTTACGGACTTATCGAGTGATCAAATGATAGCAGATGTGCTCACCAAACCGTTAAGCTCTGTAAAACATGTGACATGTATAACACAAATGAATGTAAAATGTGACTAAAGAGACTAAGCAGATATAAATGTATTATATAATTATGTAATAATTGATTTATTTTAATGGTGACCTGACAATGCATGTAATTATCTGTGTTAAAGATTGTTTGTATAATGTTGTTTCTTTGTTTTTGGCAAACTTATTATTATTGTGTATTGTAAGTTTTTTTTTGTGTGTGCATGTCATGGATTGATGTTGGTATGACCATGTAGAATAGAATAAGGGGAAGTGTTAGAAAGGTATTCCATCTACATGGCTTAATATATTATAATAAATAATCAGATTTGTTTTTGGAGACACTGTCTGTCGCTGGTCTCTTTTTGTCTATGAACCTTCCCTTCCTCCCTTTTTGGTCATGGCTTCATCTCTGTGTATACGTCTCAGTTTGCCCAGTGTTAAGTTATTATTGTTAAATCCAATTTTACCCAAGCTATCAATAGTTAACAATTTAAATTGAATTGTCAGAGGCCGAGGATACAGCAGTGGTGTCTAGCAGCGGACAATGGGGAGATGTTAAATAAAATATATTTCTCACCAGGAGCAAAAAGTCTTTTAATCTTCAAGATTAACAACCTTTTTGTTTAAGAACTATTGAGAGCTTGGGTAAAAATTGGATTTAACAATAACTTAACACTGGGCAAACTGAGACGTATACACAGAGATGAAGCCCTGACCAAAAAGGGAGGAAGGGAAGGTTCATAGTAGCAACAACATTTAATATTAACTTAATAAAATGGTATCATAGATCACTGTTATACTGGTTACTCAGACATCGAATTCTAAGCATAAATCATAATAAAGCACCAAGGGGACCACACAAGTCCATTACAGACCATTACATTACATAACATGGACGTTAAAGCATTATTTTCAGCTGGCGGGTATAAACACCATATTATATACAACAAAAAAAACAGAAAACGAGGTCAGAAACTAGGTACATTTATACGTAGATAGTAATACTTTGTGTGTTCTGTCTGCTCGTCCGTAAAAGTCCCATGATTTAAAAAAAATATATATTTAACTAACTCTAACTAACAAGGCCAAATTTAATATGTTTATATTACTATAAATAAACAAAATATCCCGATAAGCGGCAATAGGCTCGCCACCTATTACGTGGGATCAAAACACTGGCGAAAAGTGGGCGTTTAATATGCCTCTGCCTACCCCTTCGGGGAAACAGGCGTGAGTCTATGTATGTATGTATATTACTATAATACAATCTATCACAAAAATTGTTTACCTGTCATACAGTACACCAAACAGCGATCCTCATAAAATGCGGTACGAGGCAGTAATAAACGCATGCATAATAGAATAAAGCCGATGATGGTAATGATCCGCCGGCCTGGAAGCTGGTAATTCATGTACTCAGGCCCGGGGCCAAGGAAAACACAGCAATGCTATTGACTTGACTCATGTAAAATGTAAAATCTACATCAAACGATATCTTCATGTATGTACAAGTACAACGTAAATATAGAATTCATGTTCCATTCAAAAAATGAAATGATGTCTGAAAAGCGTTACATTCTGATTGATTTATTTTTCTTTATACCAAATGTGAAATAGAACGACCAATCAGCATCTCTTTTGCCGACTAGCTACAGTATATAAAAGGTTAGGATAATTTCCGATAAGAGACGCAAAGTAAAACGCTTTAAATCCGAAACCATTTGTGGTTTGAACTAAAAACTAAAACGTTCAAACCTGCTCCGCTAAGTCTCGGCAATTCTGTAGCTACTGAATAAAACTCAACGTCTACAGCCAAGAATTTGTCTACTCGCTTATGTACGAGAGTGGATGAATAATTCATGGTTTTTTGTTAACTGTGGAGTGAAAGAAAACGAAAGTCAACCTTGTATATGCGCAGGTGTACGAGGGAACTGCTGACGATCCCGCTTCAAAAACATCGTATTTCCATTGAATTGAGAACTTAAGGCCAGCTTGCTTTTGTAACTTATTAGCATTACTACTATTGTACTTATTTGCTTAGATTATACCAATACTGATATTGTAAAGAGAAAATATTGTTTGGTTTACTATGGAATTTGAAACTATTCGATTTACCTCTATTGGTACGTTAATAAGACTAACTTACAGTATCATAGGCTTCTTTTTATATTCGTCGAATTTGATTTGGACGAAGCTGCGGGATTAAGTAGCGTTGTAAAAAGTGGGCAGCTTTTCCTTATTTTACTCGCGACAGAGTGTCATAGGGAACGATTGTAATTACAATTTATTAATGGCATGAATTAAAATGCACATAAAACCACCAGTGAAATTAAACACGTCACAAAAAGAGTCGACACATCAATCAGAATAACCAACAAATGTCAATAACAGGCAAAAACAAGCAACCCTGTGGCGAAACATGACCACTTTATCCATTTCTCTGTTAATGCAATCAATACGCCATATTAGCGAAACATATCACGTATGGCCGTTTACTCTTCCGTGACGTATTTACGTCTTATTTTGTGCGAAACAAGTTTTTGTAGTTCTAGCAACGCACGGCTTGACTTGAATACAGGTGGGTCTTTAGAAGGTACAACTTTTATGGCCGCAAGTTACTCGCTGATTTTGTGGGCGGTTTAGATTGGTTATGTGCGGGAATTGTTTTATTTCAGTTCAATTTGCGCATATAACATACAACCGCCTTATTTCAGTTATAATTTTGTGATATCATATATACTTTAAGGTATAGCACAGACGCTAAAACTATTTCGTTATCCAGCCTTTCGCAGTTCACTTTTGGACATCGGCCTCTCCTAATTGCGTCACGATAGTATGAATCAATATTGTGTTATATTTTGGACTTGACTCCTTCACTTAATCAATTCGAAGATTCTACTCATCTAAACATGGCCGCTAACGATTGATATTCCTACAAATTAGACCAAATTGACACATCTAATATTCATTTTGAATATTTACTGATAAGTAGCTTTCATCGTTTATAAATAATTTTCTGTGAAATAATTACCCCTCTCGGTAATTATATTCGCCATTAATTGGAGCAGGGTTCATCAATTTGCATCATGGTGTTCCAAACAGGGTTTAATTAAAGCTCCCTTAGATTTTAGTATGCAAACCTTTTGCTGACGTCATATAGGATAATTTTTAATCAAATGAGAACGTTAAAACATCATTTTCGCGTTAAAACCTTTACATGCACATTATTAACGTTACTTAGCATGTTGATATGCATTTATTATATATACCCACTCGGTTGGCGTAAGGCTGGTGACAGACTATCAGTTAATACTGTTGGCCGTGATAATTATTAAGGTAGCGTGGTTTTTCCTGGACGCTTACAGAAGCTTTCTTTATTTCGGAACAATGTTATAAATTCAAAAGCTTTGACATATAACTTTTGTTCTTTGACTCTATCCATTTTATCCGTGAATTATGCGAATTAGTAATAACTATTGTTATAGCACGGGTGATGTAGTTGCTTTAATGGCCACATTGCCATTCAGCGCTGCGCAAAGTGTTATGGGTCTAATCCTCACACAGTATAATAAATTTGTATGATGCAAAAAAATGTTCGGTAATAATCGGTTTAAGTCACGCGTGATTAAAAAATATTTCCTAGCTCGAGAGCAGTCCATTTAATTATTTATATCATAGAAATCGAATCATTCCAAAGGCGTAATGTGTAACAGAGTAACCATCACAGGTGTTTTTAAATCACAGTATATACTGACAGTCCATCCTCCGCCTAACAGGTTTGTACGCAGGGACGAACATAACATCCGCCTTACCATAATTCTCTTTCATTCCGTAAACCCGACACGTGTTCTGTATTATTAAAAACTTGTTCGTCACGGTGCATAACTAATTGTTTGTTTGTGTCGAAATTATATTTGTGACGCGTGACGGAGCGCCGGTGACATGTCGGTATGAAAGCTACTTATGTTTATGCAAATTTGTCACGGCTTTTTGTGAGGCTCTGATTCTGTTTGTTGAATTTTTGTACGTTTTATGGGTTGTGTGTTAGTCAAGGGAAGATTGATATGTGGCTTTTAAATGTTTATTTGTTTGACCTTGTATACATAAAATTCTTGCGTCACTGACTGACTGACTGACAGACAATACACAGCCATAACTGGGTTTTTTAAGCTAAAATTTGACATGTGTGTTCCTTGGAAATTTTACATGTGCACTGAGAAAGGATTTTCTAAAGAGCACACAGGATCGGGCTGATTAAAATTAAAGTGCGGGCGTAGTTGCGGGTGCCAGAGCTCCCTAGTGTAGAAACAGTTTTGATAAATAAAAAAGACAACTATCAAATATTACTTTCATTAATTCAGTTTGCTACAAGGATCTTTAGATTACCTGGTGATTCTATATTATTTTACATTTAGAGCCCAGTTCGCAAAGCAAATGCATATAACCAAGAGAAAGAACGGGCAATAAAACTCTTGGCCATTCTTTTCAATAGTCATAATTCACACATAATAGTACAGCTAATTTATATTGATATACTATTGCGGTACTATATTGTGGGTAGTTTTATATAACAAGAAAAGTCTGTCTTACAACAACACAATAATCACTATTTAGCATCAACACAATAATATAATAAATAGTAGTATATAATAAATCTCATTGATACAACTTGTGCCACAGTACATTATTCTCTCCTATATTACAATCTTTAATATCTCACAAACTACCCACAATATCAATAAGATAATGATTACACTATCTTACATTGTTTCCTAGGTGATAAAACAAAAGAACAAGCAACAGAGAATATTGAGACACAATAGCATTAAATAGTCAGAACCATATCGTACCTGAGCCGTCGTCGAAGGAGAATAGGACGAACTAGTCGAGCTTGTCACTTTTATAGCTAGCTTAAACGTTATTGACAGTTAAACAACTGTCAAACGTCATGTCTGTGTTATTTAAATGCCACTGCTGTGTTACAAACATGAAATGTTTCCCTTATATCAATCCATATCTCTCACGGGCATCCTCTAGTGATAAATATATTTCAGAATAACTCACTTATGGTCAACTGATCTCAAACTAGGCAGATCTTACACTATTGAAAAAATCTTATTTACTGGCTTTTCCTTCATTAATGAACCTGACAGGACCACTGCAACGCCACAGAACGTGGATTAGTAATAGACCCAGGACAATATTTGTGCAATGATTTATCTATACAGTATGCAACTTTAGGACTAAACACGTCTATATCTTTTATCTGGTTTCAAAAGTGCACACTACCTAGTTTGGGATCAAATTACAGTTTGTGAGTATTTCATGTCGACACTTAAAATTATTTGAAATAATATCTTCTTTAAAACGAGAAAGAAATAACTTCACATATTAATTGCTTCTAAAATCTGAACGGTGTAACCGTACAACCGTAGCGAGTAACATTGTTTGACAGCAGGGAGGCACATACATGCAGGTACATTATTTGATCCCTCCATTTTACATCGACGCTTTACAAAGAGTAAACCGATACACTCGTAGGTCAAAAAGTGTTACGTAGTGTGTATTTGTGACAAACAAAGCGCACTAATGTCCGCTCGTCCGTAAATCTAGCTTCACTAGTTCCTGGAACATTGACGCTCTCTAATAGATCACAATCAACTCACACTGATTACTTTGTTACTTTTTGATTTGATGAAAAACAATGCATCAAGTTGATGCAAATCCCAAAATATGAGTATTAATTTTAATAAAAACTATAAAGGCGATTCCCGTTATTTATGTTAACGAGTAATTCTCCAAATCTAACTCAAATTATATTTCATATTTACGTGGCTAAAATGTACGTAAATTTTATCGATTAGCAACATTTGATTCATTATTACATCATGCAATATTAGATAGGTACCCCGAATATGAAAATATTTTAAATTAAGTGTTGTAATGGACAACACTAAGTAGCGAAGGGGAAAATTAAGGCCTTTTTACAAAACAAATATAACGCCAGACATAATGGCAGAAGGAGACGTCTTAAAGAGATTTTTTAAATAAGCTTCTTAGTTATTTCAATGGGCTATTTGTTTTAACAAATCTGGAAGACAGTTGTCTAAGCAAAAATGTAGCATTAGTCTATATATCGATGCCTTCCGGCCAAAAGGGGTTATGCGACATTTTTTGCGAACTCGACTCGACTCGAAACGACTTATATATATGTTTAGAATCGGCTTTTTTTTCTGCGTCTAATGGTCTAAGTTTCGTGGCTCTAGGACAAACTTTTTGTCGCTTAGGCGGTAAAGGAATTGAGGTTCTAACACTAAGTTTTTTGTCATAAACGACAGTTATTTTTGGTGTATTTTGTATTATGGTGGTTAGATAAAAATAATATTTCAAAACTGTGAGATAAGCAATTTTGGCTTTGGATATTTTTTTCTTTATTTGAACGTTAAGTAGTTTGGGCTGTAAATACTTTTTTGTAAAAAATACATTAGTCAAATTTTACTTGAATCTTTGTGTACCAAACTTTCGGTTAGGATATTAGGGCAGTTCCTTTATATAAAATATATGTCATTTATTACATTTAGGTCTCATTTCCGTGACTTTATTTGGCGTTTATTTTTATTTTCCCTAGTCACCAAATCAATCATCGAAGGCGCTTAGGATAATTCATCCAAACGAATGTCGCCTTACATTGTCGCTTACCCTTTTTTTTCCCCTCCCAAAAAGTATCTGGTATGGTGGTAAGATAACAAGGTAAATCAAAGGTTTGGCGGTTAGCTTAAAGAAGAATGACAAACAGCGTCGGTTATCTCACTCTTTCGTTCGAACAAAATGTCGTTAGCTTTGCACAGCGAACATTCACCGCGGCGTAAGCACCTCCGTGCTTGCGAGTCCGTTTGGCGCGAAGTTTTTCGAAGGAAATAAAACGGTAAGATTATTTTAATAGACTTTTATATTCATTTATAATTGTGTATTCTAATTAGTTATTTTAAGTTTTATAGGTAAGAAGTCATTCTTTTGCTATCTTGTTCAGACAATACTGAATGGTTAAATAAGTACCTACAGAGTTTTTGTTGTCTGGCCTGGCTTAGGATCATAATCAAGGGTTCGAATCCCAGGTTGGGCCAGCAAGGAATTATTGGATTTTTTGATGAATTCTAAGTTACAGTCAAGAGTTAATCCTGCGACTGATATGACTCTGTTGTGTCGAATTGCCTATGGGACTATGAGAGTGAGAGAATAAAAACTGCACGTTTGTTTTGCACATATAGTTAGCGTTAGTAGGTCCCTCTTTTGCAAATTGTTATTCTGCCTCAAGATTTGTCACCGTGACTGATTTAACATGTGTCATCATCATTGTTTTATCGATTGAGTGAATGGATGGGTGAGTGCGAATGAATGGATACACGGCAACAGCGATAGTAAGAACCCTCTTTGTGGAGTGGCTGAAGGCCGCCACGGTGACACGGTTGTTTTGGGTAGTTTCTTTGCTGTGGAGGACACCCCTGGCAACGGACCTCGCGAGGCGATTTACGGCAACTGTAGACGCGGACATGCGGAGGAGGAGGGACCAAATGCCTACCGTCATACCTACAAGTGGTCCTTAGGTACGAAATTTTAAGTTTATATTTTTTTGTCATACCTAGTATGTCAGCATGAATGTATAATGCAAGACTAACTTACAATGAGTAACAATTGCTTTGTTTAATTTTCTAAAATAAAGACTGATTGAGCACAATTTCACTTTTTTTAATTCATACCATAGTCGGTTAGCCAGTTTAAAAACTTATAAAAGTCTAATGTATGTATGTAAGTACAGAACAGGCGCTCGCAGCCATGTGTACGGTGGACGCTAATTTTTGATAGAAATTGTAATAATTGTTGATAGTATTGTGAGTAATATTATAATGTGATCTATACAAAACGGTTATTTTACTTACATCTCCTAGCCCGACAACCCACACGCCCATACCAAATGAGATATGTTGAAGGAACAAATGATAGTAGAAGGACAAAATGGAAGAATTGCAGTAGAAATCCCTTAACCCACAGACGAAAGACTTTAAACTTATTGATTTTTTTATCTGCGTCATACGCTTGTAATCCAATATTTGGTCGGTACACACACGCAAAGTGTTTGACTACGGGCGCCAAGCCCATATGGAAACAGAGTTGGCTTTTATCCGCAATTTTTAATCCCTAAGCCGATGTTAGAAATATTTATTTACATGTAGGAAAAGCCAGGCCAATATTTACATGTATTGTACTATTTACCAACTCATGCAGATTTATTAGTTAAGAATAAAAATTATGGATTTATTCGATATGAAGTAAGTGTCATTTTTAGGGTTCCGTACCTCACAAGGTAAAAAAGGAACCCTTATAAGATCACTTTCTTGTCCGTCTGTCCGTGTGTCACCACCGATTTTCTCAGGAACGGGTAGACCTAGCAAATTGAAATTTATACCAGATACTGAGGTCTATGGTTCCTATTAAGTGTATAAAAATCAGGGTCTTGGGCCAACCCGATAAAGAGATATGGTCAAAATTAGATTTTTGCGAAAACTTGTAAGTACCAACATTTTCCTTAATTTTCAACTTTTTTAAATTTTCGGAATTTTTCCTTTACTTGTGCTGTAAGACCTTGGTTTTAACCAAAATTGACAATTCTAGGTCAACCGTAAGTACCCTATAGGTTTTGGGTCGAAAACCTATATGGCAGTTCCCGTTGAACTAGAATCACGAAATTTGGCCAAAAGCAGGGTCTTACAGCACAAATAAAGGAAACATTACAAAAAATAAAAAAGTGGAAAAATTAAGGGTGTGTCCCCATACATACATAGTAGACTCCATTTAAGATAGTCCTCTAAGTTGTATAGGCGCTCATACAAATTTAGAGGACTAGCGTAATTAGCACCAACCTCAAATAAGGTAAAATGCGTACGGAACCCTCGGTGCGCGGGTCAGACTCGCACTTGCCCGATTTTTTTTTCTATAGTGTCTCACGAGACAGTTTAGAAATGTCCAATTAAAGGACGATTCGCAACCCTATGTCTAAGCGACCGCTCAAACCATTACGCCATCTGCACTGTCAAGCTGAGTATCTTGGAATTCTGTTAGATGAATTAAATTTTGTGGATTGATAGTAAATAAAATATTCTAAATTTTTGCTAATTTAATATAAAAAATGAAACTAGATTTCAACTAGATAAATTTTCTTTCTTTTATACGTATTTGGATGGCGTGGATTGTGTACTAAATAATATAGTCAAATTAATATTTTTGTAACAGGAAACTTATCAGCCGGTACATTCAGCACCCACGTATACATTTACACTCGTTAATATCTTATTACTTTCAATAACAAAACAAAAACAGTTTCTTTGAACGCAAATGTTGTCCAAGTTCTCTTTCAAAAATCGTAAATATGTAAATATATATATGTTAGATAGTAAAACAATACGAAGCACTACTTTCTGTTCTGTGACATAACTCTAAAGCCAATTCCGAGCGGCACATCAAGAAGAACGCGAGTAATATCTCCAAGATGTTTTACTGACGACGTAAGGAGATTGCCTCGTGTATTGTTTTAATGTTATAGATACTACGAACTACCCAATATGTTACACTAAGTTATAACACGCAATAGACTCAACGATAAACACTGGTTATACATTTCTAGGTCGACCAAAATACGCCACAGTCGCAAAATCGGCATATTTTCACACAGAGATACCTTTATCTAAAGCTGATTTATGTAAAAAATACTCTGTACAGCCTTGTATTGAAAACCTATGTTGTAAGTACTGATCTTGCTTCGATTGAACAGAGAGCTCATTTAGAGGCAGAATTACAAGTCTCTCGATGCGTGTTACTGTGATGAATGGTTTCAATACGCACAGAATATTTGGATGTAACAGATGACATCGTTCTACCAGTGTCCACGGTCGTTTACAACTGACATTATGGAGCAATATCATCGTAGTATCAGGCTATACGTCTCGATGTTGATAACTGGATTCTCAATATAAAAGAACTCGCTCGCAGTATGTCGTATTTTGTTCGAATGGCACAATATCCGTTGAGCGATGTTTGAGGTCCGCCGTCTTATTCGTCCGGTCCACGTATCGTTTAATTATGGAATTGCGGAGACATTTTGCTACTTGCAGTTTATTTTGTAGGTAGACGGTTTTACACGAATCTATTATTAATTTATTGTCTCTATTTGTCGACTGAGAAAGTGTTTGTGGCAATGCTGCCTCAAACAAGTGTTTTTAATATATTTAAGCAAATGTATTAGGTGAAGAGTATGGCACAATGTTGTCGTGACGTGGTTATGTGAATGTATCTGTTACAGCACTACTTCATAACGCATGTTAAATGTGTAATGGCGCTAAGATATAACGGAATTAACATACGCTGCCTATAAGCTTAAGTAATGGTTTATTTGTTAATGAGAGACCTTCTATGTCATCAACTGATACTGAAGTGTGGTTTGCCGTGTTCGAATGTTCTGCTATAGATTACCATAGATAACTTTCCAAAGTTCATGATAATAATATAGCCCAGTAATTATGTTTCTTTTTAAAACTGATTCAACACCTAAGCTTTGTCCCGGTTGCGATCCACGGCCTTCCCCTTAAAGCCCCCTTTTTTTTAATCTGATTGTCCCAGTAAAAATGATTTTTGTACGACAGTAGAATATATAATAATTCAACTTAAAACAAAATTTGTAAGTATCATAAACTAGAGGATGCCCGCAACTACGCCAGTGCTTAAATTTTTGTTTAGCCATTCTGCCCGTTCCCGTGTAAATTTCGGGAAATCCCTTCTTAGTGCACGTCTACACTCTCTACGGAACATATATGCCAAATTTCAGCTTCTTGAGCCCAGTCGTTTCGGCCGTGCATTGTCTGTCAATCAGTTAGTATCGCAAGAAATGTATATATGTCACCGAAAAATAATAATAACCGTAAATTTATAACTTGTTGACGATAAAATAAAACTAACAGTCTTAGCAGTGGTGTCCCGATAACCTAATCTATGCAGTCAATTTTAGAATCGACCTATCGACAGACACATAAATTGCTCAAATATATTTCAATCTAAAATTTAATTGACCCGATATAGTTCGTGTCACCTAATTAATTTTTACACAATATTTCAAATATTTTGCTGCTGAAAAGAAATATGTTTAACCTAACAGTGATAAAATTATTGTTAGTAACCACGAGTTTCAGTGACAATAACGATTTTTCATCTGTTTATAGAGACGTTTGTACATCCGCATAGGTCATCTTCTGACCTACGCATTAATAATACAAGGTGTATGGCCATCTGCATCTAATATGACTATTTTGAATTCCAATTTGGAGTCAACTGGCTCTTTGATCTATGGCTAGTGACTGCTAAGCCTGAAAGTTGGATCGGGAGTTGGATGTCTGCCAGGAGCAGGTGATGAGCACGCTTTTTTATATGTGTATGCGTGAAATGTATGTACGTATTTTAAAAATAAAATGTTTTTTAGCAGTTAACTGGTTGCCATAGTTCAAGTCTGCTTAGTTTGCGAACCGATGTCCGCTTAAGAGTTGTCTCAAGACTTCTATACATCTGACTACTCCCACGTAGTCATTAATCTACACACACTTTATAGCTTCAACACACAATATCTTTAGCAATTTGCACACTGACCCTAACCTCTATCTTTATAGACCAATCCAAGCTTGGTCGGTTACCCTGATATTCACAATACAATTCACAATCATTTAAGTCACCGACGTGGGAAACAATGTTTGGTGCCTAAATACCTATTGTCATAAACTAAGCTGTACTCAGCCAACTGAGCCGACTGTTCGCTAAACCGTAAAATTGAAGTCGATTTGAATGAATGATCGTAGCATTATTTAACGTAGCTTGTAAGTTTGTTGCTCGTAGCGCATAGAATGTATGTGCTAGAATAATTTAGTGCTCGACACACTATATAGAGAGTATACAGACTCTACGTGAATTTTTAAAACATAGGTTATATCTTATAATATATTATATAACTGATGAGTTCGTTAACGGTAACGATAGCCTAGTGTCGAAACCAGTGAGAGAGAGAACGGAGTGCAATGTAGAGGCCCTAGAGTTCATAGCCCACGGCGCTAACAAATAACTCATCAAATGGATGTGCAGATTTAATTGTTAAGAACCGCTTGCTCACGCTTGCTAAACTGTGAAGTAAAACACCGTGAGTTAATCTGCGTGTCTTAACGTTCTTCATAACGTTCTCGAAAAACATGATTGTGACACCTGCCAACCCGCACCGGGCCAGTGTGATGAATTACCAATAGCCTAACCTACAGATTACTAAATATTCGACGTCTGCATAATAAGAATAGGCGCGTGCCCGGCAGTGCAACAGTATAAAGGGCTAGTTACGATGAAAAGCTAACACATCAATTCCTGCATATATTTAGAACTGATTACAAATACATTAGTGACAATACGACACAGTAATGTAATGACATCACATTGTACCGAGCAGATTGCGCGTCCACCACGCCTCAACACCTCGCTAGCTGACAATTGAATAATATTATTTAATGACAACCATGCAACCTGTTTCCAACGTGTATATTCATTTGGAAATGCGGATTTGAATTTATGATGTTTTGATTTCCATACATAGATACGTGGTGACCATCGGTATGTACGGCAAAGCCTATCGTTACGGTTACGGGCTTTAGGCGATATATGGGTATGTAGGGATAGTTATAAATCTACATATATGTAGCGCCCTGTACTTGAAGTTTGTAAACGATTTTAAGGGGTCGTGCACGCGAAAGGGGCAATAGTAAGGCTTCTACGTATTTAATGTCGATCAGCAAGCAAATTCAAAAGAAAGTTTTAGAGACCAAAGGAATTGGCATAGCCCTAAGAATGAGTCAACTGGAAGGGAAGCGGGCTGGTCACACTTATCGCAGAACCAACAATCGTTGCAGTAGACAAGTTCTAGAGTCCACTCTAGATCGACCGCCCCGTGTACAAATGTAGGGACACCCTCCAGCTAGATGGAGTAAGAAACGCAAAATGGCTAATTGAAAATCAAGCTCAGCGGTAACAGCAGTGGAAAGCGGCGGGTTTATAATGAAAGTCTCTATAGATAAGAAATGAACAGAGCTGAAGTAGTTATAGAATTTGGACCGCTACGGAACTGTCTTAGATAATTTTGTAACAATAATATCGTAAGTATTTAAAGGATAGTTAGTCTATTTCAGTGTATTCCACGTACAGTTCACGAGCTGTACCTATTTCCCAGAAGCCCGTGGAATGATGATTACGGTGTAACGGCAATTTTTAAACTGAGCTAAAACTGGGAAATTTCTAATAGAAAACTTGGCAACACTTTGGCCGGGATTTGAGTTAGAGCTTACACAATAAGCGGCCTCGTCCACGTACGTACTTCTAAATTGATAGAAATTTATGAAATAATAGATATTTTTATGTAATACTGCTTATTTTCTTGTATGAGTAAGTTGCTGTTTTATATAACGTTATTTTTTGTATACCTAGTGCAGTCCTCAGGATGAGCCCGGAGACGTTGGCACTGCACACAAACATAGCAACATGCTTGCCGAGAGCACCAAAATCGCTACAGAGCTTTTTAAATTTATATCCCGCAAAAACATTCAATAACATTAAAATGAATGACATTGTAATATATTGATATTCTGCACATCCCAACGCACATTTATTTTTTAAACAAAAAGAGCCAATCTTCGTTGTTCGAAAGCCCCGAACACTGGACTAACGAATTCTGTAAAATGACGTAGCATTGATTAATAGGTGATTCTCTTGTTTTCCCAACAAGAAAAAATGTTTGCATTCGCAATGAACACGGCGATGAATATCGTTGAACTCAAATTAGGAAAACAAATGTATGGTGATGATCCTCAGGAGCGATGGGGATAGGCTCAGTCGTTGCCCATCGCTCCTGAGGATGCCTCGTGCAGAGGCGAAATACGTGTCGAAGATTAGTCGGCGCATACAGCGGGATACTGCAAGTCAGGTATCTACCTGGAACCCATACCATTCCTACATCCCTTATCCTTTTAGAGGAGTTCGGTATTGTCAACCTTTTTCTATTGCAATAGTTGGGGTGGTCAGTCCGAGGGCGCGTGGTGGGTTCCTCTTTCCTTTCATTAGGTTACAATGGAGTTCCGCCAAGTAACGCCTGATTCAATGAACTATACTATTTCACACAACTAAACACATTTCCTCTTTAGATCCTTAGCTTGGTGATCGCTCGGTTTATTCAACTGAACTGTGTCCGGTCCGCGAATCCGAGCGTTTTTATATTAACCGGAAAACATAACTTGTCCATTCTAGTCGCTCCTAGAATGTTCTCGTAACGTGCGGAAACAAGGTCGATAATTCGAGTAAAAAAATGAGCAACGCTAGGAGAGAATAAATGAAAAACTTTAAAACTACCGATATATCCATTCACTTCTAGTTCTCTCATTTAGGTACCGATAGATGGCGTTATTATCAAAATATCGCCATTCGTAACAATAATATAGTAATGGTCAAGTAAAGTCTAAAAAAATTTTGGCAGTAAGTACATTTTTGAAAAATATTGGTGTCATAAATTGTATAATATATATTTGATAATATTGTTATAATTAAATAGATTGTATTCTATTTGAAACATTTTATTTAAACTGTATTAACCTCTAATAAATCTATGAGCTGGTGTTGTACAAAATTTTAAATTAAATCCTTTTGTCTTATATATTTCAAAGTCATACATTTATGCTCTTTTGATGTCAACGGTACAAATAAAAAATAACAGAAAAAATTAACTAGTTAAGTGTAATCAAATTTATCGTTTTCGGGGCTCTCCGGAACGTGTGCCTTGGGGATCGGGGTTCTAAGGGCAAAATCCGTATTTTCTATTAGCTCCGTACATGGTATGCGTCATTCATGATCAGCCTTTTATACTGTCCCACTGCTGGGCACGGGCCTCTTCTCACTGTAAGAAGGGTTAGGCCATAGTCCACAACGCTGGCCAAGTGCGGGTTGGCAGACTTCACATGTCTTTCGAGAACAATATGGAGAACTCTCAGACATGCAGGTTTCCTCACGATGTTTTCCTTCACCGTTTAACAAGCGATAATTAACAATTTAATACGCACTTAACATCGAAAAGTCATTGGTGCGTGCCGTGGATGACCGAACCCGAAACCCTCTGCGTAGCAGTCTGTTGGTCTCTCCCCTTGGCTATCGCTGCCTCTCGCTGATGGCATGCGTGTTCACACACCATTGTAGACATTTAAGTTCGAAATAAACTTAAATGTCTACAATAGTGTGTGATAATACTAATAGGTCAGTTATTTAAATTCTACTAATACTAATAGGTCAGTTATTTAAATTCTATTAATATAGTGATCACTAAGTACCTACTAAGTATCATCATCATCATCATCATCATCCTAGCGCTGTCCCGGTTGCGCTCCAAAACCCACGCCTTGGAGCCCGGGGTCCGCTTTCCGGCTATGTCTCCTCCACTTCGCACGGTCTTCAGCATCCCTGGTGGTTAGTTGGTTGGCACGCATATCATCCCTTACGACGTCAAGCCAGCATTTTTTTGGCCTTCCCCGTTTACCGGGGCCCGGTGGAGGTAGCATGGCAAGACATTTGTTACCCACGTAAGATGCCGGTTGACGTAAGACGTGTCCATACCAGCGTAGACGACACTCTTGCAGTTTGTCAGCAATGTCACGGACATGAAGGCTACCCCGGATGCGGGAGTTCCTAATGCGGTCCTTCCGCGTGACACCACACATCCAGCGCAGCATGTTCATCTCCGTGACACGCAGACTCTGCTTGTGTCGCTCAAGCACAGGCCACGTCTCACTGCCATATAACAGGACAGGTCTAATGATGGATTTATAGACCTGTCCTTTGAGCTTAACCGGCATTTTGGGGTCACAAATGACACCGCTCACCTCACGCCATTTGGCCCAGGCTGCCGAAATGCGTGCCTTGACGTCGCAATCGATGTCACCAGACGCGTGCAGTACTGATCCCAGGTACTTGACCAGGTCCTTTCGCTGGGCAATCGAATCGTCTCCGCCTATACGAATTGACGCGGGATCAGTACTGTTGCAGGCCAAGTACTCGGTCTTCGCCACGTTTATTTTCAGACCGCCGTTCTCAAGCGACTCCTTCCACGCATTCACACGCCGCACCAAGCGTCCCCTGTCCGCATCCGCCAGCGCGATATCATCAGCATACTTGAGCAGCCACGGGGGCTGCTCATGTGAGTCTATGATGCTGTCCGACAGTACGTCTAATATGACACTGAATAGGTACGGACTAAGGACGGAACCCTGGTGGACCCCGACGGTGATGGGAAAGGTTCTTGTGTCGCCAACAGCAGTCCGAACTACGGAATCGGAATTGGAGTACATGTCTCGGATGATGTCAATATATGCTTCTGGTACACCTTTGGATCTTAGCGCCCACCAGATCATCTGTCTCGGCACACAGTCGAAGGCCTTCTGCATGTCTAGAAACAGAAGATGCAGAGGCGTGTTCTTCGACCTGTACCGCTCTATTTATTTATTAGCTTTATACACTTAACGTATATAGGTGGACTTAATGCCTTAGGCATTTTCTGCCAGTCTACCTTAGAGTGGTGCAGAGATTAATAGTAGGTGTATTCTAAAAGGTTGTTTGACTATATATATATTTATTTATTTAATAGACATTATGGACGATGACGATCCTGAGGGCGAAACTTGGGTCCATGGTGCCGTGACCAGGGTGAAACCCATATTGACACTCCGAGACTGTGGTCTCCTGTCGGATCCGGGAGTCGATAATTCGCTCAAAGAGCTTAAGGGTATGGGACATCACCTTAATACCGCGATAGCTACTGCACTCCTGTACCGATCCCTTGCCTTTGAAGACTGGAGTGATGATACTCAGTCTCCATTGGTTCGGGATTTTTCCGGTTAGGAGTATGCGGTTAAATAGATTAGTAAGGGTGCCCACACCCCGCAGGCTCATTGCCTTCCAGGCCTCAATGGGGACTCCATCAGTTCCGACAGCTTTCCGATTCTTCATGTGGCGAAGGGCCCTCTGGACTTCTTCAGGCGTTACCAGCGGCACTAGTCCTTGGTTCGGAGGGAGTTCCGGGGGCTGCACCTCTTTATGCTGCTTGTTAAGCAGCTCGTGGAAGTACGAGCGCCATCTCTCCTTCACCGCGCTTGACGCGCATAATAGGTTGCCCTCAGGGTCTTTAACACAGCGACACTTAGTAATGTCCTGTGCCGCTTTGACCCTGGAGCGTGCCAACTTGTATAAGAGCTTCTGCCCCTCAGACGATTCCAGCTTGGTATAAAGCGGTTCCAAGTGGTCTCTTCTGGCTCTGGCTACAGCCCTCTTAGTGGCACGTTTGGCAGCCCTGTATGCGTCGCGGTCTTCAGGAGATTTGGACGCTTGCCACGCTTTAAAGAGGGCTTTCTTCACCCTTGTCTCCCTCTGGACTGTGTCGTTCCACAACCAAGTCTCCTTGTCACACTTGCGTCCGCCCTTAGACATGCCCAGCACTGCCTTCGCCGCTCCAGTGATGACCGCCTGGATTCTATCCCACTGGCTCTGAGTTGGTTCGCCTTCAGTAGCAGCGCACTTGTCACCGATAGCTGAGGCGAACTCCAGGGATTTGGCATCCTTGAGCAGCCACCACCGAATTTGACGTTGACAGCGGTCGGCGTGCTTGCCTTTGGGCTTCACGCGGAGGTCCATGACAAGGAGGCGGTGTTGTGCCGTGAGACTCTCACCGGGTATGACCTTGCAGTTGGCTACTTTGCTGATATGGTGTCTCCTGGTAAGTAGGAAATCAATCTGGGTCGCGTGCCTCCCGCTCTTGTAGGTGACAAGGTGTTCGGCTTTCCTTTTGAAGTACGTGTTCACAATGGCAAGGTCGGCAGCCGCACAAGTTCGGAGGATACACTCCCCTCCCTCATTACGGCCACCGTAGCCAAAGCCACCGTGAACACGCTCAAATTCCTCACACCCCTCACCCACATGACCGTTCAGATCACCACCCAGAATGATTCCCTGTGAGAGCGGGATTTGACGAAGAACTTCGCCGAGTTGATCCCAGAACGACATCTTGACGGCGTCGCTGCAACCTGCCTGTGGTGCATAGGCGCTTATCAAATGGGTCACAACCCCTTCAATAAGCACCCCCACAGCCATAAGCCGGTCGCTGTAACGCTTCACCTCCAAGATCCCGTCCTGAAACTCCTCGGCGACCACAACCGCTACCCCGCTCTCCCCGCCAGTTCCACCCGTGTAGATCAGCTTGTAGCCACTCCCAATGGACCAGGATCTGCTGCCTTTCCACCGAGTCTCCTGCAGGAACGCTACGGCCACCCTCCGCCTGGAGAGTACATCGGCCAGCTCTTTCACGCGTCCGGTTAGCGTGCCAATGTTCCAAGATGCGAAGCGGATCTTCCGGGTTGGGGCTAACTTCTTTGGCCGTGTCCACCCCCGACACGGTAGCCCTTGCCCACTTGCCACAAGAGTCGGGCGAGGCTCCTGCGCACCGTTTTGCGGCGGTGCCCTACCCGAAACACTGTTACCAATCCTGTTGCTTTCCATTATTGATTTGACTGTTTTGCCTTTACGGGAGCGACTGCCGTCTGACCTCCCAACCCCTAGGGAAGGCTTGCGCCAGAGCCTCGTCCGTCATTCAGCAGGTGCACCGACTCGCAGGGGAGGTTGGCTTGGGCCCCGAAGAACTTGGTAGGGCCCCGTGCACCCAGTACCTACTAAGTATATTTTAAGTACCTACTAAGTATATTTTAACGAAATCCTTTAGTGCAGTGCCTATTACGGCAAGAATAGACTTTGCTTTTTACAAAACCCTATACATAAAACTGACGTCATAATAAGACAGTAACAATTTCGAATGCATTTCGTTCCATAAGTATAAGAGCCAGAAAGCATTATCTTCAATTATATTCTAACATATGAACATAATAAAATTAACATTATATTCTAACATATGAACATAATAAAATTAACCTTATATTCTAACATATGAACATAATAAAATTAACATTATATTCTAACATATGAACATAATAAAGTTAACATTATATTCTAACATATGAACATAATAAAATTAACATTAAATTCTAACATATGAACATAATAAAATTAACCTTTCATCATCCAATGTTCCGCTAGCTCTTATAACTGAATGCTATAAAAAAGTAGTAATAAGCAATATTTAAATTTCGCCCTTAAAGTTTGCTTATTTTACCTAAATTACCAAAAAATAAAAAAAATTTGGTACCTACTTAAATTCGAGGCTTAAATTTATCTTAAATAACAATCTGTCGAATTATTTAAATGTCTTGAATCTAAAGACTAGATCCAGAGACAAGGCAGGCTTAAGATCTTTTATCCTCAAGGCTCTAGAAATACGCGTCCTATCTTTATAGGTAAACTTGAAGTTCAAAATAATGAAATTGAACATCTATAACCGTCTGATGGTTGTTATGATTATTGTTTAATGTTTCTCGGAATTGAAGGCGGCCTAGTTTTGAGTTGAAGAAGAATTGATTTAAGATTGTTTTCTTGTCTGCGATATGAATGTTTGTAGAGTACATTTTGTTTCTGGACAGCCGCAGTGCTTAAACACAAGTCCACAGTGCTTTGATGAATTATGTAGTTTTGCTTTTTTAGTTGTAAAATGTTCTCCATCAGTGATTGCAAGACTCACAAACACTAAGAAATATTACTTAATTCCCCTCCCTACTTAGTCATATCCGATCAAACTGTAAAATTAGTCCCGCGTGACTCTTCTGGCAGCATAAACAAACATTGATAAATGTTATGCAATAATATAAATAGGTAGATGCAAGCGCAACGAACTTTCCTGAATACACGGAGCACCCGATGGTGCGGGAAAAACACCGCACTCACAACCTCTCGTTTATAAATTTGTGAAACAGCGATTCGCCAACTGTGCCATGATGCACTGGCGGCGAGCCATAATCAATTCTGCTCAGAGAACATATTTATTTTGCATGCGGATGGCACACTAAAACTCAATATTTTGTTAGTGAAAGCTGAAATATCAAACCACAATCGAACGCACAGACGCCTATGAAGAAAGGGCCGTATATTTTTTATTTTGATATAATCTTCCTCAAAAAGAGCAAGCAAATGTATTTCAATATTTGAAAGGTTGCCCGCTGCCCTGAGATCAACATCCAATAGCTAATAATCCTGGAACTCAGTTAATAATATTTCGAATAAACCCGGGACGCCAGTTTAAAAGAATTGGGACGGAAATAATGTGAAATATATTTTGTTTCTGAACAAAAGTTAGAAGATTTTCGTCTGAAGTACGGATTGAGTGAGGAAAAATCGGTGTTGTGAGGGTGTATTGATTATTGCGTGGTATCTGCCAATATTGCGGCTGTGGTTGCGTTCGGCTACTCGCTTCAAATTGTTCGCGTAATTAATCCATCCAGCTAAGGTGCTTGTGGTTATAACTCCGCTTAAACTACCGTTTAGATATTGCTTAACATGTGAGCGAGCTTTAACCGGTTTAGGGTTCATCCTTTTTTTATTTATGCGTATAAATGTTTAATGTGCTTTTGATTACAAGTTATGTAAATGTAATAATTATACATATACCAATGAAATAGTATGAATAAACTGCAGTCGTGAGCCAGTGGATAGCATATGCGTGTAAATAGTGTCACTAAAGTTTTCCGAATCCTTAACACGGAGTCTGGCAATGTATCCGGTAACGGCAATAGGCTCGCCCCCTATTGGGAGGTCCTTACAACACAAATGTAACTTATTCTATACAAAACAAATCTTAAAATATCACGGAGTGGCACACTGCGTTTGTAAATGTAAAGTTACCATGAAACACTGTTTTAATCTGCCATCAACAGCAAAACAACAACAATCAATAAAATTGAATCTAAGTGACAAATCGCTAAGCCATTATTTTTTCGCAATTAATTGTCCCATCAGCCTCTTTATTCTTTCCTTGAAAAAAAACAGAGAAAAAGAACACTAAATAAGAGAAAGTATGCATGTAAGAAGATAAGATTTGCTTTTATTTAATCTTAACAAATTCAAGTAGAATTATCCGTCAATAGTCTTGGAGGGTACAATCATAAAACATTAACGTAGAAAATCTTAAAAAACAAAAGTTCCATAGAAGCATTTTTGACACGATTAAGCAATCAGTTTGAACTCTTTTAATTAAAACACTTTGTTTATGCCAGCAGCCTTACGGCGACTTTGATAAATTACCGACAGTTAAAAGAGATTCGGCTTTCCTATCGTCATTTCTTCATCTAAAATGTCTGCCGTTTGATTATATCTGATTTTGTTCCACGGCTGTGCTGCCTGATATTAATGAGCCTCCCAGAATTTTGAACTGGGTGTCAGAAAAATGGTTGCCAATATTATCTTTAAGTATAAAATTCTTCCGTTATAGACTGACTTAGAGGCAACGCATGGCCAAAACTAAGGGGAGTAAGAAGCTGAAAGAACAATGGCAGTATTTGGTCTGGGTTTGTTGTGGCGACCTTAAACTTCATATGAACAAAACAAATTGTTTTTTTTTTCTACGATTTTTAATATTTTCACTTTGTCTCTTTAAAGCTGGAGTATTTGATGATGATAAAAAGCATTCCAATTGATTACGAATACTTTATTATTTGATTGTTGCCATAGACAATGATGTGACAGGAATAGACGTGAGTGCTATATCCGTATCGATTATTAAATAAGTAATCGATACGATCGACCTTTATAGAGTTGATTTGGTTTAAAATGCAGTTATTTAATCAACATTATATCAACAAGCTAATATTTTTGAAGTAAAACAACGTTTAAATCCAATAAAAACGTCACAGCATCGTTTTAATGTTGTATCGATTTCACATAAAATCGATTTAAAATGTGCAGCTCTGCTTTTGTCGTTGGCTGTGACAGTTAGATGCTACAAAATACTTCCATGTTTTGATGTCAATCTGACGTATGTCATTTGATCATTCAAATGTACCTACCTACATTGTTTAACTTTCATATTATAACTTTCCTTTTACCTACATTGTTCATTCTTAACTAAAAATTCAAACACCGATATCTTCTTTTTCCACCTTTCCTGAGTGAAAATAGAATCATTTTTAGACTCTGTTACTTACGCCAAATTGTTTGATAATTTTTTTATTACTGTACGCTTCAATTTAAATTCAGACATTTTGATGTATGGAGATCTGCCATTGTCCTTTGGCATGTCTGTTTCTAAGGGACCGTGAGGATGCACTAAGAAGGGATTTCTGGAAATACTACTTTGTACCTACTCTAGTACCATTGCGTAATCGCAAGAAAATATTACACAATACCTCATTTACACATTTTACATACATACATACATAGTCTCACGCCTATATCCTCGAAGAGGTAGGCAGAATTATACTGCTACACCCACTTTTCGCCAGATTTATTTTAGTCCCACGTAATAGGGCGCGAGCCTATTGCCGTACCGGGCACATTACCAGACTCCGTGCTGCTACTGAGAATTTCCTAACGGAAAACTCAATATACTTTGCCCAACCCGGGGATCGAACCCGAGACCTCCCAATCCCACGCGCACATTTATGTCGTGAGAGCAACAAGGCAGTCTTACACATTTTAATACAACATTAGATGATGTGGCAATAGGCTCGCCCCCTATTACATTGGGACCGAAACATATCTGGCGAAGTGTGGGTGTGTAATACACCTCTGCCTACCCCTTCGGGGATAAAAGGCGTGAAGATATGTTATGTTATTAGATGATGTATTATATTCTAGCGAAGAAATTACAGTAATACACACCTGAACCTCTCTCATACGAAATTTATGGTCCGTGAAAATAGCTCACCGAAAATAATGAACGGAAATCACACCCATGGGAGCCATATCTAGTTACCTATTAAAGTTTTAAAAATAATACAGAATAATGGCATTTTAACAAAATAAACAAAAGTAATAACAGCTACGAATATCACATGCTTTTGTGCCGTTGGATTTCGAGATAATATTTAATTACCTTCATCATCATCATCAACCTTTAACAGTCCACTGCTGGACTAGGCCTCTCCTTTGAAAGGGGGAATTGGCCTACTATACCACGCTGGCCAATCGGGTTGGTATAGGGTTTGTATCAAGTTTTCCTTCTCTTACAGTTTTCTGCATAATATGCTCCTCCTGTCTTACGACACCCATCGGATGAAATGGTGTGGTGACATTCCGTATTCTTAATCTGTCACCACACGGACAATAATTGCCTTCGATTTTTGTAAAATTTGATTTATTGCACGACATGTAGTTATAAGAGCACATAAACAACACGTGTTTCAGAATTATGCATAGTTAGTTCGAGCTTGAATGTTTTTCGAGCATTCGAGCTTATAATAGCATTCGAGTGCTAGATAGCGTAATTAGAAAATTATCTACACTTTATGCTTCATGCGTGCGTGCGTAGCCATGTGCTACAATAAATTCATTTAATGTTGCCCGTTATTTTTCGTTTTTACTCGAGATACTAATCAAACAGTAATGAAATTGACGGCCGGTTGGCGTAGCGGGAGTGTAAGCGACTGCTACGTCGAAGGTCGCGGGTTCGATTCCCGCTCAAGTCAAACATTTGTGTGCATGAACATGGATATTTATCTTGGTCTAGGTGTTTCTATGTATAATATGTATGTATTTACAACAAAAAGAAGTATATATGTATGTTTATTCATTATCTAGTACCCAAAGATAGCTCTGCTTAATTTTAGCATGTATGTAGCCTCATAAAGAAAACAAAAGTATTTTCAAAGTTTCTCAATCAAAAAGTGCCCTCAATTTTCATGCAATTCAAAGGGTTTGTTAATGTACCCTGTAAAGAGTCAAATGGTTCGTAATGTTAGGGTTGGCTTTGTTAAAAATCAATGAGCGTGCAATAGTACGCAGTGACAGGTTGGTTAGCCGTAGCAATAAAACACCCTTTTCTTTAGTAAGCTTTTACGAGTTCCGCAAGACAATATCGTCTGTTTTTCTTTTACTTGGTTCGATGTCGCAGACGAAACCATGTATTGTACCTACGTATTCCGATCGTAAATAATATACTTCTGACGCAATATTATTCTAAACATACCTACTCGGGTCGAAGTAAGTAAAATTGGATATAATGCAAGCTTGCAGACAGTGCCTGTCTGCCTACGTTTCAACTTATAAACATGTCAGCTTTCGCCCACTTTGATGATAAAATATATCGTACATATGTGTCAATCCTAGTAGCTAATAAAGTATATGCGTGCCAAATTTCATACGATATGTACTTATACGATACATGTTTATTTCATAACGTGACACACACATCAGTTTTCAACAAACCCCTACATCGGTTATTGCAAAATTTTGTAGAAATGTACTAATTTTGAAAGGGTTTTTATATGACTTTATGTTTATAATAATTGCGGAAACAGTAGGAGAATTTTGTATTGTGGTTTGCTTTCAAACCATTTGCTAAAATACGAGTTAATAGCTACTTCAATGCTAGACAAACCTACAAACCATCTAGCAGCATGCATAAAAACTGTACCGATAAATTACAGAATCTCTAATTAACATCAAACTTAATGTTCTTAATTTTTTACCTCGATACATGGAGCGAAAGCGAAAGGTCGGGTATTAACACTGAATGTGTCAACACGCGCACCCATTTTACAATCGTATGCTCCCGCAATAAAAGCAAAACGAATGGATGCTCCTTAACCCGACTTCACGGAGCTTCTACGATGTGTGTCAGCTAAAGGGTGGAGAAAACATCATCGGGTTGAATTAGCAGGGCACCGTTGCTCTTTGGGCATCAATGAAAACCTACGTGCAAGTAGTGACCTGTAGCGATAGCTTAAAATTTGAGAGTTGGCTATTATTATGAGTTATTGGCAGACAAATCCAATTAGAATTTAGAGGACTTGTGTAACCACCACCACCTGACTAAACCATCAATGCGAACCAAGACTGCTAAGTATATGAGGCTGAAGACAAGCCAAAATAATATGGGTGATTTATTAAATTTCGACAAGACGACATCTTTAGAGGGTTAACTGCTTGAAAATGTTGAAACCAAACTGTGAATAGAACTGTGGCTCATTTGGAATTGCGATGGAACCATGCGATGCATGGTCTAGTACCATCTTGTCACCGAATAATATCGTCATCATCGCCTCAGCGTCATCGCGGTTGCATCCAAGTCTTACATGCCTCCAAGCCCTGGGTCCGCTCTAATAAAATATCAACGGTAGAAGTTCTCTTGAAAAAGCAGTGGTTCTGTGAGGTAAGTTCTGTATCTTCAACCACATTAGGGCTTACTTTTAAAAGTACTTGAGCAAGACGGGTCCTATTGGTATAAGCAATATATCATACCTATTTTATTTATTTTTTGAAACTATTGTAATCCAATGTAACTAATAGGTTTTTCAGGATTCTAAAGAAAACACACTGAAAGCTTTCGGTTTATTAGGTACTTTCTACAATATTCCGCCTTGAATAAACCTGCCAATTTCGTAAAAACAAGTTTTCTATTCTTTCCAATCTACGAAATAAATCTCACAATGGTACCGATAAAATAGGTACTCAATGAGAATATCAATTTATATTCGGTCGCAGACTTTTCTATAAATCTGTCATATTTTCTGGCCTGCTGGTCTAATGGCCTAGTTAGTGAACCGAACTCCTAAGCCGGCTTTCCTGAGTTTGATTCCCACTCAGGTTATGCCTACGTGTTCAAGTTGTTCTCTATTTATATAAAATTCAATAGCAGAACCTAAACAACTGAAGCTAGAAACATGAAAGGAGAGTGGTTTCTTTTCTTTAGTAAGGAATATTTTTTACAAAAACAAAAATTAGTCGAAGCTAGCCCTGTCAAAATTCGTGCAACAACTAGTTATAGCTCATCCAAAGCAGAAGTAAATTAAAACACATGAACCAGGTTACAATCAAATCCAGTAACCTGGATAGTGAGATTGTAATCGTTCTCGTATACTCAAAATTCAATAGCGAGTCTTATCCGATTTAGAGGGTCGAAAACAACGATCATAGTGCGCATACGTGAAATTCCATCGCACAATACCACAGGTAGCCCCTGAGCCAATTGGACTCTATTAAAACCATAGAAATTAAGTTTTAATAATGAATTTAACTGGAAGGTGAGGCCTATCCTGATGAAACCGGGGCTTATGATCCTTTTTAGCTCAAAATATTAAATAAATAGCTGTCTTATTCGACGACCGGTCGACGCAGCGGGAGTGTAAGCACCTGCCACGCTGAAGGTCGCGGATTCCATTCCCGCTCAAGTCAAACATTTGTGTGCATGAACATGGATGGATGATGTCTTGGTCTGGGTGTTTCTATGTATAATATGTATGCATTTACAAAAAAAGTATATGTATATGTATGTTTATCCATTGTCTAGTACCCATAGTACAAGCTCTGCTTAGTTTGGGACTAGATGGTGATGTGTGTATGTGGTAGAATATATTATTATTATTATAAAGTGCTATGAAGTAGGAATGAAGTAATTAGTTACAATGAAATATATCGCTTATATGACCCAGTAGATACTACAATAGAATTACGCATGACTTCACGATACGATTCCTTAGATATCTACTTATACAAACGGGACATTAAAGCAATTACAACGTTATCAGGTAGCTGAAAGGTCACTGCGGTGGCCAACATCAATTTAAACGGAGAACAACAATAGATCGCCGTAATTCGCTCTAACACCTAAGCGTTTTTCGATCGCACATTATACGGGGCTATTCGCAGATAAATAAACGATCCTAATGTTAAATCGTACACATTGTTCGACCTCGACCTTAAAAACACTAGAAAATGTTGCCAGTTTCTTAATTAATTATAATGATATCCTGAGACAACTCGCAAACTTTCACTAGCAACGAATCAGGCCTCTTTCACATTGGCACTCGCGTTCTTTGAGCGTGCACTTGGCGTACACACGGCGGGCGTTCGGCGAGCGTTCGGCGTGCTCCCATCGTTCTTTTTGTGCGACAGAGTGAACGCCGAGTGCACGCCGACCACACGCCGGCCGCACGCTCTAAGAACGCGCCCGCCCAATGTGAGATCGACCTAAGTCTACACCACAGAACAGTTAAGAGAGGTAGAACGGCTTTGTGGGCGTGGCAGGCTCGCCGTACTTGTGAGCAAACGCTCATATGCCGAAAAATTTGATTGACGCTGTCAACAATCGTGCTCATATTGCGACAGCGTACGAAGCTCTGCGAAAATAAAAGAATTATGCCGTCTTGCGCTATAATAACGTGTCGAAAAAGAAGCCAGTTATGTACTGTGGCTCGAGAAGGGATTTTTTTTCACCGGTAAGTCCAAAAACTTTAAAATAAAAATGATATTTGTAATTATTACAATAGTATTATGTAATTTGTAGACAAAAACGATACTATCGCAAGCAAATAAAAAAATATACATTGCTGGCAATACGTGGGTACCATCTAGTACTACGTAGGCGATTGCGCAATGTATTTCGTTCACTGCAAACGTCAAAGCTTGAATTCTGCTAAATCTATGGTGGTGGGTCCGATAGTGTTGTACCTACCAAGTTGTGAACAATGTCGATTGTGAGTTTCTTCGTGTGAATGTATTCAAATGATTGTTATCAGTAATATTAAGATTAACATAATTTTGTTTATTACTACCGATTAATGTTTATTGTGGGTTATTAACTTAGTATCGCCGGTTACATATCATATATTTTAATTAAGAAAATTGATTGTGACATATGCGTTGGAGCACTGCTGTCAAATGAAATAAATTCGGACCATAAATTAATCGTAGCAAAAGATAAAGGGGGTCTCCTGTATAATTATATAAAGACTTACACCGACAATCTTCGGCAAATTAATGAACATAATATATGTTGACAACAAAGATCTTGCGCACCTTTGTCGGAACTGAATTATTTAGCAACATTAGTTATCACCAGGTTGGATTTTATCCTAGTGCGAGCCAAGTTACATACCTATCTAAAGCTATCATAGAAAAATATATCAATGTAAGATTGCATTTTATTTTGAAAAATTCGAATTTAAAAGATACCAAGCGTATGCTTCTTAATAAATACGTCATATTTTAGGTCGGGGAGATGGGCCTTCGGGGAGATGGGCCTCGTTAGCCTTGGTTGGCAACCTGTCTAGGAGAAAGAAAACTCCGAATTTAAACCAACTTTCAGGGAGCATACCCGAAACAAAACCCCGATCTAAGGTGTGAACCGACCCGTGCCGAGGGATTCGTGGCCAGAGGGCAAGCTGGTCGTAAACGGAGGGTGCCTGTGTTGGTGGTCACAGGGCACAGCTGATATTCCGCCTTACCCCCGTAAAGGGCTCTGCGGGGATGGACCGTCTAGATCCCTAAATCTCGTGGGAACGCTATGGGAACAAAAACTTATTCTTCTCCATACGGCGGCGACGCGGTTCGCAACCCGTCACGTCTCGTTTCCCGCGAGGGCGAAAAGCGGCCTACGGAAAGCAGGTTTGCAACATTGAATGTTGGTGGAGGAATGAACGGCAAATTGGATGAAGTATGTCAGATGATGGATGATAGAAAGATTGATGTTCTTTGTGTGAATGAAACAAAAAGAAAAGCGTGTGACACCACCAAGCGTGGTGCATATACGGCGTATTGGTCTGGGGTAGATAGTACCACCAGAGCCTGTAAGGGAGTTGGTGTAGTACTGTCTGCGCGAATGAATGAGTGCGTAAAAGAGTTTGAATGTGTAAATGCTAGGCTACTGTGGATGAGAATGAAAGTAGGACTTACTCGTCTCTTTATTGTGGGGGTGTACGCCCCGGTCAATATAGTTACGGGTATGTCACAACATGAGCAAGACGAAAGGCAGGAGTTTTGGGAGAGTTTAAGAGAGATTTTGAGGAACTGAAAGGATAATGAAAGATTGATCTTGTTAGGGGATTTCAATGGATGGGTGGGAGTAAAGCGAGATGGATTTGAAAGGGTGTTAGGTGCATTTGGTGATGAGAGTGTGAACGAAAATGGAAAAGTACTGCTTGAGATTTGTTTGGAGTGGAGCCTTTGTGTGACAAACACCATGTTTGATCATAAAAGGATACATATGTATACGCGAGAGGCGAAAAATGTTAGAAGAAGTATGATTGATTTTGTAATAGTAGATGAACGATTGAGAAAGAATGTGTTGGATACAAGAGCATATCGAGGGATCGGCATCCACACAGACCACTTCTTGGTGTTGAGCCGGATAAGTGGGCTCTTTAAAGGATGGCGACACCAAGAGCGTAATGAAAATAGGGTCTTGGAAAGAATTTTAAGGTAGAAAATCTACAAGAGAAAGATGTGAAAGATGAGTATAAACGAAGATTGATAGAAAAATTTGAGAGGTTCGATTGCATAAATAATATGGAAGAATTATGGCAGGCCTTTAAAGAAGAGGTAGTATGTGTAGCGTCTGAAGTATGTGGTGTGATCAAGAGAAGGAAAATACGAAAGGTTAAGAATACATGGTGGGACAAGCATGTACAATCAGCAGTGTCAGAGAAGAAGAAAGCTTGGTCAGATTGGTTGGCTGCCAGAGCAAATGAAAGAATGGGAAAAGCAACGAGTGTAGACATAGATGAAGCAAAAAAGGAGTTTGTTAGGTCAAAAAGAATAGTGAAAGAAATGGTTAAAAGAAAAAAAGAGGAAAAGAAAGATGAGTTTGATAGCAGATTATCTGACGATTTCCAGAGGAACATTAAGTTTTTCTGGAAATCCGTTCGTGCAGTTCGAGGAAGAACTCAATCCTCAGAACACACATCCATCAGAGACGAGAATGGAAGTATAGTAAATGGTGAATTGTGCGTGCTGAAGAGATGGAAAGAGTATTTTGAAAGTTTATTCGAAAGAACGGCGATAGAGACACCGATAGCTGAAGTGAATTGTAATGATAGCAATGATGAAAGCGTTATTGGCGTGGATGAGATCGTGAAGGCACTGGGAAGTATGAAAATAGGTAAGGCTGCAGGATATGATAGGATTACAGTCGAAATGCTGAAGGCTGGACAGGGCCTCATAGTTGGTCAGTTGCAGCGGTTATATAACTTGTGTTGGAACACCGGCCGAGTACCTAATGACAGGACCACAGCTGTAGTTGTGCCTCTTTATAAAGGAAAAGGCTCGCAACAAGACTGCAAAAACTATAGAGGCATTAGCCTTCTCAGCATTGTTGGCAAATTGTATGCAAAGGTACTTATTGAAAGAGTTATGGAAGTAACCGACAAGAAAATATGGGATGTACAAGCGGGATTCCGAAAGGGTATGGGATGCACGGATCAGGTTTTTTCCTTGCGAAGCATAGCCGGAAAATTTTTGGCCAAAGGTCAAAAGGTCTATTGCGCATTCGTGGATTTGGAAAAGGCTTACGATAAAGTGGTGAGGAATGAAATGTGGTCGGTGCTGTCAATGAATGGGGTGGACAGCAGCCTCATTCGAGCTCTGAAATCCCTTTATGAGGATTCTAGAGCTTGTGTGAGGATAAACGGGGCATACACTGACTGGTTTACCATCGATAAAGGTGTTAGACAGGGATGTGTAGCGTCGCCGTGGCTGTTTAACCTCTTCATGGACAGTTGTTTGCAAGATTTAAAACATAGTGACTGCGGATTAAGGATGAATGGGTTACTCGTCAAATGCCTCCTTTATGCTGATGATCAGGTTCTACTTGCATCTTCAACGGAGGAGTTGCAGGAGATGGTAACAATCATGCATCGTGCGTTAGAAAGGAAAGGAATGAAAGTGAATGTAAGTAAAACGAAAGTTATGGTTTTTGAAAAGGAGGAATGCGTTACTGCTTGTAATGTTTTGATCGATGGACAGCGAGTGGAACAAGTGAATGAGTTTGTCTACTTAGGTACGTTGTTTACAAGAGATGGTAAGAATGAAGCTGATATTGAAAGGAGAGTTAATGCCGGTAATTGTGTGAATGGAGCTCTGAAGGCGTTTATGAACAGTCAAAACGTGTCCAAAAAGGCACGTTTGGCTGTACATAGAGGTGTGTTAGTGCCTACTCTTATGTATGGTAGTGAAAGTTGGGTATGGCAAAAGAGATTTGAAAGTAGAATAAATGCTGTAGAAATGAGAGCACTGAGAAGTATGTGTGGTGTGTCTTTGACCGACAGAGTAAAGAATTGTGTGATACGAGAGTGATATGGGGTAAAAGAAGATGTAGTGACAAGCATTGAGAAAGGCATGTTAAGATGGTTTGGGCACATGGAGAGGATGGATGACGATAGACTGACAAAGAAGATACATCAGGCTTGTATGAATGGGACAGGACAAAGGGGAAGACCTAGGAGAACGTTCTCTGACCAGATTGGAGACATCCTGAAAAAAGGACAAGTCAGAAGTACCCTTAACAGAATAGCATGCATGAGAAACTTGATGGGAGTGAGTGAAGCAAGTGAGGTATGTCAGGATCGTTGCAAATGGCATTCCGTAGTCTCTGCCTACCCCTCCGGGAAACAGGCGTGAGTCTATGTATGTATGTATGTATATTTTAGGGACAATAATAGAATCTGGGTTGAAATTTAATTTAAATTATTGTTCAACATCAAAATATAATTGTTTTATATACTTGTGTAATTTATTTCTTTACAAACTTTAGCTTATGTGGTTGTACACATGAATAGTTTATCACAGACACTGACATCCTAGGTGGAAATTATTTTTAACTCTTGGTATTCGGATATGATAAAGGCCATATTGTATCTTCCCCTTTAATTTTATATTATTATTTATATATATTAAGAAAGGCCACTTTACTATTTGGACCCTATCCCACCATCCCGAAATAAAAACAAACAATTGCAAAACTTAAAGTAACAAAACAACAGTATTTTATCGATATAAATAATCGACCTTTTGGACACCGTAACATTAATGAGAGTGTGTGAGTGATCGTCAAGCGCGATAGTTCCATGTCAAGCGAAGTGTTTTCGCTAGTGTGACAACCAATGACAAACTCGCGATCTAAGTAAGTGCAGTTGATTTGTGTGCGTAATGCGCGTACGTATTAGTGTATCGCTTGTAGTGGAGATAAAGAGTGGGAGATAATCGGCGGCACGCGTTCTACCACAAATCAGTAACTATTTCCGTTCTAACCCCCTTTAATTATTCTGTGGTCTACACAAACATCTTAGCATGCAGACTTGTTGAGAGATGAGATTAAAGTAGTACAGCGTATAATTCGTGAGTTCAACATCCATTTTCACGGTGCCGCCCAGGATTCACACTCGGTACACACTACCAGTTAATTATAAGTTGCGGATCCATCCCTCGTATCTTCACAACTTCCTGAATACTACTTACTTAGCATATCCCGATGCACGACTTTAAGCCACATAGTTCTTGAACTGCAATAGCGCGCGGTAAGCCTAAATACATATTTCACTCTGAGCTCCGTTTTCAAGTTGTGATCGTTTTTGTAGTCAGCAGCTAATGCAAAATTATGTCTATATTATATTACTAGAGGACGCCAGCAGCTACGCCTGCATTTTTTTAATTTACCCGTTTTGGCCGATCCCGTGGGAATTTCGGGAAATACCTTCTTAGTGCACCCCTACGGTCCCCAAGGAACATACATGCCAAATTTAGGCTTCCTGCGCCCAATAGTTTCGGCTGTAGTGTGTCTGTCAGTCAGTCAGTAACGCAAGGATTTTATATATTAAGATTACTTTACTGAATAGCTTGCCAAAGTGGCTAGTACTTACACGTATATGCACTTCGATTCGAAGTTAAGCGCCTATGTCTACTAGCGTTTATAGATGGGTGAGCAGTCAAAAAAATTCACACCCTGTGTCCGTGATTCGGGAGGCTCGTAACGAAGCGCGACGTCGGTGTCGGTCGTCGTGCAGATATATCACAGTTGTCACCACTAATCTGTACGCAATCCATATCCTAGCACTGGTCTAAAGTTATACAATTGAGTATAACTACTTTCTTTCCCCTTGCGGGTTGCAGGGTTGCGGAGGTGACATGGCACTCGCTCAGTGGAAAACAACAATATCCTGTTAAAGCTAGTTAGACTACTGAGAGGCCTTTGATTCAAAGCCAGGTAATATTGGATGCAACCGGAGTAATGCTAAGGTGAAAAGAAAATGTACAGTTTCTTAGCTTGTTTTATGTACTATACGTTTACGTTTACGTTTTGTGTTATACTTCAATAATAAGCGAAGGAAGATGATTACCTTCATATACTTGTCTGAGAACTATTATTGTAATCACATGGCATTATATAAACATAAAAATACTGCAGCAACACAGATAGCATAAACATGCTGCATATTATGTAAATCGTGTGTTGCCTACTTGATACTGTATGCCGTTAATTACTCAAACATTAGCAAGCCCGTGCTTAGATAATGCACATTTCGACATCCGGTTTGGGTAAATTGGATTAATATATCAAGTGTGGACACAGTACACAGGCACCGCGGCGAAACTGTACACGATGGACTAAGTGACGTCATTTATCAACTCCTACATGTCGTATCGGACGAATGACACTGACGTATGTATTATTCGTATACGCGGATACGGCTTTATTTAAAAAAATATGTAGAAAAATTTGAACCAGGTGCTGTTAGGAATCGAACCGCGGCCATTAGCTTAAGAGTTACTAACCACTAGAGCAACAGGACATAATGTAAGAAATAAAAAACATATTATGTATATCATATTCAAAGAAAAAATGTGTAGTAGACGTATCTATGTGTGTTCCCAAAGAAAAATTAAAGAGGTCAGCTGTAACGTGGGAGTATTATTTGTCTCTCTTGTGGGTGTAAAATAGACGCCCACACGGCATGAATACGGCCCTTAGGATAAGTTATATGACAGTTTAAAAGTGAGCATCCATTTAAATTTCTCACTTGAAAGGTCACTTAAAATAAACGACTAACAACTAATTTTAAATACTATGACTCTACGATTAAGTTGCAAACTAAATCATAGCAGTCATCTTGTAATTTGTGCAGTCCAGCCTTGACGAAGACTGGAGCAAGCCACGCTGAAATCTCGAAGCAAATATATAAGAGGATAACAAACAAAACTTTATCAAAATCTGTTAAGTAGCAATAACTTTACAGTGAAGAACAAACATTGGTCCTTATAAACATTTTTTGAGAATTGAGAATAGTGGTAGGCCCTTAAATTACCATATTTTAAATTATTGGTGATTAGAAAATTGCTGAATTCTTTCAATAATAAATTAATAATAATTATATCTCTGAATATTCGTGCACTCGAAAGGTGAGACAAATTTTATTTAAAATGTACAACATGACTAAAGTAAGTAAGTGACGTATCTAGGCAATAGGCCGAGAGAATAAAATAGTACTCTATGGATACATAGACCTCGGTAAATAACCATGTATCGTTAGTTTTAGTAGGTAGTAGAGCCTTGCTGATTTCAGCATGAATGGGCCGGCTCGACTGGGGAAGTACTACCCTCTCACAGAAAATCGACGTAAAGTAACAGTACCTTTATTGTTGCGTTTCGTTCGGTGAGTGAGAGTGCCGGAGGCCCCATCCCCTATTCCTTCTCCCTCATCCCACTCCTCCGGCAAAGGGATAGAAATCCCTTTTCCTAACCCAAAGGGAAGCAACGCACTTGTGACTCCTCCGATGTTGCTTGTGTCCATGGGCGACGGTAATTGTTTACCATCAGGCGGGTATTCTCTCGTTTTCCATAAATTCATTTGCACTAATATTGTTTGCCATAATCATCCCCGATCATAATATTTATTTGCACTATTATCTTCTTCTTCTTCTTTCTCTTAGCGTTATCCCAGTTTCAATCTGGGGTCCGCTTACTAGTCTAACCGGATTTGGCTGAATATTAGCTTTTCCGCAGAGCGACTGCCTGTCTGACCTCCGCAACCCGAAGGGATAGCGATATTCCATGGTTTAGACTAGTGTCAGTTTATTTAGAAGGTACTGACACCCTGTAACGATTGTCAAAGATCTTCATGACAACCGGGACCGACGGCTTAACGTGCTCTCCGAGGCACGGGACAAGCGATAATTAACAATTCAATACGCACATAACTCCGAAAAGTCATTGGTGCGCGCCATGGATTCGAACCCGATACCCTCTGCATGGCAGTCTGTTGGTATATCCACTCGGCTATCGCTGCCTATTATCATTTATATTTTGCACTATTATCATTTATACTAATAACGTTTGCCTTAACAACTCAACAGTGATAACTTTTATTTGCCATAAAATGACTTTGTATAACAACATATATCATAATAATTCGTTTCCATAAGTAACACATCTCATAATCGACTCTTGACATAATCAAAATTTGATATAATAATGAACATTATACATAATATTGTTAGGTCGAAATTAATTATCGTTAACACCCCGATTCAGTGCAATCCGACTCGGATAGGTTAGGTGAGGTTAGGGTTCTCTTTTGACCCTTAACCCAAAATAGGAGCCCTGCAAAGCAGGGCTCCGTCAACTTAGTCCACATTATAATAAACTGAATTTGAATTAATTATCGTTAACACCCCGACTCAGTGCAATCCGACTCGGATAGGTTAGGTTAGGTTAGGGTTCTCTTTTGACCCTTGACCCAAAAATAGGAGCCCTGCGAAGCAGGGCTCCGTCAACTTAGTCCACATTTTTCACACTAGTTCAATAAACTGAAGTTGAATTTATTATCGTTAACACCCCGACTCAGTGCAATCCGACTCGGATAGGTTTGGTTAGGTTAGGGTTCTCTTTTGACCCTTAATACAAAAATAGGAGCCCTGCGAAGCAGGGCTCCGTCAACTTAGTCCACATTCTTCACACTAGTTTAATAAACTGAAGTTGTTTTAGATTATTGAAAACGAAAATTATAGCAAATTCATTTATGGATTTAAATTATTATGACACTTGATCAATTATGACCAACGGAATTAGTGAAAGTCATTTTATGTCATTTCACGATTAAGACAACTGAAGCGTTATTTCTAATGAAATTATGGCAAATACCAGTATGGCATATGAAATTATGGCATTTTAAATTATGGCAAACATTAGTAAACCCATCAGGCGATCCGTCTGCCCGTTTGCCGCTTATGACATAAAAATGTGACCTTTAAAACACTATGAATATATCTATTTAATTATACAGCCTTTTAATGTCCACTCTCGCATTGCGATTTATATATGGATAAGTTTATGTCTTATGTGTTATTGTGTAGGTTATTTTACTAAAAACACAAGTAGGTAATCAAACTTGAGCTCACTCAAAAATCTATGTGTATCAGATGAAGTAATATTAACATTCTGGGTACTTACCCAGGTAGGTATAAGAAACTTAATTAAGAATTTATATCGTCGTCATCCGATGCACTGATTAATGCGAGAAACAATACATTTTCTATTGTGTCTGGTATTGCGCCATTCAAAGGGTTAATTTAATTTTGTGTAATATGAAAATTAATTACAGATCATGGCAACCCTGGAGGGAGGTAGATTATGTACCCTTGGTGAATACCGCTACGAATACATAATTAAGGATAATTATAATTAACCCTAATATGATGCAATTCATTTCTTCATCACCTTTATAATAACTCAATAAAAAAAAATTATTAAAGATGATGATGACTCGGATATAAAATTTGTTGAAAGCTGTTGTAATGTTGGTTATCACATTTGAAGTCCATCAACAATATTCAATTCAACCATGAAAATCTATTATTAGTGTTCATTATTATTTGTACAAAGGTCCTAGCAGAAAAATCAATGACTGCCTCCGTGGTCCAGTGGATAGCGCATGTAAGTATCTGCTGATCGGAAGGTCCCGCGTTTAACTCCGTATCGGGCAAAAGTGAAATTTTCTCCAAAGCACAGCGTCTGGCAATGTGCCCCGTAACGGCAATAGGCTCGCCTCATATTCCGTTGACCTAGGACATTCATAACAATATAGCAAATGTAGATGTAATTTTACACATTTGCCTAGCTTTAGTCTTTAAAAAACACAATTTATTATTTTGTGACTACAATTACAGCAATTAAATGCATGGAACTGTAAAGGCCGGTTTTAATATTCGATATAATCATGGATTTTGGTGCTAGATTAAAATTTTGTACGGAGCTTATGTCAAAAATGTAGCTCTAGTATGCAAATCCATGGATATATCAAATATTGAAACCGGCTGTAACACGGGTAAGCAATAAGTTACTTAAAATCACAAACACCACACTTCTATACTAAATAAATAGATATATACGACTATAGAATCTAACGTGTATCTTACGAGCCTATCAAATAAACTTATTGCCGATCTTGCCTCGTAAAGGCCATTGAACTTTCACGAAGCAGGGAGGAGTAAGGAGGTTCCTACCCCATCTGCTGTAACTAACAGCTAATGCGACCTGCAGCAGCTTGCGGCTTGAATAAAACAGTGGTGCTCCTTATCGTTTCTCGTGGAAGTATGAGACAGGAGAAAAGCCAGTCACATGTACAGACTACAATCTTACCATTGCTTATTTAATACTAGCTTCTGCCCGTGTAATCACCTGTTAGATTTGGATATCACGATAAAAGGTAGCCTGTTCGTTTAAAATTGTTTCATTTAAATAATTTATATCAGCCGTTGTGTCTAGAAGTACCTAACTACATATTTGTAACTGTGTATTTTTAACTCATTCAATGAACCATACTTCTTTAGTACAGTGTCCAATAGATTGTCCAAACAACAACCAACATACAAAACTCAACCTTAACACACTAACATAGCCTATCTGCTTTTCTGTTATTAAGTTATGGTACTGCAAAGTTACATCAAAATCCGTTCAGTGGTTTTTGCGTGAAACCGTAGCAAATTTCGATCCTTAGAAAGTTTCATGATTATATAAGCGTTAAGACGTTTATATTATTGCAAAATCTGTACGCTGTCTAGAGTAAGTTTAAACCGGTGTCAAAATGTTCATCATCTGAATCTAGTTAAAAAACAAGTACCAGTTGTATTTAAGTAATCCCTCGGCCTAAGAAGCGATTCACATGTACCACAACAACACCACGTGGCATTACTTTATATAATAGGCAGCAAAGGAGCTGACAGATCTCCTAATGGTAAGCAGTTACCACCGCCCATGCACACAAGCAATACCAGAGAATTCACAAGTGATTAACGTTTGGTTTAAAAAAGTGAATAGGAGGAGTGGAATGAAGTAGAAGGAAATAGAGATATGGCCTCCAGCACTCTCACTTACAGAACGAAACGCAACAGTACCTATACGTTCTGTTACTTAAAGTCGATATTCTCTGAGAGAGTTGTACTACATAAGTCGAGCCGATCCATTCATGCTGAAATCCGCAAGGCTCTACTACCGTAACTTGTATAAAACTAATATTTCATTTCACACTAACCCATTTTGTAGCTAACGCAACTGCAACAAGCTGATCTACACTATCCCCACAGAACCAAACTTGAATGAAATTTCTCGTGACGGTGTGTGTGCCAGTGGTATGTATGAATCAAGCCTTAAAGTTAGTTCGTATACGTACCTACCATTAAACGATAGGTCACAGCTTAGTGATGTAAGCTCGTTTAGTCAGACGCTCGGGGCAAATGATTATTTCTTGTATGTTTCAGTTGTTGGCTCTTTGTTGTATCCGTAGAGATTTCACAGAGAATAATACACACGCACCTCATATACTGTATTACATGACGTGAGAGAATATTAAGATTTTAAAAGGATCTTGCCGAGTACATATGAAGAGTTTCAGAGCGTTATAAAATGTATAAAAGATTATTTAGACGTAGGTACACTTTGTCGGCATTGCAAAGGCTTAGAGTTCATTCGTTTTCACCAATTCCATTGTTGGACATTGGGACCTGCCCACGGGGCAGTATTCCATAATTAACGACGTGAGGCAAGGGGATTGGTTGGTTGGAGTACGTCGAAAAGTACGCAGATGGAATTGGTGACCATTCGAGTAACTCTCTACTTCGCTTTATGCGTTCGATAGGAAGAGTGGAATATTTTCAACTTGAACTACGTTCTTGTGAATGTGTTTTGTAATCTACACGTTCTAATTAAATAGATTTCTTTTGACCTTATGGAGATATGAACGAAAAGAATGACAAGTCAATGTTCATCGAATATCTATTACTGCTGAGATAACAGCAAGAACTTATTTATGATTTGTACATTGTAACATCTATCATATTAAAATGTAACTAATCTTATAAATTATAGAATGGAGAAGGTAATGAAATGGAATCCATCTATACACATAAATAAAATTGGAGTGTCTGTTTGTAATATTAAAATGACTGCTTTATACTAAATGCATATGGATGTATACATATATATCCATATGCATCCAAAAATGTCATTTCAGTATAATATGTACCGTGTGGTACATATACTGAAATGAGATTTTTAACAATTTTTGCCTGTCTGTCTGTTTGTTCTCGCTAATCTCTGAAGCGGCTAGACCGATTTTGACGGGCCTTTCACTTGCGGATAGCTGATGTACCAAGGAGTAACTTAGACTATAAATTAACCGGGTACGCGAAGTAGTTCCCTCAGGACGCGGGTACGGGACGAAACCGCGGTAAACAGCTAGTATACATATAATAAAATGCTATTTATGTTGCTAATAGAAATACGATAAAGCTTGAGACATATTTCTTCATGAATTTTTATCGTATCCCGTTTATTTAGTATGGATAAATGCAAGTCACTCTCAAGAATATTATTTCTTACTAAGTTTACAAAGCTAGATCAATTGTGTAGATTCTCTGAACCCGTTTAAATTTCATTACGAAACCAAAAAAATATTAATTCTCGAGAAGAATTCAGACGGACACAGAAAGGGCACTTGACTGTAAACAATTCATTAACGTAACTTTGTTAGCGATTGTCTAACAATTTTGTGATTCAAATAAGTAGATGAATAATTATGCAAATCTATTGAGTGTTTCGCAAGTGTCGAGTTTGGAAAACAACTTTGATTTATTTTACGTTGTGGTAGAAAGTCTACGAGGCGAAATGTTTTACTCGAACCGACCAACAACTGTTTCCTTATACAGTTAGTAAATGTCGTTTCATATGGCAACGCTACAGTGTTTCTTTCTTTTTCGTTAACATCATACGGTTAAATGACTGCGATGTCTGCGAAACTAGGTATGCTTTTCATAGTGCTTGGTTGGTGATTCTTGCGTAAGTAGAATGGGCAAAATTTTCCACGAATACTGTTGCAAAAAATGTAACACGCAACCGAGTAGAACTTAATCAAAGCAAAAAAAAATTATTCGCAGCTAGAATATGAACTAAAATAGATTAAAATTACACACAACTACTGTTAGGCTCGGTGGATTGTTGTTTGACTACAAGATTTAGTAAAACGCTACAGCAGCAATTGTAGTGCTTATATTAAACATTGGGACACTTTTTACTGTACTTGATACTTGATTGCACGGGCTGTTTCCGCAACTCCACGTCTTGGCGCGTATTTTGCGTGCGGGTGGGAATGGTGTCGTCATTCGAGCCACCCCAGCTCTTCGAGGAAGGCCAGCAGACTCTTGATGTGGCCCACGGCTTCCCTCAGGGTGCTGTATCTGGTCAGGTACTGCTGCCTGTACTGTGCGACCTCAGGGCAGTCGAGGAGCAGGTGGGCTGCCGTCTCGTCTGCTGCCATACATGCCCTTCACAGCGGGCTGTTGGTGATACCTATAGTAAATAGGTGCTTATTAAAGAATACGTGTCCTGTGTAGGCGGCCGTGACTGTCCGCAGTTGTTGTTTGGACAGCCGAAGGATTTGTTTGGCTTCTTACCGTCTACTGCGGGAAGAGCCTCCTTGGCCTGCCTACATGTTTCAATACCAATCCAGGACTGGTTGTGTTGGGTCCTGGTCCTATTTCTTACCAGGTTGCGATTAAAACCAGAAGGGAGGGGAATAATGGGCTCGGGTCCCACCACCTCTAAAGTGGCCCCTCTTCTGGCAAGTACGTCGGCTGCGTCATTACCTGTTGAGCCATTGTGGCCCTTGATCCATTGCAGTGTTAATTTGTTTTGTTTACCTACCTCTGTGAGTTTCTGGTGGCATTCAAGCGTAAGTGCCGAGGTGATAGGATGGCTTTTGAAGGCTGAGAGGACCGCCTAACTATCTGAGAGGAGCCTAATGGATCGTTCCCTTACCTCACGTGCCATGTTTGCTGTGGCAGCTAGGATTATGCCAAAACATTCGACCTGGTAGACCGTGTTGTAGGCTGCCAGTGGTGCTGCGATGTTGATGTTTAGGTCCTCGGAGAATACTCCTGAACCCGTACCTGTATCCGTCTTAGACCCATCTGTGAAGATCGTAAGCTCGTTGTGATTAACCGCTCCTTCGTGTAGATCTTCGTACAGTTGGATTTTGTACTTCTTGTCGAACACAAATTGTTTCGGTATTTGGTCGCCAATGGCTTGTGTGAGAGGAACTTTTTTAAAGAGTGTATTTAAATTGCTAGTGTGCGGTGTGTTGGTGTCTTTCCAGAGCTTCAGAGCTCTCAGCCGGACCACCGACATCGTTGCTTCCTGTTGTATAAACAGGTGCAATGGAGGCAGGTCCAGCAACACTTCAAGTGCCGCTGTATGTGTAGTTTTCATGCAGCCCGTTGCCGCTAGGCATGCAAGTCTTTGAAGCTTTTGAAGCTTGTTGGCGGCCGTTGTTAGGTTGGTCCGAGGCCACCATACTACTACGGACGTATTATTGTCTTATAGAGCCATAAGACAATTTTGGGGGATAGGCCCCAGCGTTTGCCTATCATCTTCTTGCACTGCCAGAAGACAATGCTGGTTTTGTTGAGCTTATTTTCCATGTGGCTGTTCCATGTCAATTTGCTGTCGAGAGTGACACCTAGGTACTTGACCTCGGTAGACAGCTTAAGCTCTGTATTAAATAACCTGGGCAGTCGGTAAGTGCTCAGCGCGCGTTTGTTTGTGAACATAACTAGTTCGGTCTTGGTCGGGTTTACAGATAATTTGTACTCATTACACCACCACTCTACTATGCGTAGGGCTTGTTGGGTTAGGTCGTACACTGTACTGGTTACCTTACCTCAGGTGAGTATGGTTAGATCATCTGCATAACCTATTGTGTAGAATTCTCTCGCGTTGAGTTTGTCTATGAGTTCATTGATGACTAAGTTCCACAATAGCGGGGAGATTATACCTCCCTGCGGGCACCCTTTAGTTATCAAGGCTGTCTGAGTGTCGCCGTGCAAGCGCTCTACCCTTTTGCTGAGCATGTTTTGGATCCACTGTATGAGCATTTGATCCACACCATGCCTGGCTAGGGCGTTGCTTATGCTGGAAAAGATTGTCTTGTCGAACGCTCCTTCTATGTCAATGAAGGTGCCCAGACAGATGCTTTTTTGTTGTATAGCAGCTTCTATCTGGTTCACGACCTGATGTCAGGCCGATTCCGTCGAATGCCTCGAGCTGTATGCATGTTGGTTGGCATGTAGGGGTAGGTGCTTAAGTGCCCCACTTCTTAGTTCTCTCTCGCAGAGCCTTTCCAAGGCTTTAAGCCTGAAGGAAGTCAGGCTTATTGGTCTGAAGGACTTTGCATTGGTATAGTCTGTTTTTCCTGGTTTTGGTATGAAAATTAGTTTGACTTCCCTCCATCTTTCTTTTTCACCGTGGGAGAGCCATGCTTCGGCACGAATGGGTCAGGCTCGACCGGAGTGATACCACGGCCTCACAGAATACCGGCGTGAAACAACGCTTGCGTTGTGTTTCGCCGAGTGAATACCGGAGGCCCAATCCCCCAAACCCCCCTCCCCCCCGTTAAAAAACTTTTTACTACCTCAGGAGGGTACCAACTGCGCTAGCATTGGAGAATCCCTCTCTGGACGTCCGCGTTCAGGACTCACAGCCCCTCGTACTCTGGGGGGGGGGGCAAAACTGCGCTTAAAATTCCATAAAAAGGAGCAAAAATATCCTGGCACCCCCTGCCACACTGGCCGTGGTCTTCTGCAATATCAGGGGATTACACACCAACCTAAATGCTGTCCACCACCACCTCGAGCCAACAAAGCCGGCTTGCTCTTCTTGACTGAGACGCAGATATCGCCTCCAGCAGACACTTCCTACCTTACTTACCCTGGGTATGAACTTGAACACTCCTTTCTGTCCAAGGCCGGAGTGTGCGTGTATGTTAGAGACGATAACAGTTCTCGTCGACTTAGGAATCTTGAAGGTAGGGTGAAACCTTTCCACCTTATGGCTACGTATAGATAGCGACGACCACCCCCGCGTCTATACTTGCCATAGCGGTGATAGCGAAACTGACCGACTCATTGAGCACATCCAAATGGCTTCAGACTTTGTGCAGCAGCAGCTCCCGTCAGCAGAGATCATCTTGCTTGGCGACTTTAACGCCCATCACGCCGACTGGCTCAGTTCCAGTAAAAATGATCATGCGGGGAGATCTGTTCACGACTTCGCACTGGCTTATGGCCTGACACAACTGGTTACCACGCCCACGCGAATCCCAGACGTTGAAAGCCAGAATCCTTCACTGCTGGACCTTCTGCTGACTTCTCATCCGGATGGCTACAAGGTATCCGTAGGCACTTGGCTCCACAGACCACTGCCTTTTACGGAGTGTGGTGCCTCTCACGTGCTCGCTGCGATCGCGGGCTACACGCAGTCGCCGTGTGTGGCACTACAACTCAGCAGATTGGGATGGGATGCGGAACTTCCTTGCGTCGTATCCTTGGGGACAAGTATGCTTCTCGCCAGATTATCCCAACGCCGCTGCTGATTCTATTGCTGATGTGGTGCTACAGGATATGGAACTTTTCATTCGGCATTTCAAATTTCGGCCTTGGTTTGGTTCATCTTCCAAAAAGGCTTCTCGCAGGAAGCAGGAAGATAGATAGATAGATAGATTATACTTTATTGAACACCAAAACAAACAAAATATTTACAGAAGTATATAACTTAAAACTAGTGTGCAATTGGCGGCCCTATCGCTAATAGAGCGATCTCTTCCAGGCAACCGCGGATGGACAGAAATGATGTATGTTAGCAGTCATGTATATTGATGGTGTAGCGTCAGTAATCTATAATAATTATAAATAAGTACCTAAATATATACATATTGTAATATACACTTACATAAATACATACGATATTATACTATATATACTACATTACATGTATATTATACAATATATACTATATTATACTACTATAACATAGATAAGTATAGGTACTATATGATACAATACATATTATAAATAAAATATGATTATATAATTATAAGGAAGCAGTGAACGGAACTCTTGTAGAACGACAGCTATACAATATAATTATGATAAATTAACAATGCTTATAATTATTGGCGTTAGATTGACAGGTAGTGTCTTTTTAACATACAGTGAAATATGTTAAGCGATTTGGCTTTACGGATTTCTAGCGGCAATCCATTCCACAGGCGTGCAGCTTGAACTGGAAAGGATTTTCCGTAGTAATTGCTAGAATGGATTGGCATTGCCAGGGTCAAATTCTCAGACGACCTCAAGGACCTTATATGTGTGTCATGAAGGAACTTAAAACGTTCTTTGAGATAAAAGGGGGTACTGGGATTAAATAAAACATTATAAAGTAATGTAAGAATGTGAGTATTTCTGCGAAGACGAATTGGGAGCCACTTGAGTCTATTGCGAAATTCTGAGACATGATCATATTTGCGTAATCCAAATATACATCGTATACAGAAGTTTTGAAGGCGCTCAAGTTTGACTAGCTGCTCCTCCGTGGGGTCAAGATAGCTGACATCAGCGTAGTCGAGAATAGGCAATAGCAGCGATTGTGCAAGCGCAATTTGAGTAGCAGTCGGAAGAAAGTTGCGTAGTCTACGCAGAGATCCGGCTGATGCAAATAGTCTGCGACTCACCTCCTGTATTTGTGGTACCCAGGATAGATTCTCATCAAAGTAGATCCCCAGATTTTTAACCTTCTTAGTATAAAGGAGATCTTTTCCGTCGATAGTAATTAGTGGTAGATCGGACCAGTTAATTTTTGTAGTCATTCTTGGGCTACCAATAATAATTAACTGAGTTTTATCAGGATTCACCATCAGTCCATATTTCTTGGTCCACTCGCAGATCTGAGCCAAATCTGTGCTAATGGTTCTACATGCATCTGGTAACTCATCTAAGGGGGCTTGCGTGTAAATCTGCAAATCATCTGCGTAAAGGTGGTAGGATGAAAGTAGTTGGTTAGGGATAGAATTAATGAATATCGTGAAGAGTAACGGAGATAGCACGCCACCCTGTGGTACCCCGGCATTCGTGTTACACCAAGTGCAATAAGAGTCTTCAATGCGTATACGTTGCCGGCGACCAAACAGGTAACTATGAAACCAGTCAATTGCCGTTGGAGAGATGTTAAGAGAGCGGAAAATGCCGAGTATGATGTGAAAATCCACGGTGTTAAAAGCATTGCTGAAATCGAGCAAGGACATAACCGTTAGATTTTCACAATCCTACCGTAATATAATACCTCTCCGAATGTCATCAGTGATGTGTACCAATGCAGAGACGGTACTGTGGCCGGGACGGAAACCAGATTGGTATGGATTAAGGAGCGAATTTTTACGGAGAAAGGAACTGAGTTGAGTATGGATTAGGCGTTCAAGGACTTTTGACAGGAAAGGTAGTAAGGATATGGGACGGTAATCTGAAAAGGAACAAGGCTTAGGTTTTTTAGGTAGGGGAATTATAAGTGCATCTTGCCACGCTGACGGAAAGATGCCACGGATAATGGACTGGTTTAAAATGTTGCATAGGATTGGAAGGATTATATCTAAGATGGGAAGGATCATTTTCTACTGATACAGTCATCACCGACTGCATTGGACGCAACTGCCATATTATTCTTCTTAACATCACAATCGGTGAATTGCGAGAAGACAAAAGGAGAATCATCTGGGGTTGGTAAGGATGAAAAATATTTTAATGTGTTATTTTTAACATTTCTATCAAATTTGGGCGAAGAAGAGAAATGAGCATTAAGAGAATCTAGATTTATATTGTTTGGGATAGATTGGTGCCTAGTCTTACCAACTCCTAAAGTATTCTAGTAAAGTGTTGAGAAATTTCCAGACCTTTGCTGGATCACCGTTTTCAACGGAATTATGTATATGTTGGCGTTGTGCTTTCCTACACACCTTGTTGCAGTGATTTCTTATAGCCACATAGTTTTCCATGTTTGAAGGAGTTGGCCTGTGCTTTACTTTTGTCTCCGCTGCAGCTTTTTTTTGACATCATCTTCTTGATGTCCTCAGTAAGCCAAGGTGCGGGCAAATGTTTTATTTTTATAGCGCGAATTGGGGCATGAACGTCATATAGCTTAAAGAGATTGGTTGTCAGAATGTGCACCTTAGTGTCCACGCACTCGGTGGACAGCAGTGGTTCCCAGTCTATTTTGGCAGCATCCTCACGCAGTTCGTCAAGCACCATGCCACCAAAATTGCGCTGCAAAACTATTGTCGACTTCGCTTTAGGTGGGCGTATTTTGTATGAGAGATAGATAAGGTCATGGTAGGAAAATGCATCGGCAGAGCATTGACCATGCCTGTAAACGAAATTAGGAGAAGAAACTAAGATGAGGTCTAGTAGAGAAGGAACAGAATTAGGAAAGTGATGTGTCGCATTAAGGTTTAATATAGTCATATTACAGGATTCTGTAACACGACGAAAAGACGTAGTTCGAGAATCACGTTTAAGGAGACAGGTATTAAAATCTCCCATAATAATGGAATGATCATAAGATGGAGTAAGCTTTTCCAGGATTTGCTCGAAGGAAAAATAAGAAATTTATACGACACGAAGGAGAATAATATACGCCAAGGAACACTTTTGTATGATTGAGTTCCACTTCTAAGAAAAGATGCTCGCCAGCATTCGACGGTGGCGGCTGCGATGACATAGTGACCATATGATACGTAATGTGAGCACGTAAATATATGGCAACGCCGCCACCACCGCCAAACGCGCGATCATTCCTAATTAGTTGGAAACCTGGAAGAGAGTAAGAAGTCGATAAGAGACACGGTTTCAGCCATGACTCAGAGATAAGAATTGCATGTATGTTTTTGCAATCAAAATTGGCGAGCATATCTGGGAAATGGGCTGGAATACTCTGTGCATTTAAATGGACTACATTAAAGTTCTTGGGCACGTCTGAAAACTGTGATTGGAGAGTGTCTCCCAAAGACGGTATACTAGTAAAGCTATTATCAAAGCTCGTAGCTGTTAGAAAACTGTCATCGTCGCTAATTGAGTTTGTAACTGACATGTAAATATAAAATAATAATAATAAATATAGTAAAATATAAAATAATACATACATACATAGACTCACGCCAGTTTCCCCGAAGGGGTAGGCAGAGGCATATTAAACGCCCACTTTTCGCCAGTGTTTTGATCCCACGTAATAGGTGGCGAGCCTATTGCCGCTTATTGGGACATTTTGTTTGCCAGAGCCTCGTCCGTTGATCGGCAGGTGCACCACTTGCAGGTGAGGTTGGCTTGGGACCCTAAGTTCTTGGTGGGAACCCTATGCACCCATATAAAATAATAATAAAATATAATAATATATAGTAGTTATATAGGCTATATAAATAAATAATTTAATACACAATAAAAATTTTAACTACGTTAAGCGTATTCATTTTGTTCACCCGACAGTAAAATGCATTATCGAAGAAAGATAACTAATGTGAAGATATAAATTTAAAACTAACAAATATAACAATAAAATAAATATAAAATAATATACTTACACACAAAATTACTCAGAGTAGGCATTAACTCTAATTCAATTTCGTACATTTCCAAATCTAAAGACTACATATTTTGTTTTTTACGAGAAACGGAACGTTGCGTGACATAATTGACAACTGACAATTATGAGAGATTAGTTTTCCCATTTTCCATTCATTGTTGTCATGACTTAACAAAAATAAAACTAAAATTAGTGTGATCAAAGTAACAGTGAGGGTGAAATAACGATATGTATAACGTTAATTACCTACGGATTAATGAATATTATGAATAAGGCCTACTTCTTCGTGGCGGCTGCTCGCTTGATCTTAGGTGCAAGGAAGCTTACCAAGCCTGGGCTGATGCGTTGGCGGCAGGGTATGAAAATACCAGCGCATTAAAAAAGCATCTCATCTTAGGGCAGGGGCACCCCAGTACCAGCTTCTCCCTCTGGTCCGCATCCAACGGAGAGCCGCTCGTATTGTCGACTGCCAAGATATTTGCAATCGGTTAGGCGCTGCGTAGAGATGTATCCTCGCTATGCATCTTTTATCGCTTCTACTATGGGGAGTGCTCCAAGGAATTGTTCGGATTAATCCCTGCCGCCTCTTTCCGCCATCTTTCTACGCGACAGCATTTCCATCCCCATCATTTAGATGGTTGGCAATCCACAACGGTGCGTTTCTCTAGAAACTTTCTGCCTCGCACCTCTAAACTGTGGAATGATCTGTCACCTGCGGTTTTTCCGAACCAATACGACCTTCAAACCTGCAAGAAAAGAGCGTTTTCCTTTTTAAAAGGCCGGCAACGCACTTGTGACTCATCTGGTGTTGCGGGTGTCCATGGGCGGTGATAATCGCTTTACATCAGGCGATTCGTCTGCTCGTTTGCCCCCAATTCCATAAAAAAAAAATCTCTTCGGTACATATATGAGGGCCAGGGTAGCCCTCATGATTGCCAGAAGTCTTTTGCGGACAGGTTCACCCCCCCATTGTAATAACCCTGGAAAGATGCCGTCCAGTCCGGCTGCTTTGAAAGGATGGAAGGTATCGATGGCACATCGGCGTTTTTCCTCTGTGATCACGGTATTTGCATGTCTCCACTCCAGTTCGGTCGTCACTGTTTGTGTATCGTGCCACGTTATTACCGGGGTGAGGACAAAGCCTGGGAAGTGTGTTTCGAGTAGGACGCGTCTTGTCTCCTCCTCCGATGTGGTGTATGTGTTATCCGGTTTACGAAGAGTACCTGATGCAACCGTTGGTTGCTGAGCCAGTAATTTCCTTACCCGGTTTGCTTGTTGGCAAGATTCAATGCTCCCACAGAATTTCCTCCATCCCATGGTACGCCTGAATCTGAGGCACTTCTTGTAGCTTAATTTGGCCGCTTTATAAGCGTCCCAATCTTCGTCTGCGCTTGTGTACATTGCCCTGTTTAAAGCCCTTCTTACCTTCTTGCGCTTGCGTTCAAGCTCAGCGCCCCATCAGGGTTGTTTGCCTGGGGTTGATGGTATAGTGGTTTCAGGGCAGGCTGCGTGGTAGCTGTCTAACATCGACTGCGTCAGTGTACATACATGCTCGTCGATTTGTTCATTGTAACCCAGTACTGTCGGCGTAGCAGTAAGGGTAAGTTTCTCTGTAAGTAAGTGGACATACTTTGCTTTGTCAGTGTTGTGTGGTTTCCTACGCGGCTGTGTGGGTTGTATAACGACTTCCATGGAGAAGCTGATCCATCTGTAGTCTGAGCACGATGCCTCTTTCGAGACGTGCCATCCCTTGATGCATTCAGCCGCTCCTTCTGTTGCGAGAGTTATGTCGATAATTGTCTGACTACGTCTTGTGACGAAGGTGGGCTCCACACCTGTGTTTAATATGGTAATATTGGTGGTGAATAGGTATTCAATCAGTGATTTACCTCTGTTGTTATTGCAGTTCATGCCCCACATTTGGTGGTGGGCATTGGAGTCCGTTCCTATTACGACCTCCGTATTGGTTCTCTCGCACTGGTTAACCAGACGCGTGAGGTCGAACGGAGGCGGGTCTTCGGCCTCGGGCATGTAGACCGATGCGAAAACAACCGTTTTGCTCCTTGGCTGCTTTGTTATTTCAATTTGTATCGCTGTGATGTCTCTGGAACAGAACTCCGTTAAAACTTGGGCTCTGATGTTTTTTGTAGTTAGTATACAGGTTCTTGGATGTGTGTGGTCAGTTGAAGAATAAATCTTGCCTCCCAGGCTGGAGAGGCCTCTAATGAGGCCACCCCTTAACCAAGGTTCCTGGATGAGCACGATGGCTGAATGTCGGACCTCCATCTATTTGCGCAGTTGCGCAGTAGCCGTTTGGCTGTGGTGGAGGTTGGTTTGAAGGCAGTTGACGTTACTAGGTGGAGGGTTTATCTTTGGATAATGTCCCCTTCTCCCCAAACGTCAGCTGCGTCAGGCCGGCCAGGATGTCGCCAGCCTCCACCCCGTCGTCCCACCGCACCGGACTCAGGAGCAGGCACTCATCTTCCGAGTTACCCTCAGCTGATAGGCCAGCCCCCGAGCCAGACGCGGCCGGCTTTGACGGGCCGGATTCTGCTTCGCACCCTGGCATGGTGTTAGAGTCCTGCTTGACTCGTGTGGAGTTGTCGTCGCATCCCGGAGGATGGTCGACAAACTTACCTGAGGGGTCTCGGAACCTGACGTAGACGGCACCCACCCCAACGCAAGGCGGCGCTCGTTCTTCAACAGGATCGGGACCTGTTCCTCTGGGACGCCCACCACCAGGAACCACCCACCTGACTGCCTTTCGGAGTGCAGCATCGACCATTTGTCAACCTCCAACCAGGGGTTCTGGAACTCCAGAGCGCGACCCACGTCGCGCACGTCGTCCAAGACCCCCTGTTCGTCGGATACGACAATGCCGCACCGCACTCTCTTCGGGGTCTCTTCCTGGCCCCTGACCTCCAGTTCGAAGCCCGGTGGTGGGACCAGAAGAGAGACTGCCTCCGTCAGCCAGGTACGCGTTGCCTCGTCGGCGCACCAAAGTTTGAGGACCCCGTCCGCGTGCACGGGTTTCCCGATGAACGCTGGAGCGGGGCGTTTGGGTGTTGTGGTCGACCAGGCGTCACTCAGGATCTTCCTCTGGAGCTCCCGGAGTACCTGGTCCACAAACTCCTTCGGAAAGTTCCCTGTGCGTTTGAATGTTACTGCAACACCCAGGGACGCCTTGGAGGCCTGTGCGTAGGACTTACCTACTGTCGTCCTGGAGGAGTCGAGGCGGGGCTTCTTGTGGTCTCCCCGAGGCGAACTGGTCTCGTTGAGAGCACGTTTGGCCTCACCTCTGTCCTTGTTTCCGGCAGTTTTACCTGCTGTGTTGCTCGGTGGTGCAGTGACAGGTTGTCGTCCGGGGTGACAGCGGCAGGCGGCTTCCCCGTACTGCCTCCGGCCTTCTTGCACCCCTCACTGCTGAGTGTGGGCTGCGCACTGGTCACATTGCTGGGACCTGCGACAGCAGCCTGCTCAGCTGTTTTTGTAGAGGCAGCACCGGCAGCAGTTGCGGTTTGTGCCATCTGCTTGGACGCCCTGCGCTGTCTCTTGTTTAGGTTTTTCCTCTTCTTCGACGGGCCGACAGCGGCGGGGCCACTAGTGGGCGGGCGCTGAACAGGATTGGTGGTCTTGCCCTTACACTTGCCCTATTGGCCTACCAATTGCCAGCCCGCGAAGGAGTAGTCGTCTTCCCGCTTGATCTCGAACGGGCTGACGATTGTAAGGACGGGACCAGCACTAATGTTAGCCAGCGCTGAAGTCCCGTCCTTGAGGGATGGTATAACCTTTGCAGCTGGGGCCACAGCGTCAACCATCTGTTTTGGTTTTGCGGCAGGAACAGCTTTCGCGGTCACCGTGGCAGTTGGGGTAATAGAAGGGATAACGGTATCCATAAATGTTTTTACAAGACTTCATCCCTCTGGCTTCCCACCTTCCATGGAGCCCGCAACTGGGAACGTCATAGCGGACGTTAGGATTACCAGAGGGATATAGGAACGCGGGGCTGGCTTACAGCACGACATCGGGCGCCCGCTTGGGCTAACGGCCTGAGCCGAGTTACCAACTCTAGCCGTCCACCCTCGGTTGCGCCCTCAGTATAGCCTTCACCAACCACATCAACAGCCGAAATAAATTCCGACTGTTGATGTGGACCCTACGTCCCTAGCCCGTGGCCCTCTGACGTGACACGATGGCCAGCCATTTCCCCCGCTGCGGCTCACAGCGGGGGCTACCGTTTTGCGTGAAATCGGGGCCGTGTTGCCTCACGGTCACATTACCGCCAGCGCCGCCCAGCTCAACCCCCCGGACTCCGTCATCCCCGCGTACGGCGCTCGACTGCGCAGGTCCTAGCGCAGGTGGTCAACTTCTCTTACCCGTGACTGTTTACTACGAGCCCAAGCCCACCCGGCCACGAAGGGGCGTGGTGAAGAGATGTGTTAGTGAATGTGTGTGTGTGTGTGTGTGCATGTGTGAACGTGTGTGTGTATGCGTGTGTTAAGTGCCTGTTATTGTGTTTCGGCTGGAGGTTTTGGTTGCATCCATTTCTGAAGGAACTGGACCACGAACGGGCGGCAACCTCGAGAAGGATAGTCCACCAGCCTTGCCTTAGGGATCTTCACGACCTGCGCTACCCCTGAGACCATTCGCCACTCCCTGCACCAGACTCAGGTGCAGGGAGTAGAAGTCAGTGCAGTTCAGTGGAATTAGAGACGAATTGAACTGCACGGGCTTCCACCCACTTTTTACTGTAAACTGGTAGGTAAGATCTACACTGAATATTCTGTTTAAAACGGTAAATTCATATTAAATCAATCTATTTTTATGTCCCCGTGTTTACGGCAGGACGTACTTAACATTATTTCAAGTCTCAATAATACACACAGCACAGGATAAGACGGTATACAAACAAAAATAATTAAGGCAGTTGCGAAAGAAAGAACAATGCCCATTTTTCTTAGAGACGCCGGCCCAGGTGTGAACCGTCAAAAATCGTAGTAGTTGTTATTGCATTTGATAAAAGAGTGTTAAACTAGAGTTTTGAGATTGATTAGAGGTCGGCCACATTCATAGTTTTATTACAAGAAGTACTTTTTTAGCTCAAAAAGCATTAGGTGTGTACGTACTTTTATAAGGATAGTTACAGTATTTCGTAGTTTTGAGTAGAAAGGAATGAGTTAATCGTTTGGTAAGGGTAGAAATCCGAAAGAAAAAGCCAGAAGTCGTAAAAGATCCACAAACATTCACAATGCGCACGAGCAAAAAATAAATACCTAACAAACAAAATAAATTGAATAGGTATGACATTATTGACATTAACTAAGAGTCAAAAAAGTGTGGCCATTTTACAGTTGTAAAATGATAATATTTATTAATCGATATAGCTTTGGGTCATCATAGGTTATATATCTATATATTTGATTCAAAACAGAAATAATTTGTAGTTAATCGCATATACTCCTCAAAAATACACAAAATAAAAATGGTTAAGGACCAAATAAAGATTTACTAGTCACTAACATTTTGAGTAGATAAAATGTGAAATCGATTAAGATAATTGATTTAATATTATGAATTCTTTACTGGCAATTTCTGATCTATTACGTGTTGGCTATTTAGACGTTAACACATCTTTTTAAACCTACTTATTGATTATATTTCTCGGCACACCTTTAGTAATGCCTATAAATTAAGTTATAAATAAAAAGGATTATTCAACAACAAATTGAAACTCTATTGTGCTGTTCATGAGTTCGAAACTGGGCCAGAAATGGGCATTGTTCTTTGTGAGCCATTAGCACACATAATCAATTTGTTACGAATGGCGATATTTGAAAATAACGCCATCTATCGGTAAACGAGAGAACTAGAAGAGAATGGATATATCAGTAGTTTAAAAGTGTTTCATCTATTCTCTACTAGATGGCGTTGCTGTTTTGTTCTCTGGCAGTATCGACTGTTTCCGACTGTTGCGAGAACATTCTCGGGAAGACAAGAATGGACTAGTTATGTTTTCCGGCCAGTATAAATACCACGTGGACGAGCGAGTTCAGACAGTACAGTTGAATAATCACAGCGATCAAAAAGCGAAGAAGTGCGAAGAGTCAGGAGTGTTTTCTAGTGTTTTAATTGGTGTTTTTATTAGTGTGTAATTAAGTGTATTGTGAAATAAAGTACAGTTTAGTGGCATAGTGCATTTCATTTATCGCCGAACCCCAGCTCGTAACAAATAACTAATGCTTAGTGAAGGAATGTTTCCTGATGCTTGAACAAAGTCAGTAGCTAAATAATCTTGTTTAAAAATATGAATTTCCCAGCAGAAAATAATATCAGCCTGTAAATATCTATTTCTACACTGATATTACGGTATTTATTTGACTTACTTACTTATCGTGTCGATGGCAACAAATTATACAAATTTGGCCCAAAACTCGGCCACTCGAATGGCATTTGGCCTTGCCTCATATAGGTCATTGAGCGTACACGACCCTGGGCCTGCGGGGCATGAAAGCAAATGGTCCATCGTCTGTGGTGACGCGCCACACCCGCATTTATTCTTGCTTGGGTCTATGAATCCCCACCTTGACAGATTGTCCTTGGATCTACCAATCTGGGTACGCAGCCTGTTGAGCGCCTTCCAGGTTGGCCAAGGCAGTTTGTTTCCTGCAGGTAGTTTTTCTGCCAAAGGGACGAAGGTTGGGAGAGGGAATTTGTCACGCCAAATGTTTTCTCTGGCCTTAGGAGCATTATTATCGCTGGCTGGGGTGGAACTGAGAAAACTTTTTCGGCTTTTTAATCTCTTCGTGGCTGGGCTTCGGCCATACAGTGGGTGTCTTGAGTCTTCAGTTTCCATTTTTCTATAGAGGAGGCTACTTCTCTGCGGACGAATGGAGGTGCAATACTGTTACGCAGGTGAAATGCACAGGATTGTGTTTTTGCCGGATTGGGTTTCAGACTGTTTTCGTCGTAGTAAGTACTTAGCTTGGACAATGCAGCTGATAGAGTAGTCACCGCCTGCTCAAAGGTTTTGGTTCGTGTTGCGAGCGCTAAATCATCAACCAGGAATCGAACTGGCAACATTGCGATCTACTACAAACTTACACGCAGGGCTGACGAGGCAGTCTCTGAAAGTTTCAGTCATATCATGTTGTGTACATGTAACAAAAACTTTTTACATTTATTGCCAGTTCTCTCTTTCTTGTTCCAGTGTACAAATTGGCCGACACCATCTCACCACACATATGAGAGAGAATATTTTTATTTTAAACCCTACGTAATTATGTAAATTAAAAAAGGGCCAATTCTCGTGTACACCACTATTTTCAATTAATACAAACATTTAATGGTGCTCTAGGCATCTTTAACTAATCATATTTGTGTATGTAAAAAATAAAAATACTAAGTTCCAGAACTTTCCACAAAATAACGTAATAAATGGTAAATGCATAACTAAACACTATGTAGTAGTAATAATTTTACGCGGCATTGCTGCTGCTCCATTGATAAATTGGTGCAAACTCGAATTTCGCAACTCCCTGTCCCTTTGCGCCCGCGCTGCAGTGCTAAATTGATGGCGGAAGCAAGCGGATCCTTTTTTCAACACAATTAATTGTTTGTTTACGTTTGCCCAACGCGATGGCTTATCAGTTCACATCACGCGAGTGCAGCTGTGCGTTTGTACAGGGAAGTGTTTGGAAGCCAGTGGATCGGTCGAGGCGGGTTTGTAGCTTGGCCTCCATGCTCACCACTGTGTATAAATGTGAGCCGGTTAGTGTCGAACAATTAAAACAGCGCATAATGGACGCTTTTGACGCAGTGAAAAGTCAGAGCAACGTACATCTCTCGTTAAAAAACAATGTATTAAAACGTGCCCGTCTGACAATGGTGTGGACATTTTGTAACGGATTCTAGAATTAAAAAGCAGTAGAGGTTCTAGGTACGTTTATTGCCGAGTATTGTCTCACTTCCCTTGCCACGAGTATGACCGACCAACAACACGACACTGGCCTGAACACTAGGGGCTGCAGTCTCCCACGCTATTCCTTCCGGTGGTGGGCAGGGCAGGTTGCTCGAACGGCTGCGCGTAGCGGCATATCCTCGCAGGCCGTTGGTTCAGCTGGCAGGCGCAGGCGGTCTGAGTGCGATGAGCAGGGCGGGGCCAGACTCTTCGGCAGAGGTGACGCCGAAGGCGATGCAGGGAAGTGTTGCGGTCTAGATAGCGTAGTCCGAAGCTTAAAGGTAGAACTGGAACCTGAAGGGAAACAGCATTAGGAAAGCCACAACCAATAGAGTCAGGCAGGTGGTGTCAGCCGGCCTCAGCTAGCAGGTAGAGAGTAAATGTAGTAACTTACCCAGCTGCTGGGATCAGGATACACGTAAGACGTAGGGTCAGTAGATACGCGTAATTATAGTAGATAGGTAGTAGAGTAGCGGTGCCGGCCTCTCTGTCGGCCCCTTTATATACCGGCCCTCCATCAGAGTTGGAGTCCGTTACATGACCATATTTGGTCAGGCTTCGCGAGCGCGGACGATGGCCTTCTCTGATTGGCCGAGCGGATGGACGGTACTGTGACGTAGACGCGGTAGGTACCGGACATACGTCACAATACCGCCCTCCTTAGGAGAGGATTTTGCGTGGCTAACAAGACGTCACAATTTCGAAGGACAATTGAAATACTTGTAAGTTAAGTAAAAATTACCTACCTACGTAAATAATAATTTTATGCCGGCGGCTCAAACTTTTTTTTTTTTGGTGTCGGTTTGGAAAGTCCTCATGGAGTCCCTCCGCCCTGGGGGGAAGGACGAAGGGGACTGTCAGACTCTTACTGACTAAAAACCAACCCGAGCTCCTCATGTACCCATGTGTCGGAGGGTAGGGTTTCACCGAAGCATTCCTCGCTACCCCTCGACGGATATTGGCCCGCCAGATTGTTGGGCGGGCCCCGAAAAAAACCCCCTTGGCGGCGGATGAAGGTTTTGGGCTCCACCGCCAAAACACCCAGCGGCCGCAGAGGATAGGGAGGACGGCAACGCAACACCGCATCTCCTCATCCTCTGCGGCCCCACCGCGACGCGACGATGGTACGCCCCCATTTGATCACGGGAGATAGGGCGCGCGGCAACGCAATACCGACACGCCTCTCCTCCCGCGACCGCACCCGACTGCGAGGGACAGACAGAACTGTCCCTCGCACCCGCACCTTGGGACGCATCCTACGCAGTCCTCACGCAAGCCCACGTGGAGCGTCCCCTCCCGGAATCCCGCTTAGCTTCACCGTGGGTGTACCTCAAACCCACGGTTACTGAGCCCTCCCACGACGACAAGGTGGAGTTCCCACGTGGGGGCTATGTGGAGAACCTCTGGGGAGGCTTGTGTCCTGATGCCTGCTTGATGTCCACCAGTCCATGAAATAATATTTGTAAATAGCAGCTGATTCTAACTTCATAAATACGCCAAAATTACTATTTTTTTTAGTACAGAATACCTTCTTTTATTTTGATATTTGTTTGTTTTCTAATTACATACCCACGTATTCAATTACTTGTAAAAGGTAAATTTTGCCGTTCCTAAGCCCGGACGAAGTATGAAGGAGAGGTTAAAATTAAGAAAATTAATTAAGTAAGTAACTACGTCATTTATTCTTTTGTTTCATTTTATTGTCTAAGGTTACCTACATCATAAGTCCGACAGAGAGAATGCGAATGAGCAGGATAGAATATTATCAATGAATTAGTGGATGAATTGTAAAATATGACTATGATTTAAGTGAGATTTTCTACAATAAATAAATAATAATAACTTTGCTCTTTACAGACACTATGAAATTCTTACGTCACATATATGATAATAATGTCTTTGCTAATCTGTCCTTAAAGTTTTTGTACTAATTAAACATAAGGGTGTATATATTTGCTCAAAATACAGATTCGGTCTAATGTCAGTGTTAAACCTATGTCATTATTGTATTCTCCTGAATCAACTGATACTTGAATGATGGCACGACTAGATCGTAATATGAGCAAAGAGTCAAACCGTGCCAACATCAAACTAAATATGTCAAATAAATATGAGAATGACATTAATTTAGCAGAATACCAATTGTGCGTCAATTCAAAATCTAATCGCATTTGGTTCGAAATAAAGTGTCAATGTCAGATAAAAATAATACGAGAATTGGCCCTCTGGAACACAATATGCGCTATATAAATAATATTGTTATAACACCACTGTGATGATAATATTGTTGCTACTTAATTCTTTTTGATGGCTTATCCTTTTATTCGCATATGGGCTATCACTGCGGAAGTGTGGCACAATTATTGTTCTAAACTGACTGCAAAAATCAAACGCACGACGCTAAAAATGTAACAATAAAAGGATTTTATTTATTGATTTCAATATTTTAAATCAATCTCGTGTCATTGATAAACTTGTATTTGCGTAGAGCTAGCTTCTAAATCAGCGCATTGAGACGGAGGATCTCAGGTAGGATGTCGGGGTTCAAGAGAAATACTGCTAGGCTGAACAGGTTCTTTATTGTGTCTCACCACCGCTTACATACAGTATGACCGAACTAAGTAAGCACTGGCCTGAGGGCTGGAGAGTAGACTCTTGCTGCTCTCTGACGCTTGCAGGGTAGACTGCTCGTAGGGTCGACGGTGAGCTGGCCGAATCGCACGCTGGGTAGGCAGCTCAGTGGTCGAGGTGGCAGGCTCAGGCGGTGCAGCCGATGTGGGCCGAGCGGTGAGGCTCAGGCGTAACCCGGTGCAGTCAGGCGTCGGTGGCCTGGCTGTAGGAGGCTCGTAGGCAGAAGCTGATGCGTGGCGGCGGCTGGTAGCGGCACGGCGCCAGCAGCTCTTAATTGTAGCCCGTAGGAAGAATCGTGGCCCGTAGGGAGAACTGGAAACAGCATAGAGAATACACAACAACCGGTCAGGAACAGGCGGTCCCTAGATCGGCTGTTATGCTTAGGGGACACAGATACTACAGACAGAACATATAGGCACACAGACAACTAGAATATTCTTGCCCCCAGCGGGACAGTAGATAGAAAGTAGAATAATACTTGGTTGTCACTACTACTATCAGCGAGACAGTGTGTAGGGCAATTGCCCGATTTAGATCGCGTACCCATCTTATATAGGCATAAACCTACGACTCACATATTGCCTGCGGCCCTGAACATGACCATATAAGGTAATATTGCGAAGCGCTCTGCGGCTAAGCTGGCGTTAAACGCGTGCAAGATATTATAACGCAATACGTAGAGTATTACGTTACAGCATTTACAAACAAACTTTCATAGCCTATAGGGAGTAGCACTCATAGCGAGACTTGGCTTACCGTTCATAATAGGTCGGCAAAGATAAGCAACGCTTATACAGGTCTCCGCTTGGATGGCGTGTGGCATTTACATCAGAGCGCTACTGTGCTTCTGAGGGCACGTAAAGGTGACTCAGGACCAGAATCAGACACCTTCAAGGATCAGAATCCTCTGACTCCAGAGATGGCCACATTGGCCACACACTCGCATAAAAAAAACTAAAGCACTAGTTTTACCTCGTTAAGTGTGGCATATTTAAAATCCAGCCGTATCAGGTGCCTCAAGTACAAAAAGAACATACTGGTTAAATTTTATGATTCTACCAGTAGTTTAGACTTATCGATGATATGGCAGCCAGAACAAGTAATTTAATATTAATTATAATGATGACGTTGACTTGAATGCCACCCATAGTATGTCTTGTTGGTTTGGCTTGACTAACCAGAATGCTTCTGACAGTTAAATTAAATGTATTTTCTTTATCCAATAACACTTTAGTTAACTTGACACTAAGACCACCCTTCCATAAAATATACAACCCACTAGTACTCCAAGCAAATATTTGCAATGTTGCCACAGTTGAAAAAAGATGCCTAAAGATTGAATAGATCAAAGCGATATTTATGCAGTTGCGGGACGCTTTAAGAATCCTTCTAAGAAAAAAAAACAGTCTGACTGCGCTCTAAGGTGGACGTGTAACGCGTAAATAAATTTTATATTATTGTTTCGCGCGGCGCGAGCCGACGCTCACAATTTTTATCGCCATCAGTGATAAACTTGTGGTGAACGAGCTGCTGGCGTTCCTGCAGCAGAAGCTGGATGTCATGGACGAAGTGTCGGCTATCCAGATCTGTGCAACGAACTTCAGCGAGGAGGACATTGCGGCTACCAAGCTGCTTGGGTGCAGGTCGCTAAACAAATGAAACAAGATGGTGTCCCTCAGGCGTGACGGGACAAAGAAAAGCCTACAAGACATCATCACGCTGCTCAAAGAGACCGATGCTGACGAAGTGCCGACGTTTGTGGCGAGGTATTTAAATAAGCACCCTCATGTCACTTTCGACCACGTCGATGTTACAAGCCTTTTGAAGGACATAGTTTTTCTTAAGGCAGGTTTAGCGGATGTACACAAGAAGTTGGAGACATCTCAAGATACCGTCGCACTCTTGCGCAGGAAGTTAGACGACTTACGTAAGCTTATTTTAAATTGTTTTTCGGAATATATACCACGTACCTTGTCGCAAAACTTCGGCCTCTTCGGAAGGTATTTTATTCCGTCGGATAACCTCTTCAAATGTACCGATCACTTTCTCGTATGGAACATGAATAGGTAGTATCTTCTTGGGTTTACGCGAATGTTACACATTGAAATTAAACTACAGTTTACGGATTTTATCGCGTTGTATTGGTTTCACTAAGTTATTACATTTGAAACAAAAGATCTAGAAACTATATTTTTAATTTACTACTAGCCGACGTTTCGAATTCTTTACAGAATTCATGTTCACGGCAGACTGAGGTGATATTTGTCTTTTTCTTGAATGTATAAGTTATCTCAAAGTACCCGAACATTTTTCAACTACTGGTGTTACTATTTACGCAGAATGAGCTCACAGTGTCCTTAGGTCTTCTGGTGACTTTGTCCTTCTTTTTCATTAGCCTTATGACAGGGTCCCAAGCTGGAGGAACATTCCAACCATCTTCCCTATTGAAATTAGGGTGTTTTTTAATTTCAATAGCCTCTCGTATCATCCTTGGAAGAAAACGATGTTCTTTTGCGAGTATCTGTGGTTCATCAAATCGCAGGTAGTGGTTGGGTCCTTGTTCCACATGTTCACACACAGCAGACTTTGTTGAGCGTTTATGTTTTATGTCAACTATATATGTTCTTTAAGTCGAATGCCTATGCTTCTCTTGGTTTGTCCCATGTATGAGAGCCCACATACACAGTCAATTTTGTAGACACCGGCCTCTTGCAAGAGTAACTGACACTTGACTGTTGGTAATAATTGACTTATCTTCGTTGGCGGCTTGTAGTAAGTTTTGATAGAAGCTCGCTTCAAGATGTAGCCAATTTTGTAGGTCACGCCCTTAATGTATGGGAGGACAGCAGGTTGTCTTTCTACTGTGGCTGGTTTTTCTTTCTTCTGGGATCTGTGACAGTGGCGCGGCGGTCGGAGCTTGTTGTCTTGCAGAACTTGCCTGACATGTTGAAGCTCAGCGTCTAGGTGTTTCTTGTCACAGATCCCGCGGGCTCTCTGAAACAGAGACATTTCTACAGTAGCTAACTGTTTAGGATGGTGATGAGATTCACCGTTTAAGTACCTATTAGTATGGGTCTTTTTCCTATACACAGTATGGCTTAAGGAGTTGTTTTTATTCTTGATGACAAGTACATCTAAGAAAGTTAAAGACTTGTTTGCCTCTAATTCCATTGTGAATTGTATTTGGTTATTAATATAATTAAGATGTTTTAGGAAAGCATTAACACTATCTGTTGGTAAAATTGTGAAAGTGTCATCTACATACCGCTTGTAGAACCTCGGTGTGATGGTGGCAGTCTGCAGGGCTCACGCCTCGAAGTCCTCCATGAAGATGTCAGCGACAACAGGCGATACTGGGGAGTCCATTGCTACACCGTCTACTTGTATGTAGTATTTCTTGTCCCATCACAGATAGCCCGTTGTCAGGCAGTGTTTGAGTATTTCTGCATATTCCTCAGGCATGTTGTTTTCTGTCAGCTTCCTTCTAGTAATTTCTACACAGTCATGTACTGGTATGCATGTGAATAATGACTGTATATCAAAACTAACCATAGTTTTCTTGTCAGAGAGATGTAGGTGTTTGATTTCACTGACAAAATGGTAGGAATCTTTCACATGTGCTCTCGTATTGCCTCTGAGCGGTGAGAGAATCTTTGACATGTGTTAAGCCAGTCTGTAAGTTGGTGCTGCAATATTTAATACCACATTAGAAAGACAACCTGCTGTCCTCCCATACATCAAGGGTGTGACCGACAAAATTGGCTACATCTTGAAGCGAGCTTCTATCAAAACTTACTACAAGCCGCCAACGAAGATCAGTCAATTATTACCATCTGTCAAGTGTCAGTTACCCTTGCAAGAGGCCGGTGTCTACAAAATTGACTGTGAATGTGGGCTCTCATACATTGGACAAACCAAGAGAAGCATAGGCATTCGACTCAAAGAACATATAGCTGACATAAAACATAAACGCTCAACAAAGTCTGCTGTGTGTGAACATGTGGAACAAGGACCCAACCACTACCTGCGATTTGATGAACCACAGATACTCGCAAAAGAACATCGTTTTCTTCCAAGGATGATACGAGAGGCTATTGAAATTAAAAAACACCCTAATTTCAATAGGGAAGATGGTTGGAATGTTCCTCCAGCTTGGGACCCTGTCATAAGACTAATGAAAAAGAAGGACAAAGTCACCAGAAGACCTAAGGTCACTGTGAGCTAATTCTGCGTAAATAGTAACACCAGTAGTTGAAAAATGTTCGGGTACTTTGAGATAACTTATACATTCAAGAAAAAGACAAATATCACCTCAGTCTGCCGTGAACATGAATTCTGTAAAGAATTCGAAACGTCGGCTAGTAATAAATTAAAAATATAGTTTCTAGATCTTTAGTTTCAAATGTAATAAATTAGTGAAACCAATACAACGCGATAAAATCCGTAAACTGTAGTTTAATTTCAAAACATGACTAGGTGTTGGGCCGAAATTTAACCCTTTCTCTAAAATATTGAGTGCAGCTTCCGTCAACGTTTTATCAGATAGATTGATAACCGTGCATTCAATATTTGAGTTTTCTTGGTGGGGGTACGTGGTTTTTGTATCCTCAACAAGAATTCAAACTTTCGATCTTGTTTCAAGGCACTAAGATCTCGACCGCTGTGCCTGTAGGTAGGAGATGCGATCACAGTTATCAAAATCATCTTTAGTCAACACTTCACTGCACTTCAGATGTATTTTATATAACTCTGTTTGTACTTTGTCGAATTTATAACGGGTGTTGGCGATCAACTTACGCAAAAGTTTTACACTCGCATTCCGTAGAATGCCCGCGGAACCTTGAATATCGTTTCGGGGTTTTATTTTGACACAAACGGGAATAATGTCTGCGTCCCGACACTTACTAAAAACACCAACGATTGACGTAAACATTCACATTTCTTCCGCGCGCGTTCAAGGTGTTTAATTAATTTAGCACTTTCCAGCCCGTACCGGTGCACAATATAGGAATTTAAACTTTCGTGGCATTCTGTCGAAAGCACCTGAGGGTTATGTAACCACTACATACCTCGAATGGTTAGGGAGGCTATTGAAATTAAAAAGTGCAAAAAGGACAATGGCAGATCTCCATACATCAAAATGTCTGAAATTAAATTGACGCGCTCAGTAATAAAAAATATATCAAAAAATTCGGCGTAAGTAACAGAGTCTATAAATTATTCTGTTTTCACTCGGGAAAGCCGGAAAAAGAAAATATCGGTGTTTAATGTTTAGTTAAGAATGAAAAATGTGGGTACGTTTGAATTATCAAAGGCATTATGTCAGATTGACATCTAAACGCAGAACTATTCTGTAGCATCTACCTGTCACAGCCAAAGACAAAAGCAGAGCTGCACATTTTAAATCGATTTTATGTGAAATCGATATAACGTTAAAACGATGCTGTGACGTTTTTATTTGATTTAAAAGTTGTTTTGCTACAAAAGAATTAGCTTATTGATATAATATTGATTAACAATTAATTAACTGCATTTTAATTATTATATTTTAAACCAAACCAACCCTATAAAGGTCGATCATATCGGTTACTTATTTAATAATCGATACGCATCAATGTCAAACGTCTATTCCTGTCACAACATTGTCTATGGCAACAATCAAATAATAAAGTAAGCACCTAGTTCGTAATCAATAGGAATGCTTTTTATCATCATAAAATAATCCAGCTTTATCGAGACAAAGTGAAAATATAAAAAATATTAGAAAAAATAAACAATTTGTTTTGTTCATATGAAGTTTAAGCTCGCCACAACAAACCCAGACCTAATTCTGCCATTGTTCTTTCAATAGAGAGGATGGGTTTCAACTGTCGAGTATCTGGCATCCAGTGGTACGTCTATATAAAACCCGTGAAAATAACAAAGTCAAACAGCGAGCTGACGTAGTTAGTATAGTATTTCGTGATCGGGTACAGTGTGATAACAGTGCTAGTGGTGTTGAACGCAAAAAACGAGTAAGAAATCGGGTAGACCGCTATACTTGCTCGTAACATTCACCCACCAACAGTGAACATGGCGCTTGCAACAGTGCCGAAATATCGGTTACTCCAAACAAAGGTACGTGGTATATATCCCGAAAAACAATTTAAAATAAGTTTAAATGACCACGAAAGTTTAAATTCCTAGACTTACGTAAGATTGTCGATTTAAGTGGGTCACCGGCGCGTAGTAACATCAACACGTGCCGAGGTGCATGCGTCAATACATCGGTCGCAAGCTTCGCGTCAGCAGTTCTGTCGCCGCAGAATATTGTGACTGCTGAGTACGCTACACAAGCGCCCTGCAGTCCTGCCCCCGTCCCGGCGACTCCTCCATGAATCGCCGTGCGACTGAGATCAATAAAGGCTCAGCAGGAAACTGCGAGCACCCCTGTTGCTATGAAGTCCAAGCCGGAAAAGGCGACAAACCAGTCTGACGTAGCAGATGATGGTTTTGTGACGGTGCAGAGGCGGAAGCGTCGTCAGAAGACCGTCAAGAACAGCTGCGGCACGGCTCCCGTGGAGCCCGGTGCAACCCTGCGCACTGCCGCGCCGAACATACCCGTGTACATCTCTCGCCTGCACTACAACACTATGGCGAAGGACATCGCGGAGTACGTGCGCCAAAAGTTGAACTACATGCCGAGAGTACAGCTGCTGGAGTAGCAACGCAACGTCAACTTCAAGGCGTTTGTTGTGCGGATCCCGACGTGCTTTCTGCCTGTTGTTATGAAGGAGGTCTTTGGGCCGAAAGGTGTGGTGTCCGTCGCTTCCGCAGACAAGTGCTACAAGAACGCACAACAATAACGTGGCCGTAAGTGAAGCAATATTAATATAGTATATAAGTATAATATTTACTAACAAAATTAGTATATTGTATGTATGTTAGTATGTAAGGTATCTTAATAAAAAATATGTATATCAACCCATTGTCTAGTACCCATAGTACAAGCTCTGCTTAGTTTGGGACTAGATGGTGTTGCGTGTATATATGTATTGTGTATGTACTTATTTAAATAAATAAATTGAAATTGAAAATTCTAAAAAGCGTACTGAAAATATACGAGAATGTATACGTGAAAGATGTTAACCAAGAAAAGTTATAAAAGAAGTGCAAATGTTGTCGGTTGATTTTTAACGAAACAAATTTTATGTTGCATTACGTATGAATATGTTCGTGTTGAGCTTCTCAAAGCATTTCATGTTAATGGATTCCAAAAGTTGTGATATATCTTGAATTTGGCGTTTTTTTCGTATATGCATTAAGTGAGGATACTAGAATATCATTATGGTATCTGTAACGTCTATAATACTTTTATTTGTCAAAACGTATTATCAAGAAAAGTATAACATGCATGCTTTTTGGTTCGGCGTTACACCGAAACCGAATGTTCCTAGGCGATTTGGGAAAATTATTAATATTGTGGACTGTAAGGATGTGGGTTCTTGTCGCCTAGGAAAGGAAATGTGATTGTACTGGGTTCATGGGAAAAATAGGAGACGGAGGTATGGGAACACGCCTTACCTTGTACGTCAGTCCTCTTTCCTTGCAAATGGTTCCGCCTGGTGTCTCTTCGGGAATCCTGAAGATTCACTTATCACTCCGTCTGGATCCAACCCAGAATTATACAGTTTCACTACACTTCACTCGCGGGCGGTTTGTTGCGTTTATGGTATAAAGCGGTAAAAATATGGCGGTGCGGTACACGTGTTCAGTGCGATACGGATTATTCTAGACTGTTCTCGTCGTCGTTGAATTCTTGCGACCAATCAGCGAGGCTTGCCTTGGGAGGGAAGGAATCAAAGGATCGCTCTTATTGGACGAGCAAGCTTGGAACGATTGACGTTGATGTAATTAATTCTCGATAGAAAGGTAGATGGCGCTACCACTTTTGAAAACAAAAGTTTATCTATGAAAATATTCGATTACAAGACATTGAAATACGTTTGGTGTACTGACATATTGTTTTCGTAACATTGGAATAGATAAGACGCCTCGAAATAGGGAAACAGTAATCTAAATAGCTGACAATGAGAGTGGCTGCTATGTTCAAAGCCTTCAGACATCGGTTGCAGATGGTAACCTCGGAGGTTTACTATGTTTTTGTGTTTATATACAAATACTTGAAAGTGTAAGAATGTAACCGGTGAGAGTGGTAAGCGTTTACTAGCTAAACAACTAACGCCATTAAGTCATAATATGAATCTTTCTATTACCTACATGTACTTATTTATATTTACCACTGTGTTAAAAATGCATTTAGCTCAGACATACATAATAATAGAAATACATAGATAGCGACGTCGCGTATTTTTCTGTCAAAAATGTCCAAATACTTTTTAGGATACTAAACTCTCAAACATATATATACGAAGTACTAATACCTCATAGTACTGCGTATATTATAATTATGTGTGTATATTTATACTGCATATATTATTATCCCTGGACGCACTCAGTATTTTCGTACAGCAGTCGTCTATTCATTGCACAGTATGCATCGCTTCACGCTACGCATTTCCGCATTCGACACGGTCGCACCCTAAAACCATCAAATAATGAAGATTGGACCTCAGATGTGACACACGATAGAATTGTTTCTCTATTCGGGGCGGTTTGTCCAATTTGGTCCGAAGACTTGACACTACACCGAAGCCAATATTTTGTGCCGAAAGTTTGCTACTAAACGCAAAACGAATTTTATGATACGTTTCAATGTATTATTTGAGTGTTATCGACGTAACATCTCGTTTATTACATCCATTTAATGCGGAGTGCCTGCTTTTGGACGACAAGAGAATGTTATAGAAGTCATTTTGTTGATATGTAGAAATATAAATAGCGTGATAAGTTTTTATGACATCCGAATGAAGCGTAATTATGTTTGATACATTTGCAATTGTAGAAATGAATGAAATGAAATGAAATGAAATGAAATTGTTTATTTTGCGATACATGGGTAAATAGATGGATACAGGTAAGGTAGTGTGTCACCATGATCAACCGTGCTAGAGCGGCATGCAAAATGTATTACCTTATAAGGCATAAAATTTACTATGAATTTAATACAATGAAAAAGAATTTATAATACATTTGAAAACATAATAAAAATTATAATGTCCAAATAACATAATATTAGTCAGATTAATATGTATGTCAGTATTTACTATTAATTACAGGATATATATGTCAAAAATTTAAATTAAATTAAGAAATTAAATGTCAATACAACATAATAATCAATGAATAATTGACGACATTAATATTACTATTTACCAACATTGGCATTCTCATGATTCTAACATTATAATTATCACAATTCAATGTCTTCGAAGTAACTTGCAATGGTATAATATGATTTTTCAATTAAGAATGCAAATAGTTCCTTTTTAAATTTGCTAATGCTCTCTGCTGTTCGTATGTATTTTGGTAGATTATTATAAACTTTTGGGGCCATTACAAAAATGCTATTGTGAAAAAGGCTACTTTTACACGGTACCAAGCGTAGTTTGTCAGCCCTTCTTTGGCTAGTAACTTTTATGAATTTACTCATATTGCGGCGCACGAACATGGCGGTTTCGTATAAGTATAAGCAGGGCATAGTTAAAATTCCCAGCTTCTTGAAATATGGCTTACAAGTGTCATCCCTTTGTAGGTTGCATATTGCCCTGATGCAGCGTTTCTGCGCAATAAAAACTCTTTCTTTACCCGTAGCATTACCCCAAAACATTATGCCATACCTAAGAGATGAGGAAACTAAGCCATGATATGCAGTCAATAATACCGACTGATCCACAGTTTTGCTTAACCTGTATAGGGCATATGACTGCTGATGTAATTTAGTTCATACCTTGTCAATTTGCTCATGCCATTTTAATGTATTGTCAATATAAAGTCCTAGAAATTTTGTTATGTCAGTTTCATTAATTCTTGTACCCTTATAATTAATATTTAAATTTAAATTATTACTATTTAATTGATGTCCAAATTGCATAATATACGTCTTGTCAAAGTTTATTCTAAGATTATTCAATGTCAGCTAAGTTACTACAGAGTCAATACTTTGATTTATATCATTTTCTAGGGCTGGTACATTGTCACTATTAAATACCAATGTACTATCGTCAGCAAACATAATCATAGGATATTTTGTAGCTGATGGAAAATCATTAATATAAGTAGGTAATGAATAATAAAGGCCCTAAGACACTGCCCTGTGGTACACCATATTTTACTTGTTTCTGGCTTGATGCATATGTAATATTTGTTTTTTTATGGTTGATTCTATTTATGACAGTTATTTGTTGACGATTATTCAGATACGATTTTATTAATTTTGATATATTTCCCCTAATACCATATGAATACAGCTTTTTTATTAATAAATTGTGATCCACATGATCAAACGCACGCGTCATATCCATGTATAGTCCTAAAACAGGTAGCCTTTTGTCAACTCTAGCAGAAATAAGATTTAAAAAATCATACACCGCTACATCAATTGACTTATTCTGTCTAAACCCTTTCTGATTGTCAACCAACAGATTCATTTTTTCCAAATATCCATATAGACTACTGTATATTATCTTCTCAAATATTTTTGAAATAATAGGAACCAGTGCAATAGGCCTGTAACAGGCCATATTGTCCCGATCACCTTTTTTGAATAAGGGCTTAATAATTGAAATTTTTAATCTGTCAGGGAAAATGCCCTCAGTCATACATTGATTGATAACGTAGCTTAGGACTGGTGATATTAATTCGGATACTAATTTTAAGATTTTTGTGGCAATATCATCATAACCAGTGCTATTTGTATTTCGAAGTCGCATTATTATTCTAAAGATATCTTGTGGAGTGGTTGCAGGCATAAACATGGAATTAGTTGTACTAGCTATAGTGTTACTACACTTATATTCAGTATTGCATAGGGGTTGCACCTGATCTATGAAGAAATTGTTGAAAGCTTCTGCTATTTCACTCGGCTGGTGTATAACTTTCCCACCTACATTTATTTGGAATATACTCTCATTTGGAAGAGTGCTTTTACAATCATTTATTACTTTCCAAGTTGCCTTTGATTTGTTCTTGGCAGTTTTTATAGAATGATTATTTTGTGACTTTTGTGTAAGTCTTATAATCTTTCTAAATTTCATGTTAAAATTCTTAAAGTTATTTTTATTGTCCTTACTAGGTACAAGCCTATACTGCCATAATAACATACGTTTTCTTTTGCTACAAATCCTTATACCACGACTTAACCACTTGGGTTTTGGTTTGGTGTTTATTTTAACTCGAATATTCGGAAAACAGAGATTGTAAAGTAGTACAAAAGAGTCATAGAAACTATTAAAACAGTTCAACGCATTCTTCTCTTGGTATACTTCACTAAAACTGATACTTGATAAGTATTCTCTAAATTTTTGTACATTTTCTTTTGAGTAGTCTTTTTTAGTGGTGTACCAGTAGCTAAGACAACATGTTTTTTTAACAGAACACTTTAATATTTGTGCCGTGTGATCTGATACCGCAAGCTCTAAAATATCGCCTTTAGAACCGCGTATATTATGAATTATGTTGTCAATGCAAGTGCCACTACACAAACGAGTTGGTTGGTCTAATTGAAATTTAAGGTTAAAACCTCTGATTAAATGCTTAAAATTGTCTGAATACCTCGTCTTTTTCATTAAATCTATATTAAAATCGCCGCATATGATAACTTTTTTAGCATGTTTATAACAGTATAAATAGAGAATGTCATATAATTTATTATAAAAAATGTCAAATTTACTTTTAGCGTCAATACATTGTGGGCTCCTATAAATAGAAATAATGATAATATTATGGTCTGACAACTCGACAGCACAAGCTTCAAATACTGATGGCACGCAGTATTTTATTAAAGAATCAAGTAATTTGAATTTTAAACCAACCTTTACCATTATGCAAGTTCCTCCATGCCTTGTCTCTCTCGTAAAATAGTTGTAGTAAATATAAAATGACAGTAATTTGTAGTAAATATAAAAAGAGAAAATGTATATTTTCGCAATGCGAATGTAACCCGATTTATATAGAGTGTACAAATATGCAGTTGTGCAATAGTAGATTGTATAACAAGGGAGCAAAATGGTATTTTTACGGCAAAGGCGCTATTTTGAACCACGAGCGAAGCGGAGGATTCTAGAATAACGTAGAATCCTGAGCGCAGCGAGAGGTTCAAAATACATTGCCCGAGGGAAAAATCATTTGCTCTCGAGTCATATACTCTACTTTTCATCCCCTTTCTATGAGAAAATAAATAAGAGACAGTGTTATGTAATTTATGAATATATTTAAAAAATTAGACGTGTGAATATAAGTTAAAACAATTACAAATTTATATTTATATTTGATACACTAGCGCAATTTTGAAAAGTTATTGTCACTGTTTTATTTCTAAATAAAGTATATACCTACTGATTACGAGAACGTTGAGAGTACGAGAGTCGTAATTCGTGCGGTTTTTTTTGTAAGTGCGGCTCACGCCCGTGCAGCCAACACGTACCAGCCAGTTATTCATACAATTTGCGTTCGATTTCTATGAATGATATACGTTCCAAATTCAAATCACTTTTCCGCCCGCTAAAAAATTCTTAACAGAAAAGAGCTATTTTGCTTCCGCTAAAAGAGGAACAAAGCGACACTTTTCGAATAGAAGGGATGAAACATAATTATTGTTAAATCTGTAGAATAAAGCAATACTTCGAGTCTGAACTTTGTGTCCATTTATTGCATGTTTGTAAAATCGCCTGACACATGTTTATTTTCTAATGCGAGAGATTACTTTTTACTGTTTCTACGGTATATATACCACGTACCTTTGTTTTGAGTAACCGATATTTCGGCGCTGTTGCAAGCGCCATGTTCACGGATGTACTGAAGCAATGTACTGAAGTATTGCGGGCGAATGAATGTTATGAACAAGTGAACCAGTTTTCCCGCTTTTGTACTCGTTTATTGCACGCACAACCACTACCACCGTTTTCACTCTCGCACTGTACTCGATCGCGACACACTGTACTCACTACGTTTGGCTCGTGATTTAAGTTTTTGCGGTTCACGGATTTTACATAGACGTACCACTGGATGCCAGGTGTCCGACAGTTCCATCTTCTCTTTTGATATTTTTATACTTCTTAATTTCAATAGCTTCTTTAACCAGTGGTGTTCTGTCGAAAGCACCTGAGGGTTATGTAACTCAACCAGTGGTTCGTACCCGAGTATAGGAGATGTTGAGCTATTGCCGACTTGTGTGGTTCATTGTTTTTGACTGCCCTGATGTGTTCCTTGATGCGGCAGCAAATGGTGCGTTTTGTTTGTCCAATATAAGAACTCCCTCAGCTGCAATGTCAATTTTGTATACACCCGGCTTTTCCAAGGGGAAAGTGTTCTTTGGCGTTCATATGTATTGTGACAGTTTCTTCAAAGGAGTGAAGATAGTTTTAGCAGATAACTTCTCAAGGATATTAGAGACCTTATCAGAATCTGTCACTCCTTTGACGTAAGGTAAGTATGCTGGTTGTCGTTCTATCTTGTAGTCGAGGTGCTTTTAGTGCGTCTAGGTAGTCTGACACGTCCGCTGTACCCATTTTTTTGTAGAACGTCACTTCACTATAAAAAAAACACCACAACGTCACTATAAAAGCAAAAAAAAACATGCATAAATATTTTTTTTAACATTTCTTCAGACCACGAAAGTTTTAATTCCTGTATAATGCGAGAGGAACTGTTAAAATTAAAACGTTGAAAATGATGAGGAATACTGTCAGATGATTTACATCTCTTGAATTCGATTTTTATTTACACACCAGGCAATGACAAGCGGGTCAGATTTAGCTTGCAAGATTTGATCCACACTAACCAAAACATCGAATTAAATAAAAGCTTGTAACGACGTATAGTGAAGACCTCACAAGCTTTTATTTCGGACACAGCAAAAGAGCTGCTGGTTTTTAGCACATACTATGCAGCGTTTATTTTCAATGAGTATTCCAATAGTCAGAATTAACGATACATCACGCTTTAAAGCTAGTTCATTATCCAAGTGTAGATCAAATGATAAAGCACGTATGATTACACTCGATTACAATAATAGGTAAACAATGTAGGCTCAAGCCTCGCAGTCTACCAAACAGGCAACAGTTAAATGCGCAAACCAGTTGTATCAAATTCACCGCAACCGCCATATTCTATTACATTAATATGAGTAAAAGAACACTTATGGTCTTTACCGAACAAGAGCGGCTCTGTAAGTCTCTATTTGGTCTAATGCCAAATGACTTTGCGCAATTGAATACAATTTCCATTGCGACTAAATACCCTCATGCTTCCCAGCTTTGAAAATAATAAACGGGTGTGCTTCTGTGAGCGAGTGTACAGTCTTGAGTCAAGACTGGTAACCTATTGAGGCAGTCGGTACAGTCGCGCGGTTAATTTACACCTATCGGTGTTCATAATTAAGATTACGAGTGGAGCGTGTCGCGTGAATAGATTTAATGATCCCGCGTCACTATCAGTGTTCCGACTGATATACACACAACTATGTAATTAGTATGCTTAAGTCGCGTTACTCCTCAGTATTATTTAGAATGACAGATACTTTAGTCAAAGTGACCATTTCTGCTTGATAAGGGGGTGTCTGGGGTCGACATAAATTCCGATGTCGGCGTTATTGCGGTGTCTTTAGTTTGACGAAGGTACCGCACGAATTGTTGAGGATATCTCAAAGCAGATTGAACCCCTAAAACTGTCTGATGTTTATTGTTTACGCGGAGGCGTTTGCGGCGAAGTTTGTGTCGATTTATCGGTATTTAATAAGTACGTCGTGAACACACCCGTCTTCAAGGTAATAAGGTTTCATTCGTCGTATCTGATGAACGATGTCGGGATAAAGGTGAGACATGTTCGAGCGTGATTATGTGACAGCGGCTGTTATCAACGTATATGGTGAGGATTTTACATGTATGTAGGTATGTGGTGTACGCCAACATTGAAGGCATCTAATGATCTCGACAATGAGTGGAAATGTTCCAAATATTTAAAATGATAGAAACTTGTCACGGAATTCAAAGGCGTTTAATGTTTTGGCGAAAAGAGGCACCAAGTGGTGTTGTTTGATAGCTAAGGCTACATTGTTAAGGCAGTGTCTCTATCCGTCTTCATATCGTGCTATCGGCTAGAATCCAACAGGTGAATATATTGTTGTATTTTAGGTTATTTAAAGTGATCATACATTTAAAAATGTTTGATATTGTTGTTGATTTGCCGTCATATTCATGTAGTCTACGCAATCATGTCTTCCATGGATATCAAGAAATGTCCCTTTCCAGTATGTAACAGGTTTTGAAGTCAATTTGGGCATAAACACTGAGCAATAGCCACTATTTCATAGAGTTGCTTAGCAACCGAACTAGATAAAATAAGATAACCGCAATTCTGTAAAACATGCGTGTACATTACAAGTTACATTAGCTTGCAAGTTTAAGCCTCTTATTTGTCATTTAAATACATTGGCAACCGTTGACACTCGTACACTACAACTTAGTGAAGCTATTTATGTTGTAAGCCATATCATGCTGCAGTATGCGGTGGCTTATGCAATATACTTAAGTTGAGAATTTTTCCCACGTTGTAAAATAAAACTAGCCAATTTACTGGTCGTGTCACACCAAAGGGTGATCTTGAGTTATGTAGTTGAGGTATACTGTATTTACTGTATATACACAGACACACATTGTGCAAACATGTTTGGAAGCTATTGTATTTTTGAAATATGGTTATAACATATAATGCGTGATGGTTTGTGTATGACGTTGGATAGTTTATGTACGACGATACTGATAGAAAGTGTATGATTTACTACGCTGTTGCTTTGACAAGCTTTTGTAGTTCTTATACGAACTATAACTTACGATATTCTATCGTGTTCAGGTATTTTGATGTGTCTGTACGTTGACGCATAGATTATTTACGGTATCTTTATAACATTAACCATTCTCTAAGAAGAGTCAAAGCTAAGAATTGGGCTTGCTATCTCCTAACTTTACAGAAACGTAGAAAGAGAGAATTGCACCAACTTATAAGGGGATTCTCTTTGGCAAGTTTCTGTAACTATTTGACAGTTTTCTAGAGAAAATTCAGTTGCTCCGACAGTTTCCAGTTTGAAAATGAAAACTTTGATCACAATTAGTTCTTGCTAAAGGAGCCAGCAAATTGCAATTTAATTATTAATTTGTTAAGGTACTAACTAGGTGCTTCCCACATTTTCAAAGTAGATACAAAATTAGCAGCTTTTTGAACTTAATAAAGTTTCAACACCTATTATTGTTGAATTTCTAAAGTATACAATGAAATAAACAAAATCTAAATTGAGCATTGATATTATCATAACTAGCAGTCGCCTGGGGCTACCATTTTACCATCTTAGGTGGTAGCACATTAAAAAATCCTTCTTTATTTAGTGCCTACGATATAAAAGTAATTCTAAATTATTACTAATTCAAACGGTATGTTTCTATCTTTAGTCATTTGGACTCTGCGATTATAAGTCAGTCACTATAATTTTATAATATATGTTATACCAAAATACTTCAAAAATTCTAGTTAAGTGCTTAGTAACCTCACTAATATCCTCGCGATGCTTTGTATCCGAAGCGGGTGAGAGGGATTCTCACTGCGTTTCATTGTCTCATTGATTAAGTAAGTAGGTTGCACCGAACGCTCTTGTGTCGGTTACTGGATACGTATGCTAATGGCTCGACGGTTTTACTACCCAGTATCAAATGTGATAAAGAGCTATTTGAAATACTTGTTGCAACAATAACAGTTCACTATATTAGTTTAATGCTTACTGCAGGGATGGTTTTAAACAACTAACTGAAGCTATACATCTTGCCAATAAATGATAATATTTGTAACTAGTTGTTACAAATATTAATACTGCTATGTTCTATCTGTTGTACTTTTGAGATATTGATGTTTGTGGTTAATTTGTATTGTTATGTGTTTTATATCTCGTGTTTTTATAGTGTATACCTATGTAAACATTTTACCCAACTTATACTATATTAAGATACAGTCCACTGTTTATCGATATTCAATAGATTGCAGATCCTTTTTATTCAAAGCACGAGTGCTCTTTCTGTGAACAATTCATTACTCTTGTAGAACATTAATCAAGGACATTTTAAGAGCTGCCAGCATGTACCTGCTAAGGAAATTTATGGTCCATTATGATTTATTCTTTATTGATAAAAATTATGTTGGAATATAACCTTAATTTATGATGGAATAGGTCATGATTCGAGATTCAACGATTTTATTTATTACACACAAAGAAGCCTTAAACCAGTTGGTTCCTTAATAAAATTATTCAGGGTATAAAATGAAAACGGGAGAGTTTTGTCTAAATGACCGCAATCGTTCAGTTTAACGTTTTCTGTACGAATAATGGAAAAAGTTTCTCAGTAACGACTATCTGGGAAAATCAACAAAATTCTTCGTAGGCTTGTCGACTTAATAAATTGTTAGCGAAGCCTTTGCTTTGGCATTTGGGTAATTTAAGGCTTTTAGTTTATAGCGCTACGGTACTAACCTGTAGGCTCTTACTGAGCTTAAATGATTTCTCGTTGTTGAGGATACAAATACTAATTACTTATTTTTATTTTGTTATAACTGATTTATTATAAAACAACCAAACAGTTTTCGATTAGCATAGTAAACGTGTTGACATGACAGCAAAACCTTTAGGTAAACGTCTAAAGTGTACTAGGTCCTATAAATAAATTAAAGAACTGTCTGCGTCGTTATGTTTTAGGTGGTAAATATATGACTATGTTTATGAAATTTACTTGGCTATATACTCGACTTGCATGCTTCTTTTTTAAATAAAAGGTAAATAATATGATAGGTTAATGCAGGCACCGATAACACCTCAATTAGCTCTTCGCAAAAATATATTTTTAACTGATTTGACAATATTATGTAGTTTTCATACACAACAGGTTATTTTGTAAGGTTCGTTTTAACAACTTACAATCAACAGACCATACCTCATTTGCTAATTTTTCGTAAAAAATATTCATATCGTTATATTTATTATAGTAATATTTATTTTGTATTCATAAGTTATTTGTCTTGACTGGCAAATCACTATAGAGCCTAAATAGTAGAATATTTTTTGAATATGGCTAAGGATAAAATACAGATTAAAAATTTAGGTCAGACGAATCCGTGGGCGTCCGAGTAAGAAATAAAAGTGCGTTGAGGCCCCAGAGCGCCCATTGAATTTCAACCAACGGGGTAAATAAATACAAATTATATTATACAAGTTTAGGCTACAATATTGAAATCTTCCTCTGTAAGAGACTACGATATTGGGAAAGTTAGGGAGCGATGCAGGTTTCACTCTGACTTGTATCGACGTAAATTTGGTATTGGGTTGGTTATGGTTTGGTGGGGCATACAAATGTTTCATCTAAATAAATGTTAGCACAACTGTGCTTGTTGTGAACTGGCTTAGTAGCGAAATGACTGTGCTAAAGTTGTTAAAGTTGCATATATTTTCTGCAATAATGGTACCAACCGAATTACATATCTATACATATTATTAAATAAAGTGTACTGTCTAACTGTATGAACTAGATAAATTTAAAAGCTGCAAAACGGATTTATGCACCGTTTTCGCCAAAATATTCTCAGAAAGTTGTAGGTACGTGTGAAATTCACCTGTACAGAACATAGGCAAAGCCTAGTTACAAATAAAATTTAGAATAGTTTATGTACTGGTACTTTTTAGGTTTCCGTACCTAAAAGGTAAAAAACGGGACCCTATTACTAAGCCTCCGCTGTCTGTCTGTCTGTCTGTCACCAGGCTGTATCTCATAAACCGTGATAGCTAGAAAGCTGAAATTTTCACAAATTATGTATTTCGGTTGCCGCTATAACAACAAATACTAAAAATAAAATAAAAAATGACTAACGGTAACAGGTAGACGCTTAAAATTTTCTCAAAATTACTAACGATAACAGGTAGACGCTTAAAATTTTCACAGAATATGTAGTTGTATAAAAAAATAAAAAAAAAATAAAGGGGTGCTCCCATACAACAAAAGTATTTTTAAGCAATTTGTTACTCGATCTTAATAAACAGGTAGAAACTTAAAAATACTTATTTAAGTATACATACAACTAAACTGATTTTCTTTTATAGATGATGGTACGGGAAGCCTTCGTGCGCGAGTCCGACTCGCACTTGCCCAATTTTTAACTACTTAATATTAGTCAAATAGCCGGCTTCGCACGCGTGCAATGCAATAATATGCATGTATTATACATATAAACCTTCCTCTTGAATCATTCTATATATTAAAAAAAACATTAAAATCCGTAGCGTAGTTTTAAAGATTGAAGCATACATAGGGACAGACAGACAAAAGAAAGACTTTGTTTAATACTATGTAGTGAAGAGTCCACGTTAAAAGTTTAAGTTAGTGCACTTAAAGAAAATATCCGTCTAAAAACGTTAATTAAAAGCAAAGCAAACCGACTTCGTTGCCGAGTGAGCCTATGAATCAGTCACACATCATCAGCCTTTAATAGTCCACTGCTGGACTAGGCCTCTCCTTGGAAAAGGAGGAATTGGCCTACTATACCACGCTGGCCAAATGGGTTGGCATAGGGTTTGTATCAAGTTTTCCTTCTCTTACAGTGCTGGTCTCTGCATAATATTATGCTCCCTCTGTCGGCTCTTACGACACCCATGGGATGATATGGGGTGGTGACATTCCGTATTCTTAATCCGTCACCACACGGACGTATGAATCAGTGGTTTTTCATAAATTTTTAAATAATTATCTCTTTTCTGAATCACCGGGTTTCAATTTACGCAAAAGAGTCTCGGATTAAACTGAAGGTTTCAATTATCGTTTCCATTAAAAAAGGTTAGAGGGTGTTTGTGGAGCTTCATCAATTTTTATGTCGCTGCGACTAGATAAACCACCTCATAACCGATGGTTTTTAATGTGATTGACTTTTTCGTCAGTTTATTTGGAATAGATATCTGAATAAAAAGTTTTTGGGCTTCCTTAAGAGTATTTAACAAGGATTGTTCTGGCTTTCTGTAAGTGATCCGTCTTTGGCAGTCGTTTAACTGTTAGCTTTTTAATAATGTACGAGTATATATACATAATATACATACGAGTAGTTACATTGTAGCCTCTCACTGCTACATTTAACAGTAACAATGAACCTAGCAGATATTGTTCTTCGATAGAGATTCTAGGAATATTTATCGTAGAACAATACTACAAAACGCCGTGAAGTGCCCGTTTATAACTGTTCTCAGTTGACAATGTCACTGTTTTAAAGCAAAGCCATCGTTAATGCAATTTTATCTATAGGTTGACGTATTAATTTCATACTAGTGACAACTAAAATAAAATAATTGTGTAACTCAGTAAGCCTAAGATAACAACGCCTTAAAAAAATATTTCGAGCACGTTGTTATTGCGCTTAGAATGCGTAGATTGCAATGTAACTAACGAACTCTATCGCTGCGTTAATTTTCTTCGTCTTCTAAAAATGTGAGCTCTTGCATTAAAAAAAAAATCTTAGTGCCACGGGAGACATTTCAACCATACATACCTAGACATGAACAACAATTTTTGGTTCACACAAACTGTTGTAACAACACTCGGCGCAGTGTCAAGAGATATAGTCAACATCTCACTTGATTTGATAGATATGTTTATTCAGAGAAAATCCCAAAACTGACATGAAAATTCAATAACGGAAACATTAATTTGCCAAATAGTTAATAACGGAATACTCAATATTCCTTAGGGCAAATAGGCGCCTGTTGACATCACTGCAGCTACAAACTATGTTAGCAAGATTGTCAATATAAATAACTACGGGCTCTTAGTAGTCCAATCGAGGCCTAATCCAAGATGACATTAATTTACAAAACCTTGATAAGGGTCCAAGATTAAAACGCTTCCAGAATTACAAGCGTCGATTAAATGATGTCATCTGTTAACTTGTTTCTATTAGAATCGGATTTATAATTGATTTATGCCATTAGTTATGATAATTTAGGCGATTCGATATTGTGTACATATTCAAAATCATTACAAAGCTAAATGAAATTTAGGAGTCGTTGTAATTACGAATATCTTTAAGATATGTCACACTGATATCATTTCTATTCATTAGCAAATAGATTAACTTGTTAAATACATTCAAATAATTTGTTCATAATCTTCTCATTCCTATCACCATCATCATTGGCCCTTTGTACTGTCCCACTGCTGGGCACGGGAATCTTCCCATTATGAGAAGGGTAAGGCCATAGTCCACCACGCTGGCCAAGTGTGGGTTGGCAAACTTCACATGTCTTTCGACAACATTATACAGAACTCTCAGACTTGAAGGTTTCCTTACGATGGTTTCCTTCACCGTTTAGCAAGCGATAATTAACAATTTAATACGCACATAACTCCGAAAAGTCATAGCTCGCACATAACTCCGAAAAGTCAGTCGCACCGATGACTTTTCGGAGGTGTGCGCCATGGATTTGAACCCGAACCCTCTGCGTAGCAGTCTGACGGTCTCTCCACTAGGCTATCGCTGCTTTTTTTCTCATTTCTATATTATATCGATCGATCATTTATAATTACATGATTTATGGTTTGTTGCTGCTATACAAACTCTACGCCTATTGTAACGAAGAATAATATTAATACGTAGAGTGTAAACATTTAAATTACATATTCCTAATGGAATAAATTACACTGTAATTCAATCTTTCCTTTGTAACAATAAAACCAGTGCAATATAACACTTGCATTTGAATGTTACAGAACAAAATGTATTCTAAATTATACAGTTACGCTATAAAAGTACTTAAGGGGCTTTACGTAATAAACAAAATGTTAGATCTACAAATAAACAAAATTACGTGAAGCATTTTTTATTTCAGTCTCAATGGAGGTATTAGTTCGCTTTGTAAACGACAAACAGATCAAATGTTTTGTGACAAAGCAAGTTGTAATGTGCACGCTGTCATTATTTATGATGTTAGCAGTTTTGTAATTCGTTTTATCGAGAGCAGAATGTTTGTTTTCTATTACAATAGAAATAAATATTGGCTATGACTTGCCTGGTATTTTCCCTTTTCATGATTTCAGACACAAAAAGCCAGCACGTGTGCGTTATTTGCATGTGTCTACGCCTCTTGAGACGCAGTAAATTCTACTTTAAAACAGTGAGGACCGGGATCACTACTGTATGATAAGTTTGGTTAACATGGCAGATGACGTGATAGAAATTTTGTTCTCATTTTGAATTAATCTGGAGTAGTATCTTTTTTTTTAAAGTAATAGGCGGCAAATGAGCAGATGGATTGCCTGATGGTAAGCAATTACCTTCGCCAATGGACACAAGCAACACCACAGGAGTCACAAGTGAGTTGCCGCCCCTCGGGGTTGGGAAAAGAGATAGGACGAGGAGTGGGATGAGGTAAAGGAATAGGGCGTCCGGCATTCTCACTCACTGAACGAAACGCAACAGTTTAGGTATTGTTACTTTACGTTGATTTTCTGAAAGAAATCAGCAAGGCTCTACTACCATGAAGTAAATAAACACCACCTTATTATTAAGTATTCTAATGTCATACATTATCTTAAATATGAACAAATTTGGCCGACAGCATATATATGCAAATCGTACATTTTGCTGAGATTACAACGGCGGATTGCATTTGTGTATTAGTTGAAACAATAGTGACGATTATAAAATGAACAGATGACAAAATAGTTTAATTATAATCAAATAAAAAGAATTGTATCATGTGCCTTGTATTTGGAAAACGACAAGAAACTGCCGTCCTACCAAATGAAACCTGAAGCGACCGAACCAGATTTTGATTATAGGATTTGCTTCTTATTTACTTAAGTCCAGAAGCTCAGCGTCTGCACAAAATTAATTTTCACTTGGTACCGGTCTAGGCTCCAGTTAGGTAAGATACCTTTATATTAGAATGGTTTTAGTCGATTTAATTTCCGACTTGTGCCATTCTATGAGTGAAACTTTGGTAGATGACAGAACTAGTGCCTCGGACGACCGTTTCATACCAGTAATACTGCTAAATACGCTTGAGCATACGCTTGCAACGTAAATACGTTGGCTTTATATGTATACAGGTAGAAGGTGAACTCGGGAATCTAAAATAAGTTAGAGCTCTCTGCTATAAATAACCAATAAAACGATCTAGTGAATGATCGAAATATCTCTTCTGTCTGCGCCATATTCACAAGTTATTCAAATATTGAAGTTATGTCGAACAGCATGAATATGAATTTGTGCCTTGCCTAGAATATTGATTTCGTTAATTGGTGACCTTGCAATCCTGTGTAACGTCGTGGGTCTATCTATACACAAGGAAAATAAATACATAATAAATGTACCTAATAGTACTTGACACGTACACAATTACACATACTGCACAAAATATGCTTTGATTTGTCGTCTAATGCCGCACAAAAGCAACACTTAACTTACTGTACAATTATCAACTGAATCAAGTAAATAAACATCTTGTAATTAATTTCCTTGAACATCATTTCCTCATATTAACTTGACGCCATAAGCTCAAGTCGGAATGGGCGAATGTAATAATTAAAGTGAAAAAACAAAAGTGATTGATTTAGCAAATTTTATGAAGGATAGGCGTAGCCATCTGTCGAACGGTGATACAAGATAACTTTATTGGATCGCTAGCTGGTCAGGATAATCTTAAGTACCTTACCGGGTCACGTATCTAAATAAGGAAACGTAGAAAATGGTGTTTGTGTTATGATGAACGGAGAACTGGCTGAGTCAGATTATGTTTAGGAACAAGGTAAGATTCAATAACTAATAATCAACTATGTTTAAAAACCAATTTTAAATCTAAGGAAGAATAATACTACGTTGGATGCAATCAGGATAACGCTATGACGATGATAATGAATTGAAATATATTTGCCGTATGGAATCAAAGGTTTGCTGAATGCTGCCACGAGTTGGAAAATGACACAATCTTAACTGCAGTTAGGTGTGCTTTATAGAAAAAAAATATCTCTAAATGGGTGAGAGCAGTTTTCAATTTTCAATCATCCTAGAGTCACTCCGATACTGTGATCAATCCTAGCTGAGATCTTTATTGGGGTTATATTAAAAGTGAATTTGTAGAGATAAATACTTTGTACCGAGAGAAATTGCATGAAATCCAACAACTCGGCTGCACAGTACCTGAAAATCTGTAGAACGATCTGAAAGTCTTCTACGTGCTAACATATTTTACGACAAAAAACAATATTTTTACTATAAAGCAAAATATTTACATACGAAGTTTTTAATAAGAATGACGTTGAAATAATATATCACTTTATAACTCACTATATTTTATAAAAAGAAATGAAGAATTCTACAAAAGTTTTAAAGGCTTTCTCATATATTTTCTTTTTATTTTACGATCATGTAATTTGAACATAAAACATAAATGCGTTGAGTGGAGAATTATTTCGTAATTAAAATTAAAATATTTAGTCGATTTACAAAAAATGTTTCGTGAGCTCCATTAAAAGAAAGTGAATTTGTAGAATGGATGTTCAGTTGTTATGGAGATGGAATCATTTCGCGTAGGTAATTTATAAAAAGTGTTTTGATGTGCATAGGGTTCCCACCAAGAACTTAGGGTCCCAAGCCAACCTCACCTGCAAGTGGTGCACCTGCCGATCAACGGACGAGGCTCTGGCAAACAAAATATCCCGATAAGCGGCAATAGGCTCGCCACCTATTACGTGGGATCAAAACACTGGCGAAAGGTGGGCGTTCAATATGCCTCTGCCTACCCCTTCGGGGAAACAGGCGTATGTTTTGATGATCTAAGAATTTATGTCGCAGTATTCTCTGTAACCCATTTTGGGTTAGCCTGAATAAAGATAGGTCTGGTTAAAAGACCAATACTTAATCATAAACTTTATTATTATCTTTTTATTTATCACTAGACTTCGCACGCGGCTCCGCCCGCGTAAATTATACACGTAAACCTTCTTCAGGAAACACACTATCTATTGGGAAAAACCACACACAAATCCATTCGGTGGTTTATGAGTTTATTGCGTTCATGCAGACGGATAGGATGCGGCTTTGTTTTATAATTTGTGGAGATTTTTTAAATTTCAAGACAATTTTGACAATATAACTAGTATCTCAGGGGACCGTACAAACATATAATCAATTGGCAGAATCAAGAAACGACGATTTGGGTCACAAAAAGTAAACATTTGTAGGGAGAAATTTGCTCAGAAAAATCGAAGCTAAAATTAAATAATTTAGAGTCAAAATCCAATTCCTGCAGGATACTTAGATTTATTAAAGGCTTAAACACGCAGAAGCTAATGAAATCTGAATATTTTCTTTTAAAATGGTAATGATACATTTTTGGGAAGAGCGGAAATTAAACGTGTTAACCTTTACATTTGATAAGGGTTGGCCAATATACGGGATAGGGTACTTTGTTGACGTCGGAAGTATCAGTCAACGTTGAACCAGATTTAAGCCAAACCGAATTATGACATAATTATTTCAAATTTAGATGTTAAAAGTATAAGCAAATGTGGCATGGTATCTTTCACCTCGTCAGTTCGTAACAAAAGTTTACAATATCAGTGTTGGTGATACTTAAAGCATTATTTTGAGTATATATTCTCTTTATATTTATGTGAATGTAAGATTTGTTTTGGTTTTTATAGGCATTGCTCTGAGAACTTTATGAAGTTAATGACTTTGAAAGTAAAATTATTGTACATTTGTTGTACTAGGATAATGACTTTGGCCTATGAAAACCGTTTTTAGCAGTGGCGGCTGAAATATGAGTAAAGGCTAAATGCGTCTAATGTACAGCTTTTTCCATGCACGTGCCGCCGAAAATGGTGAAGCATTCGCTTCGGCTATTTTTTACATCGTAGGTACCTACGTATTGTATGACCTTTAGGTTTGTAGGTCACGTTACTATGAAATAATTGTAAATGTGCCTTTCAAAAGCATCACTGTGGCTTTATTGATTGAGTGATTGATGATTTTGTTTAAGACTTTGACATTAAAAGTCGAAAATATGGTTTGTTCCTCGTTCGGACCGAAGTTTCGGACCGCATTCCAAAAACATCCTAGTTTGTATGTCCGAACGAAGAAAAAACTGAAAAGATTTGTAGATATAAATGCAGAGACTTTAATTTCATAGATCTTAGAGGGAACTTATTTGGGGAAAATTTTTCTTCGTATTCAGTGCAAAACAAACTACTTATCATACTCAAAACAAAACTTAAATGAATCGTTTCAGATGTCTTATTTCAACGTTAATATATCGTTTGTATGTTTGTAGACTCGAATCCTGGGAAGAGGACATCAAGACAAGACAGGACAAGAGGAAATATAGCCACGTGACCAAAAATTGTCTCTATTTATGAGGTAAATTAATTTTAGTCGGCGAATTAATGTACGTAAAACTAGTATCTTGAGTTTGTTATAGTGATAGTTGATTTAATCAGACGTTACTTGGCGGAACTCTATTATATACTAGCTTTTGCCCGCGGCTTCGCTCACGTTCAATTCGGGGTAACACAAAACTCCTTCATCGTTCGATAGTTATTTTCGTTTTAATTCTGTTTATAGGAACTAATAAAAATAGAACCGCAAGAAGTATTTAAAACATTTTTGTAAACAGTATTTTTAGAGTTCCGTAGTCTAAAATGGCTAAACATGGAATCCAAATGGAATCCTTATGGACGCGCTATGCCTGTCAGTCTATCTGTATATCATAGCCACTTTATGCCGAAACTATTCAGTTTACACATTTGAAAATTGGTAGCTAGATGTATTCTGTGAACCGCTTTACGACGTTATAGAAAATAAAGAATATTGAATATTAAGGCTTTACATACATGGAACTGATGTAGAAAATGGGGTGTTAAAAATTATTTTGAGGTTCCTAAAACCATTGTTTCTCGAAGTCAATCGTTTGAAAGATAATACGGTTCCAAAGTGGTAAAATGGGTGTGTGTGAATAACCCCTCTAACTTTTAAAGTAAGAGAGGGACAAATCTAAAAAAAAATACATGCTGTAGGTCGTTATAAAAACCTCCAACGACGTTTTTTTAATTTATAATAAATAAGCAGTTTTTTAAATAAAGCACATCTTAAAAACCGCAAATATAGCTTTATCGTTTATACAAATACTATTAATATTTAGTCGAAGATAATAGCTATGGTAAGTGGATACCTCCACTACGGAAGCCTTCATAGCGAATAGCTTTTATAATGTTTCCTCCTAGGTGTTACTCGTAGCCGTTTGCCATTACAAAGCTTTGTTGCATTAAGATTCCGCATTAACAGGACTGGAACACCAACGATCAGTCTCAAGTTGCGTGAAGGTACTCCAGCGAAACGAAAGCGAACGAAGTAATGACAGTGCACAATGTATAATGTGACAGTACTGACAGATAGCATATGCGCAGTAGTCAATTATTACAGCGCATGCGTTCTTACTGTCAATAGGTAGGAGGTTTGTCCCTACAAACTTCGACCCTCTCCAAAATCCCTCTCAGATTATGTTTTGCATTTTATTGTATCCTATGTGTTTTTCCTGGTTTTGAGCTACCTACCCACCAATTTTCAGCCAAATCGGTTCAGCCGTTCTTGAGTTATAAAGAGTGTAACTAACACGACTTTCTTTTATAGATTAGTAGGGATAGTAGGGATATCATTAGAGACTTTCTTTATACACAACATTATCTAACTGTTTTACCACCTTCATATAGAACATGTAAATTATTTTTACCGCTTACTTGTGAACATGCCACATATAACTGACCATGTGAAAAAAAAACATGTTCGCGGGTCGATTCCAGCTGTTTCAAGTCTGTCCCTGCGATTTATTTAGAATCCAGCCCTGCCGAAAGTACGATAGCCCCGTTGAGTTACTCAAGAGGTATCTGAATTCAGGCCTCAGTCTCCCACCCACGGATTCCCACGTACCTACGCGAGGTGTTGGAATTTGGGAATAATGAGACACCTGTATAAGTACAGAATACGAACGAACGAAAGAAATCAAAGAAACACATCCACATTCATTATTCAAAAGAAACGACTAAGACACCAATCCGACGAAAACGAAAGAAAATTAACCGAGAACCTCATCAATCCACGGAGAATCTTAACACCGCCATTCAGAAAACGCCATCTATGTTTACATATACAAACTGACCGAGATAGAAAATAATATGGACTAATCGACAATTTATTGAAAAAAGGATCTATAGTCATTGTTTTTATCATTTCAAATAAAATGAAATGATTATATAACTATTATATAACCATAATAATTTGAAATAAATGAGATTGACCGTTTAAATTAAGCGGACATTGTAATAAATTTTGACACAGATACTTTTTGTTTATGAAAGTGCCGAATATTATACTCTATTATTTTTTTAATAACAGAAAGATACCCGACACATAATTATTGCCTTTTTTGCAAGGAACATTTATTTTGCTTGGAAATTATTTGAAAATAGTGACATCTATCAGTCGGTAAATAGCCATAAAACACTTTGAAGGTACCTATTTAGACTAACTATACTTTTACTAACAAACTTATAATAATCATAGATGGCACCACATATATATATATAACCAGTTTTGGATGATCCCTGTTTTGTTTGGGACTACGTACAAAGGAGAGGTCAAGCTGTAAGCCGAAAACCACTCAACCGATTGTGATGTAACATATACTATTTTATAGGTTTGAGTATCCTTTGTACATGAGTGTAAGTTTAATTGAAATCAATTTCGCCATTTCAGAGATCTTTAGCAACATAGGGAAAGACGTCGGACAGACAGACAGACAGACATAAATTCTAAAAATGATCAAGTATTGCTTTTTAGCATTTTCCTAAATTTTTTAGCTAATTTTCGTCAAAATATCTTTAATGTACAGACATTTTCACCTCTACAGTTTTATTATAGTATAGATAACCTAATAGAAGGAAAGATAAACCCACCACGCACCCTCAGATTGACCACCCCAACTATTGCAATAGAAAAAGGTTGACAATACCGAACTCCTCTAAAAGGATAAGGGATATAGGAATGGCATGGGTTCCAGGAAGATACCTGACTTCCCCAGGTTTGTCCCTACAAACTTCGACCCTCTCCAAAATCCCTCTCAGATTATGTTTTGCATTTTATTGTATCCTATGTGTTTTTCCTGGTTTTGAGCTACCTACCCACCAATTTTCAGCCAAATCGGTTCAGCCGTTCTTGAGTTATAAAGAGTGTAACTAACACGACTTTCTTTTATAGATTAGTAGGGATAGTAGGGATATCATTAGAGACTTTCTTTATACACAACATTATCTAACTGTTTTACCACCTTCATATAGAACATGTAAATTATTTTTACCGCTTACTTGTGAACATGCCACATATAACTGACCATGTGAAAAAAAAACATGTTCGCGGGTCGATTCCAGCTGTTTCAAGTCTAAAAATGATCAAGTATTGCTTTTTAGCATTTTCCTAGATTTTTTAGCTAATTTTCGTCAAAATATCTTTAATGTACAGACATTTTCACCTCTACAGTTTTATTATAGTATAGATAACCTAATAGAAGGAAAGATAAACCCACCACGCACCCTCAGATTGACCACCCCAACTATTGCAATAGAAAAAGGTTGACAATACCGAACTCCTCTAAAAGGATAAGGGATATAGGAATGGCATGGGTTCCAGGAAGATACCTGACTTCCAGTATCCCACTGTATGCGCCGACTATTCAGGACACGTGTTTCGACTCTGCACGAGGCATCCTCAGTAGCGATGGGCAACGACTCAGCAGCAGAGCTCAGTCTTTGCCCATCGCTCGTTGAGTTGTAGAATTGAAAAAGGTCAGTAATATATTTAATAATAGAGTCTCTAACACGATCCCTTGAGAGATACTAAAGTTTCAAAGCGCTCGCTATATGAGTAGGTTATTTCTGTTTTAGTTTTGTTATGTAACAGAAGTATTCTTAATGTTAGATAAATAGGGTTTTTTATCATCTTATAATATTATTATGCCAGCCTTATTTAATATGTCGGGTCTTTTTTTAAATTAAGTTACGTAATAATTTTAAGAAGTGATAGCATACTTTAAAAGAAATGAAATAAAAAATATCGTGCAGTCACTAAAAGGTCCCTCAGTATATCTTAAAAATAAATGCCTTAAAAAATGTATTATCCCATTGATGCAATGTAACAGTTATCAGCAATAGAGAATTGCTAATCGTATTTGATTCAGCATGCAAACTGGACAGCGTATAATTTAGTGCGATGGACCATAAAGTCCCGCCTTTTTGGCGTGCACCTATGGTAGTAATTAAGGCTACGGATACTCGTGAGCTGTGCGAGTTAGCCAAGCGGTGAGAGATGAAGTCAGTTGGTAATGAGGATGCGCGGAAACAGAAACACAGTTAAAGTATTGCTGCTGTTTTTCTCGCGCACCGCTCATCTATCCAACTTATTTCTTGTAGTTCCACAGCCTAATAGCCACGTAAACTGAGATATGGCACCGTTGTTTATCTTTACGCACCTTTCTCAACTCAGTTGACTTTGACTTTTCACTGCGTGTTAACTCACCCAAGTAAAGCAGTTTGCATCATTTTTTTTTTACATTTTTTTAAATTGACTGCTCGTTGACGGTTTTCGATGTTTGAATAAATTATCACTTTTGTCGCCTTCCAGAATGCCAATTCTCTTATTTTATTTGACATTGAAACTATATATTGAACGAAATGAGATTATATTTGGAATTGACTCACAATCGGTATTCTGCTAATTTAATATCATTAACATCTAATTTGACTTCTATAGTTCGTCGTTGACACATTGTTCAATTTACGATCTAGTCACGATAACACTGACATTAGATTGAAACTACATTTTGAACAAATATATTTAGGAAAATTGGGCCTCTGATTTTAACCAACTTATTTATAGCACTATTGTACATCTTCTCACAGTAGAAAATATATTTCAGTATTTGTCAATTTTCAACAGCAATAACATTTGTCTATTCTCTCTTCCCTGTAAAAGTTATAGGGTCCAGCGAGGCGACCGAACCTAATGAAGTCAAACCATTGAGTCAAACTTAAAACAGTGCCAGTAATTTCAACACTTTGAAATCCGCCTTAACAATTACTAAACAAACAAAAAAATTAAAGAATTCTTTAAGCAAAAACTGTAGCCAAAATGTCTCAGAAAATACTCAGAAATAAACTTTGAGTCCAATAACATTAGTTCACTTTTGTGAGCCTGGCAAAAGCATGTTAGTAATAATAATAATAATCTTTATTTCAGACTTTCGTCCATAAAAAATGTACAAAGAAAGCTAGTAGTAGGCATTGTTAGTAAGATATATAAAAAATAGATAATAACAAAAAAGAAAAAACAAGAACAGGGTGTCAGTAAATTGTTAGTAAACAAGAATACAGAATAATTACCATTATTAATAGGTATTTTTTATTTCTGAGCAGGTGTACATTCGCCCAGAATGTAATGAAAGGACTGTTCATTTTGCACATTAGCGTTCGGAGGACAGTGTTGGTGCTACCACGGACCCTGCTCATCCTCGATGCAGTTCTTTTCCTAATGATGGGAAAGAAATCATCGACCGAAGCCTCTGCAAACATTAGAGAAGCACTGCAGTACCTTGGTTTCCTCAACACTGCCCTCAGAGCATCATTGTACTGAACACGTAAGGCATGTGGCACGTAAGGATAGTGCCGAAGGAAATTTCTCCTGTTTATGGGTCCTCTATATACGTCAGTGTACGCATTACGGAAATATTTTCGTAGCGTTTGAAAAGAGATACAGTCACAACAAATCTGAGTTCGCTTTTTGTGTATAAACAGGATTGGGTTGCGTTCTTGCTTTCAGCATTATTTTAGGCTTACTGTGAGAAATTTTCTGTGCCTCTTGTGCCGCTTTTATTCCGAGTCATGGCTTTGCAGTTGCGGAAATGTTTTTTATATGTATTTTTATACATGTTTTTATGACTTAGTAGAATTCTCATTTATCCGCTGTTGATTATGTAGATGACTGAGTCAGTTGCTTATTACCGCTGCGCAGCATTTCAACAATTTTAACAAGGTGACTACCGTTACCGAAATGTTTCAGACTTATTATTATTCAAATACGAACAGAAAATGCAAAAGCGAAACACAATAGAAGTCAGTATTTCAGAAACGAGTATTTGTTATTTTTTAAACATTTAATTTACATTTAGAATCATTCGCTTAACACGGCCGTGATGTATTTCGTTATCTATGCAATTTGGTAGCTCTGTGGCACAAATGGTTATCCATTTGAGCATTCATCAGTGTGCTGTTTTGTGTTGCAAGCTTCTGTGATCATTTGTCAACAGCGTTATGACCATTCCGCGGTTTTGATATATGCGAAATATCTACTTGATAATATTAAATCATTGTCTTCGCTGATATTTTGCGGTCACTCATCCAAATGCGCTGTCTCTCGCTGCATAAATTTAGATCAAGGTAGCATTTACGTGTTTCATGGTGTTTCATAGAATATACACGTGTCATACTCGCACTATATTAAGGTACCATAATAATAACTGATTCTTGAAAAAGTTTTTTTTTATGTAAAATCAGGCGGCAAACGAGCAGACGGATCGCCTGATGGTAAGCAATTACCGCTGCCCATGGACACGAGCAACACCACAGGAGTCACAAGTGTGTTGCCACCTCTTGGGGTTGGGAAAAAGGATAGGAGGAGGAATGGGATGAGGGAGAAGGAATAGGGAATGGGCCTCCGGCACTCTCACTCACCGAACGAAACGCAACAGTTTGGATACTGTCACTTTACGTCGATTTTCTGTGAGAGGGTAGTACTTCCCCAGTCGAGCCGGCGCGGCCCATTCATGCCGAAATCAGCAAGGCTCTACTACCTATAAAAATATACCACATTTTGCATTTATTTGCTTAAGTACCTACAACTTATGTATAAAAAGTATCTCATGTATTTTATGACAACAAAGAGCTTAAGGCTTTTACCATCGAATATTAACGGACAGAGAAATATACAAAAGGACGGAGGGCAAAAAGTCTTAAAAGCCTTACATCAATATTGAAGAGTCGGATTGACAAGATGTTGCCTTTACCGCAAAAAGGTAGATAGGCGTAGGCAAAATAATCTGTTACACTGTTTGTGACAACCAATTAATTATTTTTTCAACGTGTGGCATCCATCATCATCATCAACGTATTTAATAGCTTAGATGTGTTCCATGTATGATATTGTTTACTGAAGAATATTTTACGACCTGAAGCAACATTCATAAAAATCAAACAGAAAATCTATCGAAGAATGATATAATTTTTTGTCCTTCTGTGGAGGTCGTATCCATAACACTCCCTAGAGAAATGGCCGATGATTTTACCCTTTATACTTTTACTCCAGCCTATTCTAAGCTTCGTTAACCAAAAAAGTGGCTGTCAGTTGTTGTAGAAACTTGGGATCCAACAAACCTCTTCGCTTAACTACAATACGGGACCCTACGGGTTCGGTTGGGACGTGAGTAGCGCCTATACACATTTTTGTTTATTTTCGTGTACATGAGAATTGTAGCAATTGCCTTGATTTTATATACGGCAACTCATTTGGCCTTCGTCGCTTTATTCCGTCAATTGAATATTTGCTCCGACGAGCGTATTGAGTGTCATATGAATTTACAAAGGAACACGTTTTCTTGGATGGTTTTGTGTTGCATGCTTATTGTTAATAATGGAAAGGAATAAGGATGCATATTTTGTAAGATTGCTAACGCGTCAATAATATTGTATTGCTACTGTTCTTTTATCTATGGCTCAATCATAGTACCTTGATTTAAAATGAATTTTACAACTTGAGTTATTGAAGATATAACCATGCAAGTTCTAAGTACAGTTTTTGTACCGAGACAATCATAAGGATAATTATGTATTCAAGTTATTTTTAACCTGTTTAGACCAACCCGACTTCTCACAAAATTATTTTTATGTAGTGTAACAATATTACGTTCTTACAGAAAAAGATTTAATCCTTCGCATCCTGTATGTTCTGCCATTACTGTAGCAAACTTTGTTATTCGTAGCAGATACCTCGTCCAGATTAATTACTGCCGTAGCAACACAGAACGTACAATAAAGTCGCATCATGCCATACGTAACTAATCCACATAAGCCTGGTAAAGGTCGTATTGGATGCTTAGCACATACTGCCGCATACTGTGCGCCCAACGCAACGCATATCACCGTCCATTGTTTGAAATCCTATGCAATATCACACAGCTGTTCACAACCTACGTATATCCCAGAGAATGTCAACGTCATCCAAATTTGTAGTAGGGTACAGCTATGTGGCTTATTTGAAACATTTCTATTAAGTAGCTAATACCTGTCCTATTAGAAATGTTTTCAGCTATAAATTAGATTTGATTACACTGTGATTGAAGTGGTCAATACTCAGAAAATATTTAAATGGCAATTTTAGGACCAAAAGTATTGATTAAAATATAGGCTTTTGTGATATGTAACTTTCTGTTACACATAGTGTCGCTTAACATAATTATGATCTCTCTTTCTGGTTGTTAAAGTTCAGAATGACTTAATAAAAAAAACACACGTGTAACTTGTGTAACACGCAATTTTTGTAATTCATTTTTTATTTTAGCAGTGGATTTTAAAAATAATCTTTATCGTATTCTTTCACTTAATACTAAAGGTAGATTGGATGAGGGACTGATTCAGACCATTTTGTCGAAGCCAAGTTCGGGGACAGTATTCAAATTATGCCTTTTGGTTTTATTCGTTCGGCAGTGAAATAGTATATATTTGTATGTGTATTATTTGTATGGGGTGGATATAAAATGTCAATGTCTTTACTGGATGAAAACCCCTGTAGGAAAATTAAGGCACAAAAAGCTTCATACTAAATATCATTCCCGAACACAACACACCGCAACTCTTCACAAAATCTACGAAATCTTTACCGTGTTAGGTAAAGGTACATGTTAAATATACTTAGATCGTCGTGGCGGGCCCGGTTCACCTAAGTGTCGTCAGACGAGTCACTTCATTTCATTAATAGCTCGCCCAAACATGGAATTACACGCATCCTCTGTAAAATTTCCACGTAATTGGAAATCCCTTGAAATGTTGGACTACCTGAAGGTGTGCGATTCCTGTACACACTCTAAAGGGCTACTAATATTGTTCAAGAGATATGGTTCACAAAGACGATTTACTAATTCTTATAATAACGAAATATAATTTTCAATCATCATCATCATCATCCTCTTAGCGTTATCCCAGTTTCAATCTGGGGTCCGCTTACTAGTCTAACCGGATTTGGCTGAATATTAGCTTTTCCACAGAGCGACTGCCCGTCTGACCTCCGCAACCCGAAGGATAGCGATATTCCATGGTTTAGACTAGTGTCAGTTTATTTAGTACCGATGCCGTGTAACGACTGTCAAAGATCTTCATGACAACCGGGACCGACGGCTTAGCGTGCTCTCCGAGGCACTGGACAAGCGATAATTAATCATTCAATACGCACATAACTCCGAAAAGTGATTGGTGCGCGCCGTGGATTCGAACCCGATACCCTCTGCATGGCAATCTGTTGGTATCCCCACTCGGCTATCGCTGCCTTTTCTGAATTATTATTTTCAATGTTGATACCTAATTAAAGAAATTGTTTATGCAATTTTAAGTAACAACGTAATAACAAATAATATGCTGTGGTATTCATTCACATAGGTAGGTCATCATCAGCCTTTAACAGTCCACTGCTGGACTAGGCCTCTCCTTTGAAAGGAGGAATTGGCATTTGGAATTGGTATAGGGTTTGTATCAAGTTTTCCTTCTCTTACAGTGCTGTTCTCTGCATAATATACTCCCTCTGTCGGCTCTTACGACACCCATGGGATGATATGGGGTGGTGACATTCCGTATTCTTAATCCGTCACCACACGGATAGGTAGGTATATAAATACAAGTCAGTCAAGAAAACATTGGCCTATTCGTCCTATAAATCATAAGTATTATAGTACGAATGGGCCAGTATTTTCGTTTGTAAATTGTTTAATTAAATCTACGACAAATGAAAATCATAAACTTTGGTTGAACATTAAATAGTCTTGGTCAACTACATTCCTTCTTATTACGACTCATATTCATTAACACCCCGATAAAATATTGCTCTTATATTCTTTGTTACGATCACTCTTTTGTAACTTTCAATTTTTGAAATATGTTAGAACTGCCAAAACATCTTGCGTTAGTTTTAAATTTGCTTATCCAAATACTATTTTGCTACTCAATTTATATTTATAAATGTAAAATATTATTGTGTTTGTTCGTTTAAAATCTTGTCACAAATAAAGCAAACATTTCCGATGATAAAGAACACATGCTTTGTAAAGAGAATGTCTGACTCTCTTTGCAAAGACATCGTAGCATAATAAGTATGTAGGAGTATTTTGAGAAACTATATAATTTTAACTCTCTTTTAAAGAATACTCATAAAGAATAGATTGTATATCATGCTTGACTTTGCAAACATTCTAATAATGAACACAAAAAACACCCAGATACGAGACAGCTAATTGTAAATTTATTTAAGGTGCTTTACCTTACTCAAACAACTTAACACAAACACAAAATATGCACATACACTAATTAAACATGTTATTGTATAACATAACTTGTCGTCATAGTGACGCAATATTGGTTTTTGACGCTAATAAATTTATTAGTATATTTATTTTAACTAAAGATACAATGTATCTGCCATTTTAATTAAGCGACAAATTGCTAAATTATTAGCATACAATTTACAGCAAGGCAGTGAGCCTTGTGTTGACAATTTATTTGATAGGGTTAGTACATGTACTAACAACGTTTTTATTGACACATCTTGTGATTTAAACTCCAAGATAGGACAACAGTTAGGCTGCAGTATTTGAATATAGTACATCAAAACATGCAGGGCCTATCTGGCAAAGAGTTAGGGTTAAGTTTATTTCTAGAAAAATATGACGTTAAGGTTTTGTGCTTAACTGAACATTGGTTAAGCACCCATGAGGTTATTGTTATACATGAATATTACACAGTACAGAGTTCGTATATAAGAAAGCAGGCTATTAGAGGCGGTTCTCTCATAATGACTTCAAATTTATTAAATTGCAAAGAACGTAAGGAAATTGTAAATTTATCTATTGAGCGCACTATTGAGTTGTCCTGTGTGGAACTAGACTTATATATTATAATTTGTGTATATCGACCCCCTTCTGGTGATAATAATCTATTTGACACTGTTATGGAAGATGCTCTTAATAAAATTATAGGTAGTCATAAGAATATTATAGTATGTGGTGATTTTAATATTAATATTTTAGAGAATTCTTCACAGTGTACCAGATTTCTGAATCTTTTTAAGTCATTTAATTTAAGTAATTTATTCTGTGAACCTACTAGAGTCTCTGAAACATCTTCTACTTGTTTGGATAACATATTTAGTTCTTGTGTTGCTAAAAACCCAGTAGTTATTAGTTCTCTTCCTTCTGATCACCGTGGATAGATAGCTAGTTTTTCATGTTCAACATATGATAAATCACATACAGTAGAATGTAGGCCTCAAACTACCAATCGTCTTATACGTTTTAAAAACAATATTATCGCTAAACTCAATCCCTCAATATTGAACTCAGAAAACCCAAATACAATTTATAATTCACTTTTTGGAATGGTAAATAATGAGTTTCAAGATACTTTCAAGAGTAAAACTGTCACATTAAATGGTACTTTCGGATCTTTTAACCAGTGGGCCACTATAGGTATATACAGAAGTAGAGCCAAATTCTTTGAATTATATGGTATGAAACAACATAGATTTGACACACCTTTTCTAAATTATGTAAAAAACTACACAAACATTTTTAAACAAGTTTGTGTTATGGCAAAATCAAAATTTATTAGTAGCAAAATTTAGCATTCAACAAATGTAATTAAAGAAACTTGGAGAATTATAAATAATGAAACAGGAAGAGCACGACCACGGGAAAACCTTTTTGAACTAAAAGAAAACAATTTATTAGTCACCAATCAAACTCAAGTAGCGCATATGTTCAATAGTTTCTTTGCGAGCATACCTTTAACAACTACTAGCTCTTTACAATCATCATCTTTAGACGCTGGAAATTTTTTGCTTAGCAGTGTACCTGAATGCAAGAGCGTGTTTAGATTCGAGCACGTTACCCCGCGAGATATATTGATCGCATATAATTCAATTAATATTAATATAATTCTATTAGTATTAGTCGCCGGTATTTACCGGCGACTTTTGGGGCATTTCAATTAAAATTTTAGGTTCTATAGTTGAAACTGTTGCGCTTTACCTCTCTATAATTTTTAACCAATGTTTTGACTTAGGCGTATTTCCGGATTTGATGAAATTAAGTAAAATCATATCTTTATTCAAATCTGGCAGTAAAAATGACGTAAATAACTTCAGGCTTATCTCTATCTTGCCGGCATTTAGTAAAATATTTGAAAAGATTTTATTAAAGCAGCTACTAAGACACTTTAATTTAAATAGTCTGCTCCATAAAGATCAATACGGATTTACTAAAGGTAGATCCACTACTGATGCGGGTGTTGCTCTCATAAAACACGTTTATAATGTTTGGGAGTCATCTAAAAATGCTATCGGAGTATTCTGTGACCTCTCAAAAGCATTTGATTGCGTTCATCACGATACACTATTGCGTAAGCTCCGCCACTACGGCGTAGAGGAAACCGCACTTTGTGTTGTCGAGTCGTACCTGCGGCAAAGATTTCAGTGCGTCGATGTAAATGGGACTACATCCACTAAATTACCTGTACAGTTAGGCGTTCCACAAGGCTCTATTTTAGGCCTTTTTCTATTCCTTGTATATATTAATGACTTACCTTTTTATTTAAAAAACATCTGTGATGTCGTACTTTTTGCAGATGATACGTCACTTATTTTTAAAGTAGATAGGAATAGGAATCAATTTGATGATGTTTAATAATGCACTTATACAGGTTACACAATGGTTTACAGCAAACAACCTAGTGCTTAATTCTAAAAAGACTAAATGCGTTAAATTTGCTTTACCTAACGTTAGACAACTGGGACCTAATATAATGGAGGAACTTGACACAGTTGACTCGACAGTGTTTCTAGGCATTACAATAGATAACAAGTTACAATGGGGTGCACATATAGCATGTCTTGCAGGTAAGCTCAGCTCTGCTGCGTATGCTGTCAAAAAAGTTAGACAACTTACTGACGTTGACACAGCTCGTTTAGTTTATTTTAGCAATTTTTATAGTGTCATTTCCTACGGTATTTTGTTATGGGGCAAAACTGCGGATATTCAGAATATATTCGTTCTACAGAAACGAGCGGTACGAGCAATATACATGTTAGGTGCAAAAGATACTCTTAGGGAACGCTTTAAGTCTATAGGGATTCTTACAGTAGGCTCGAAATTTTTATTTGCTAATATATTGTATATTAGGCAAAATATAGGTTTATTTACTACAAAAAGTGATGTACATAACATAAATACTCGAAACAGGCATAAGTTTGCCCCTTATCATCGTCTGCATAAAGTTAATTATTCTTTTGTAGGGTACCAATTAGTCTTAGAATTACCATTTAGTACATTCAAAAGTAAAATAAAAGACTACCTTATTAGGAAAGGTTATTATACCATTAATGATTATTTCAGTGATAAGGGTAGATGGTCACTTACACCAGCCAACTCTTGATTTTTTTAATTTATATAGATATGTACCTTACTTTTCAGTTTTTTTTTTATTTAATATCTATAGTTCTTTTAATTTAATATTCATGTATTATTAGGTCATTCAACTTACTACATTTACATTTTCATTGTTGTTCCACAAATTTTATTAAAATTTGCTACAGTGTTAGATGAAGGTAACTCGTTATCATGGGCTGGATACTAACGTTTTTGTAATTTTCGTGTATTCATATACCGTCACTTTCTGTAACATACTTTTCCACCATAGTTCTGAACATGATCGCGAGTTGCCTACATTATAAAGCGTAAGTGGATGCTCCTGTTACACAAGATTCACATTAGAAGACTACTACAGCACTTAATTTAGTAACTGCATATTTGTTTAAGTATTATGTATGTTCTTATTGACTATTTACAAGTAATTAATTACAGTGTGAAACAGTTGCAGCTCCTTACAAAAACAAAATAATATGTACCATAACACTGGCGATTAAAAAGAGTGGCCACGAGTTTTATTGCCCGTTCTTTCTCGTGGTTCTACCTATTGCTTTGCGAATGGGCAGTAAATGTAAATGTAGAAGCATTATTTATTTACTTAAAAAAATTGACGTTCATAAGCGTCACGTTGTGACCTAGATGAATAAATGATTTTTGACTTTGACTTTGAGCACTTCGTAAATTACACAAAATATTTATGTGAAGGGATAATTATCAAATCCACAACAATCAGTGCAATGACTATATTATGTTGTTTACAGTTCATCGGAATGTAATATAGCTTTTATAAACAGGTGCTATTGTTTATCTAGGCAATATATTATATTTTCAGTTGATGATTTCATTTTCTAAAACCAAACCAAATCTATTCCAAATAAATAATATCTCGAAATAGATTTACATGATGAATCTGCTAAAACAAGTCAATTTACGAAGCAAACATTTGATTCATTTTATTTTGCACTCTTTGTTGAAATATATTTTAAGAATCAAATATCGAAACGTTAATAGAACGATAAAAACTTATTTTTAAAAGCTTACTTATTCAGTTGTACATCTATATTTTTTGGATATAAGGATTATAGTTTCGATGCCACGATTTTTAGCAATTTGTAAAAACTTACGACTAATAAATTAAGAAGTTTTATTGCATTGCGATATCAATTAGGCTATTGTATTCAATAAAATAGGTTTTTAATAACAAGGTGAGTAAAAGGAAGTTGTTATAAAATACTAAGAAATAACTACTATAAAATCAAGTTTATCTGCCTGTCATTTTATCCAGAATAACAAACGATATCTTATTTAGCTTTCATAAAATTGAATGCCTTTACAATATATATATATATATATAGGTAACCCTTTAAAAGAAAGTGTAAAACCGAAACCGGTAGCCAGTATTTCAAATCATTTCTACCTTTTCTACCCAGATACCTCTGGAATAAAATAAGCGTCGGTATAACTTTCATGTGTATACCATGTGCATTAATACATCTATTCGTAGGGAGACGTCGACCGATTATAGGAAAATTCAATGTACGGTTACGTAATTTCGGTTTTCCGGGTTGCCGCGTTTGGTAATAGCCCTTATATCTACGCCAACGCATCGTAGATGTGCGCTATAGATATATTGTGGTGATAGTGATGCGAGAATGTCGCGGCCCCCGACGGTTTTGTGCTAAACTTATAAGGTGTGCCCATCTGCTCGGAAGTTCGCGGTAACGGACGGTAACTTGATAATGATTGAATTTTGCAAAATATTAACATAAGTCTTTATTAAACATTATCGATTTAAAATATTTTTGATATTAGTCATATTAAACAGACTTGAGAATAAATTTGTAGTTCAATCGAAACAGTTTAATAAACCTAACTGGGCAATAGATTGTTATTGAAATGTAACAGTTGACCGTGGTATAGGTATTTATAGGCACAAAGACCCTCAGACTCAAAGCTACATGTGCAAAGATCAAATCTATAACACTCGACCAATCAGTACAGTTAGATACAAATATACAATAACATCGCAACAAAACAGCACAAACCGCAAGCATCAATCAATAAAACCACACATACATACGACCATTGTCGAGAATATACCTACGGATATCCAATTCCTTATTGCCCATTGAAACTCATGAAGTATATTTGTAAACAAACAGTCCAATGTCCATACATTTTTATGTTATCATCCGGATACGACCAACAACGAGGGAGAAAAGATTTAGCTCAAAAGATAGGTAATATTTATACAGAGAATAATCTTTGGGAAAAACCGCATGGGTTGATATTTAACAACTCAGTGGTTGCTAACAAATAACTTGTAATTATTTCGTCCCGGTGAGAGAGTAATATTTTTTGTTACTTACTGAGCAGTTTTATTTTAAACATTTTAAGATATTAGAAGGTGTATTTTTAAAAAGTTGACATAGACGAAGGCAGTTCAAGTTAATTAAAAAAAAAATACTTGATAGAACAGATGCTGCAAATTTTAGTTGATTATTTTTTTAATTACTATTTGGACAAATTCAATGAGAGCCTTTTAATGAGTCCATTACAGTAGTTAGAATATATTTGTTTGAAAGTTTGGCAACGAATGCCAAAAAAGTCAGTGCAAAATAAGGCTACTTATTTTCTCCTATTTCGTTGGCAAATAAAGGAACGGCCTGTTTGGCTGTAAACAGTAACTAATGATTAGGTATATATTGTGCTGTAGATCCCAACATAATGTTCAGAAAAAAACGAAGTTTCGGTTGGATGAGTATGGAGATTGTGCTCTCAGTTTCATTTGAAGAAATATTGTCTGATGTGAGCCGAACTTCAGATTGTGTTGGGTTCTATAATAAGAATAATACTTGCGATTAATTAATGATAAAATTAACTGAATCGCCCACAAAAATTTGTTTGAGTTATTGGTTTATTACAATTTAAATACTTATTAGGAAGTATATTACAATTTAAATACTTATTAAAAAGCATGTAAGTTTAATATTTTGGCTTATATGCCACATGATAGTAGCGTAGATGTTGCAATTACAATATTTCTGTCGGCACTGTTCAAAGCGCCATTATCATGGATGCACGAACTTGGTAAATATTCCGAGAAAAATGTAATTGGGGTAAATGATCACAAAATGTAATATAACTATGTTACTCGTCCATTTTAATTAACATTTCGCAAGAAATAACTGAAAAGAAAAAGAGTTGAAAGCTCGTAATTGGTTTTAATTGTATATTTAATATTTGATACGCACCCGACACACACGGCAAATAATATTATACGTATCGTTTGCGTGGCCGCACATGCCTATACAAAACTTATTTTCAATGTTATCCTACAACTTTGTAGATTTAGTTGAAATATTTTATCATACCAAATTATACGTTTGCATTGTAGGTAACGAAACCCTAGAAAGTTGCGTTTCGCTGGACAATAAGGTTGCAAAAATTTAAGAAAGAAAAAAAAGAAAAGAAATATTTTATTCGTATCTCCAAACCCTTAAAACTAAACACGTATTATATCTATTTTCCATATCATAACAATTCGTTGGCGTAAACAATAACAAACGGATTGGAGTACAAATTGGAACCTGCGTCAGCTATTGTTGCAGATAGCTGCAACGCTGGTATTCTCGCAGGACCAGATGATATACCTATAATATTTATATGTATATACTAAAATAATAAATATTATAAATAAAATGCAATTTAAATGTTAATTAAAATATATACGACAATATATATAATATATACGCATACATATTATATGATTTATGTAAATAAATAAATAAATGTAAATACTAAAAAACTTTAGTTGACATTATTGTTGTTTATCACTTCAGAATGCTTCAGACAGGCAATCATAAGACATTTATAGACCGTAACCGTATCCAAACGCTTTCGGTTCTGTCATAAGTGTCAGCTGTCAAGCAAGATACCAGTGAGTTATGCGTTACATAGCTTATACAATCAGAATCAATACATTCATAAAATAAAACAAAGCAACGCTGCGCTCGCGCTGTTGAGTGTACGTTATAAACAAAATAAGAAAATAAGTAACATTGACAGCCAAATGAAATTCCTTCCACCCAATGAGTGGTGTACAGGTAGGTGAAGGTGCTTAGATATGTCATGGTTATACTAAGGTAGATTTTTGTGCGTTTAATAAAATTTGCCTATACTTATTTTTAAATGAATAAACCGATTTCAGGCTACGTTTGGGCGGTGGTAGGTCATTCCATATTTTGGCTGCCGAAAATTTAAAACCACCTTCGAACGAGGCTGATTTGTGCTTTGAAATAACCAACAGATAAGATGCGGCTCTTGTGCTGTATTGATTTACATCCCTGGACCATGTCAGCTTCTTATAGAGGTAATTCGGCTTCTGATATTTTACTATTTCAAAGAGTAAGGTTGCCAAATGTAAATGTCTACGCGCGGCCATCTTCATGAGGTTCCCAGTATTTAGGTATGGAGTGACATGTGTACGTGGTGGAATATTATAGCAGAACCGAGCACATGCATTTTGTACACGTTGAATTAGCTTCTCAGTTCTTTTCAGTAAACATGACCCGAATACAGTGTCTGCATAATTGAGTTTGGATAGGACTAGAGTTTCGCAAAGCAAAATCCGCATGTCGGTACTCAGATGTCGGCGAATTCGGTATAGCAGTTTGAGACGGTAAAAACAGTTTTTAACAGCTTCAAGTACATGCGTCTCAAAATGCAGTTCACCATCTACAACTAAGCCCAGATTGCGAGCCTCACTAACCCGGTCTATGGGACTATTTTCAACCATCACTACAGGATTATGGTCTTCTATTCTTTTGATGCACTCCTTTGAGCCTAGTATTAGATACTTGGATTTAGTAGGGTTTAACACCAAGGAATTTTGTCTTGCCCAATCTGATATGTTGACTAAATCCTCATTCAATCTGTTTACAGATTCGTGACAATCATTTGGGTGAAATGATATATAAAGTTGAAGGTCATCAGCATACATGTGAAACTGGGCATTTTGGATGTGGTTGGTAACATCGGCACTGTACAATATGAAGAGGAGAGGGCCGAGAACTGATCCCTGTGGGACGCCCCGAGTCACCTGACAGCAAGAAGAATTGGCCTTATTACCCTCCCTGGCACTATCCAGTTGCACGAATTGAGATCTGTCAGTCAGATAACTATGGAACCACTTTACAGTCGCTGAGTCACACCCATAGTAAGAAAGTTTGGCAAGAAGAAGAGAAATATTAATTGTTTCAAAAGCCCGCGAAAAATCAAGTAGGGTAAGCAAAGTACCCATGCCCTTATCCCTCGCCTCCAAAATGTCATCAACAACATCCAGGAGAGCGGTGGACGTACTATGACCTTTGCGAAATCCAGATTGTCTTTGAGGTATAGTGTTATAATTTTCAAGGTATTTCCTCAACTGACTGCTTACCACCTTCTCCAGCACCTTAGACAGACAAGGAAGCAAGCTGATGGGTCTAAGATCTTTGGCTGTTACTGGATTGGCTATTTTGGGTATAGGCTTGACAATAGCAGTTTTCCATACATCAGGAAAGGTAGAGGAGGTGATAGACTTATTTATTATTGCCGTGATGTAAGGAAGGCTATGGGGAAGTGTCATCATCAGCATTTCTAGAGAAATGTTGTCAATACCAAGGGCATTAGATTTAAGACTGCTAATATGCAAGCGGACCTCTTCCTCACTAATTGGCTCAAGACAGAATGTGTTTGAGTGAAACCTGTTTGTTTCAAAATATATTAAATATGTTAAAGTGACAGAATCTTTCCCGGGTATGTTCATGAAATGTTTATTTGTGTCTTCTGGATTGTTAAACATGTGAGGCAGTTCATGCCTCTTTTGTTTGCCTATATTAATGGTAGATTTCAAGTTATACCAAAGCTTTCTTGGGTTTTGTATATGTCCATTTACGTATGATTCAAAATAAGCTCTTTTTTCACTATCAATTGCACTCACTATAATATTTTTCAGGTATTTATAACTAGTTTTATGTATATCCCTTTTACTATGTTTGTAGCGTGTTAGGTACCCGTCACGCAATTTCACCATATCTTTGATTGTGTCCGTAATCCACGGATACGACCTTTCTCTCACTAAATTTCTTTTAATTGGATATATGGAATTTCAGGAACATTTACATATTCAACTAACCTTTTCCAACCAATTATATAAATCAAAATCAAAATCATTTATTCATCTAGGTCACAAGGTGACGCTTATGAACGTCAATTTTAAAATTAAATTACTTAATGCTTCTACATTTACATTTACTGCCTCGTTCGCAAAGCAATAGGTAGAGCCACGAGAAAGAACGGGCAATAAAACTCGAGGCCACTCTTTTAAATCGCCAATATTATGGTACATATTTTCATTTTTGTAAGGAGCTGCAACTGTTACACATTGTACTAATTTACTTGTAAATAGTAATTAGTTACAGACATAATACTTAAGCAATTAATGTAGTTACTAAATTATGTGTTTTAGTTAGCCTTCCAATGCGAATATTGTGTAACAGGAGCATCCACTTACGACTTATAATGTATACAATTCGTGACCATGTTCAGAACTATGGTGGAAATGTATGTTACAGAAGTGACGGTATATGAATACACAAAATTACAAAAACTTTAGTTCACAGACCATGATAACGAGTTATCTTCATATAACCCGGCAGGTTGTTTGGCTCGAAACTTTGATACTTTATTCGACATTTTTCGGCTGATTACCTACCAATGTGTATTAACAGGTAAATTCTACCAATTGTACCCTATTTGCTGACACTTAATATGAATTTGTTTACAATTTGATACTTGGTAAATCGGAAAACTTTTATAAAAGTGATTTGCCAAAAATGTATTATTTAGCAGACATCCGTTTGATGTCGCCCTAAGGCTTTGTGTAATGGAAAGGAAAAGATTTAATTAGTTTTCTCTTGAAATCAAGTTTGGGAGGTAGCATCGGTTTTGCACAGCATTACAGTATTACCATATTATTATGACTTAATTAAACTCATGAGACATGTTCTACTTTCACATGAATGGAACTCGCATCTAGCAGACTAAATTGATAGACGATTTATTTGACTATTTGGAGGGCGTAGTGATTTAAGCGGCCGTCTTTTCACTTAACACCATGCCGACTGTTGTGGGTTCGATACCTATTGACACTTTGTGTGATCTACGAATTGATGTTTTGGGTACGGACACAAAGAATACTTACCTAGGTATGTATTCTTTGTGTCCGTTGGTGGAATGCTTGTTATACTCCCCCTCCATTTAGGCATTTCTTAGTTTTTATTGCGTTTTATATTTAGTACGTTTCTTCTATACTATGTTATCGAAAAGTACCCTACAGAATTCGATATAGAAATGGGTTAAAAATGTCTTTCAAATATTTATCTTATTGTAAAAGGGCAGTTTTACCTTTAGTGATACAGAACCCTAAAAATAATATTAAAGCAGCCAAAAAACCTCATTATATACACGTTTATTGTTATCCAACTTCCAGGAAATACGCAATTTGATGTAAACGCCGTAACCTCTAGTCGGAGTAACCTTTACACTTACATAAGTCACGGCCGCCCATTCCTTTACGTGCGGTTTTGCCTAAAATAGAACCATTCCTTAAAGCATCAAAGCCTTAAACAAGGCGAAATGTCCGCAGCAGATCAAAGCTAATAATTTTCATACACGCCACCAAAGTTCGCAATGATCTTTCTGTATCGGCTATGAAGTTCGGTTACTTCGGTCTGACGCAATTTTCTCGCTAAACTTGCTACTAAGCGAGGCGGTCTACCGTAGCGGATATTGAGAGCTTTGAACTCAGAATGCTTACACAAATTAATCAAAACTTTAAGTGTATCGGTTACTGACGAATTAATAGACAAGATTCTTCGTGAATCAATTTAAACGCTGTCATGAAGATCTTTGTCTTTTGGTATATTATAGACCTTTAAGTATATAATTGTCACTGTGTAGAGATATATTAGTTGAATATGTATTACGTGTGTCATATTGGTATAAAATATAATAATCAATCAATAAATGAGTCAGTATCATCTCAACTCTCGTGTTTTACTTGTCTCCAACACAACACCTCACATGGCGACCCTGCCGAAAGAGTCTGCCATCCGATCGCCGTCACGTATTTGACACCGGCTTGCACTCGCGCGGCGCCATACCATAAGAGGAAGAAATATTTCATACACGGGTATTCTGGACTGTTCTGGTACCAAGATGAATCAATCAAATATAACTTTGTTAGACTTGTTACTTGCACGCGTTGCTGTGACGAAATTTTTGGCACAATAAAGATGGGCAAAACGCAATCTCGTGAGGAGGATAACCTCCTCACGAGATTGCGTTATGCCCATGCAATTATAAAATTGCACAAAATGCAGCAGGATCGAATACAGCCACAGTTGATGAATTTCGTTTCTACCTCAGTACGACGACCATAATACTGTCGCTTATAGCCTTGGCCTTGGGTATCGGGCTGATATTCTTCGTATTCAGAATCTATAAGAAATGTCATGGACAATGGATAAGGCAAGAAATATCTCGACACAATCTACGTCGATCACTATTTCGGCGTGAGCGTTCGCGAGACCAAAAGGACGACGACATTGAAGTCTAGAGCTACGAGTGATTATTCGTCACTACGTTTTCGGCGTTCGTATTAACGGTATAGCAAGTAAAGTGATAAAGTGATGGTAAAATGAAAGGTTAACAGTGATTGTGCAGTGTTCAAAAGAATATATATATAAATAGTCGCGATCCGTTTAAAAATAAAGTGCGCGAACCCTATTTTCGATAACTCTAAACTACTCTCGTATGCGTAACATTGGGTAATGTATGCGTTTAAACTATTAAGGACTTATTAAGTATAATGTTATTAACTATCTGCCTCTATAATGATAAGTTATGGCCGAAGACTTAGAAACTCTATGTAAAGAAATAAAAGAAGTTAGAACGTATTTGATTAAAATAGGTCAAAATCGTAGAAAAGGAAATATTTTGATAATAAAGCAAAGCGAGGCGAATGACATTTTTTCTAGGTATCAAGCCTGTGTAAATCTGGTTAGCAGAGATATTAAGCAAGGTATTATAAAGACTAGTGATACGCCTTTAATTGACAAGTTTATTAATTCATTTCAGACTTTGTATAGTGAAGTTTTATCCTTGTGTAAATCTGCTGAATCGGTAGAAACCACTATGTCGACCTTTAACATTAAAGTAGCTTTGAGTATATTAACGCAGATGACAGATGATGAGGAAAATACACAACGATTAATAGAGAATATTGAATATTATGCCTCTACCCTTGAGACTTCCGAACAAAGTAAGCTCATTGAATTTGTATTGAAAAGTAGATTATCTCGATCCGCAAAATTACAATTAAGTTCTGATTATTTTAGTGTGTCTGAGTTAATTTCTGACATAAAAAACATACTATTGCCAAAAAAATCTGCTAGTGCTTTACAAACAAAACTAATTCGTATGAGACAAAATGAATTAACAATAAAAGATTTTGGTAAACAAATCTCTGAGTTATTTGTTAACTTAACGATTTCGCAGGCCAATGGTAATTCAAGTAATTATAACTTGTTAAAATGAACAATTCGCTATAAAGAAATTTGCCGATGGCCTGAGAAATCGACGTTTGAGCGCAATAATCGCTTCACGTCATTTCAGTACTCTAAAAGACGCGATTCAAGCGGCCCAAGACGAGGAGTTGGAGTCAGTCGGAGCGTCCGCAGATATTTTGGGTATGTCCACGTCCAGAGAGATAAATAATAGATTTTTCAGAAGCAGAGGTCAGCACTTCGCTCAAGGTCACGGTAGATTTAACCAGCGAGCATCAACATGGCGTAGAGCTATCAACATACACCGAGGTGGTGGCAACCAATACCGCGGTGGTTACGGACCACGGCGTCAGCAGCAGACATTTGCACCCAGACGAAATAATAGAGGTAGGTCTTATTATAACTCTAATTTTTATCGAGGGAAGCAACAGATCGATATAACTACTGAACCAGAACCAGCACTGGCAACGACATCGAAGTTGCCTGAAACTGATTCCAAAAATATGTTTTTTCGAGAGTAAGGAACAAATTTTATCATGAAGTAGTATTTATTTTATAGAGCTATCTTTAAACAATTACAATTACAATTGGTTACTTGACACCGGCGCTTCAATATCAGCGCTTAAGTATAAACATGTCGTAGAACACACACATTTGTTAAACAACACTCATACATAAATGGTATTGGCGGCAAAGTTAAGACTGTAGGATACTGTTACTTGTCTTTATTTGTGGGTGGTCATCACTTACACCATACATTTTATCTGTTTGACTTCTTGCCAATTACGGCGAATGGAATAATTGGAAGCGACTTTTTAACAAAGTATAAATCAGTTTTAGATTTTAAAAACAATATTTTAACACTTTCGGTAGAGCCCGTGCAAATCAGCATTCCCTTATTATTACGTTCTAAAAGTTGGTTAGATATACCACCAAGATGTGAATCAATACACTACATTGAGACTAATTTACAAGGTGAAGGAGTAGTTTGTGCCTCTCAAATTGCTGACGGAATATATTTAGCTAGCACTATAGTCAAGACAGTTTGCGGTAGGATACCAATAAAAATATTAAATACAACCGAGAATACATTTAAATTAACTGAATTTAATCCGGTGATTCATAGCGCTAATGATTATAATATATGTACTTTCCAGGAAACTAAAATAAATGCAGACCGAGTAAAGAAGGTGTTTTCCCAATTGCAATTAAATCAATTAAATAAAGAACAACAAATTTGTATAGAAAACTTATGCGCAAAATATTCTGATATATTTTATTTGGACGGTGATAAATTGACAACAACAAATATTTACGAACATGATATAATATTGAAACCAAACTCGTGTCCTGTGTTTAGTAAGCCCTATAGATTACCTCATTCTCAGAACGACGAAATTCAAAATCAGCTTGATAAGATGTTTTTTGTTTTGTTTTTCGTGTGAGTGTGTGGCCAACTCTGGTGTCGGAGTTTTCAGACCGCCCAAAGGCCTCCGACATGGCCTAACGACCCTTATTTTTAGACAAGAGCCGGGACCGACAGCTTTACGTGCCCTCCGAAGCACGGTTACGCTCAGATGAAAATGCCACACACGGTCACCCATCCAAGTGGCAACCTGTGCAAGCGTTGCTTAACTTTGCCGATCTGTTACGAACGGCAAGCCAAGTCTCGCTATGAGCGCTACGATAAGATGTTGTTATTGAAAAATGTAGAAGCGAATGGAGTAGCCCAGTATTATTAGTTCCGAAAAAGAATGCGAATGGATTAAAAAAATGGAGACTAGTAATAGATTATCGGAAATTAAATAACTGCGTAGAGGATGATAGGTTTCCACTTCCTAACATCACGGAAATTCTAGACTCTCTTTCAGGTTGCATATATTTTTGTCATTTAGATTTATATCAGGGATTTTACAACGTAAATTTGGCAGAAAATAGTAAAAAATTTACTGCATTTCATGCGGGACAATATCAAATGACTAGGATGCCTATGGGGTTAAAAACTAGCCCAGCAGCCTTTTCACGTATGATGACGATGGCTATGGCAGGATTGAATTACGAGAAATGCTTGGTTTACCAGGATGACCTTGTAGTATTTGGGCGAAATTTAAATGAAACTATGAAAAATTTGCAACATGTGTTCGAAAGAATTAGACAAGTAAATTTAAAGCTAAATCCTATAAAATGTGAGTTCCTGAAAAAACAGTTATTGTATCTCGGACATATAGTATCAGGTGACGGTATTTTACCCGATCCGGATAAGATAAAAGTAGTAGAAAATTATCTGTGCCCAAGATCGCTCGATGAAGTTAGACGGTTTACGGCATTTGTGAATTATTACCGTAAGTTCATACCAGGATTTGCAGAAAAGGCATTTCCCTTATACCAATTATGCAAAAAGAATGTACCCTTTGTTTGGGACATGCGTTGCCAAAAATCTTTTGAAACTCTAAAACAGAGCATTATTTCGCCCCCAGTCCTACAATATCCAGACTTTTCGGCAAATAACGAGTTCGTTGTACAGACAGACGCCTCCGGCAATGCAATAGGTGCTGTTTTATCTAATAGTAATAGAAAACCCATAGCATACGCCAGCAGAACTTTAAATAACGCTGATAAAAAAGGAGTTGCTTGCAGTAGTATGGGCAGTTAAATACTTTCGTCCTTATTTATACGGTCGTAAGTTCAAAATTTTAACCGACCATAGGCCATTAGTTTATCTTTTTAACATGCGTGACCCATCAAGCAGGCTTATGAAATTTCGACTCACTTTAGAAGAATATGACTATACAGTAGAATATGTAAAAGGCGCAGACAACGCAGCTGCAGATGCATTGTCTCGTATATCTTTTACATCTGACGAGTTAAAGGAAATGACTGAACCCTTAGTTAGTGTTATGACTAGAGCTCAAACTAGGAAGTTGCAAAATCTTTCGGTTGATATGGTTCCCTCAGACGGACGGCCTGATCAACCAGATGTTTTGGGGACACATATTAAGCCGAAAGAAGCAGTTAAACTAAGATTTATTGACAAAAAAGATTTGGAAAATTTGAGAAGAAATAATAAGATAAGTAAAGAAAGAAACGCGTTTTGTTTTGTTGAAAATAGATCGACTATTTATATAAATCCAGACTTCCAATCACAAATGACGCGAGCCGCATTCGTGAGGGAGCTGAATGAATTTTGTAAAGAAATAAACGTTAGTGAAGTTTGTTTTATAAAGAATAAAGATAATACGATTTTTGTGGAAAAGTTATTAAGTGAAATAAAACATTTTAAAGGTATTCGCTTGTATATTTTAAATGATGTACAAAGAGTAGACGACAAAGATGACAGAAAGGTGATTCTAAACGACTTCCATCTCTTGCCCACAAGTGGCCACGCGGGCATGAGAAGGATGTTAAATAATATCAAAAAATATTTTTATTGGCCCGGACTAGATCGTGAAGTTAGAGAATTTGTAAGGAAATGTGATAAATGTCAAAAGCAAAAACATGCTCTAAATATAAAAGAACCTATGCTTATTACATCCACAGCTACATCAGCATTCGAAAAAGTTTATTTAGATTTAGTTGGACCTCTAGAAAAAGATTGCTATAATCATTGTTACATTTTAACATTGCAGTGTGAATTGAGTAAGTATGTGGTAACTCATCCTTTAAAGTCTAAAACATCAGCAGAAGTAGCTAGGTAATTACTACAGACAGGGGGACGGAGTTCATGTCATCAGTTTTCAACGAGGTATGTAATCTTTCAAAAATTACTCACTTAAGTTCCACAGCATATCACCACCAAAGCATTGGCGCATTGGAAAACTCACATAAAAACTTAGGTTCGTATTTACGTATCCAAACAGATAACCATCCTGAAGCTTGGAGCCTATGGTTACCTTATTGGAGTTTTGCATTTAATACAACTGTGCATTCCAAGACAAAGTTCACTCCGTACAAATTAGTTTTTGGCAAAATTTGTAACCGAGTAACTTTAAAAGTAATATTGTAGACCCTATATACAATCACGATAACTATCCATCTGAATTGAAATACCGCTTACAATTATCACAGAAAGAGGCTCGACAAAATCTACTTAACAGCAAATTCGCTAGGAAATATACTTATGACAAATATGTTAACCCTATTGTGTATAAACAGAATGATTTAATTCTAATAAAAAATGAAAATGTTTACATTTTCATTTTTAAGTTAGACAGTCTTTATTCTGGACCTTATGTTGTTATTAAGGATATGTCTCCAAATGTGCAAATAATGAAAAATGGCAAAGTAGATGTCATTCACAAAAATCGTACGAAATTGTATATTCCTAACTAATTATTTAGAGTTCTACTTTTATACAAGACTTTTATTTTTATATACCAGCTATTGTTAGTTTATATTTACCTTTTTTTACCATTTTATCATTTTACAATGTATTTTTTTTTATTATTTGAACTAGGTATGTGCCGCTATGTAACATTATGCTATTCATTGCAGCATTAAATATAATCAGTAGTAAATAATCAGTAAATCTGATTATTTTATATAAAACAAAAATAAAACAATTTAATCGTTATTTTGTGTAATCTTCTTATATACCTAATTAATTATCGGCATTGTATTAAGCTGATTATATGTGTATAAAAAAGAAGTGAAATTGTATGTATCACTTTTTTTTCTGATTATGATGGGCGTGTAGAGATATATTAGTTGAATATGTATTACGTGTGTCATATTGGTATAAAATATAATAATCAATCAATAAATGAGTCAGTATCATCTCAACTCTCGTGTTTTACTTGTCTCCAACACAACACCTCACAACTGGTCACTGGTCTAAGTTATGAAATATCGCTTTCCCTTTGGGTGCCAGTGGTCAGATGGTAGTTGCTCTGTGTAAAAGCAAATATTCTGGAAAATCTGGTTAGACCATTAAGCAGAACCTGGACTTTAAGGCGAGAGCCTTAACACTAGAAAGAAGATGGTATTATATCACTATTAGCCTTTACGATATATTACAAAATTATAAAAACCCAATTATATTTATCTATGCGATGATCGAACTTCCAACATAGCGCATTCGAAAAAGAATTACAGAACACTCTGAGCAGCAATTTTCTACCGTCTAATAGAAAGTACTAGAAAAGTTAATTCTACGTCAACGCATTTTAAAACAACTTCGATCTGATGGGCATCTTGGGTTAATAGCGTATTACTCAGAATAATATGAATGCGATAGCGTAAGTCTTACAATTTATACTTTTCGCAACATCAAAGGATATATCCTACATTTTGTTTCATTATATTAGGGATATTTGTTACAACAACACAGCTCAGTTTTAACTCAGAGTTTCACAAGTTATTCAGAAAATCATTTGGCGGCGGTATTCGGTATCTAAATTATTGATTAAAGTCGGCCCAAACTAAATTACTAGACTCTAATGAATATAGCTCCACGCGTATTGAAATCCAAACTTCGTGAAGCTGGCTAGATTTTGGGAAATAGTTTGCAGATTAATATATCTTGATCGTAGATAGAACAACTTTATTGATCTTATACTTGACTTTTGTAAGCCTGAATGGTTCTGCTGTTTTAGAGATAGTGATATTAAGTCTGCAAGTAGACATCACGTCTGTCATGAAGATCTTTGATAATCGTTATGGGGAGTCATAAACCTTGAATTTATTTGCACTGGTCTAAGACATGGGGTATCACTATTCCTACGGGTTGCGGACGTCAGATGGCCGTCGCTCTGTAGAAGAGCTAATATTCCGTCATATCTGATTACACTAGATGCTACCGGGGTAAAGCTAGGACGATGATGCTAAGTTAGACACGCGCACACAAGCACCATGCACACACACACGCACGAACGCACGACTGACAGCAAGGCCAGATCATATTTCAGCAAATGCATATTTCCCAAGGGTTCAACAGATGGGGTAAAACAAATGTACTTAGGTGGAGACAGGGACGCGCACATTACTCATATGCCTTACGTAAATACTTGTGTAATAGACTAAGACATTCCTTTATTATGGCGGTTACAAATACACCATTGCATAATTTCCCATGGGTGTTACGACGTCTTTGCCGGAATGTTATGGGGTTGGATAACAGGGTTCGAATTTGTCCATAATAATTACTATCAATCAATGAATACGATAATTTCGTGTCCAATATACCTTTTGTAAACGTGCACTATTAGATATTGGACATCCGATGAAGCTTTAATAATAACCCTTAAGCGAAGGGTAGATCAGTCCACGGTTGGCAACCTTGTTTTATAAAGGTTCTGTAGGTCGCTCTCTTTAAACTGTATCGTGTGAAACTTATATGCCTTGACATTATTTTACATCATTTCATATACCATACATAAATATGGTAACGTAACTTTTGACCTGTGCCAAATATTGATTCATCTATTTTTGAATAGTTTTCAGCATTTTTTTTTTTTTTTTTTTTTTTTTTTATTAGAAAGAACCAGTCAAATTGACTTCACGCTGCCTGATGGTAAGCTGACAGTGAAGTCCTATTGGGAAGGCCACCATCCCCAATTGCTGGTTAAGCAATGTGAAATGATGGCCCTCACTTTGACGGCCTTGAGAGATGCTTTTTCACGCCCCGCTTAAAGGACCCAGGATCAAGGGAGGAAGGAAACACGTGAGCTGGCAGTGAGTTCCACATTTTTATGGTACGGCAAAGATAAGACGTACCGAACCTTTTCGTACGTAACGGTATCTGATCTACCGTATAAGGGTGGCACCTTAACCCGGCACGTGTTGTTCGGGATAGGAAAGGAGAGGGTGGGATGAGTTGAAAGAGTTCTTCTGAACACTCACCGTGATACAATCGGTAAAAGACAGCCATTGAGGCTACGTCCCTGCGTAATTGCAGAGATTCAAGGGACTTAGTAGCCTCAAGGTCACCTATGATACGGACAGCACGCCGCTGCATCCTATCAAGGGCATCTAGCAGGTACTGAGCGGAGCCGTTCCAGAGATGAGAGCAGTATTCCACGCAGGGGCGAACCTGAGTCTTGTATAATAGACACAGCTGCTCCGGCGTGAAAAACCTCCTCACTCTGTTCAGGACTCCGAGTTTTCGAGATGCCGATTTAATGACACCCTCAATGTAGTTTCTCTGGTTGAGATTGCGGCGTATGTCCATACCAAGTATATTTAGACTGTCCTGTATCGGTAGTGGAGTGTCCAGAAGAGAAGGTTGGGGAAGGAATGGAGATAACTTAACTGAAAATGCGCACACCTGTGTCTTCTTGGCGTTGAACTCGACCATGTTTTCAGCACCCCAAGTCGAGATGCTGTTCAAAACCTGGTCAAGCTCAGCGACAAGTTTTCGCCTATTTTCCTCAATGTCGGCCTGCTTAGCCGCAGGATGGCCGAGATACCGCCCATGCACGGTACTGTCATCTGCATAGCAATGTATGCTCCCGAAAGTGAGCATATCATTGATATGCAGAAGAAAAAGTGTGGGCGATAAGACGGATCCCTGGGGCACACCAGCATTTACCTGCATAAACTTTGAATTTAAGCCTTCGCAAATAACTCGAACACGTCGTTCATGCAGGAAGCTAGCAACCCAGTTGCACAATCGAGGTGGCAAGCCGTAAGCCGGAAGCTTGGAAAGAAGCGCACGATGCCAGACTCTATCGAAGGCTTTGGAGATGTCGAGGCTGATAGCCAACGACTCCCCGTGCCTGTCCATAGCCTCACCCCAAAGGTGAGTGACATACGCTAGAAGGTCGCCCGTTGATCGTTTCGGTCTGAAGCCATATTGTCGATCATTGATAAGAGAGCGATCTTCTAGGTAGCGAACGAGTTGGGTGTTGATAATCCGTTCGAATACCTTGCAGAGAATAGGGGTTATGGCTATGGGTCGATAGTTAGCTGGATCAGAACGATCCCCCTTTTTGGGAATCGGTTGTACGTTCGCCTCCTTCCAAGCCTGCGGCACGACGCCAGAGGAGTAAGACAGGCGATACAGGCGTGTAAGCGTTGGAGACAACTCGGTTGCACATTTCTTAAGAACAACCGCTGGGATACCGTCGGGACCACTAGCTTTCCGGACATCGAGAGACCGCAGTATCGCGCGAACATCGCATTGCCTGATGCGAACATCAGGCATGGAGTGGCCGCAGTGGTTTATAGATGGCGGCTGCGAACCACGGTCATCGATTCGGGAGTTGGCCGCAAAGAGATTGACAAGCAAGTCAGCTTTCTCTTGCGGCCCATGAGCCAGTGATCCGTCAGAGCATCGCAACGGTGGCAGCGAAGACTGGCAGAAATTGGATTGCACGGCTTTGGCCAGCCGCCAATATCCACGGCTTCCCGTAGGGTGCGACAGAAGTTCTTGGCCAAACCGTGCAACGCGCTGTGCATCCGCTCTGGTGTATGCCCTCTTGCAGACCTTAGCGGCTCTGTTATAGGCCGCTTTGATGAGATGGACATTCGGATCGCGACGAGACCGAGCCCTGATCCAAGCACGGTACGCCGACTGTTTTTGTTTAACAGCATCGGCGCACTCGCGATCGAACCAGGGCCGAATTCTGCTGTTGCTGGTGACAAAAGTGGATGGAATATAATATTCCATACCTAACAGAATTTCCCCAGCAACAGCAGACGCACTCTCCGAAGGATCCCTCCCACCAAAGCAACGCTGAGACCACGGAATGGACGCGTAATAACTGCGCAGGCCATCCCAATCTGCTGACGAGTAGTGCCATAAGGGTCGCTTTACGTCCACATGTTGTGAAGGCGCAGCGGTTGGCACTGAAGTGCAGATCAAACAGTGGTCGGAGGAGCCCAATGGGGCTTGAACCGACACACTGTACTGGTCTGGATGACTCGTCAGCAGAAGGTCCAGCAAAGAGGGCGCTTGACCCTGAATATCTGGTATCCTGGTGGGCTGGAGTACCAGCTGGGCCAGGTCATGCGTGAGAGCAAATGCATGAGCAGCCCTTCCCGCGTGGTCTGTTTTGGGCGAGCCCAACCAGGTCTCATGGTGGGCATTAAAATCTCCCAAAAAGACCAACTCAGCGGTCGGAAACTGTTCCTGCGCTTCATCTGCCGCCTGACTCAGGTAATCAAAAAGTCGAGTTGTCTCGGCATCTCCAGTATGGGAACGGTATAGACACACGTAAATCCGGGCTAATGAACCCAGATTTACGTGTATCCACAGGACGGAAAAGGAGGGGTCCTCTAGGCAGCGTAAACGACGACAGCAAATATCCGCCCTGACGAACAAGCATACTCCGGCTTTTGCGTAGAAATTCTCTTCAAGGGCATAGCCGGGATATTGCAGATAAGTCGTGTCGGCAGGGCGGCTTATTTGAGTCTCCGTCAGAAAAAGCATGGCCGGCCTTGCCGTCTCGAGATGGTGGTGGACGGCGTTGAGGTTTGAATGGAGTCCGCGGATGTTGGCGAACTCCACCTCAAGTAGCGTGTGGGTGGGAAAGGTTGACGCCGCTGTGTGACCGTTACCAATGCTTGCTGCCATAGTGGAGTGGAAGAAGAAAGGAAGGCATACGTTTATAATGATAATCAAGCGTTAACCTAAACCAAGAAGTACTTTAATCAATAAATACAATTACGCATAAAGATGTAGATAGCTATCGTTATCATTATTTTACATAAAAACTACTATGGTCCTTAGATAATATTTGTTAGTAGGTACTCGAAACGATATTCTTATGAAATTTTTAGTTGCATTTTTAACCAAATTCCCTACTTTAGTGTAGTTTTACTTTTAATGATCTATATAAATTGACCAACAAAATTTACATGTTTGTTATATTGATTGCTTATTATTATTTTATGATATAATTGGAGAACTCTTTATTTCTTAAAAATACCTGATGGCTATCGGCTTTTCCGCATTGAGATAGTCCGCATTTGCCAAATAAATACGGCACGAGCCATAAATAATGGACATAACTGTGAAAAACTCCGCGTGTTTATGGATAAGTCGTTCGATTTCTTACAAAGGATAGATGAGTGTCTTGTTAGGTGTTCCAATAAAAATTCTCCGTGGATTCATAACATATGTAATTTGATCACGATCGGCAGTGGCGTCCGAATCCCGCAGGTGAAGCGATCGCCCATCTAGTTACACTGGAAATAGAACTGAATACTCGTCTCGTGTAACAATGTCTTGATCTATACCGCCGATACACGAGAACTGAGTTTTATTGAACGATTTATACGATATATTGAAACGCACCATTATTTATTCTTGAATCGAATGACGCACTGAAGGACTTGCAATCGTATTATTGGATATATTTTGTAAGAAACGACGGTGATATATATTGAGATGGTTATTTTATATGATTTGTTTTATATGTCTTTCTTATTTGTACTATAAAAATCTCGTTTACATAACGTTTTAAGAACTAGGCTTTTAGTAAATTCGTTAAACTTTACATTGACACAAAAGTCGCAAATAAAACGTTTATCCCAAAGTTTAAACATTTACATACAATTAGTGGCGATACCCCAACAATTATAGTAATTAAAACTACGCTCGACTTAGACTGAGGGGTCAAAAGTTGACCAAGTTACACTATAAAGCGGAGAGTAGGCGCCTCCACAAACACAATAACAATAGAAGCTGTTTTACTTAATTAAATGGAGACAAAGACTCAGAGTCTGCACAATCGTCTATTCAAAGCGTTTTCTTGTAACAAAAACTTCGTTTTTTGAACTGTACTCACTTAATATAACCCTTTTTTGTCGTCACAGTGGAAAACCAATTTACGGCTCATCTATCGCCTCTTTGGGTAGGTAAATGGGACTCGAACGTTAGGCTTGCCATAGGCGTTCAGAGCCTTGTTACTAAAACTATCTTGGTGTCCGTCAATGTTTCATAGTAGTGTCATCACGCAAAAGGCAGGTATCATAGTCAGTCGCGGTCCAGTTGGCTGCAACTTTAGTTATATTTTCAATTCAATCCAAATGAATTACGTTAAGTAATTAAATTAGTAATGGTTTATTACTACATAATATCAAAATATATTTCAATAACACTTCATCTGCAAACCTCTCTTACTTACGTAGATATACTCAGACACATAGTGTTTCAGTTTCATACAAAATAAATAATTATTCTATATTCTTTTCAGGATACAAATGCGCTGGCCGTACTTCGTAAGCATAATATTTTCAGACAAAAAGTTTTGGCTGCGAGACTAGGCTACTTTTACATTATTTTGCTTCTAGTACGTGAAAAACCCAAAAGTACCCAGGTTGCACACTTAACAATTTATAGTTTTACGCTTTAGAGAGCTTTATATCCGAAGCAAACTTCAGATTTGTGAAAAATATTCAGTCGGTGAATTTCCTGGCATAACAACATTAATTTTATTTCATTAAAGAAATCGGAGCTGAAGTGACACGAAAGCACGTTCTGTATCAAACCACTCGTGACAAAACAATTTGGGTTTTCCCAGAAGGGTATTTTCCAAGTCTTGCAAAATATAATGTTGTGTAATGTATGACGTATATATTGGCTGCCATCCATGATTTGTTTATTCTGTTGTAAAATAGACCATGCAATGATAGCCTAGTTAAGAGACTGATAAATAGAGCATCTCGAGTTCGAATCCACAGCGCGCACCAATGACTAAATAATTAATTGTTAATTATCGCTTGAATAACTGTAAATAAAACCTAGAGATCCCCATAATGTTTTCAAAAGACATGTAAAGTCTGTCAACCCGCACTTGGTCAGCGTGGTGGATCATGGGCGTACCCTTTTCATAGTGCAAAGATACCGGCGCCCAATAAGAGGACAGTTTGTATGATACAGGATTGATGATGAAAATACATCTATGCAAAGTTAAAGAGGTATCTTAATAAGACCAGTTTTGTGACACAGGTGCGAATTGCGATATACATAATAACCACATCGTATGACGGACGGTAATTCGGAGGAAAAGTATAAAATACTTTTTTACCCTCCAGCATTATCACTGATTGCATCAAAAGCAGTTAAGGTATCGGTTAAACGCCCAAAACATATCTCTCTTATCAGATTCCGTACCGGTGTAAAATACAGATACCTAATTGATTTTAAATTAAATATTAATTAAATTAACTTACAAGTATTTGGTTTTGTGACAGTAGCATTAGATAAGTCCTACATAATGTTATTACACTGTAACAATGTAAGAATCGTTCAGAAACATATTATGTCGATCTAATTTATGTATTGAATTATATCTGAATGTATGTATGAATAGCCTTTTAGGAACAATAAAAGAGTCTGGAACATATCGCATATTTTATTACGACCACGCAACCTTAAATGATGTATTAGTTATTAGAGGATAAACGGAATACTCTTTGTCTGTTAGGTATACTGAATATTTTATAACCATCTCTGCTTATTTTATATTTATATGAGTAATACTGAAATCACTACCTACTTTCGAGATGAAAAGTGCCATACATCAGATTTAATTATCGAATTTCACTAATATTACTGTCATACTACCTTTTTCGAAAGGACGAGTCTTGCGTTAAATACTAGTCCTATATCGTGGGCAAATTTAAATTAAATTATGCAATGGACACAAAGAACACCCACACTTGGAACAACTATTTATGGATCACACAACGTGTTGTCTCGTGTGAGGATCGAACCCACAACTTTCCAAGTTGTTCTATACGCCGCCGAGCGACCGCTGAAACCATTACTCCATACGGGCAGTCTTCAGTCTTGAAAAGTTATGAATATGGTAATAATTTATTATAATTCTAAATATCTGAAACGGTCCTGAATTATTATTTAATTATACTTACGACCCAAGCTAAAATAATAAAAAATACCCCGGCGTTAAGTTAAGTTATCTTAATGGCGCTGTTAAGCCGCTATTTTATTATTAAAAGCAATTACTGTTAAGTATCAGCGAAAGTAACAGACAACGAAAAAACACGGGGAACTTTTACGAAAATTAAAACAACAGAGCCAGAATAAGAAGATCATCATCATCATATCAGCCAAACGACGTCCACTGCTGGACATAGGCCTCCCCCAAGGTTCTCCACACAGACCGGTCTTGAGCCGCCCGCATCCAACCGCCTCCCGCGATCTTGACGAGGTCGTCGGTCCACCTTGCGGGGGGCCTACCTCTGCTGCGTCGTCCGGTACGTGGCCGCCACTCCAGAACCTTTCTGCCCCAACGGCCATCGGTTCTTCGAGCTATGTGCCCTGCCCACTGCCACTTCAGCTTGGCTATCCGGAGAGCTATGTCGGTGACTTTGGTTCTACTGCGGATCTCCTCATTTCTGATTCGATCACGCAGGGAAACTCCAAGCATAGCTCTCTCCATCGCCCTCTGAGTGACCTTGAGCCTTCTGATAAGGCCCATAGTGAGTGACCACGTCTCTGATCCGTAAGTCATCACTGGCAACACACACTGGTCAAAGACTTTCGTCTTGAGACACTGCGGGATATCGGACGAGAAGATATGTCGTAGCTTCCCGAACGCTGCCCAACCGAGTTGGATTCGACGATTGACCTCCTTCTCGAAGTTGGACCTACCTAATTGGACTACTTGTCCCAGGTAGGTATACTTGTCGACAACTTCGAGCGTAGAGTTCCCAACCTGAAAAGGAGCAGGTACAACATGGACGTTCGACATGATTTTCGTCTTGTCCATGTTCATCTTAAGACCTACTTGTTGGGAGACTCTACAGAATAAGAAGATAAGTTCACCAAAATAAAACGCGGAATAACAAACAGTGTTTAGCGTCGACATTCAGAACTATCCCCACTCGATCTCTCATTTATTAGCTGCCTTGAGCCCATTTAAGACTCTATGGTACTTAACCGTGTCGCGTTCGAATACATAAGTATCGTAAAATACCTCCCAAAGGTGTTGAAATTGAAATTTTCTTCGAAACAATAGCTTTTAAATTCACACCCGATCCTTTGTATTTTTCATCATAATACGTAATTTATAAACCGTAGTCGAATCTGCATTTTAATTAATCATTATACCGCATCATATTATCGTTTGGCAACGTTGCATGATTCGTAAAAGGCTTTGGTTCGGTCGCCTCCATAACTTGATGGCATTCAACTGTGCTATACTTCGCTGCTTAAGGAAAAACGATTGAAGTTTTCCTGTTCACTGCATATAAAATATCTTGTGGAATATTAAATTATTCTGAATTATTATGTCTTAGCGGATTGTATTTTAAGAATATGAAATATATTTTTCTTGGAATAGGATGATTGCTTCGTTGGGATTAAGTTTCTACCCCTATCAGTACAATCTTTGTTCTGTTTGTTTTTCAATAGATTGTTAGTCGTCTAAAGGAAGTTGGTTTCAAAACAAATTTCACGTATAGCAGCAAAAGAGCTACAATGATTTCACTCGGAGCATTAATTAGCTAAGTAAACTCGCTCTGCTCCCGTTTCCACTCACGTACGCAGTTTAAGTTCACTCAAATGTGTTTGTTTATACACTTTATCCACAAATCGTCATTTCGATATTATATATCTTCGTTCCGCCTGTATCCAAGGAGATGAAATGAAATGTCTTTGTAAAACGCCGATGACATTATTTTCGCCGTGAAAGTCTTGGAATTGAGATTGTAAATACGTTTATTGTTATTCTTGGTATTTTTAAGAGAAAAATTAATTATTTTAAGAATTTTTGTAGATGAGTTTGGGTTTGATTGAATATTTTGAACTCTAACAGGTCGAATTTGTTATTTGTTTTAATAAGAAATATGTACATAGGTAGGTATATTACGGATAAATTTGATTTTTAATTTTCTGCTGTGACATCTTTTCAACGCCTCGGATTCCTCTCGCGAGGCAATTACTCTTACCTCTGGTTAAATAGCTCGTATTTCAGACTTATTTAATTTAAGTGTAACATTTTCCTCCTGGCCCATTCTAAGGGAACCTTCAAAAGGATAATAATTGGCAAATTCCAGCATGTTTCTACCCGTAAATGTTTTCTCTCTCCTCAGAAATTATTTGCGTTTAAGAAATATTTGTAGGACGGTCCTCAAAGCTGTTCTAAAATGTAATATATTTTTATCTGAGAAAAAGACGCGTTTCATTGTACGGGAACAAAACGGTATAGGGACTATGTGTGTTGTGTGATGTGTTTTATCTTTAAATAGCGACCTGCCCCAGCTTCACACGGGTGCAATGCTTATTAGGCATGTATTATACGTATAAACCTTCCTCTTGAATCACTCTATCTATTAAAAAAAACCGCTTGAATATCCGTTGCGTAGTTTTAAAGATTTAAGCACACATAGGGCAGACAGACACAAAATAGACCTTGGTAGTTCTTTAAGTTTTCTTATTATTCTCTTGAAACTTAGGACTGTTTGAAGTAAATAAAATAGCCTGCATGCAACTATCCTTCTATCAAATATATGTAAAAGCATTATATAAAACTTGTTTAAAAAATATAGTTGCCGTAGTTTTGGTGTAAATATTCTGTAACACCGGGACGGACAGACACAATACTGATCTTACAATAGTTCCTTGTATTCTTTTCGTCAGTTGTAGTAAAAATGTTTGAGTCATTTAGTTTTGACTCATCATCATCAGCCTTTAACAGTCCACTGCTGGACTAGGCCTCTCCTTTGAAAGGAGGAATTGGCCGACTATACCACGCTGGCCAAACGGGTTGGTACAGAGTTTCCTTCTCTTAAAGTGCTGTTCTCTGCATACTATGCTCCCTCTGTCGGCTCTTACGACACCCATGGGATGATATGAGATGAGGACATTCCGTATTCTTAATCCGTCACCACACGGAGTTTTGACTATAAACGTTTAATTTGACGGTCTAATTCTTTGTTTTCTTTACTGTGAAACGTTAGAAAGTAATAAAATTACATAGAAAGGAACCTCTAAGGAATATTATCCGTTTATCAACCTCTTTTAAGACTTGATATATAAAATACAATTTACATGTACTTATCAAACAGCAAGAAGAATGTATGTTATTTGTGCAAGTCAAATGTAAATTGTTTAAGAGCAGACAAAAAAAACTTTATATCATTACGTTCTAAAGACGTGAGGTATGTTTGTGAAAATACAGACAAGTTTCATCCATTATTTAAGTAGCCTATGTAAATGTTCTTTTCATTTATTCATCTACATTGTAAGATGCTTAGAACAATGAGAATGCAAGCGAAATTGCTGTCAATAAACTGTTGGAGCTTTCGATGGTTTGAAATGAATTAAAACATTCTATTCATTTCATACTAAAATTCTAACTTAAGTATGTTATATCCTGAGTATTAGTCAGATTATGTTCTGCGATAATTATTTAAAATATAGCTTGCCAGTTACACATGGTTATCCCTAAAAAGTATTTTTTTTAGTTAGAAACATATAACTCACTAAGGCTTTACATTCCTTAATTATGTAGATATTGAATATGAATGTGCTATATAATATTATTATATACTATGTATAGGGCCCGATGTATAGTGCACATTTTTAATGTATGTATTCATTGCATCAAGTAGCAAGCTATCTCTGCATTAAGTTGTCAAATTTATACAGTGTTATGTAACTTTTCTCACCTTCAATATTTGGTTGTGAGAAAAACTGAGGTTGTGAATATAAAAACAAACAAGGTGTGTTTTTATACTTTTCTTTAGGAGTACTTACTTATTGTTATTATATTTACTTTTAGATACCTACTCAAAATATAAACACGTTTGTTCAGCTTTTGCCTAAAATGAAAAAAAGGACATGCTTTGATTGCTCACAATTCGCACCCCCAGGGAAACAAAGGCGTAAAACGAAATTACTAACTTTACAGGAGAGCAAAAAAACTGTTAAACCAGATATACCTACTATAGTTTTCATGCTATGTTCTTTTGTTATATTTTACAGGTAGTAGAGCCTTGCTGATTTCAGCATGAATGGGCCGGCTCGACCGGGGAAGTACTACCCTCTCACAGAAAATCGACGTAAAGTAACGGTACCTAAACTGTTGCGTTTCGTTCGGTGAGTGAGAGTGCCGGAGGCCCTATCCCCTATTCCTTCTCCCTCATCCCACTCCTCATCCTATTCGCATTCCCAACCCTAAAGGGCGGCAACGCACTTGTGACTCCTGTGGTGTTGCTTGTGTCCATGGGCGGCGGTAATTGCTTACCATCATGGCAATCTGTCTGCTCGTTTGCCGCCTATTAACATAAAAAAAAAACAAAAATAGGAAAAAATCAAGCTTTTTTTTGTTTATATTTAAAATATCTCAATGATCTAGTTAATAAATAAATTAATGTTTAAAGTTTTACGGACGTTTTTCTTATTTATTTACAACTAATCCACAAACGTAAAGATTCTTACTCCAGTCATCGTTTTCTAAATAATTATTATACTGTAACTATTCATGGTTACACCTCTTACGAAGTTTCATACTATGATGAAATACAGAGGGTAAGTACTACTTACGGCCTTTATTACTTAATTACGGTTTAAATTATCAAAGTGTAAGACGTATTTACAGCTTTGTTTGTTAAAAAATAAAAATAAATATTATGTTAAGTCCGAATATAGACTTTTTTAATAGTTTTTTTCTGTTAATCCATAACTGTAAGCAACGTTAAGCCTCTTCATAAAATACATTTCAGTAGTGTAATAAAACAAGTATTTAGAAAATTGCACTTTACTTATAATATTAGACAGAGAGAAGCCTGTTATAATAGAAAACTAACAACATTGAATTATAATCATTCTGATAAATGCAACTTAAAAAGATAACATCTTAAATTTCTCGAATTAACCTCACAAATCCAGCAATAACAAAACTAAAATTATTTATTATCTCACTTAATAATCATACAAAAAATACATTATTTTATGTTTCAATACAAATTAATTATTTGTTTTGAAACGTAAATTAGGATTCTCACTTATATTAATCATAATTAATGATTAAACGAACTTACCTGTACGTGAAGTTCTATCATAATTATACGAGGGCTTTGTCCGAAGAGATTAGCATTTGTTTACTTGTAGTACACACTCGGTCTCGCCAATCTGCACTATCTTGAGATTTTTTTTTTTTTTTTTTTTTTCCTGCTTGCCACCCGGCCTACCCACAGCGTTCATTCAGTTTAGAGGTCTTTTTCAAGGGTTGTGCCCTAATGTTGATATTCTAATCCGATATACCTGGTATAATTGCTTTACCTGTTACCTAAGGTAGACCTATGGGTATGATGGGGGGGGTGGGATGCTAATCTCTTCGGACAAAGCCCTCGTATAATTATGATAGAACTTCACGTACAGGTAAGTTCGTTTAATCATTAATTATACTCATGCTTTGTCCTCGAGATTAGCATTTGTTTACTTGTAGATGTTGAGAGTAAAATATCAACTGATCAGAGAATCATAGTATTTATTAATCACAGTAATAAACTTAATTATATTACATGTTCTAACTTAAGAATCACAGTAATTCAATTATCCATAGAATCACACATAATGTTCTTAGCAAAGGTATGATCATGATCAATATCAATTATGTATCTATTGTAAAATTTGCCAAATGTTTGGGAGCTACCGCTCCACCCTGCAGTTTTACGGATAACATCTATGTTAACGCCCAGGCTATGTGCTTTGGAAGTAGCTACATGTCTTGTGGAATGTGCGGTATACAGGGACACATCTATTCCACTATTGCCTAGAGTGGATTTGATCCACCTGCTAAGCGTTTGAGATGTGACGGTTGAATGAGGTTTCCTAATACTTATAAAAAGATTTTCGTTCATACGTATTGGATGTGTCTTATTTAAATAGCAATGTAGTGAAGCAACAGGGCATATCTCTGGTCGTTCAGTAAAAATAGGGAGAATCAGCAGAGGCTGTGATGATCCTGGACGGGAGGTTTTTAATAGATCTGGGATTTTAATCTTTACTTCGTTTGTCAAAAACTCTATATTATTTATATTAATTTTAGTAATAGTTTGAACTCTTTGGGCTGTAGTTAATGCAAGAAGAGTTGCGAGCTTTTTTGATAAATTTTCTAAATTTAAGGATTCGTTAGGATACCAATTTGCTAGGAAGTTAAGTACAATAGATGTGTCCCATGTAGTATTATACTTTGGCAATGGTGGGCGTAATCTAAAAACTCCTTTAAAGAATCGTTTGATTTGATCATTGTTGGTAAATTCTTGACCAAGGATCAGAGATAGAGCTGACCTACAGCTATTCAAGGTACCGTATTGGGCACCCGACTCGTATAGCTGAGATAAAAACATAATTATATTAGGGATTGAATTTTCATACAAATTAAAATTATTGGTTTGGCAAAACAAAAACCACTTTTTCAGGCAAGTGTCATATTGCTTGATGGAACTATTAGAGAGTGATGCCATCATTATAGGTATGGCAGCTGGGGGCATGTTTCTATTCAGGAGTGCCGTCCTGATAACACTCCGGCAACCAGGGTAATCCTTTGATGAACATCTCGACTGCTAGAATGAGAGATAATCAAGGTGTCAGATGGTTTAAAAAACAATGGATTTGAAATTAACAGACTGGTGAATAAGGGATACCATGGTTGAGTAGGCCAATGCGGAACTACCATGATTCCCATGGCTCTGTCATTAACAATTTTTCTCAATGCTTTCAAGATGATAGTAAAGGGTGGAAAACTGTAGAAGTAAAGTTTTGACCATGATATGGTAAAAGCATCTGTTGTGAATGCGTCGGGATCCTTATACCATGAAATATATTTAACGCATTTATTATTTAGCCTACTAGCAAAAAGGTCTATGTCTGGCTGTCCAAAATTATTAATGATGTTTCGAAATGCTAAGTCTGATAGTTCCCACTCGATGTCAGGGTGAACTCGTCGTGATTCTGCATCTGCGACATGATTGTCGACGGAGCTTATGTAAGATGCGAACACATATATATTACGTTCCTCACACCACTGCCAGAGATCCCGCGTAACTTGTGTAAGATGGGGGAACTGAACACCTCCCATGCGATTAATATAAGATATAGCCGTGGTATTATCTACACGTAATAAAATTTGGCAATCGCGATATATCTTAGCAAATATTTTTAAACCAAAGTAAGCCGCTAATATCTCTAAGTAATTAATATGTCTGAAACGTTCGCCGTCCGTCCACAGGCCACTAGCTCTGTCCCCATTACAGGCGGCCCCCCATCCCGTTGTTGAGGCATCGCTGTAAATTTCTAGACAAAATTGATCTTGTTTAATGTCATTTATAGGATTAACGATCGCATTTGACCACCATTCGAGATCTGTGGTAATATTGATGATGGTATGGTCATATATTTCTCATAATTATCACCATCTTTTAAGGTTAGATATTTACAACGTTCTAATCGTTTTGTATAGAGCCAACCATATTTAACGGCTGGGCAGGCTGAAGTAAGTAGCCCTATTAAACGAGCAAATTCTCTAACTTTACAGCGTTTTATAGAGCGAAACCTGTGTATTTCAGTTTTGATTTTTGAAATTTTATCTTGTGGCAGGGAAACTTTTAACTTATGTGAATCGATTATGAAACCTAGAAATTTACATTTCGTGGCAGGGCATAAGTTGCTCTGTTCAGTATTAACAATGAAACCTAATGCCTGTAAGAGGCTTGTCATATCATGTACGTTTTTTCTACATAATTCGAGGGTATTCGCTAATAAAAAATTGTCGTCTAAGTATACCGTTGATAAGTGTCCACAAGATCGTAGCAAACTAATCACAGGTTTCATAATTTTGGTGAACACAAAAGGGGCAGTACTCAAACCAAACGGTAGAACGTTGAACTCATAAATCTGATTGTCAAACTCAAAACGGAGATATTTCATGAAATCATCGTGGATGCTTATTGAGAAATAGGCGTCTTTTAAATCTACCGTACTCATGAAGCAATTTCTCGTAACAAGTTTTAAGGCAGTTCTCAAATCTTCAAGTTTGAAATGAGAAGTATCAATGAATTTATTTAACGACTTCAAGTTTAATATAAATCTATATTTGCCATTTGATTTGGGTACTAAGAATATATGCGATAAAAATTGTCCTTGGCAAGGTTGACACTGCGTAATAGCTCCTATTGTTAAAAGATTGTTAATAGATAGTTCATATTGAATTCTATCTATGTTGGAAAGTTGTCTTATCTTAGGAATGTTAGGTTGCACTACTGTACGGACAAAGGGTATTTTGTAACCTTTGACCCAAGACAGAATGGTCTTATCTTGGGTAATGAGTGACCACTGATAGTAGAAGTAAGGAAGTCGACCTGCGTACTTTACCGTGTTTAACGGCAATTGTTGGAGTGCCGCCGCGCCGGACGTGACGACGGCTTCGAGGACGGCTTGTAGGACGGTTCCGGGGCACAGGCATCTTCGTCCGTTGATTCACCCTCGGCCTGTGGTTCTGGGGTGAACCGCGCCAGTTTAAATTCTTCTGCGGTTGTTTACCCTTTAATGGTGCTTGTGGCTTAGCCACTGGTTTCAATTCAGCTCCGGACTTAGATATGGCTTTCGCGGTTTTTATTGTTTCAGCCAGGTTCTGGCTGAAAAGTAACTTATCCACGATAGTTGTTCTTAAGTGATCTTTAAGATCTTTTTTTAGCATACCGAGTATGAAACCTCTTCGAATATTGGAGTCCATATTCTGGCTATCACATAACAGTTTTATAGCATCCATTAGTGTATGGGTAACCTCGGTGTTCCTCGGTTCCGATGCCATAAGCCGCGTGAGCGCTTCGGCTACACACGATATAGCTGACGTTCGTTGTTTCTGCCGAATTTCGAGACCCTTGTCTCTTTTAGTTACAGTCTCCGGGACTGCAGCTATCAACTCCGGATTAAGGATCGGAGCCTCAATCAAGGGGCAGTTAGGAGGTAAGTGTTTGTCTGTGATCTCCTGGCGGACTTCCTTCGTTAACCCCATTTTGACGATATGTTGGATGCGAATTGCAAGATCTGGTTGAATATCCTCACCGTAAGATTTTGCTTTCGAGGGATCCTCTCCTAGGATCAGAAGGAGTTCATCGTCCAGAGGAGGCAGTTCGACAGCTGGTGGTTCTTCCGACGTAACTGCGCAAGCCTCGGTGCTGGTAGAAGGCAACGCGTTTTCGACGACGGCACTGGTGGAGGGCAGTGGTACTGGCTCGCTCACTACAGCGGACGCGACGGGGACGCCTTTCGGTGGCATTGGGACACCTATGTATCGACCGTAAAAAAACGACATCATAAGCGTGGGCACGTAGGTATATTTCGGCTAGGTGACAGTCCGTACTACAGCTTAACAGCGTTAATTATAGTGAAGTGATAGTCTCACATACTAACTACCCGCATCACTATATTATAACACATGCAATTATCCATCATCTCAATTATTACGCGCCAACTAGTTTTTTTCTGATTTGAAAAAACCAATATCATCATACGTTTGAAGTGACATTCCCAAAGAATGACCGCAACAAAACGTTTAGATGACTACGTTAATTATAGTAAAGTGATAGCCTCACATTATGACTACCCGCAGCACTATATTATAACGTAATTGAAATATTCATACAACGTTATTACAAATAACGAGATGGATTATAGGATGGATATTATTATTACCTTCGATGCATAGTATCTCAGACGGCTGCGCGCGTGCTGCGCTGGCGCCAGCCTGGCGGCGACCACGTGGGGACGGCGAGCGGGAGCTAGACGTGTCCGAACGGGAACTGGACGACGATCGTGATGATTCCGATGATGACGACGAAAGCGATAGTCTCCTCTCCGTTGGTGTTCGATGACAATCTCTGCGTCGCGTGCGCTTTAATTCTTTCTCTAATTTCTTAATTTTGTTTGCTATGGACTCATAGTCTTCTGTAACTAGTCGGGTGCGTTTGCCCATACTTATTTAGGTATTTAATCGAAAAAGAATTTACTTCTGAAATATATATTGCGCACAAATTCGACGCGTGCTGACTGGCAGAGCACTAAAAGTGTAATGAACGCTGTGGGTAGGCCGGGTGGCAAGCAGGAAAAAAAAAAAAAAAAAAAAAATCTCAAGATAGTGCAGATTGGCGAGACCGAGTGTGTACTACAAGTAAACAAATGCTAATCTCGAGGACAAAGCATGAGTATAATTAAATGTATGTACCTACATAAGGTGCTAAAGTTATTAAAATTACTATTTTTGTTTTTGAATTTCAAATTCAGTTCCAAAATAAAAGATTCATGACTATGAACATTATACAAAGTAAAAAAAAAGTATCAGCAGTTTATTTCTTAAAGGCCAGTGTAACAAGGGTGAGCCTCAAGAAGAGTTGGCAAGAAATACAGGCCTCTCTTAACAATTGAAACACAATACTCGGTTAAACTAAGTAAATAAAAATGTATATAATAAACAAGTAAGTGTTTCATTATATAAAACAATAATTTGTTATTGTCGATAATACACAGAATCATCAACATTACAAATGAAGACTAAAACATGTATTTGTGTAAAGATTAAAACATGTTTTAGTCTTCATCTGAATTATCACTTGGCAATAGATTACGGGTATCGTTTTCAGACGTCAGACTTCTATAAAATCCTTGATAATGTACTGAAATAGCATTTGAGTCACATAGACTTTTTAAATCATTGTACAACGCAGTTGACACTGGTAATAATTCATTAAAAGCAGTTTTGAGCTCAGGATCCAATTGGGTTTTACGTGTTCTAGACGAACAATACTTTTTTCTATCTAACTCAAAATAACCACTTTGCTGGAAATCATATTTGTAAAATAATCTACCAGGAGCGTCAGCAGGAGTAACTTTGACCTCTTTTAACTTCGAAAAATAAACTTTCTCACCTCTAGTATCTCTAAACCAATTTTTATTCGAAGATACTAGTGATTTCAAATCATAAAATAAATTCTGGGACATTTCAATCACAACAAATCTCTTATTGACCTTAGCGTTAATGATAATTTCGTATAATTGGTCAGGTGTATAAAGGACTTTATTTTTTAAATTCTTTTCTACGCAAGCATGCATACAGTCCCCTTCGTTTTGGGTATGACCTGTTTGTAAAAATCTATGTACTATATCCAAATTTAGTGTACAAAAAGCGTGCATGTATATCGCAAATATAAAGCGATTTATATTCTGGCCCGAACAATTATCAGAATATAATGACACTGATTTGATACCATTCTGAGCTTCTTTTTTTAAAAAGTCAAAGAGACAGCTTGAGATTTCATTAGCACCTCTTTTGGCTATCTGTACATGCCATAAAAAACAGTAACCTTGTAAAGATAGTAAATTGTATACTGTAAAGTTATATACTGGATATTTTTTTTATAATGAAAAATACCCACGTTAGATTGTGGCAAATTTAGCACCTTTTCCAAGTCAAACACAGCAAAAGTTTTAGTCTCAGGATTTGATGAAGATTTTTCATCATCTTTAATTTTGCGTACAAGCCATTTATTTTTTAATTGACTTTCGTAATTGTCCTTTAGTTCAATCTTACGGTCAGGTTCAGCATTTTCATAAATACTACATATCTGACACATATCTTTCTTTGGCTTAAAAATGATAAGTTAAATTGCAAATTAAAAATATTACTATATTGGTATAAACTTGCCACTTTTGCTGTGTTCAAACTTTCGGACATCCAAAGTGCATATCATCGATGCATTTTGGCAAGATTTAAATCAGAAGCGAGATTTGACGGTCATCGATAATGGAGTGCATGACGTCAGGATCGTGGGTGCAGTGGCGCTGTTAGTCATGTGTGTCATCTGCGTTGTCGGCATGGACTGGGAGAGTAAAGTACAGGTCAGTGTTATCATTTATTTTTACTTAATTTCCCAAGAAACTAAATTACTCGTTTACATATTTATTCAAAATACCGGTTGCTCAAACTCAGGTGGTTCTTTACGTTCTTAAGGCATTTGCCAATTAATTAGAAAGCTTTCTTTGTAACATAATTATCGAGCATAGTTGGAGGAATTACTAGGAATATTTCTATCAATCAGTAACCGATATCATCGTACACAAACGTTCTGCTGTATTTGACCGCCCACTAGCTAAGAGACAAAATACAGCTCATACTTCAATTAAGTCTCTAGATCGGTTTTCAAGTCGGACAATGCATTGTTCTGACAAAAGATACTAAACTTCATGAAACGGATATTGTGACGGGTATACGTGCTAATGTCGTAAGACTGTCACTCTCTAAGTCGTTAAAAGGTACATATGTGTGTCTTGTCAGCTAGAAATTGCGTATAATTAGTCTAAAAGTTGTGGCCCACAAAACACTCATTTCAAAAAGCTACACCTGCATTCTTCGTCAAGCCAAAATATCGAAAATACAATACAGATGCCGTGTGATATTGAATGGCTTGAATATTGTCAAATTCTCCTGAGTCAAACAACGGGTGTACGTCAATGGTATCTAATAGCATGTGTGCCCTAGAAAACCATATATGTATAAGTATCATAATATAGATGTGTTTATCATGAGTCCTTCGCCTGGTACAAGTTATATATTTAGAACATCATCGCACCGAATAAGGCTTCAGATTTACTAACACTAATGTTTTCTAAGGTCAGGGATTTCCCATTTCAATTCTGAAACAGTCTGTCCTGATATATGTATAAAAGTTGCTCTATCATGTATACGCGTAGACTGGGAAATAAGGACATTTGTAAAAAAATAAGCATATTGCTAACTTTCATGTCAAATATGGAAAGGGTGGCAAACATTTCTTAACCTACTTCAGTTTCTTCAAAACTTTTGAAAGAAATAGTCAAACAAACTGTATATAAATATTACTGGCTTCTTATAATTGCTTGACATAGGTATTATACCTAACTATGTCAAGCATTTAGTACAACAACAATTATATAAATGTACTGACAATATATTTAAAGTTGATGGATAATGGAAAAACGCTATAAGATGGCGTCGCTTTTTCCCTTGACTATGACTAAATTTTACAACTTATATCTTTGAAATTTATTTAAATAGGCTTAGGGCTTATAGTACACATTAGTGCTTATAGTATTGCTTCATATTATTTAAAAAATAAGATAATACACAGATATTCACTTACCTAGGCTGGGTTGTCGTACCCTACCTATAAGAAGAGAAGTTTGGAAGCTGTAAACTCCCAAACTTGTCTAGTTATAGGTACCTACCTACTTTTTATGCAGTAGTTTTTTATGGATGATATTGATTTTTTATTGATGTTATTTTAAGTAATCAGGGCTTCTTTATTTGTATACATTTAGTTTATAATGCGGAAATACAAACAATTACGTGCTGTTGTCACTGAGCGGCGCGTGAGTTATGAAAGGTAATTAAACAATCCTCACGCGCGCATCCGCTGTAAGGATGAGTACCTGCACGTTACGACTTGTTTGTGCGACGTGTTCGTGATTACGCCCGCGAACTGAACAATTTTATGAACGGAAAAAAAGGCGTAAGCATGATTATTTAAAAAAATATGTTACAGGTGTACACGTAAACAAGGAATACGGCATTTTATGTTTGATTATTTTTAAATATGATGGGATGTAATCAGTATTATTTTGGGAAATTTGTTTTTTTATTAAGCAAGAAATAGCATATTAGGCAATACATCTATTAAATGTTTAAATTATTAAATGAAACAAAAGTTTAAGTACAATTTAGTATATTTTGATACAATTTTACGTGCGTATGCTGGTTTAATGACTTCTTTAATTGATAAAATATTACAAATTTAGAACGTCAAAAATTGTCTTTTTGGTATAAAATTCTAATTAAACGTCAAAATTGAACGGAAAAAAATTATCATATATATTTTGACTTGTACTATTCAAAACTGCAATAAAAAAAATTTACGTATCTAGACTTACGCCTTTGTTGTACTGGGTGTGCGAATTGAGATTAATGGCCCCGTGTATTTTTCTACTAAATAGACTTTTGAGACATTTCATATTATCTTGTTCTTATAATTATTGCAAAATGTGTCAGACATATTATGTCATTAAAAAAAATATTATAAATTTACCCATTATGTCATCTAAATATAGATTGGTATTATAGGCTGCTATTCTTATAAACACATGGGTTCTATTGTTGAACAGTGACAATGACTTGTGAAACTGTCGAACGTCGGACAATATGCCGAAGGTGCTTAATGGTACCTGCACCATCAGCATACGAAAGGCTATTTCTTTATAAAAGAGTATTGCAATTTTTCGATAGCTATTTCTAGGAAGAGACCATTTGCTCTATTTCAATGATAACGTTTGTCATAATTTTTGTTTTAGTTTTTTAGAGGCATTTGGATACCTTGCTCTAACTTACAGCAGGTCAGTGGAAAAACTATTGAACTAGTCTTCTTATTCAATGCGAGTGGAATTGCAGGCATACAGTGTTGTTACAGATACAGTTAACATTTACTTACAAATAATTGCAACAATTTAGTTGCAGTATCTACTACAAACTACTAGCCGCTGTGTTAATGAAACTATTGTAGGAACAGTTTCAGGTTTTGAGCGAGGATGTTCCGAAGTCCGTTGCTTAGTTTTATTACCACTCCCATGTAACACTGATGGTTGATTTATGAATTCCATTACCGTATTCCATGGGGTTAAGAGCTAGTTTGGATTAGCACTGTAGTCGGCGTTGCCATGTATGAAATCATTATCTATGTATAGTTGTTGAGAATTATGATGATCAGTATTTGTCGCACCGAAGCGCAAACAAGGTACGTTTACTACTGGTTTTGCCGTTAAGTACACAATTTAAGATAATTGTACGCATATTAAATAGCAAGATCTTTTTTATTTGATCTGAGTTGGGGACTTAATAGATAAATCTACCGAACAACAAAAAATAATTTTTAGATCAGCTGTTAGACGTCCACTGCTGGACATAGGCCTACCTAGGCTAAAAAACTACTTAATATTTTCTTGGGTTTACGCGAATGTTACACATTGAAATTAAACTACAGTTTACGGATTTTATCGCGTTATATTGGTTTCACTGGTTATTTGTTATTACATTTAAACCGAAAGATCTAGAAACTACATTTTTATTACTAGCCGACGTTTCGAATTCTTTACAGGATTCGTGTTCACGGCAGACTGAGGTGATATTTGTCTTTGTCTTGAATTTATAAGTTATCTCAAAGTACCTGAACATTTTTCAACTATTGGTGTTACTATCTACGCAGAATGTGCTCACTGTGTCTTGATGTCTTCTGGTGACTTTGTCCTTCTTGAGTTTCATTAGCCTGATAACAGGGTCCCAAGCTGTAGGAACATTCCAACCATCTTCCCTATTGAAATTAGGATGTTTTTTAATTTCAATAGCTTCACGTATCATTCTTGGAATAAAGCGGTGTTCTTTTGCGAGTATCTGTGGTTTATCAAATCGCAGGTAATGGTTGGTTCCTTGTTCTACATGTTCACACACAGCAGACTTCGTCGAGCGTTTGTGTTTAATGTCAGCTATATGTTCCTTTAGTCGAATGCCAATGCTTCTCTTGGTTTGTCCAATGTATGAGAGCCCACACTCACAGTCTATCTTGTAAACCCCGGCCTCTTGTAAGGGTAACTGACTCTTGACAGATGGTAATAATTGGCTTATCTTCGTTGGCGGCTTGTAGAATGTTTTGATTGAAGCTCGCTTCAAGATGTAGCCAATCTTGTCGGTCACGCCCTTGATGTATGGGAGGACAGCAGGTTGTCTCTCTACTGTGGCTGGCTTGTTCTTCGGGGATCTGTGACGTTGGCGCGGCGGTCGGAGCTTGTTGTCTTGCAGAACTTGCTTGACATGTTGAAGCTCGGCGTCCAGGTGTTTCTTGTCACAGATCCCCCGGGCTCTCTGAAACAAAGACATTCCCACGGTAGCTAACTGTTTAGGATGGTGGTGAGATTCACCGTTTAAGTACCTATTTGTATGTGTCTTTTTCCTATACACAGTGTGGCTCAAAGAGTTGTTTTTGTTCCTGATAACAAGTACATCTAGGAAAGCTAAAGAATTGTTTGCCTCTAATTCCATTGTAAATTTGATGTGGTTATGAATAGAATTAAGATGGTCTAGGAATACATTAACACTATCTGTTGGTAAAATTGTAAAAGTGTCATCTACATACCGCTTGTAGAACCTCGGTGTGATGGTGGCAGTCTGCAGGGCTCGCGCCTCGAAGTCCTCCATGAAGATGTCAGCAACAACAGGCGATACTGGAGAGCCCATTGCCACACCATCTACTTGTATGTAGTATTTCTCATCCCATAACAGATAGCCAGTTGTTAAGCAGTGTTTCAATATTCCTCAGGCATGTTGTTCTCTATTAGCTTCCTTCTAGTTATTTCAATACAGTCATGTGCTGGTAAGCATGTAAATAATGACTGTACATCAAAACTAACCATAGTTTCCTTGTCAGAGAGATGTAGGTGTTTTATTTCACTGACAAAATGGTAGGAATCCTTTACATGCGCTCTCGTCTTGCCTCTGAGTGGCGAGAGAATCTTCGCAATGTGTTGAGCCAATCTGTAGGTTGGTGCCCCTATTTGACTGACTATAGGGCGCAGTGGAGCATTTTCTTTGTGTATTTTCGGTAGACCATACAATTGAGGAGGTTTTGCACACGATGGTATTAAGTATTTCACGTCCAGGTTCAGTTGTTCGGAGTATTTCTTAACAATGTCACTCGTTTGCTTGAGTATTTTGTTGGTCGGGTCTGTCTTAACCAATTTATATGTACTTTCATCCGACAAAAGATTTTCCATTTTTTGTTTATAATCGGACGTGTCCATCACTACCGTTGCATTTCCTTTATCTGCTCGAAGTTAGTGGTGGGCGCTGAATGAACGAACCGTTTTTTTAAACTGTTTATCTCGCATGAACTGATAAACCAGTTTATAGTCTACCGGTAAACAGGTTTATCCGTGAACGACTTTATGTTCACCGTTCACAACAATACATAACTCACGATCACGAACGAACGAGCGACGCACGGCCCGAGTCCGAATAAACACGAGCTAACCCGAGGTGAATAAACCGGTTAAGCATAAACTGTCGAACTGTGATCGTTTAGTCTGTAAACATTCATGAACCTGTCCTGTCAACGATCGAAACCAGTCGAAAATTAAACTGTTTTATAAACTAGTTTATCGTCGACGATAAACGGTCTCGTTTCGTTTACTGTAAAAGCGTCAACGACACATCACTACTCGAAGTACTGTTAGTTCAGGTCTAGCTTGTAGGTTCTTCAGTGCGAGATACTCTGGTTTTGGTAGATTCCTTCTCGGCACTTTCGACTGACGCAATACAGCCGAAACATCCTGACGTATGGCCTCGAAATCTTCCTTACACACATTGTTCTTCACTAGACAATCTTCAACGTTGCAAATAATGGTCTCATACGGTATTCTGGATGGCGTTATCGCATAATTTAAACCTCTGCATAATACTTTTTCGGTGTTTTGATCTAACGTGTGTTTTGACAGATTGACAACTGTTTGTCTATGATCGGCGGACGGTAGCGTGTGATTGGTCTGTGCAAAAACGTTCTGTTTCATTTTGTACTGGCCATTTGATTTTTGTTGTAATTTTTCAAATTTTTCTATTTTGTTACGTTTACACGCAAATTAATACGCTATTTTACCGTCAATCCTGATCTGGGATAGATCAGAGTATTTTGTTCTACTTACACATGTGCAATCCGAAGTATATGAAATTGGAAATCACTCGATTATGTGTCATTCAGTTCGTTTTCGTTCACTGTTGCAGAATCCGAACCAATCGACTAGCACCCCTTACTGTGGGAAAGTTTTGAATAGACAGAAAAATATTTACTTTTGATAACTTTAAAATAGGTACTTCTGCTATCACTACGCATGCTTAGATTTCCAAAGCAGGTGTTAATTTCGTAATTATTTGAAAACCGGGTAAAATACTATCAACTTATCGGTTTAAAAAAAAATAATTTGAGGTTCAAAATAAAACGCCAAAAATATAAATGCAGAGTTGCCAAACTGTGTAATCGACAGTTTCATAAAATACCTATGTGTATAAGGTACAATAACCGTATTTTATCGCCACACTTATTCGCCGTATTAATTTATCTTTCCCGGTAGTTCGCGTGAAAATATCACTTATTTAACACTGATTAACTAATTGTATATTAATGAGGTATCCTAAAATAATAGAGTACGAAATTTGTTTACAATTATTATAAATATACATTCTCGTGATGACCTAATTTATGAAAAGAAAAAAGAAGAATACCATATTTTAAAACATGATGTGGAAAAGGATTATGTAGGTACTTTATGTCATCGCATGTATTTTATTTAAATTATTGAATTTTGTATAACATCCCTACTAATATTATAAATTCGAAAGTGTGTATATATGTATGTTCCGTTTGCATGCTAAAACGGCTGAACCGATTTTGTTGAAATTTTATATAAAGATAGATCGGAACATGGAGACGGACATAGGCTACCATAAGTTACAAAAAATTAACTATGAGGGATTGTAGGGAGGGTAGAAATTAGTACGGCACAAATTTACCTCTTGGAAGTAAGAACGCATGCGCTGTAATAATTGAGTGCGCATGTGTCACATCATACATAATGTCATATTGTGCACGGTGCTTACATTGTTCGCATATATTATTAGAAACTAATAATTATATACTACGCTTAAACGGCTCAAAACGATTTTCTCAACTTATATTATAAATGCGAAAGTTTTTATAGATATCCATATATTGGACATGTATACATAATTATATTGGACATCGCTTTGACATTTGTCTGTATGCAAGGTGATGTTATTATTTACCTTTCGGTAGATGATGTCATGCATACTGACCGAGTTACTTTGTACCCTATATTGTTTCTGAAGTCTTTAGAGTAATCAGAAGTGTCTTCACACAAATTGAGACTGAAAGTAGATTTGTGTTACCCCGAATTTAACCCGTGCGAAGCCGCGGGCAAAAGCTAGTATTTATAATATTTTTGCACATCAAATGTAAAGAAGATTATAAAATTGTAAAATTCTTTACACAATAGGATAAAAGTAAAATCTATTTTAAACGAACTTACTTAAAGCCCAGTTATGAATAATTTATTAGAATTAAAGTGAATACGAATACATATTAAATACACATAGATGTTATACCGTTTTAAATAATGTGTTATCTGTTTGCGTATAAATACATACGATTTAATCCGTTTTCTCAGATCCGAGATCTGAAAGTATTATTTCATGACTAGAGAATGAACTCGCCAAACGGCTTATCTTATGCTTTAGCTCATATAATTGTAGGTATATCATGTGTAATCTAGAGACTTTTGTACAAACATAATGTTATCTTTATTTTAATGAAGACAGTAATCATGTAAAAACGATAAAACATTACAAACAATTAAAAATCTAAATTGCAAGACACTCGAACGTCCAATGGTAGCAACTGCCAAGTACTGTTAATCCCCGTAGCTCAACTAATGAAAAAAGTTGCGCACACGCCGCTGTCCGTTTAAATCGAACCACCAGAGGTATATAACGCGAATACCAACATCTGAAATAACCAATAACCACATGAAAAGGTTTATAACCAAAATAGTGAAACACAAACAGTAATGGAAATATAAAGTTATTTGGAAGAAGTAAATGAACTGTAAACCATTTATATCAGAATATATGTATTTCGATGTTCGATATTTTAAATGTTTATTTGTTGTAACGGGTGGGCGCAAAAGTAATGACCCTATTTGGTCCAGCTACTACGTCATTTCTAAATTAGGAATCTAGAGTTAGTTTTTTAAATATATATATTTGTGCTATGAAATTTAGTTGCGTTATGATTTAAATATGATGTCTATTAAATGTTGACCTCCAGAGTTGAAGCACATTGTGACACTTTCCATAACTAGTCGTAACACTTCCTGCGATATGTTTGCGACCAAGAAATAAGTTTCTTGGTCGCCACACCATACAGTTACTTTTAGTGGAAGTCTTTATATCTGCGCATTATTCAACAAACACCTTTGTATTTGTTGAATAATGCGCGGATTTCCAGTGCCCCAGAAGTGAGTATTCGGCTTATTGACATGCCCTGAGAGATGGAAATGCGCTTCGTCACTCTTAATCAATTTTGAAGAAATCAATTTTGAAGAATGAAATTATCCTCTTCAAGGTTGAGGCTTATGACGCGCTGCTGGCTGTACTCTAGACGATCTCGGTGATCAGTAGGTAGCAGCTGATGAGTCGAGGTAAAAACATTGACATGATTATTGCACGTTTTTGGGGAGTAAAGCGTCTATGATTTATCATGTCAGCCTAGAGACTTCCACTGCTGGACATAGGCCTCCCAAGGTTCTCCACACAGACTGATCTATGCTTATTTTTAGTGAAATTTACATTTGATTACCACAAAATGTTCAATATCAGAATGACAGAGTCAGAGAGAGAGAGAGAGACAGAGACATGTCATAAAAACATATAAGGATCGCCATCCTGTATAAACTTGAATAAACGGATATTTAAAATACGTGGTGAATATTTTTGTTTAAATTTTTTTGTTTTTTTTTTTGCTTAACTATAAAAGGTTCATTTTTGTAAATAGTGAGGACTGAAATGTAATTATATAATCTAATAAAATAAAAATGTAATGAATATTTCTACGAGGAAAACTTGGGGTCTATCTAACCTGCCTTCAACTTTAAATGATGAAAACCGTAAGAAATACACAATTTAAGGCATATAAATGTGGGCTTGTTATTTTAAAATATATTCTTGTGGAATACCTACTTATGACGTTATTAATATAAAGTCGTTGAGTACACTGACTACTCACATTTTGTGTGTTATGTATGTTTCATTTTAAGGTAATGTAACTGTCTTTTTTAAGTCTGTAGACGTTACTTTGTAATCATTCTGTTTCAAATATTGAAACACCATATCCTATGTTCCACCATATTTTCAAGGTAGTAGAGCCTTGCTGATTTCAGCATGAATGGGCCGGCTCGACCAGGGAAGTACTACCCTCTTACAGAAAATCGACGTAAAGTAACAGTACCTAAACTGTTGCGTTTCGTTCGGTGAGTGAGAGTGCCGGAGGCCCTATCCTCTATCCCTTGTCCCTGATCCCACTCCTCATCCTATCCCTTTTCCCAACTCCAAGGGGCGGCAACGCACTTGTGACTCCTGTGATGTTCCTTGTGTCCATGGGTGGCGGTAATTGCTTACCATCAGGCAATCTGTCTGCTCGTTTGGCGCCTACTAACATAAACCTACCAAGGACGAGGAGGTGGTGGAGTACCTACGCACGAAGACCAACTGGACCTTGAGAGTCGAGAGATTGGAGTCTCGCCATAATACGAACTTCAAATCGTACGAGGTTCGGGTGCCGACTCAACATCTTGAGACTTTCTTAAAGGAAGAGTTTTGGCCGAAGGGTGTTGTACATCGGCGTTTTCATGGTAGGTTACGAAATAACACGCAGCCTAACATGAAACAGTGTAAACAACAACACGCATTTCGTTTAATAATTATATTGTTTTTGTATTTATGTTAGACTTTAAAGTATGTATCTATGGGTTTTTCTACCTGAGAATAAATGGTTTTATTATTATTATATTATAAAAAAATGTGATATAGGACAATTAACCGGGTCTCTGTCGCGTAATTATTTTAAAGAGAAACGTTTGTATAAGTCACGACAAAACGTCGAAGCAAGTAGAATATAATTATTTCTTCTATATATTTTAAATAACTGTGCGATTGAAATCCGTTAAATCAATGTTTTGTTTGTTTTTCGTGTGAGTGTGTGGCCAACTCTGGTGTCGGAGTTTTCAGACCACCCGAAGGCCTCCGACATGGCCTAACGATCCTTATCCTGAAACAAGAACCGGGACTGACAGCTTTACGTGCCCTCCGAAGCACGGTAGCGCTCAGATGTAAATGCCACACACGGTCACCCATCCAAGTGGCGACCTGTGCAAGCGTTGCTTAACTTTGCCGATCTGTTACGAACGGCAAGCCAAGTCTCGCTATGAGCGCTATCAATATTTGTATGTGTATCTACAAAAGCCAAAATTTCGAAAGTAATTACGGTACAAAAGTGTGCAATTGCCAAATGCTGCGTGATAATCAAACCTGTGTCGTGACTACACGTTGGCAATACTCCAAAGTTTGCCACTGAGATTATTATGATTGAAATTAGAAAAAATATATATTTTAATACACAGATTTGAATTATTTACTCCTAAACATGGATAGACATGAATACCATTAGGTAAACACCCAAAGTACCTCTTCTTTTACCTGGTGATTAATATGCGCGGTGTGGCAGGTTGCGCCGTTCTGCTGAAACCACATGTTGTCCAGATTCATGCCTTCCAGTTGAGGCCACAAGAAGTCCGTTATCATATTCCTGTAACGAATGCTGTTCACAGTCACTGCAATTTCGGCCTCATTTTCAAAAAAAGTAAGGTCCAATCACGCTGCCTGACCAAAATCCGCACCAGACAGTTACTCGTTGTGGGTGCATTTGTTTCTCATGGATTGCATGAGGATTTTATACGTCCCAAATTCGACATTTTTGTGTATTCACGAAGCTATTCATATGGAAATGCGCTTCATCGGAGAAAAATACTTTTTTCGAAAAATTGGCATCGACTTTACTTTGCTCCATTACCCATTGAACGTATTGCCGGCGCTTTCCGTGGTATGCTGGTTTGAGCTCCTGAGTTAACTGAATCTTGTACGCATGAAGGTGGAGCTCTTTAGTCAAAACTCTCTGCGTAGTGCATCGTGAAATTTGAAGTTGATGAGAACGATGTCGAATTGATGTTTTCGTGTTTTTGGCGACACTCTCGTTTACAGCAGCAATGTTTTCAAGAGGCCGTGCGCTACGTTGACGCAAAGGATTCTCATTGTCCATAATTGACCCAGTTTCTTAAAATTTTTTGACCACTCTTCGTATGGTTGACATATTAGGTGCACTTTCTCGGCTGAAAATTTGGCGAAGTTTGTGAGCGGTTTCAGAGTAACTTTCCCCATTTTTGTAATGAGTTTTCACAATTGTAACGCGTTGTTCTTTCGAAAAGCGCAATAATCGAAATCAAAGAGTAAAGTAACTGATCGAAATGAACAGAGGTGACAGCTGTCAAATTTCAAAGTTGCCACTTGTATGAAAAAAAAAACGATTTTAAAAAGTGCAATCTTACTGAGACGCCCGTTAGATGCGTCTACTCTTCCTGCTATGTATATACGCGTTTTCCATTCTTACACAAAATAACTAAACCAATTTAACGAATACTAGCAATCATACAAGCATGTAGATTAGACATTAGAAGAGAAAATCTCAAAAATATCTTTTGTTTCGAAAATTAAACTAGCAACGGCTAAATATGGCTTATACATAATATCATAATTATATTAAATAATACATAAGCTTGTATATCAATCACTTATCTGCTTACTTGTAAGCTGCTGAAGTTTGAGATCAAAACAATGTGCGTGAGGGTGTCAGTAACACTTTCTGCCCAAAGGCTCACTCAGCTCAAGGTGAACATTTTTCTTGTCACGGTTCATCTGCCGAGTTTATCTTTAGCAGATACTCAGCCTTAAGATAAGAGGGTAGCGGCTCGTGTCCCTTTAATAAGCTGAGGACCGTAAAACATGTTATCAGACGAGTGCAGTCTTTCTTAGCGATTATTACAAAACTTTTTGATCCCGTAAATTATGGATAAACGAGTTAATTTGGAAAATAATAAAACGGTATGTCGGACATTTTTTTAAGGTTTATATCTAACTAAGTAACCTTGTTTCTAATTTTAAAGCAACGTAGAGATTATCAAGAGACAACAACGTAGAGGGCATCTAATTCAAACCCACGCCACGCACCACTGACATTTCAGATTGATTAAATTGGCAAAAATATCGCTTGCACTTTATCAGTCTAGGAAATCACGACAAGCCTTTAGTTGCGGGTGTCATGAAGCTCCTTGACAGTAGTAATGGGGAGTTAGTGCCCTGGAAGAAACTGACCCTGGTCTAAGACGTGAAATATAGACAATAGTTTTGCGTTGGGTAGGCCAGATGTCAGTCGCTCTGTGGAAATGCTCCGTTTTAGTGGTAAGCGGACCCCAAGATTCAAGGTAAAATGATTGGATGGAACAGGGATAACACTAGGACGATCATGATTAAATTTGCTTTTTAGTAAGTATTTTCGCTAAATCATGCTAGGAAGAGTACTGTTTCCTCTCTTCCTGTTTCACTATTTCAGCTAGAAGACTTCCACAGCTGGGAATAGGCCACCACAAGACCCTCCACACAAACCCATCGAGAGCCGCCCGCATTCAATCGCTTTCCGCAATGTGAACAAGAATTCTTCATTTGTTGATACGATTAATTTGTATTTCGTGGTGATAGCTACAATATATCACCAATATATGCCATATTGGTAGATACGATAAAATAAGATTGAGTAACATTAAAATAGCATATTATTTTTCCATTTGTAACCTTCTCTAAAATGAAATATTTATTTTAAACAAAATTGACGGTCAAACTTATTTCAAAGTATTACAGAGCAGCTAAAAATCAGTTTACGAAAAATGTCATTAATTTTAAGCTCGAATAAAGCTTAGGAGCGCACGTAACATCTTTTGTCAAGGAGTTTTTGGTTACATCCTATTAAATGCAGTAAACAAACATTTTTTATAATAGAATGACGTAAAATATCGCCCAACTGTATTGTAATATTTAATAACTTTAAATGACCGATGCTTTTATTATATGTATACCTAATTTGAATCTCGGAAACAGCTTCAACGATTTTCATGAAATTCATGTTAGTATGCAGGGGGTTTCGGGGCGATAAATCTATCTAGATAGGATTCAATTTTAGAAAACACGATGACCAAAAAATACCAAACAAAGCTCGTTCATCCAGGTAGTTATCAGTTACGCAGCAGTGTTACGTGTGTTGCCAGCTTTATTTATATTTTGCGTTACAGAAATGGCAATTCAATATAACAAACTACTGTAGCTTTTTTCTAATTATATAAAAAAGCTCTAGAGAATTCCAAATCGCATCTAGAGTATTACATTAATATCGAGTATTTGTTTTTGCGTCCAACGGTAATTTATCTGCATTTAAACAGGTATACACCAAAATGTCAGCTATTGAGGACAAATTGAAATAGATTATTTTGTTTCTGCAAATGATACTTGAGTAATAAGACGATAGATTTTATATTTTAATTGTTGTTTTGCTTCCATGTGTAGATCTAAAAAGAAAAAAACACGTGGGTATTATTTTATTATTGACATATTAAAGTATCATCATTATGTAAAATTGTGTTCCAAATGTGTAAACAAAATTGTAATCCCGAGTTCTTTCCGAGAGTGTGTAAGCGACACTGTCGGAGTTATTTAAGGTATAAATACCTATTTGTTACTTTTTTATTGTTGCCTATTAAAATGACTCCAATGCCGTCTGACCTTAAGCAGAAAAATATCACCGTCACCATCAGACCCGGGATCATAATGAAATGTGAAATAATATGTAAAATGAATACATCATTCAATACTTAGACTTAAGTTTACCTAACTTCGAAATATTCGTCAGAAAAGTATGTCAAATGTATTACAGGACAATTCATATACAGTCATCTGACCTTTAGTTTTCCGAATTTTGCTTTTCATAATTCCATCCATTCCATGTGTATGTAAATTTCATATAGCTTGCCTCAGATCCTAATTGAAGAAAATTTCGATGTTAGTATATATAATAGAAATTTTCTGCAGCGATTCTAGCCGCAGTCCCAATATTGCTTCATATAGTTTTATTCTTACCCTGTTAAATACTATTATTTATTTTAGTATACTTATTTATATTCATCATTCAGTAATATAAACCACTTCGCAAAACAGGAAAAATAAAACTGCAAAATTATATTACTGTCATTTAGCAGAGATGGATGGAATAACTAGTAATCCTATTGGAAATAACTGAAAGGACGTCTCATGGGTGTATTTAGGTGTCGTCTGATCACAACTGAGTGATTGATGAACGCGATGAGACATCACAGTATAATTGGGTACGGATATGTCAATGTAAGACTGTGAGAGTTATTGAAGTTAAGGTGCGACAAATTGGTTACTAAAATATATTTTTGTTTTCCGTCTTGCATTAGGACTAAGTAAATCCTGTGTCGCGGGGGATTTTACAAATATACAACAAACGGGCACAATTAACACCCATACACATATATTTTTTTTCTGATTTGAATTTTCTTTTTTTATGTTTCTCATTTGTTGTTGAATAAACTTTGTTTCAGGGATTCGTTTGCGAATTCTAGATTTATATGACTACGCTTATGTCGTAGTGGTTTAAGTGGTAGCCTTGCTGTTCAGAACTCCGCCGAGTAATTTGATTCTCCACAGAGGACAACACTTTGGGACATCTAAAAAATTTGAGGCTGGGTGGACTGCGTATCCGCTGATTAAATATCTGTAAAGTCCTGCGCGTAATAGAATTTATTACTAGTTGCAGAGTTGTCTTTTAGAAGACATTATCTCTATCGAAAACAATTTTAATATAACGTCATCGTCATATTATACAGGAGAGCTTTTTTATTTTTAGCGCCAAGCAGCCAGCTCAACACCGCACTGACCGAGGGACAACGACAATTATGACAAAATTGACTTCCACCTGCTGTTCTGTATTGGTTAATAACTGTGATTTATATGCTAGTTGCTAAGTTAGTGCTGGAGATATACAGAACACTCATCATTTAGCAGACCTCGGGCTCCAAGGCGTGTAAGTCTTGGATGAAACAGGGAAAAACGGTGGGATGATTATGATGATCTACAGAACAGTCATTAAAATAATATTCAACACACATCATCAGCTCTGTTTATAATCGTTTATAATCTATCCCACCGCTGGGCACAGACTCTTCTCATTTAGTTCATCTGCCTAGAGGTAAATAATTATTAGACCATACTCCATTACGGCCAAGTGCATATTGGCTGACTTCTCAGGCATGTCCTTCGAGAAAATTATGAAGAAAATTCAAAATATGAAGCTTTTATTTATAAATAATCGTACTACAGTGATCAAAAAAAGACCACGGACCACAGAAAAATAGTGTACGGACTACACTTTTTTTTCCATTTAAAAAAGTAAGAGTAAATAAATAAGTGCTTTCGTTTTATGAGGAACATAACAAGTCACTTGCTGGTAGGTAAAGTTAGACACTGTTGTGGCATACCTTACAAAAACAAGCAAAGTAAACAAGCTCCTAACGTAGCTTTCAGCTATACAAATTAATATTTCTCCAACACTTTGTTCAAAGAGTCAGTGCGCTTTATAATAAAACTAGAGGACGGCCGCAGCTACGCCCGCATATTTTTTTAAATTTAACCGTTTCTACCTGTTCCCGTGGGAATTTCGGGAAACCCCGTCTTAGTGCACCCCTACGGCCACCAAAGAACATACATGCCAAATTTCAGCTTCCTACGCCTAATAGTTTTGGCTGTAGCTTGTCTGTCAGTCAGTCAGTAACGCAAGGATTTTATATATACAGATTAACCTTCTGTCTATCTCACCCTATGTTTATAAGCTAACAAAAATTGCATTCCAGCAGTGAAAAATAATTCTTTTCACTTATAAAGCTGCTTATTCTATCGTAGACAATGTAAAAGCAAAGCTGACAAGGTCCTTTTACACTGACTAGTCGAGACCCGGCCGTAAACATAAAAAACAAATAATAATTCACGAAACTACCATTGTAAATTGTCTTTGAATGTTATTATACCTACGTATAAATATGTAGAATTATACTCATAAGCTCTATTCATGTTTGGCTTAGAATTAACAACGGTTGAAACGGATTATTCGCCACTTTAATGTTTGTAAAGGCCTTTTATGTTTGTGAACAGCTCCGTTTTATTAGTACTGACTCTATTTTGTTAAATAATTAAAGACTGTGGACAATAATATACTCTCTTATCTTTTAGCAAACAAGGCCGTATATGTCAACTAAAAGTAAAAATAAAATAACTTCAATAACTAAGTTCGACACCGAATTAAATTCTTAAAATAATAATTCAAAGGAGGCGGGTAAATCATTACACCTGTAACACAATATGTCAAAAACAGCGGCCAAACATGGGAATTCGAGATTTAAAATTGCAAGAGTATCATCATCATCATCATCAGCCTTTAACCGTCCACTGCTGGACTAGGCCTCTCCTTTGAAAGGAGGAATTGGCCTACTATACCACGCTGGCCAAACGGGTTGGTATAGGGTTTGTATCAAGTTTTCCTTCTCTCACAGTGCTGTTCTATGCATAATGTGCTCCCTTTGTCGACTTTTACGACACCCATGGGATGATATGGGGTGGTGACAATCTGTATTCTTAATCCGTCACCACACGAGTATAAAGCCAGTTAATTCATTCAAGGGTCGCGGTTAGGCTGCTGAGCGACGTAAACGTTCTTTGTGGAATAAGCCTTTTATTTATTTACATACTTCTTTGTATATTCACACAAAAAAGATCAACAAAAACAGGAATGTGCCGTGGTTATTTTAACCAATTTAAAACGGGTTAGATTCGGTTGGTACCGAGTAAAATGTGATGAAGCAATTATGTACACGAATACAGTTTAGGCATTTACATATCAAAATAAAAGGTCTGACGTTGGCTGAATGATTCGTCACAAGCCAACCTACATTATATACTTTGAAAAGACACTTATCGTGATGTAGATAACGTATATAACGGCTTTTCAAAAACGTGTACGAATAATGTAGAGAATTATCATATCAGCCACACGACGTCCACTGCTGGACATAGGCCTCCCCCAAGATTCTCCACACAGACCGGTCTTGAGCCGCCCGCATCCAACCGCCTCCAGCGATCTTGACGAGATCGTCGGTCCACCTTGCGGGGAGCCTACCTCTGCTGCTTCGTCCTGTACGTGGCCGCCACTCCAGAACCTTTCTGCCCCAACGGCCATCGGTTCTTCGAGCTATGTGCCCTGCCCACTGCCACTTCAGCTTGGCTATCCGGAGAGCTATGTCGGCGACTTTGGTTCTACTGCGGATCTCCTCATTTCTGATTCGATCTCGCATGAAAACTTCAAGAATAGCTCTCTCCATCGCCCTCTGAGTGACCTTGAGCCTTCTGATAATGCCCATAGTGAGCGACCACGTCTCTAATCTGTAAGTCATCACTGGCAACACACACTGGTCAAAGACTTTCGTCTTGAGACACTGCGGGATATCAGACGAGAAGATATGTCGTAGCTTCCCGAACGCTGCCAAACCGAGTTGGATTCGACGATTGACCTCCTTCTCGAAGTTGGACCTACCTAATTGGACTACTTGTCCCAGGTAGACATACTTGTCGAAAACTTCGAGCGTAGAGTTCCCAACCTGAATAGGAACAGGTACAACATGGACGTTCGACATGATTTTCGTCTTGTCCATGTTCATCTTAAGATCTGCTTGTTGGAAGACTCTACAGAGGCCATCGAGCATTGTGCCTAGGTCTTCCATGGTCTCAGCCATGACAACGATATCGTCTGCGAATCGAAGGTGAAGGCGAGTACATCATACTCGCTGTTGATGTTGATGCCGAGTCCATTCCAGTCCAAAAGCTTGAAAACATCCTCCAGCGCAGTGTTAAACAGTTTCGGGGATATGACATCCCCCTGTCTCACCCCTCGCTGGAGTTGAATAGGTTTCGACCTCCGGTCCTGGAGGTGGACTGACATAGTGGCGTTTTTATACAAACACTTCAGCACTTCGATATATCGGTAGTCAATCCGGCACCGTTGGAGTCACTGTAGCACCGCCCAGGTTTCGACCGAATCGAAGGCTTTCTCATAGTCCACAAACGCCAAGCATAGGGGCTGGTTATACGCCTCGGACTTCTGTATAACCTGCCGCAGCGTATGTATGTGGTCTATGGTACTATAGCCTTTACGGAAACCAGCTTGTTCGGGCGGCTGGAAGTCGTCTAGCTTGCTCTCGAGACGATTCGTGATGACCCTCGAAAACAGCTTGTAGACGTGGCTCAGAATTGTGATGGGTATGTAGTTCTTTAAGAGAGTTTTATCCCCTTTCTTAAAGAAAAGCACCACCACACCTCTGTCCCACGCCTGTGGCGTTTTACCCTCGAGAATGACGGAATTAAATAGCTTCCGAATGGCTTCTCTAGCGGGTGTACCGCCGGCCTTCAGAAGCTCGCTCGTAATTCCGTCATCACCCGGTGCCTTGTTGTTTTTGATCTGTTTGAGAGCCACACTAATCTCGTGCACGCTGACGTCCGGGATATCTTCGGTATAGTGTCGGGTCAATCCAGCTCTAGGATCTGACGCTCGCGTACTTGCGAGTTGTTGCGTTGTCTTGTATAGCTGTCCATAGAACCTTTCGATCTCCTCCAAGAGCTCAGGCTCAGGCAATGTAGAGAATAAGTAAACGCTATAAATTGTATTGCAATGCATTTGTACACATACATACATAGATATACTCACGCCTGTCTCCCCGAAGGGGTAGGCAGAGGCATATTAAACGCCCACTTTTCGCCAGTGTTTTGATCCCACGTAGTCGGTGGCGAGCCTATTGCCGCTTATCGGGATATTTTGTTTGCCAGAGCCTCGTCCGTTGATCGGCAGGTGCACCACTTGCAGGTGAGGTTGGCTTGGGACCCTAAGTTCTTGGTGGGAACCCTATGCAATACATTTTGAATTATAATAGGCGAATCAACACGTAACATAATAAAATTGCATAAAATTCATATTATTTTCAGGTTTTATGAGGAGTTGTAGAGCTAGCATTATTTTTATTTCAATAGTTTGTTCTTGGGGAAATATAGGTTTCTATCTAAGATGTTAGAATTCTTCAACCTGCAAATTTAATAGAATAAGTATTTTATTTAGAAGCCTAATTTTTTCTAATTTTTATCTAGAAGTTAATTAATTCAACGCAGAGCTCACGGACAAAACTAGCTGCAAAAAAGCACTGGTCAGCAACGCAACGTGTAGAATATTTCTTTAAAATATAACTTGTAGTTTTAAACACACCTAATAGTATTTATTAGGATCAACGTGTATTATTTCAACATAATTCTATTCTATTTCAAATAAAATAAGACTCATTTTCTTGCAGCCGTGTTTATGTACAATGGTGTCCTCATTATGTTGGGCTCGTTATATTATTTATTTGTTAACAGTACTCTGGTTACGAGTTAAATTTGCACAGAGTTACAAGTAAAACACCCACAACTCTTATCAAAATTACAATTTTTTTGTATCATGATGAACACTTTTATCTATTGATATGCTATCAAAAACGCATCAAAAGAGTTTTTATTAATGTATTACCATTCATCAACGTCATAGATTCTTTATTTATAGACTACCCAAAGGCCTTAGACATGGCACGATTAAAGTCCCGCTACAAGAATCGGATCGAAGGACTTTACATGGCCTTTGAAGAACGGTAGCGCTCTGCTGTGACAGTACCTAACAAACGGTCACCCATTCAAGTGGTTACTGTGAAGATGTTGCTGAACTTTGCTGGTTACCAAAGACCAGTCAAGTCTCACTATGGGAATACTACACAGGATTTTGTATACAGCAGTCCTTCTTCTGCCTGCCATGTCCCCAAATTACTTGAGTTCGCCGCAGAATGTCTATCTCTTCCATTCTCTCCGATACCAAAGAAAAGATGTATGGATTGTGTGAAGGATGACATGAATGAAAAGGGAGTGAATAATTTTTTTTTTTTTTTATTTGGAAAACAAACAGTTCCTTATAACTAATTGTGTACATATTTTTATAACTATTAACCATTTACACGTTTTCACATTTAAATATTTAGGTCTTGATCAGTGAGACGTTCTAAACTACATAGTGGATATAATTAAAAACACATTAAAAATAAAAGATATAAAGATAAAACACGAACACAATACTAAGGCAATAAAAATATTAAAACAAATCAAAGTCAAAATCTAAGAACCGATTCGAACCACTGGTTGGCAAGAGCACGCCTATAGGTGGAGGCACTTGCATTGAATAGGTCCAGACTGTCTAGGTATGCTAGATCGTTGATGTAACTTGGAGTTCTTATAAAGAACGTACCTTTTCTATAGTTGGTAGCGCAATGAGGGACGTGCAGAAGATTCGGTAACCTTGCAGACCTAGTAGGGACCCTCAAATGCAAGTTGCCGAGCAGATGGGGAGAATTAATTTTTGATTGCGCTATTTTTACTAGCAGTGTTATATCCGCGATTTTCCTCCTTTCGTAGAGTGGTAGTAAGTGCTGTCGCTTACACCTTACTTCATAAGTTTCGTCGTTATTTACCTTACACTTATACTGCAAGTATTTAGTGAATTTGCGCTGTACGGCCTCCAGTTTCCGTATATGCACATCGTACTGTGGACTCCAAATTTGAGACCAATATTCGAGGATGCTGCGAAGGTATGAGCAATACAAAACTTTGACAGCTTTTATACTTGAAAATTGGGAACATGATCTCATGACAAAACCTAAGGCTTTATTAGCCTTATTAACAATATTGTCAATGTGTTTTTCATACGTTAATTTGGCGTCATGAGTTACACCCAAGTCGCGGATTTCATTGACTCGCTTAAGTTGCACTCCTTTTAAAATATAATTAAATTTGTATTGCTTAGGCTTGCGAGAAAAGGTTATTGAGTAACACTTAGAGGTATTTAAATCTAAGCCGTTAAGTTGACAAAACGCTTCAAATCTAATTAGGTCTTGTTGTTATAAAACGCAGTCAGATGGTTGTTCAATCTTTTTGAATATTTTCATGTCATCGGCGTACATCAAAAATTGTGAATGAAGGAAACAGGATTTGACATCATTTATGAATATATTAAATAACAATGGCCCAATTAATGAGCCTTGTGCAACACCGGAAGGGACATTATGCCATATTGACATCGATGCATTGAGTACAACTGCCTGAGATCTGTTTTCGATGTAAGAGCAAAACCATCTGAACAGGTTCCCGTGAATACCTGCACGTAGAAGTTTTTGAAAAAGTATTTTAAGGTCTATACAATCAAATGCCTTGCTGTAATCGGTAAAAATAGCATCTACTTGGCCACCCCGTGTCATATTAGTGGTCGTGAAGTCTATAAAGGTTAGAAGGTTTGTAGTTGTCGATTTATTTTTGATGAATCCATGCTGTTCCGAGATAAAGAAACCCTGTAAAGTGTTGAACACCTGTGTATAGACTATTTGTTCCAATATTTTTGCGAAAATACATAATTTGGAAATAGGTCTGTAGCTCTTTACGTCCTTTCTGTCACCCGTTTTATAGACAGGTGTAATAAATGCAGACTTCCAAATTTTAGGGACGGTACTTTCTTTAATAGAGCGGCTATACAATATAGTAAGAGGATTAGTCAGTTCTTTGGCACAGTTTACAATAAATGTAGGTGATATGTGATCGGGCCCGGCGCCTTTTGCAAGATTTACTGACTTCAGCAAGTCGTGTACCTTGTCAGGCTGTATGTCTATGTTACATATCGTGTAAGGGCACTGTAGCGATTCGCTATTACCATCTAGTAGTGAAGTGCGGTGTTGGTGAGAGGATTGGGAGACGAACGTAGACTGGAAATAGGAAGCGAAGATGTTACAAATTCCCTCGTTGGTGTCAGCTGTTACCTCATCATAAGTAAGGCTAGACGGGAGGGAGTTGGGTCCCTTTTTATTTGATTTTATAAAACTCCAGAACGTTTTGGGATTCACAGTTATAGCTTTTTCTGTTTTGTCAATATACGTACGGTAACACTCGTCCTCAACGCGTTTTGCTCTTTTCCGCAATAAACTAAAGGTGATATAATCGCTTGTGTTACCGTATGTACGGTATTTTCTAAAGAACTTGTGTTTTTCCCTGAGAATCTTTTTTAAACTTGCGCTGTACCATGGCGGGTATGACGATGCGAAAACCGTTCTATGGGGTATGAATTTATCTCTTAATTCATATAAGTGGCTATAAAAACATTCTAGCGCACTTTCAAGGGAATTATCGGTCAAACAATCTTTCCATGGAATTTTGGTTAATGCTGAATTAATTGTTTCATAATCACCTCGGTCATAGAAATATTTGATCCTCGGATCTGCTTTAAGAGAAGCAGCGTAAGTATGGTTCATTGTGATTTCAAGGGACTTGTGGTGACTGTCTTCGGGTACTAAAGGAGAGTCGGATGCCTTAACTGATAATTGAGAGTTACATTAGATCAAATCCAACAATCTATTATTGACGTTTCGACATAAGTTGAATTGGTTTAGACTACACTCTGCTAACGTATCAAAAAAATATACTTGGGCGTCACCCAATATGCCCGATGGCTGTAATTTACCGTTTGTGTTACTCCAATCAACATTACTAATATTAAAATCACCCATGATGATAAAAATATCGTCTGGGCATGAGTTAATAATAGATGATAGTTTATTTGTAAAATTAGTAAATTGAGTGTTAAAAGAATTCCCCGATTTCTCGGTACATAAATATACGGTACAAAGATGAATTTTAAGCGATGTGCTACTGTTTATATTAGTGGAAATAGTCACCCAAATATCCTCAGCGGAGGAACTCCATTCTGGCCGATGGACAGATTTAAGCTCACGTCGTACAGCCATTATTACGCCACCGCCAAACTTTACGCGAGTACTCGTGTAATCCCTATCACGGCGCCAAATAAGATACCTTTCATCAAAAACCTCGCTGTTGCTGATACTATCAGGTAACCAGCTTTCCGTTATGGATATTACGTCATATGAATTCAACAGTACATTTAATCAGATGACGTCTCATCCTTCACACAATCCATACATCTTTTCTTTGGTTTTTCTGTTGCCATTTTGTATACAGCAGTATAGGTATTAATTCCGTAGTGCCTCACAAAATCTATACACAAAATAAATCGTGCTCACCTAATCGCTTCTCATGTCGATCCAATGAATGATCGTCCAATATTTTAGCTTAGAAAATAGGTATTAATTTCCGTGGCCTAAAAAATTGCCGTCGTACACAAACGACTTATAGCAATAATTTATAACCACTGACCTAGAAAAAATAAGACATTTCTAACAAGAAGGTAATTATGGCAGAAAGTCTAAACTTTTTGTTCTCACAAAAAACTACGCTAAGCTGTCACCTACCAAGGCTCGATTTCAGGTCGAGATACCGAAAATCTTTTGATGAAAAGTCTTTATTTTTTATAAGAAGGTACTACTTTCTTTTATAATTGAGTTAGGTAAACAATTAACATTAAGGTTTTTGTTGACTGGGTGTTTGAAAATTATAAAAACAACGCGGGAATTTTTATTTGTCTATTTATTTTTAATAAAATCTTAACACAATGAAGAAATAAGACTGCATGGTTAGCCTACTGGTAAAAACTGCCTCCTTGGTTGTAGTACAGCTGTGTGGATGATTCTATGTTTGATCCCAGAATATGCTAACACTTTGTGTGATCTACGTAGGTACCCATTGTTATTTCGAGTATTGATGTATTTTGCGTCTGTTCCTTTATCATTTCACCGATGAGACAAGTTTTATTCTTAATACAGGCGCTATCTTGAAAAAGGAAATAAGGATACTGACAAATTTAGTGTACATAAATTATCTCAAAAATTCGTAAAGTTTTTACTAGAAAGACGTAACTGTGCTGCCACTAGAATGATCTCATTCAAACTCATTTTTGATAATGTACCCTTGAGATAGTTAATGATTATTTTTTTTTTTTGTCTTATTTTACTACAATCTGTCCCCAGTTTTGGGACATTCAGCAGTATGTTGGTTTTTACTGTATGGGCGTGCTCGGTATGCGGCCTGTGCCACATCCTCTTAATTTAAACAGCAGGTCTACTGTGTCTTGACTAAGTCTTGTGGTATTTTCCGTTTTAGTCGACGCGCTTGTTGTTCATCGTCCATTAATGACTGGGCCAGCGTGTTCGGATGGTTTGCTATGCGTTCTTTATAAGATTTTGTGTGTCTTAGTATCTCTTGCTCCACTGTGGGTATTCTTAGGTCTCGGTGTAAGAGCTCGTTTGGTACATACCAAGGGCAATTGGTAATCATTCTAAGCATTTTGTTTTGAAACCTCTGTAGTATTTCTATGTTTGAATGGGACGCCGTTCCCCAAAGTTGGATCCCATATGTCCAGATAGGTTTTAGTATGACCTTGTACAGTAGTATTATATTTTCCAGAGACAGTTGTGACTTACGGCCGATAAGCCAATAAAGCTTTCTTGTTTGGAGACCTAGTTGCTTTCTCTTTGTAAATATATGCTTTTGCCATATAAGTCGTTTGTCTAAGTGCAGTCCAAGGTACTTCACATGGTCAGCCTGAGGTATTGCTTTACTATTTAATGTGACTGCTGGACAAGAACCTCTTCTGAGAGTGAACGTCACATTTACAGATTTGGCCTCATTCGCTTTTATGCGCCACTTCTTGAGCCAATGTGATATGCTGTTTAGCCCTTCCTGTAATATCTGTGAGGCTGTTGTCGGGTCGTTATGCGTGGCTAGGATTGCGGTATCATCGGCGAATGTGCCAGTGGTAACTGAGGTGGACGTGGGTAGGTCTGCAGTGAAAATAAGGTTCAGTATTGGTCCCAGCACGCTACCCTGTGGCACGCCTACTTTTATTGGGTACAAGTCAGACATTGCTTCGCCATTCTGAACGATAAAATGCCTGTTTTGTAAAAATGATTTTAAAATACCGTACAAGTAGTCAGGCAGGGTACTTTTGATCTTATAGAGTAACCCGTCGTGCCACACACGATCGAATGCTTGAGAAATGTCTATGAATGCACTTGTGCAGTAGGATTTTGCTTCAAAAGACTCCATGTTTTTTTTTTTGTTAATCTATGTACCTGATCAATAGTGGCATGCTTGCTGCGGAACCCAAATTGATGATCAGGGATTAATTTTTTTTCTGTTAAGATAGGCAACAAGCGTCGCATCAAAAGCGATTCATATATTTTTGATGGGATGGGCAACAAACTTATCGGTCTATACGATTTTGCATCCTCGGGTTGTTTATCTGGTTTCAGAAGCATTATAATTTGCGCCACCTTCCATTGTAGGGGGAAGAATCGAAGTTTCGTAATGGCATTGAATAGTGATGTTCGGTAAATTATGCCAGATTCAGGTAATTCCTTTAAAGTTCTTACGAAACGTCAATTTTAAATTTATCAGTTTTACAAGTTTATATTTTTAAACATGTTGAATCAGAGGAGCTCAATCCCAAGCATTTTTGTCGTCTATATAATCGGAAATTTTATAATATGCTTTTAAACACAATTTAGTTTTAACAATTATCTTAAATTTATTTATTGTTAAATTTCTTATAATAAGAGGGAGCTTGTTATAAAAGCGTATACACTGCCCCATAAAACAGCTACTTATTTTGTGGAGGCGGGTGCTATGAACTACAAGATTATACTTATGTCTAGTATTTACAGTGTGAAGATGACTTTTTTTACTAAATTTGTCAATATTCTTGTGGACATATAACAGATTATCGTATATATATTGCGATACAACAGTTAGAATGCCTATCTCACTGAACTTTCCTCTTAGAGAAATACGAGGACCGAGGTTGTAAATTCCCCTTATTGCTCTTTTCTGCAGAACGAATATCGTGTTAAGGTCTGCAGCATTCCCCCAGAGAAGAATCCCATAAGACATGATGCTATGAAAGTAACTGAAATAAACCATTCTAGCTGTATCTATATCTGTAAGGCGTCTAATTGTCCTAACTGCATAAGCTGCAGAACTAAGTTTGCCCGAAAGTCTTTCTATATGCGGGCCCCATTGGAGTTTGGTATCAAGCATAATACCTAGAAACATAGTTGTCCCGACGGGCTCAATTCTGGATTCCTTAAGTTGTACATTGGTTTCCATCTGTTTAACATTGGGCATTGAGAATTTTAATAGTTTGGTTTTCATATCATTAAGTAATAAATTATTTACATTAAACCAATTAACAACTTTAGAGAGTGCATTGTTTACTTCGTCAAAATTTATCTGTTGTCGTCTAATATTAAAAATTAAGGAGGTATCATCCGCAAACAACACAATCTCATGATTCTTTTTTACATAATAAGGTAGATCGTTAATATAAATCAAAAAAAGAAATGGTCCGAGGATTGACCCCTGCGGGACTCCCATTTTCAAGGCAGAACCTGGAGATGTCTTGTCATTGATCTGGACCTTCTGGATTCTTTTGCCCAAGTAAGAAACCAGGAGATCGAAAGCTTTGTTCCTAACGCCGTAATGATACAATTTTTTGACCAGAGTGTCATGATGTACACAATCAAACGCTTTTGACAAGTCACAAAAAATACCTAATGCATCTTGCGACTTCTCCCAAGCTGCAAATATGCTTTTGAGTAGCTCAACTCCTGCGTCAGTAGTCGAACGACCCCTCGTAAATCCGAACTGTTTCTCGTGGAGTAGATTATGTCTATTAAAATAACTAAGCAACTGACTAAAAATTAATTTTTCAAAAATTTTACTAAGTGTCGGCAATACAGAAATAGGTCGAAAATTAGAAGGGTCGGTTGTGTCACCAGATTTAAATAAAGGTATAACTTTACTATATTTCATTAAGTCAGGAAATATTCCAGAAGCAACGCAACCATTGAATACCGCTGCAAGATGTGGAGCAATTATGCTAATAATAGATGAAGTAGTCTTCACTGACAGTCCACACAAATCCATTGTCTTTTTCATATTTAAAGTTTTAAATTGTTTAAGAATATCGTCAGTAGTAACAAGAGTGAATTCAAAGGCTGCATCACATTCTGGCACGCAGTCCCTAAGAAGCATTTCAGCAGACATGGAAGATGAGTTGAGCGACTTTGTTGTCACTATAGGTATATTAGCAAAGAAATTCTCAAATTCTGTCGCAACTTCCAGATCCTCTGAAATACTCACATTATTGATTTTTAAAAGGTAGTCGCAGCTGCGTGCTTTGACTCTGCCAGTTTCATTGTTGATGACATTCCAGGTAGCCTTTATAGTGTTTTCTGATAATTTTATTTTGTTTCTCAGATAAATAGATTTTGCCGTGTTACAAGCTTGTCTAAATATTTTGGAATATTTTCTTACGTAATTAATAAAGGTCTGACTATTATTATAAGACTTTTCATTATACAGTTCATATAACCTAATCCGGCTTTTATGAATACCTTCAGTTGCCCAATCACTAAACATCAGACGGTCAGTTACATTTAATTTTTTGGATGAAAACACGGTCTGAAATTCGTCATTAATTAATTTAAATAAAGATTATATAACTGATCCGGATGGTCATGATGACGCAACCAACGCATTTTTCGAGATAAATTGTTTTTAAAAGTTTTAAGTCGATTCTCATTTATTGGTATATATTTAACAATTTTTCTCTGGTCTCTCGGATTCTCTTGGACAACAGATTAACTGCCCACTGTGATCTGACTGAAGCATATTAATCAAAGATTTGTGTATTGGTTTTATACTAGTAAATATATTATCAATACAAGTACCACTTGTGGCAGTCACTCTAGTTGGTTCATAGAAATTATGACATAAATTGTATGACTTAAATAAATTTAAAAAATTGATAGTTGAAGAGCATTTTTCTAATATGTTAATGTTAAAGTCTCCACAAATAGCAACCGTTTTACGGCAATTACAAACTTTGCTTAGAGCATCCTCCATAATAACTAAAAAACTTTCAAATGGTGCACATGGAGGTTTGTATACACTCATAACAATGAACTGCTCAAACTCAACACATGTAATCTCTACTACTCGCTCAACAGAGAGGCTCACAATGTCAGTCCTTTTAAATTTTAGAAATTTACTTGCTATGATTAACGAGCCACCATTGTAACGTAAATTGACCTTTGGGGTGTCCACTATTACGTTATCCCTACTAGGGTGTGTTTAAATGAGAAACGTGGTTAAATGTTACAATAAAAATTGATTTAATTCTCAATTAATTTCAGACATCATTTAGCAAGCGAAAAAAATTAGGAATTAATAAAAATTTACACAGGGTCGCGTGATTCGGCGATGGGAGGGGTTGATGTTGAGAATCCCACTGCCGGTTTGTCCAGGAGAGTTGGTTAACTTAACTCGTCTCGCAGCCGCCAGAAAAAAGGGCGAACGCGGCCAGCGCTTCCATATTTATAGCCCGTTGTAGGGTGCGGGCGGCGGGGTCGACCGGGCCGAGTGATGCGTCGAGGATTGACGTCACACACTCCCCCCATTAGGCCAGAATTTTCCCAGAGGGAAAATTCTGTGGCTGGTAGGCGGCAACTGCACTCCGGGACCCTGAAACAGATGAGTGTTAGTGGTGTCAGTAGGTTAAATACAAGGCAACTATTAACCCTGAAAGAGAAAAAAAAACAAGTATAACCCTCGGCCATTCATACGTCACCAAGCATTGAACGTTCCTATAACCTGACATTCATCACATTTAAAAAGACCTACACACACTCATACGCATGTACAAGCCAACATTCATTCACGATGCGAGTCGCATTTATTATAATACACGACGCGCGAAGAGGTATTATACGTGATACGGGCTTTATAAATGAAGTTAATTGAAAATGTATAAGTCGTAAACCAATATTACGATCTTACTATATTACGATACTAACAATCATACGATTAGTTGGCAGTATCACAAACAAATTGCTCATTAACGCGCTCGATGCGAATTGTAAAAGCATAAAAAAGTGTTCATTATAATTAAATATAAAGTATAATACAATGTTGTGAGCCGAGTGATCGGCTGACGTAAACAAGTGAGTCATCACTGCGCGCTTGGCGCCGGCCGCATTCCATTCTCGCGGACAAATAACTGGTTTCTGATTATGATACAAAATCGACAACGGCAAATACACAATTCGGAATAGGTTGCAATGTATAGTACATCACCGCAGGAGACAATCGATGATATAGTGTACACAACCATAGCCAAAAACACAAAAAAAATATTCACGGCAAGATGTAATGTATAGTACATCGTCGAAGGAGACTGTCGACGACATAGTACACACTACCATAGTTAAAAACACAAAAAAAAATATTCGCGGCAAGATGTAATGTATAGTACATCGTCAAAGGAGACTATCGACGACATAGTTTACACTATCATAGTTAAAAACACAAAAAAAATATTCGCTGCAAGATGTAATGTATAGTACATCGTCGAGGGAGACTATCGACGATATAGTATACACTACCATAGTTAAAAAACACAAAAAAATAAACACAATCGATAATCGAACCACAGACCGAGCCGACAACAACCTTTCAGCCACTGAGCCATAAGGGAAAAAAAAATATTTTATTATATTTCAATCAGTCATTACCAAAGCTATAAGTAACAAGATATATGGGTACATGATTTAGCTGTAATTAGGAGTTAAAGATTTTTATATTATATGTAACGAAGTGTTAAGTTATTTTAGTGATTAATTCATTAGTGATGAGCATTAATCATTACATTCTTAAACTTTGTAGTGAGTTAATTTAAGATCTTTTATATGGCAATCACCAAGAGAAACATATCTGATATTTATATGGTTATGTGAAATTAGATAGTTATCAGATAGTTGGATAATTAGTTAGATAAATAACAGATTGTGCAACAATATTAAGTTTGGAAAACCTCTTCTACAATTTATAACAGTAATATTTAGTAATGTTTTATGTTAGCATATTTATTCATGTTTTATGTTAGCATGTTTATATAATTCGTTAACACAACAATGCGTTATCTTGTGACTTGTGAGCTCCAACTCGAAAACAAGCACTATTGTTGGCCTTCACAAATAATTATGAAGGTAATTATAACTTCGCATACATATGCGTCTTACATCGTTGTTAATGACACTGTACCCAATCGTTTATAAACACATTTATGCTATAATAGAATAAGATTTAATTATTTTATTCAGCTTTTAGGTTTAAAATAGTTGATTGTAAAATACGAAAGGGTATTCTTAAACTTGTACATCAATTAATTCGCTTCAGTTATTAAAGTATATAAATTATTGATTTATGTATAAGTACCCACATTAGATATTTAAGTATTGAAATTATTTATTAATTTGTGTGTAAACAGCCACTTTAGTTATTTAATGAGGTATAAATATTATTTATTTGATTCATATGTAAATAGGCACTTATTTATTCAAGAAAAGAAGTTATTGATTCAATTTATGGGCAAATACCCACTTTAGTTAAAGTTAGTTTCAATTCAATTAAGTTTGATAAATTCAGTTAGATATAATAACATTTGCGTTAACACAAGAACACAATATAACCACTACTTAAACTGGTCTAGTAAAACCAGATGCATAGCATTTAGTAAAAAGGAAACAAGTTACATATTGATAATTAAGTAGTTTTCCGGCCGTCAGCGGCTTAATTTTACCATTTATTTATCATTATATGTTTTATATATTTCAATAGAAACCAGACATTGAAAGAACAATCCTAGCGACACAAAACATTACAAAAAGAACATAATTCAATAATTGCGACGCAGGAATTTTATGTTTGAGTTCACAATGAACAGTAAATGCATAAATAGATGCATTTGCAAATGACATACCGATAGGCAGTAAGAAGGAGATAAAATCGAAGACCAAAAACAACGATTGTAGCATAATAAACATTTGATAAAACGAACAACTAATAATTCTACGATGATATTCGTATTTCTATACCAAATAGACAATAATTACATTCGTTCATTATTGTTAGTGAGCAACCTGCATGTGACACGTGTGCATTTTATTAATAAATGAACGCGGAATTCTAGCTAGATACCTAGTATATAATACGCTAGCATCTTAGGTACGTTCATTCTCAGCCAGTCCAACTATGTTAGGTACACGTGGTATAATAAAGATGCAACTTTCTTAGTAAGAAAGAAAAGAATAGTTAATATTAAAAGATAATCGCCGTAGTAGGCGGTAAAAGTATTAAATAATACCGACTATATAGAAATATATCGCCGTACAAAATCATTAGCAGAAGGTTATAGTAGAAAATAGAAAGAAATGAAAAAGAGAAGGGTGTGAATTCGTTTCATAAGTCAGCCAAAGCAGATTATTAGCAATAATTACCAGTAGCACTTAATTACCTTAGTGGCATTTAAAAAAGCTAATCGCGAAGCATACGATCAACGAAGGTGACCTTAGCACGTCGTTAGTGGACGTGAGGTCATAAATCGCAATACAAAGAATGCAATCAAGGAATGTGACCACAGCGCGTCATTTAGTTGACACGTGGTTGCAAGCAAAACGATTATAACTTGTTACTTATGCGGTTGATACAAAATTAATTATCACACGCGGCAACAGAAATAGTTATAATATAAAATGCTTACCATGCGTAGTAAGACAGAATTTGTCTGTTGTGACCGGCTCAACACAAAACCGACCTTCCGAGCACTACAGAACAAAAAGAGAAAATGTCTATTGTGGCCGGCATAACACCACCGACTTTCCGTCCACAATAAAACAAGCAAAAAGAAACAATAAATGCCACTAAAATAATTACACACTGCTTTGGAACGATTTCACACATACACAAAAAATATAAAAAAAGACTCACTGGCAGCGGATTCTCAACAAAACCCTACCTATAATATTCCCGTGGGCGCCACTGTAACGTAAATTGACCTTTGGGGTGTCCACTGTTACGTTATCCCTACTAGGGTGTGTTTAAATGAGAAACGAGGTTAAATGTTACAATAAAAATTGATTTAATTCTCAATTAATTTTAGACATCATTTAGCAAGCGAAAAAAATTAGGAATTAATAAAAATGTACACAGGGTCGCGTGATTCGGCGATGGGAGAGGTTGATGTTGAGAATCCCGCTGCCGGTTCGTCCAGGAGAGTTGGTTAACTTAACTCGTCTCGCAGCCGCCAGAAAAAGGGCTAACGCGGCCAGCGCTTCCATATTTATAGCCCGTTGCAGGCCGCGGGCGGCGGGGTCGACCGGGCCGAGTGATGCGTCGAGGATTGACGTCACACCATGGATAAAATTTTCTCTACTGAACGAGCTTACAACCTGGTGGTTATTAAAATTGAATATGAACTGGTGGCTTCTTAGCCAATGTTCTGTAATGCATAAAGTATCAATATTGTTACAGTTCATAAACAATTCCAATTCTAACTCCTTGCCCATCAACCCTTGTATATTTTGATGCACCAGGTTGATACAAATTTTAAAATTATTTTTTGTATGTGTGGTTGATGGAACTATATTTTTGTCACTTAAACTAGATACAGAATTTGGTGTCTTATTAAATATATTGCCAGAGATTGACTCTATTGTCTCAGAAGTCAATTTAAAGAATTTGGAACGGATTCCAAGCTTATATTGCATGTCAAATTTGACTGCTCAATAAAAGCAGTGTGGTTAGCCAAAACCTTGGCTGAGTTATTAATATAATAAGCTAGCCATGATGCTATTTGTCTTTTATAAAATTGTGATATATAATAATTATCATATGTCAAATAAAAATTTCTAATTAAAGCATTAGAGTCAATAATGTCAATCAGATTATTATAAAATGTCATAGTATGCAATTTTGAATTAATCTTAAATCTATAATCATTTTCAGCTTGTGGCAACAGGTTACTGTAAGGAAAAGCAAGTAACAGAATTTTTCTAACTTTTAAATTGAGTAATTGGCAAGATATCTCTGTATTACATTTATATTTGCATTTCCTCTTCTCCCAATAAATATAATAATTGTTGTTTCAGGACAGTATGATTTAGACAAAATAGATTGCATTATTTGAGTATAACTTGCTCCAGGCATACATATGTTAGTAAAAGCCAAACCTGTCCTTTGCCGCAACAATTGGCTCATGTTTTTCCCTATCTCATCACTAAACATTAATAGTTTGTCAGTGTTTGTAATGTGGGGTGAGAAGGAAGTGCCAAAATTAGAATGAATGGTGCTGTTACCCGCTGCATCAGACGGTGATAACAAATCAGGGCAATAATTCAATGTAATTGGCTGTGAATGACTCCGTGGCATCTGGCTATGTTCATTGCCATGATTATTATTGGTAAGAGATTGGAGCCTCTGCTCATTATACTTACACAAGTCCACTAAGTCATCCATTGCCAAGATATGCTCATTTATTTGTTTTTGCGATAAATTATATTTCTTTGTCATGTTCAACAATGATTCTTGTAAACTGTCAATCTCCGTTTGCAAACAATGAATATCAGCATCATACTTTAATAGATTAGAATCTAATTTAGCTAAACATACTGACATCTGTTCCTTTAAATTAACATATTTTTTGCAATAATCTACATTAATATTTGATTTCTTGTACATTCTTAACAATTTTTCCTTTTTCCTGATAAATTTATTAATTTTAACATACTTCTTCAATTTATTACAGGCTTTCATCTTTCTAAATGACTGAATAGATGAATTAGACTCTGTTAAATCAATAGTCACTATGTTTCTACTGCTATCATCAGAGATGGCAGAAACCATGCATGGAGCGCTACCAACCAGCTCATCAAATAGCGATTGTGTTGGAACTGATTTCATAGTCTGGTTTGCACTTTGTAATATGTTTATTTGATTATTGGCCTCACTTAGGAGACCCTCCAATTCAGTGATGCGTTTGAGAGCTTTCTCAAATTCATCACTGCACCTGTCATATTGCATAACAATGTTTTGTAGTCTATCCCTTTCGTCTAAAGAAGTGACTAAATTAGTGTGCATTTCTGCCATCTCACTCCTAAGCTGAGAGTTTTTCCCTAAAATCTGTAGCATTTCCTTCTCATTGTCCTCATGTTCACTTTGTAGCGACTGACACAAATCCTTATATTTCTTTAGTTCAGTAAAGGCCACCTGTAATTTCTCATCGTCTTGGCGTGCCCTTCTGGTCATCATCTTGTTAAAAGTAAATAAACAAAGCAAGAAAGGTCACTGAGGTTTGTGTAAGACACCAACAAAGCTGTTTGAGTAAATTGTGATATGCTAATTTGGTATATTGCTTGCGTAAGGTGTACGAAAGTCAAATAAGAAGTAAACTCACCTCAAATTGGCTCAAATTTAGCTATTATTGTAGAAATAATGCAAATTCTTTATAAAATTGTACGTTAGTTTGACAGTTGACTTACTTGAATTTGCAAAACTTTTACAACTTGATGAACAACACTTATCACTGTTATTATACGACTATTATAATTATCACAGCTTATTACGCAAGGAATTACCAAATTAGGCACATTATTATGAATTAAATAGATTTGAAACTAATAAATTCTTGGGAGAAATACAGTTTTACGTTATACCGCCAGTGTTGCCAGAAGCCAAAAAAAAAAAACTTGGAATAGATGTTGCAAACGAAACCATGTACCTACGTATTCCGATCGTAAATAATATATTTCTCACTGTGGGATGTGAACTCAGCAATAAAATTATTGTGCCGATAACCGTTAACGATCTAATAGCCAAGAGCCTCGACCGACACCTTAAGAGGCTCGCGTTGAATGCTTGGATCAAGGGCCTGATTCAGAAGGCAGTACTTTTGGACATGGCGCGTATTGTGAGGAGGTTTCTGTCTCTGAAGCCTTAACCACCAGTAGCTTGGATCCTGTCCCCGATACTAGTGGGTCCCTATACCATATTTCTATTTTTTTTAATGTATTTTTGTATATCATATATTTAAAAACGAGATGTTTGCCGCGGTTTCACCCGCGTCCTGAAGGAACTACTTCGTGTAACCGTTTAATTTATAGCCTAAGTTACTCTTTGGTACTTACTTATCAGCTATCCGCCAGTGAACGTCCCGTCAAAATCAGTCCAGCCGTTCCAAAGATTAGCGAGAACAAACAGACATTGTTGATTGAATCAGGCGTTACTTAGCGGATATCTTCCTGGAACCCATATCCTTCCTATATCCCTTATCCTTTTAGAGGAGTTCGGTATTGTTAACCTTTTTCTATTGCAATAGTTGGGGTGGTCAATCCGGGGGTGCGTGATGGGTTCCTCTTTCCTTCCATTAGGTAACAAACAGACATACAGACAGACCCACAGACAGATAGACAAAAATTGTAATAAACGTTATTTCGGTATATGTACCGTGTATACATCCATATGCATTTAGTAAAAAATAAAATAAAAAATATTTTTATGTTAAACGGTTTTGTAGGTACTAAAAGCTAAAAAACTGAAATTTCTATCAAAATGTTTGCCCTGGATACGCTACGCCCAACGATTTTATATTTGTCTGATCAATACCCCAGATTGATGAGAAGATTGGTGCGATCTGGTAGCTAGGACTTACCGAATTATTTTTTTAGCTTTTAGTACCTACAAAACCTAACTTCATAATTTTTTATTGTAATAAAACCGTTTAACATAAAAATATTTTTTATTTTATTTTATTTTCATGTTTTTAGTTTTGTTGTTAGTTCATAGTGATCCCTATTCTACCAATCAAGCCCTTTCATTCGATAACCATATTGAGGTATTTGTGAAAAATATGTAATCCGTAATTTTGTGGCGGCAGCCATCTTGGATTTTTCATAGTGAGTTCTATTCTACTAATCAAGCCCTTTCATTTGATACCCATATTGAGGTATTTGTGAAGAAATATGTCACCCGCCAATTTGTTCCGGCTGCCATCTTGGATTTTGTATAGTGCGCTCTATTTTACTAATCAAGCCCTTTCATTTGATACCCATATTGTGGTTTTTGTGAAGCAATATGTGATCCACCATTTTGTATCAGCGGCCATCTTGGATTTAAAATCATAAGGAATATATTATGTTGTATTGTCATCAAGACTAAGAGTGTGTACCAAATATCAGATCAATCTGTTATCAGGAAGGGGGTAAAATTCCAATTACTAAATTTGACCCAAACAAACAAATAAATAAACAAACAAATAAACAGGTCAAGCTAAATAAAACCGTTTAATAAAAAGCGGTTATTTTAATATTACGAACAAACACTCCAATTTTATTTATATGTATAGATGTATAGATTTATTGATGTATGAATATGATGTGAGATTACTATTAAATAAAGGTGATAGTAATAATATAATATTCTACCACATTCACACAACACCATCTAGTCCCAAGCTAAGCAGAAGCTTGTACTATGGGTACTAGATAATGGATAGAAATCTATATATATAAAATCCTTGCGTTACTGACTGACTGACAGACAAGCTATAGCCGAAACTACTAGGCGCAAGAAGCTGAAATTTAGCATGTATGTTCCTTGGGGACCGTAGGGGTGCACTAAGACGGGATTGCCCGAAATTCCCACGGGATCGGGCAAAACGGGAAATTCGAAAATATGTGCGTGCGAAGTCGCTGGCGTCGACTAGTACATATATACTTTTTTTTTGTAAATACATTCTATATTATACATAGAAACACCCAGACCAAGACAAACATCTATGTTCATGCACACAAATGTTTGACTTGAGCGGGAATCGAACCCGCGACCATCGGTAGTAGCAGTCGCTTACACTCCCTCGGGTGCCAACCGGTCGTCAATATTATTCTAAACATTCTCGGGTCGAAGCATGTAAAGTTGTATATACAGCTAAAAGCTGCTTATATTGCAGGCAGTGTCTGTCTGTCTACGTTTTAAAATATAAACATGTCAGCTTTCGCTCACTTTGGTGATAAATAATATTTAAGTGTCAACCCAAGTTGCTAATAAAATATATGCGATGCGTGCCAAATTTCATACGTTGGTATATCTGTTATTGTAAAAATATTAAACATAAGTTGACATTACTTCTGGATGTTTAAACTGCCGCCTTTAAAGAACTAAGTGTGTAACTCCATTGTAACCTAATGGAAGGAAAGAGGTTACAATGGAGTTCCGCCAAGTAACGCCTGATTCAATCAACTATATCAACTAAGTGTGTACTAATTAAGGAAAAGATTTTTTGAGGTAATATTGTTAATGTTTATTTGCTTAAATTGTAAAGTTATTTGTATTGTTGTTTGCCGTCGAAGCAATTGCTAAATTTGACAGACATTAAAAACAGTGATAGTGAATAGTGCATTCGAAACCGCAAGTAAAAATCGTGTGAAAGGATCCATCTTGGGTCCGTTATTGTTTGTATTGTTTATAGATGACGTTACTAAATGCTTCAAAAGTTCCAAAATATTATTATCCCATAAAAACAATACTTGTCAAGTTGTGAGATCCATGTAATACCAAGTCGGTTAATTAAAAATTTTTAATGTTTTAAAATAAATATATTATTGACTTGGCTGTAGGGTTCCCACCGAGAACTTAGGGTCCCAAGCCAACCTCACCTGCAAAAGGGGTACCTGCTGATCAACGGACGAGGCTCTGGCAAACAAAATATCCCGATAAGCGGCAATAGGCTCGCCACGTATTACGTGGGATCAAAACACTGGCGAAAAGTGGGCGTTGAATATGCCTCTGCCTATCCCTTCGGGGAAACAGGCGTGAGTCTATGTATGTATGTATGTATTACATGGATCTCACAACTTTTTACAGTCGCGAGACTTCGTATTTTTGACAAGTATTGTTTTTATGGGATCTCATTTCTTTTTGTAGATAGTCTTACTTTTGTCCTTTCCGGTACCTTGTACTTTTTGTACACGACAACGAATTTTCTTAATTAAAGCTCTAACTGCAAATGTAATTTTGTAATCGTATATATTTATATGGGATTACAAAGTTATTTAAGCAGTTGATGTATCTCAAAAACTGGACAGAAATTGATTAATATTTTAGTTTTTTGTCCTTGATGCATACACTAAACACTAATTGTATTCTAAATTTGAAGCTTCTATGTCTGCTAGAAGTGCCTAAGACTTTTGATGATCGGTCAGTGAGTGACAAAATTAAGAATTTTGACTCGTTATAATTCTTAAACTACTGGTTCAAATTAAATGAAATTTGAAATATACCGTGTTTATACAATACCTGCTTGGTAACTGAAAATTCAGGTTTCTGGTTTTATTCGCACCGAAGTTATAGGGGGTCGAAAATGGCCTGAATTGCTTCGAGAAAAGGATGGTACGGCCGTGCCGCTTTTTTGCTCGACTTGGTGGGGGCACTACCGTGCCCCCAGATATGCAGATGATTTAAAGATCCTGAAGCCAGTCAATAGCTTCTCTGACGCACAGCTACTCCAAGCGGATTTAGATAGGTTTGTTATGTACTGTGAGTCAAATAAACTAAATTTAAATATGTCTAAATGCTTTCATGTGCGTTACTCTCGTAAGAAAAATATATTAAACACAGTCTTTACACTCAACAGCTGTGCAATATAAAAGGTAGACCATATTTGTGACTTAGGAGTTGTTTTTGACAACAAATTATTGTTTGACAAACATATAGACTACATAGTAAGCAAAGCATCGAAATCTTTGGGGTTTATAATGAGAATGTCCGCTGATTTTCGCTCTTTGAAACCAGTTAAAATATTATATTGTTCCCTCGTGCGCAGTCACCTGGAGTATGCATCTCCTGTGTGGAATCCACAATATGTGGTTTATGAATCCCGTATTTTTTTTTATAAAGATTGGCGGCAAACGAACAGACGGATCGCCTGATGGTAAGCAATTACCGCCGCCCATGGACACAAGCAACACCAAAGGAGTCACAAGTGCGTTGCCGCCCTTTGGGATTGGGAAAAGGGATAGGATGAGGAGTGGGATGAGGGAGAAGGAATAGGGGATAGGGCCTCCGGAACTCTCACTCACCGAACGAACCGCAACAGTTTAGGTACTGTTACTTTACGTCGATTTTCTGTGAGAGGGTAGTACTTCCCCGGTCGAGCCGGCCCATTCATGCTGAAATCAGCAAGGCTCTACTACCTGTAAAAAAAAAAAAAAATTAAAACTATAACCCGACTACGTTTAAAAGACGGTCTTAAAAGGACAAAACAAGAAAAGTAAAAGTACAGAAATGCTCAAGCTAGAGCCGTGGTCGCACCTATTTGTATACCTATCTAATGTGTGGGTGCCAGGAATACTTAACCTGCAATAGACAAACGTGGCAGGTAATTTCATGTACACAAGTATACAATAGGTGCGACCACGGCTCTAGCTTGAGCATTTCTGTACTTTTACTTTTCTTGTTTTGTCCTTTTAAGACCGTCTTTTAAACGTAGTCGGGTTATAGTTTTAAAACTTATTTTTTTTATTTAATCCTTTTCCGTATCCAGGGCAAGGGCATGTAAACTAACCGTGCAATATTTACATTGGCACATTTAAAGAAAACAAGAAAGAAAAATATGTAACTCATAGCGTCTGTACCGCGCGAATTGTAAATACAACCACGTATAAAACTTATATTTTGACTCAAACAGTATAATATATGTACATATTTGTAATTTACTCACCAATACCCTTCTTTTGATACTAAACACGTAATGATTATCCCAGTTTTATTTTTTTTGAGGTCGGAATCTGAGGTATTAATTCCGTAACAGAAAATTTAGATAAAATGTATATAGCCTATATCAACCGGGCCATTATTACGAATCTTTTGACACCCCATTTATTAAAATCAGTTTGGTAGTTTAGGCGCTATGGTGGAACATGCAAACATATATACATAGACTGCCAAAAACATTACCCTTCCTTTTGGCTTCGCCGTAGTCGGGTAAAAAAGTATCGAAGCAATTCAAAAAAAGTTTTTGCGTTATTTAGATTATAAGGCAAAGCAATGGTCAATCGATTATGATCATCGATGTCGTAGATACCACTTCTTGCCGTTAGCAAAAAGACGAGATATTAATGATTTATGCTTTCTAATTAATATTGCTAATAGTAATATTCATTCGCCTCATTTAGTTTCTAAAGTATCATTGGAAACTAATAGCGCAGGCCGCAGATTGAGACCATTATTACACATACCTTTTGAAACCACGAATTATCGACGGAACTCTTTTCTGCTGCGTAGCGCGATATCTTTTAACAAAGTGCCAGCCGATCTAGACTAGTTTTGTTTTACACTAAACCTAAGTCAGCAAGACACGTCCTAACTAATAATTATTTTACGCGGAAGCCTTAATGTGGGGACAGACTTTGCGGAGTGTGCGCCGCGGGCGACGCGCTCCGAGTGCCTCGTAGGGTTTGTGCCTTTTGTTCGCGGCGAGGCAGGTGCAGTACTCGCCAAACTTTATGGCCGCTCCGAACCTAGCCGCATTGCGCTGCGCAGAACACAAAATCAGGTATCAGCGGGACGTACGCGGGGCGTGGAGGCAGGGCACGCCCGCGCGCGCTGTCTTCCACCCGCTAGCGTCCTCGCCTCCCGCGCGTTAGTGTGAGTGTGCTACGTTCGTACACGACTCACATATTCGCTGAGCTCTGACAGTATCGTCGCGTTTAAAATAGTTTCATAGTGTTACTTCTTTATAGTTTCTCGTTGCTATCGTTGTTTCCTGTTGTTATTTGTACTGATATAGTTAACATTTTCATTGATCATGCCTTGCGGTCGTTTTAATGTTTTATGTCGCCAAACACGGAAAATGGTGTTTGACGTATTAATGTTTATGAAGAAGGAAAGAAGTCTAAGCTTAAAAGTCCCTTCACCTAACTGAATTTACATTACTCGAATTTGATTGAATATGTAATTAAACAATATAGTATAGCTAACCTAACAACATAACTGAAGATTTTAATTTCCAATAATTACAAATATATTTTCTTGGTTATGACATGTCCACCTGACTGTACCATGCGCAAGTTCGTACCAATGGCTACATTCAGAGCGGCCATAAAGATTGGCGAGTACCGTACGTATCGTATGCCTCGTGGCGTGTATGGGGGTGCGCGTGTTGCGGGCCGGTCGTTGTGCGCCGTTCGCGGTGCGTGCCTCGCAGGGACTGTCACCACGCTTTGTAGTGTATTTCAACCGTCTAGTAGACTATATGTGTGCATATCATTGATTCATGTGCACTAGTTAGTGCATTTGGATCAATCGTGCATATAGATTTCGTGTACATATAGATCTGAGGGCCAATTCTGGTAATTATATTTGTTCAAATTCCAATATCGATCTAGTCTCGGCGTCATAAATGGTATTCTCGTAACTTAACTGACACTTGAATGAGATCGGGACTACATCGCAAGTTGAACCAAGTGTGAACTAGTGTGAACGGTATTCTGCTAATTATTAGTAGAGCAGGTAAGGTATTTCTAGTTTTAATATACATTTGTTACCAAGGACACGACGTGATGACGTGATTTATTTGACATTCCCAACGATACCACTAATAGTGTTGAATATTTTTCTGGTAATATTTATGATCTTTTTTGCTAATAAACATAGGAATCGCCTTTAGCTATTATGTGCCACTAGTTTTACCACGGGGATAGGTATCTAAAATAAGTTTAAAAAGAAATTGTGTAAGACAAATTCATGTCTACAAAACAAATGACTATAAAATGATCAACCATCGATAGGGCTTACAAAAAGCAGGTGCATGCGATTTTCGACCTTATTGACAATTCATGATAAACTTCTTTTTGGTATTTTCTTGCTTTCTGACATTGATACGTTATTAAAATTATAAATTCTGAGTTACGTCAATAAGGTCGAAAATCGCATGCACCTGATTTTTGTAATCCCTATCGATGGCTGATAACTTTCTGATAGTCACTGGTTTTGTAAACGTTAATTGCTTTTATACTATTTCACAACTAATGAGTTCACGAGGATCCTCTGGGGGATCTGGCTAGGAGATCCTGGTGGACAACATGCAAACATGTTAAGTATTTCGTTGCCAGCATTGACAATATTTATTTCAAGATCGAAATATTCGCGAAACTTTTGCTCGAGAAATTCAACAAATGAGATAAAATTATCAGGAGGGAAAAACGAATTAAAAACCCAATTGTACGTTACCATCGTTAAAATCTTTATAATGTCTGAATTATTTCTATTATTGAATATTAATTTTTTTAATTATTGAATACCTATTGAAAATAATTCACACGATCCAAGGAACCAATATATTTACTTACCGAAATTTTATTACTTAGTTGTATATTAATTTTAATTTGGCATGTAAACGTATTGGCATCCAATAACCATTCCTATTAATGTATTTTCCCATACAATGGCAAAATTCATGTTTTTGTTTTTGAGTTTTTGTCATTACCTCTAAGATCAACAAGAGATTATAAATTGATTATATCGAAATTATACTATAAGGAGATTAAGTGGAGCAGAAGAAGCATTGTGAGTCAATTCAAAATGAAATCGCAGTTCAGTCAAAATTCAGTGTCAGTCTCTGTTAAATACGAGAATTGGCCTTCTGATCCCAAGACATTGTCGCAGGGCTGGGCGGTTGAAATGCATACACACGTACATACACAATATGTAGAAATGCGTATACACACATGGGAGTACGCACTTCACACAACATTGAATTTGCTTTGTTTGTTGCCTTATGCAACGTCTGTCATAAGACAGTGTAATATCTAGAAAAGAGAAAGGAAAATTAAGGATAGGTACTTAATTAATTATATTTATATCATAATTTTATTACCTTAAATAGTTAATTAGCAAGATGTGAGCTATATATGTACCAGCATAAACTATATGAGTCGTATAGAATCAAAAACAGCAATCTGTCAATTTTACGCAATTCGAGTTATGACTATGGTAACATTGTATTTTTAAAATATGTTTTACTAATTTAGTCACATCGTATTAAAAACAGCAATATTCCACCAAAAACCTGAATGTAAAACCCATATTGGTATCAAATACAGCAATCTGCATACGATGAGATGCAAAAACAGCAATGTGCTAGCTTCGACCAATCACAGGCGTTCATTGATCATGACGTCAAGATGGCGTCTGATTGATTTTGTCGTAAGATCCGAGTGCGTGTTTTGTAATTTTATTGCAAAAATTGTGTTAAATAATTAGTTTGGAGGTGAAAAAACATAACATTGATGTACATCCCACACGTGTAACTAATAGATACGCGAAAAAAGAAAAGAGATCCCGTAAATTGCAAAGTAAATGTCGCCAAACTTGCAAGGACCTTACCTTGCATTTTTAATTCGAGGGTTGTCAAATGACAAAGTTTTTTTGATATGAAAATCTCCTTCTTCATAACTTTAGCGATAGCAAACCAAATAAAAAGATTGTATTAAATTATGAAGTTTTATTTATTGACAACCCTATGTGTGTTTCATTTTGGCAAGAATCATAGACAGCAATCTAATCATTGTTAAGCATCATACTCAGCAATGTTTGGAAGTCAATATCAAAAACAGCAATCTGATAATTTTAGTTAATAACTATTAATTTAATTCAATTTAAATCTATTTAAATCTTAATATAATGAATGCAAAAATGTAAAGTATACGTTATTATAAACACACATTAAAAAAAGATGTAGTTTGTAATAATGAAACTACTTTTCCTAATTACCGTTAATAAGTCAAAAGTCAGATTGTTGTTTTTGATTCTATACGACTCATATATCTTTATATTACAATAACTAATTCAGAATAACTTGTTTGTTGCCTTATGCAATGATTGTCATAATACAGAAGGTATATTTAGAAGATAAATATTAGATATATCTAGAAGATAATAATTATTAATGTGTATTGGAAGGAAAATAGAAGTTAATTAACAAAACAATAGAGATGTAAGCTATGTCCTAGTTTTAACTATATTTCTTTATTTACACGATAAGGTAAAATTTATAATAACTTCACTCACATTAACAATAACTGTTTGAAGGTAGGTTAATGATCATCTCTGTTAACCTCTACTCTTGCACTTTGTTTGAATATTATATTATATATAAATGGACACATAATATATGTAGCTTGTAATATCCGGAAGCTTGTAATTGGCGATAGATATAGTTGTTTACGTTATTAACACTGTAATTAGTCCGTAAGCTTTCCTTAAAAAAATAAAAAAGTGCTATCCAATCGTGCTGTATACCAGGTTCGTTCCAGTTATGGACCATAAATAGTGTTATCAGTTGCCATAGATAATAACTGATAGTTGATAAATAGCTATTTTATTTACATAGCAGTTTTATAGTTTTATATGTGTTTTATCACTTGGAATAGGGTTGAAATCATATCAAAATGCTTTTTTATTGGTAGTTATTGGTTTATATAGTCGAAATAATAGTAATAACAAACATTTGCATGTTTATCGTAAACTTTGTTTATGTACAATTAGCTGACCCGGCGAACTCTGTTCCGCCTTAGAGCCAATCAATAAGCAGATCTTGGATTTTATTAAGTTCATTTTCTTAATAGGAAATACAAATTAAAAAAAAATGCTTCTTTATTGTTCATTCAATACATTACCCCACAAACTTCGACCTTCTCTAAAATGACGCTACCCTTGTACTTTTCAATATCCTAAGCTACAATGAGATATTTATTTTAAAGCTGCAGGAAGTTTAATAAAAGAAAATAAAAAAATGTCTCTAGCTTTATGCTCCCCTGGTACTTTTCCTGCGCATGCGTTGTATCTTGCAATAGGTAGATTTGACCCTACAAACTTCGACCCTCCCTACAATCCCTCCCAGTGTATTTTTTGCAACTAATTCCTATGTGTTTTTAATCTACCTCCCCACCAATTTTCAGCAAGCAGCCAGCAAACCGGTTCAGCCGTTCTTGAGTTATAAATAGTGTAACTAACTCGACTTTTTTTATATACAGGGTGTCACAAGACCCATCACCAAGCCGAAGTCTACACGTTGTGGACATCATGCCAAGTCATACTAACCAAAAATAATACCTGGGAAACGAAACAAAGATTTGTTGTGCAAATGTTCGGTGCAGTGGTCGTCGTTATGGTAAAGTTTCGAGGTACCTAAGCGACACATTTTTTGGCCAGTTTCTTGGCATCCCAACCACCATCTTTGTAACTGAGTAACCGTCAGTAACCGTATGTAACCATCCAGCACCGAACACCTGAACAGCATCGCTCCTCACGTATGAAGATGTTTCATTTCTGAAGCCCCGATAGTTCGAAGCCATACAGTCCCTACAAAAGCAGCGAAAACAAACGTTCGGGTATTACACTGAATGTGTCAACACGCGCACCGATTTCACAATCGAATGCTCCCGCGGTAAGAGCAAAACGAATTAATGCTCTATAACCCGACTCCACGGAACTTCTACGATGTGTGTCAGCTAAAGGGTGGAGAAAACATCATCAGGTTGAATTAGCAGAGCACCGTTGCTCTTTGGGCATCAATGGATGCCCAAAGAGCAACGGTGCTCAGCTAATTTATAAATTAATTAATAAATTAAAATTAAGTTCATTAACTTAGTTCTGAATATCTACGTGCAAGTAGTGAGCTGTAACGAAAGCTAACAATCGGAGAGTTGGCTATTATTATAAGTGAATTATTGGCAGACAAATTCTATTAGAATTTAGAGGACTTGTGTAATACCAATGACCACCTGACTTAACTGTCAATGCGAAGATAAGCCAAAACAATATGGGTGATTTTTTAAATTTGGACAAGACGACATCTTAAGAGGGTTAACTGCTTGAAAATGTTGAAATATGAGAACCAAACGGTCAATAGAACTGTGGCTCTTTTAAAATTGCGATGGAACCATGCGATGCATGGTCTAGTACCATCCTGTCACCAGCGTCATCCCGGTTGCATCCAATACTTACATGCATCCAAGCCCGGAGTCCGTTCCAACACAATATCAACGGTAAGTAGAAGTTCTCCAGAAAAAGCAGTGGTTCTGTGATTGTTTGAAGTTCTATATCTTCAACCATATTAGGGCTTACTTTTAAAAGCACTCGAGCAACACTGGTCCTATTGGTATAAGCAATATATCATATTTTATTTATGTTATGAAACTAATATTATCCAATGTGACCAATATTTCAGGATGCTAAAGAAAACACACTGAAAGCTTTCGGTTTATTAGGTACTTTCTACAATATTCCGCCTAGAATAAGCCTGCCATTTTCGTAAAAAGAACTTTTCTATTCTTTCCAATCTACGAAATAAATTTCACAATGGTACCGATAAAATAGGCACTCAATGAGATTATCAATTTATATTCGGTCGCAAAAATATCTATAAATCTGTCATATTTTTTTCTGGCCTGCTGGTCTAATACCTAGTTAGTGAAACGAACTCCTAAGCCGGCTCTCCTGAGTTTGATTCCAACTCAGGTTATGCCTACGTGTTCAAGTTGTTCACTATTTATATAAAATTCAATAGCAGAGCGTAAACAACTGAAGCTAGAAACATGAAAGGAGAGTGGTTTCTTTTATTTAGTAAGGAATATTTTTTACTAAATCATCCGGATCAAAAAATTGGTCAAAGCTAGCTCTGCGAAAATTCTTTCAAAAGCTAGTTATAGATTTAAATTACTTTAGCTTGATAATGACCACGGTTTGTGAAACCCACACCGAAACGTTGAAACAAATAGAAGACTTAGGGCCAGTTTCACCGCCTTCTGATAAAATAAGATCCTGTTAAATTTATTTGTCAGATAGGAAGGTAACTCATGGAAATTTAGTTTTAATTATGAATTCAACTGCATGATGAGACCTATCCAGAAGTGCTGAAACCGAGGCCAGATATCCTATTTAAGCTAAAAATATTAGACTATTAGATTTCTTTTGAAGTACAATAAAATAGATATCAATAAGTTGTTACATTGAAATATATTGCTTACATGACCCAGTAGATACTACAATAGAATTACGCATGACTTCACGACACGACTCCTTAGATATCTGCATAAACGGGACATTAAAGCAATTACAAAGTTATCAGGTATTTGCAAGGTCGCCGCTGCAGTGACCAACATCAATTTAAACGGAGAACAATACCAGATCGCCGTAATTCTCTGTTACACCTAAGCGTTTTTCAATCGCACATTAGACGGGGCTATTGGCAGATAAATAAACGATCCTACCGTTAAATCGTACACATTGTTCGACCTCGACCTTAAAAACACTAGAAAATTATGCCCGGTTTTTGATTAATAATAATAACATCCTTGGTCAAATGGTCACTCATCCAAGTGGAGACGTATGTAAGCGTAGCTTAACTAACTGATCTATTACGAACAGCAAGTGTCGCCTCACTATAACCGCAAGCTTTCCTCTCGAAGCGCTAGCAACGCATCTAAGGCCTCCCTTATATTAGGCATGCGTGCAGTCGGCGTACACCCGGCTGGCGTTCGGCGAGCGCCCGGTGTTCATTTGTACTATAGAATTAATGCCTGTATTAAGGAGTGAACGCCGAGCGCACGCCGGGCGCCTGCTCTAAGAACGCGCACGCCCAATGTGAGGTCGTCCTAAGTCTACACAAACATCTTAGAATGTAGACTTATAATGAGATTAAAGTACTGCAGTGTATAATTCTTGAGTTCAACATCCATTTTGACGGTGCCACCCAGGATTAACACTCGGTACACACTACGAGTTAATTATAAGTTTCGGATCCATTCCTCATATCTTCACAACTTCTTGAATACTACTTACTTAGCATAATATGCTAGGGATATTATCCTGATGCACGACTTTAAGCCGCATAGTTCTTGCACTGCAATAGCTCGCGGCAAGCCTTAATACATATTTCATTCTGAGCTCTGTTTTCAAGTTGTGATGTTTTTTGTAGTCAGCAGCTAATGCAAAATTATATCTATATTATATTATTACTTTACGGAACAGCTTGCCAAAATGGCTAGTACTTACACGTATTTACTTTTCGATTCGAAGTTAAGCGCCTATGTCAACTAGGTAATGTTTTATAGATGTGTGACCAGTCAAAAAAGTTCACACCCTGTGTTCGTGATTCGCGGAGCTCGTAACGGTGTCGGTGTCGGTCGTCGTGCAGATATATCACAATTGACACGACTAGTCAGTACGCAATCCATATACTAGCACTGGTCTAGAGTAATACAAATGGGTATAACTACTTTCCTTCCCCTTGCGGTTTGCAGGGTTGCGGAGGTAACATGGCACTCGCTCAGTGGAAAATACCAATATCCTGTTAAATCTAGTTAGACTACTGAGAGCTCTTTGATTCAAAGCCAGGTAATATGGGATGCAACCGGAGTAAAGCCAAGGTGAAAATAAAAAGTACAGTTTCTTAATTTGTTTTATGTAAGATTTTGTTATACTTCAATAATAAGAGAAGGAAGAGTTTATATATAATAGAGTGTATAGTTTATATAGCAATCTAAGTACATTGATTTCTAACTTCTTATAAATCGGAGCATTTTATTTAGTGGTAACAAGCACGTCTCAGTTTGGTTCGGAGTGCGGCAACTACTGCGGAACTGAACCAAGTTTAGGTAAAATCGCACCAACTACCATTGTTGTAAGTTCTGACGTAGCGGTAACCTTAGCGTATTATGTGAGTACAAACTCACACACTATAATACTCAAATTCAAATTCAAAATCCTTTATTCATTTGGGTCACAATGTGACACTTATGAACGTCAAAATAATAAATTTATAAAATAATTACTTATACTCAAATTTAAAACATTATTACTGTATGCTTCTACATTTACATTTACTGCCACGTTCGCAAAGCAATAGGTAGAACCATGAGAAAGAACGGGCAATAAAACTCACGGTCACTCTTTTTCATCGCCAGGTTTTGCATAATACACAATTTACATTTTGTAAGGTGCTGCAACTGTTACACCTTCTATATCACTAGTATATATTTACTGTACATCATAATACTCAAGCATAATACTTTTGGTTAGCCTCCTCAGAAAAGACATGGTGAAACAGGAGTATCCACTTACATTATATATACCTAATAATGCAGGCAATCCGCGAAAGTGATCAGAACCATGATGGAAATGATGCAGTTAAATATTAAAATCTAATACCAGCCCGCAAGACCTAATAAATACAATACAATTATACTAAAGTGACCACTAAAATATTGCAGGTACCTTATATTTGATGAATAAAATACTTTTGAAATACGTGATTATGTAATGTGAATAAATAAAACTCTTGCGTTTATGGCTTACTGACAGACAACGCACAGCCAACATTATTGGGAGCAAGAAGCTGAAATTTGGCATAAATGTTCCTTGGGCATGATAGAGGTGCACTAAGAAGGGACTTTCCATCAAATTCCCACGAGATCGGATAGAAACGGTTAAATTAAGTAATATTTGCGGGTGTACCTGCGAGCATCCTCTATTGTAAAGGCTTTTATACTTCGATAGCAGAATATCTATTATCGTAGTTCAATGTACTTTTGTCAAAATATCGTCACGTATTGTGACCGTAATACTTTATTTAATTAAGTGAATGTGTTTATTAACCGTGTGGAGGATAAAGGTTCCTCCAACTAGAGGGAGAAGCCTCTAACCAAGCTGGGTGGTCGTGCTTGGTGGCCTGCAGGCCGACGGACATACTTTGGAACTTGTATATATGTGTTTATATATATGCCGCGTCGCTCGCGAAAGTTGATATCGCGGTTCAGGATTTTTGAATTTTTCCCGCGTCGTTAGGTGGCGAGTGTCGAGGTAGTTCTTTCGTCATTGGCTAGATGGCGTTGTGCGGGTGTTATGTAGCTGGCCGCTACAACCGTGAAGGAGACTATTTGTTTATTTAATTGATTATTGCGCTTTGATGCCTTAATTATTCAAGTATCGATCACGAAACAATGTTGTTAACACTTTGTGAATGATACACAATAATGCAACACATAGTTTCCAATACAGGTTCGTTCTATTTGTTATACATTTGAAGTGAAACTGTGAATCATTTATAATAATTGATGTAGCGTGATATCAATTAGCCATGATGCTAATAACATGCGCATTGAACATACGGTACGTCATTTGACTATAAATTTGGAGATAAAATTGGCTTTTTGTTATTGCTGACTAGATGAATAGGGCACGTGATCTTATATTTACAGAATGCTTGAAATAAGGGAATTGAATTATTCCTTTGATAAGTGAGTATCTGTCTTCTCTAAAATGTATCAAGTGAAATCTAGATTTGGTCATAATTAAATGTGGACTAGTGTGTCCATTATGCAACAATGGTTGTTTTGTTTTGGTGTTATAATCGTATTTTTTGGTATCATTCATGTAAAGGCAACCCACGTATCTATGTATAAGTATATCAGGATTATCAAGATGTTTATTATAGACATTTATAGGAAGTATGTCAGATGACGTCAAAGTAATTTAGAAAAGCTAAAGATAGCTTATTTTACATACACATACATACATATCGTCACGCCTTTTATCCCCGAAGGGGTAGGCAGAGGTGTATTTCTACACCCACTTTTCGCCAGATATACTTTAGTCCCACGTAATAAGGGGCGAGCTTATTGCTGTACCGGGCACATTTCCAGACTCCGTGCTGCTACTGAGAATTTCGTGACAGAAAAACCCAATAACACTGCCCGACCCAGGAATCGAACCCGGGACCTCCCGATCCCACGCGCACATTTATGCCTTGAGACCAACGAGGCAGTCGTATAGGGTTTGATGTCGAGTTTTCCGTCTCTACGCAAAGATGGTATTTGCATCGTGTTATCCCTTAGTCGCCTCTTACGACACCCACGGGAAGATAGGGGGTGGTGACACTTGTATTCTATGCCGTCAACCACACGGCTACTTTATAGCTTATTTTATGTAAGTAAAATACGCCTACAGAAGATTTAGTTATTATTAGGTTTGCCCATAATAACCCAAGTTTGTAATTATTTGTACAAGCAGCGACAGCCTAGTGGAGCGACCGACAGACTGCTACGCAGAGGGTCCGGGTTCGAATCCACGGCACGCACCAATGACTTTTCGGAGTTATGTGCGTATTAAATTGTTAATTATCGCTTGCTAAATGGTGAAGGAAAACATCGTGAGGAAACCTGCATGTCTGAGATTTCTCCATAATGTTGTCGGAAGACATTTGAAGTCTGCCAACCCGCACTTGGCCAGCGTGGTGGACTATTATGGCCTTACCCTTCTCATAGTGAGAAGAGGTCCGTGCCCAGCAGTGGGACAGTTTATATATAGGGCTAATGATGATTATGATGTAATCGTTTTGGGCATTATTGTGTTTTGTTATAAAATGTATAAATTCTCAGTTCACATTCTCGACAAATTTGGACGCAATTATCACTGACAAACAGGTTGATATTATAACTACATACCAGAACTACGTATTTAAAAGAAACCTTTAAAAGACTCCAGTATCGCCTGTTGTTGCTGACATCTTCATGGAGGACTTTGAGGCGCGAGCACTGCAGACTGCCACCATCACACCGAGGTTCTACAAGCGGTATGTAGATGACACTTTTACAATTTTACCAAGAGATAGTGTTAATGTATTCCTAGACCATCTTAATTCTTTTCATAACCACATAAAATTGACAATGGAATTAGAGGCAAACAATTCTTTAGCTTTCTTAGATGTACTTGTTATCAGGAACAAAAACAACTCTTTGAGCTACACTGTGTATAGGAAAAAGACACATACAAATAGGTACTTAAACGGTGAATCTCACCACTATCCTAAACAGTTAGCTACCGTAGGAATGTCTTTGTTTCAGAGAGCCCGGGGGATCTGAGCTCCGACCGCCGCGCCAACGTCACAGATCCCCGAAGAACAAGCCAGCCCCAGTAGAGAGACAACCTGCTGTCCTCCCATACATCAAGGGCGTGACCGACAATATTGGCTACATCTTGCGAGCTTCAATCAAAACTTTCTACAAGCCGCCGACGAAGATAAGCCAATTATTACCATCTGTCAAGAGTCAGCTACCCTTATAAGAGGCCGGGGTTTACAAGATAGACTGTGAGTGTGGGCTCTCATACATTGGACAAACCAAGAGAAGCATAGGCATTCGACTAAAGGAACATATAACTGACATTAAACACAAACGCTCTACGAAGTATGATGTGTGTGAACATGTAGAACAAGGAACCAACCACTGCGATTTGATAAACCACAGATACTCGCAAAAGAACACCGCTTTATTCCAAGAATGATACGTGAAGCTATTGAAATTAAAAAACATCCTAATTTCAATAGGGAAGATGGTTGGAATGTTCCTCCAGCTTGGGACCCTGTTATCAGGCTAATGAAACACAAGAAGGACAAAGTCACCAGAAGACATCAAGACACAGTGAGCACATTCTGCGTAGATAGTAACACCAATAGTTGAAAAATGTTCGAGTAATTTGAGATAACTTTTAAATTCAAGACAAAGACAAATATCACCTCAGTCTGCCGTGAACATGAATCCTGTAAAGAATTCGAAATGTTGGCTAGTAATAAAAATTTAGTTTCTAGATCATTCTGTTTAAATGTAATAACAAGTGAAATCAATATAACGCGATAAAATCCGTAAACTGTAGTTTAATTTCAACCTTTAAAAGAATTAAAGACAAAGTTGATGAGGACCTGTACCATCAGAGTGCCAATCAAAGGGTATCGGGTTTGAATCGACGGCGCGCACCAATGACTTTTCGGAGTTATGTGTGCGTATTGAATTGTTAATTATCACTTGTCCCGTGCCTTGGAGAGCACGTTAAGCCGTCGATCCCGGTTGTCATGAAGATCTTTGACAATCGTTACAGGGTGTCAGTACCTTCTAAAATAAACGGACACTAATCTAAACCATGGAATATCGCCATCCTTTCGGATTGCGGAGGTCAGACACGCAGTCACTCCGTGGAAAAGTAATATTCAGCCAAATCCAGTTAGACTAGTAAGCGGACCCCAGATTAGAAACTGGGATAACGCTAAGAGGATGATGAAGTTCTGTACAACATTGAAGATATCAAATTTTGAATTTTGATCTTACTTCCATTGTTCTGTTCTACAGTCAAGGAGAATGACCAAAAGTGGTCTAGGAATGTTTCATGTTGCAAAACAAAATAATTACCTCTAGAGAGGCAGAATTAAATCGAGACACGTTAGTAGTCGCACCTATTTTACGTATTTATTAATTAGCAAAGCTGATGCCGTGGCTAATACATTAAATAAAATAGTCAGCTACTCATGCAGCTGCCTGGTTGGGAAAAGAACTGTAGGTTGTTGCGCTCATGTCATGACGATAGTTTGGTTCTTGAGCTGGGGGCGCTATAATGATATAAGTGCTCCAGCTTCGTATTTAGACGATTATTTTATTGAGCATGATGAATAAAATAAAGGTAATTAATTGGTACCTAACATAATGATAACTGCTGATTTTGTACATACTTGTCCTTATATATAAATATAATAATAACTATAGGAAAAGTCTGTTAGTTATATTCATTATTATGACCTTATTATCTGTGTACCTATAGATCGGAGACAATGCTAATAATAAATACTAAACCTCTCAGTTGTTATTTTATTTCGATGTCGTCATATGAACCCAATCAATAAGTTGGTTATGAATATTGTGTTTTGTTTTCCATATAGCAGCTAGCAACTTGTTTTGTTTTTAACGAACATTGTTTTTTTGTAAGTTGATGATAATCTTTGGTTTTAAGTTGCGAGTAGGTTTAAAACATAATTTTAGGTTATCTCAGTTTTTGTTAAATTACTTAAAAACCCGGGTATTTGTAGGCAAATGAACAATTTTATTTGATAATATATAATGTGTAGTCTATAATAAATAAAGAATTATTGTGCAACAACTTGAGACGGAATTCCATACATAGATGATCATTCTCCTAAAAATGTATGATTACGAGTATGATGTGCGAGAAACCCGGTTGCGGGGCGGAGCGGACGCGTAACGAATTCGTTAAGCCGTATACAGACTTTGCGAGGCATGCGCTGCGCACGGCGCACAGTGCATGCCTCGCAAGGTGTGTACCTTTATATTCGTGGCGAGGCATGTGCTACGCACGTGCGAGGGCGAGCCAACGAGTGTCGGCAAATGCTACAAGACCAAGGTGCCTCAGTGCGAGCATTACATTAGTTGTGGACGTAGCCGCGCATGCACGTTCGAGCTGCGCACCGCATACAATATCCACGTACGCCTCGATTGCGAAAATGAAACTGCGTTTGTTTGGGCTAAACAGCGCGCAGTGCATGCTCGGGTCGATCCAACCCACACAGCAGCAGTCAAGATGGACTTTGAATCGCGTGCGCGTATCCGCTGTTGCTATTATAATTATTAATTCAATTATTGAAAAAAAAATGAGAGAAAAATGTCGTCGTCGTTGGTGGGTTAAAAAGTTCTTCCGCCTGCGTTATAATGCGGAAATAAGCTGTAATAAATTTTTTTTGTCTCCCATAATGCGTGCGAACATCACAGCGGAGCGGACATAACCGTCCAAACGCAACGCACTGCTCGCAATGCAGGCCTATGAAACTTCCCTACAATCCCGTAATTAAAAATTATCCATACAAACTAACGCCATCAAGCGCCCGCGGAATGTCATTTTAGCTTTTATATCTAGAAATATCTGTAGCGATAACTGAACGGTAATTTCGTCAACTCCGCCAAGAGTTGCGTGGCGCAGTGGAAGCGTGCTGTGCCCACAGATTATAAGTGCGTGGATCGAAACCACGCTTAGCAAGAAAATAGTTTTTAGTTTTTGTGATTTTTATATTTTTTTACTTTTAAATTGCATATTATTTTACATAATAGTTGTCATTTACTTATTTATTAACACCACGCTTAAAAAGGCGTCAGAGCCATCTAGCGGACACAGTACATCGTTTTTTAAAACTGTTTCAAGAGTGGCGTATCTATCTCTAGTTATTAGTGTATAATTTATGTCGCAATGAACCGGCTGCCGCACTGCGCACACGCGCGGCTCGGACGCGCGCGTCTGTGCGTAGCACATGCCTCGCAACAAACATGAAGACAGACAAACGAGCATATGTTGGTATAGTTTTTCAACACGCACGCGCTCAAACAGAGGCATTCGTTGTGCGCCGTTCGTAGCGCATACCTCGCAAAGTCTGTATCCACCTTTACGGGCGCGCAGCGAACACGCCGCGCATGCGCAACGAATTCGTTGCGGGCGCACAACGAGTAAAAGCGTCGCGCGACTAGTAAACAGCGTCGTGCAACGAGTAAAAGAAATAAAGCCAACAGCAGTGTTTCCCCGTCGGAATCCATTTAGTTACTGGATGATCTATACGTCGATAATTTGCTACAAACACGCGACGAAAACGTAACGTATTCGCCACGCGTCCGCGGCTTCCTCGCTGCACAGCCGCGGCGTGTTCGCCACGCATTCCCTGCGTGTCCGCTGCGCCCCGCAACCGCTCCCAAACCGTTAGTATGATAAGGCCCTTAGACTGAAATAATGACTGACTTTTCTTCAAAAATCGATTAGCAACATTATTAAATACGGCTTTTTAAAAACCTTTTTGAATTTGGCACGATAACCATGTAAACCATCATGGCGGTTGATTGATGTCAAACAAACTGTGAATGAAGTCTGGTCTGGTGTACCCACTTTTATTTTGTTATACCTTGTGACGTATGTCCGGTACTTACCGCGTTGCGTCACAGTACCGCCCATACGCTCGGCCAATCAGAGAAAGCCATCGTCCGCACTCGCAAAGCCTGACCAAATATGGTCATAAACGGACTCTCAGCCTGATGGAGGGCCCGGTATATAAAGGGGCCGACAGAGAGGCCGGCACCGCTACTCTAACGTCGCTTCTACTATAACTAAGCGTACCTACTGACCCTACGTCGTATTTACGTGTATCCTGGTCCCAGCTACGGGTAAGCACTACATTTACTGCGTTAGCGTACTGCCCATCTCTCTACCTGCTAGCTGAGGCCGGCTGACGCCGCCTGCCTGACTCTATTGGTTGTGGCTCTCCTAATGCTGCTTCCTTCAGGTTCCAGGTTTACCTTAAGCTCCGGGCTACACTACCTAGACCGCTACACCTGCTGCATCGCCTTCGGCGTCACCTCTGCCGAAGATTCTGGCCTGCCCCGCTCGTCGCACACACACCGCCGGCACCTGCCAGCTGAGCCAACGGCCTGCGAGGATCTACCGCTACGCGCAGCCTTCGAGCAGCCTGCCTACACACTAACGGAGGGAACAGCGTGGGAAACTGCAGCCCTTAGTGTTCAGGCCAGTGTCGTGTTGTTGGTCGGTCATACTCGGCATAGGAAGTGAGACAATACTCTGCAATAAACGCATCTAGAACCTCTACTGCGTTTTTACTACTAGAACCCGTTACAGTGGCGCCTACGTGGGTTATTGTCTCGCTTTCCGTGCTCGAGTTCTCTTCTAGCAGGTCTCCATTATTGTAAGCGAGGAGGTGCGGCTACAGCGAACCGGTACGTATTGTTGTACTAATTGTCTACCTTTTAGTGTAACTACCTACTACGTACTAGTTCGCAATTTTGAATTCTAACGTTTTTTCTAATTAGTCCTAACGGCCGAACTTTTACGCCTAATCGTAAAGTAGGCCATTTGTAAGGGCGGAACGCTTGCGCACTAAGTGTAGTGTGTAGTGTATACTTACGCGGCTATTCATACACCATGGGCTCACACCCCATAAAATACTTCCTGCTAAACAAGAACGAGTTAGCTTACGAGGTCGCGATTAGAGGTGAGGAGCCGGCTACCTCTGTCCTAGGTCTGCGGAAGCAGCTCCCTAAATTACTGGAAGCCATTCCAAATGATGACATTTTGGAGTCGGGTCTAGCCATAGCGGTGGACTTCGAGGGCGCTAGCGAGGCCGTCTCTGAGCTGGCCAAGCGACTAAATTCGTTATCTGCCTCTTACGACGTGAACCTAGCTAAGAGGTCTACCGCACTGCACAACCACTTATACCACAGACTCCGTAGGATGGAACGACCTACGGCGTTTTCAAAACGGATTACCGAATTGTGCAGCCGGTTCGACAAGCTCTCGGCGGAGCTGTCCGCCATTGAGCAATCAGCTGTTCGCTCAGCTGATGCTGTGGCTGAGGCCCAACCTGCGCCGTCTACCTCGACGCAGGCAGGGTTAGCCCCAGTATTGCATTGCGAGTATTTGAGAGTTAGCGAACTGTCTAAGCTAAAATACGACGGTACGGGATGCGTCCGAGCGTTCCTACAACGCGTAACCGAATTCCAAACCGCGCGTAATCTACCTTCCACTAAAATTTTATCATATGCCTCCGAAATTTTCACCGGTAACGCACTTCACTGGTACCGCGGCCTAAAAGAATATTTCAATACATGGGAAGAACTCACCACTAAATTAATAGACGATTTCACACCGTACGATTATGACTACCGGTTATTAAATGAAATCCGCCGACGTACTCAAGGTGCTACCGAAACTATAATTATTTATCTCTCGATAATGAATCAGCTGTTCGCTAGGCTGTCTCCGTCAAAGCGATTGTCCGAACGCGAAAAGTTAGACATCCTATTGCATAACATACGTCCATGCTACTCACTAGTGCTAGCTCGGTCAATATCTTCAATAGACAGTATAGCAACACTGCAGACGTTATGTTTAAACTACGAACGGATGAAATGTTTGAACTCTCAATTCCGCGAACCGTATTATAATAACGACACGTTGGCACCAGACCTAGCTTACAGTCACAAACCTAATAACCGAGCGCGTAATAATTCCTACAATAATTATCCCGTTGCTACTATAGAGGGTACGTCCGAATACACTGTGAACAACGAACCTAGCAAACCTAAGTCTAAACCTAGCTCTGTCGCTCTAGTCACGTCCAAGTACTGCCCGCGCTGCCGAATCAATGATCACAGTTTGAATGAATGCAAACGCGATCGCTTCGCAATTTGCTTCAAGTGCGGCTGTAGGGATGTGACATTCCCTAACTGCCCGAACTGTAAATCGACGAAATCAAAAAACTAGTTGGTCAGGGTCGGGGCGTGTCAAAATCTAAATTAGGTTCTACAACCTATTCAACCAATTTTGACAAAGATGATTGGAGAAATTGGCTAAACACTCTAAAAGTGTATTTCTCTAGTTATTCCGTCGCCTCGATCCTGGATAATAAACCTAAAAATGACCTACGGCCCTATGTTAACGTAACGATTAACAGTTTACCTATTTGTGGATTGCTCGATTCCGGTTCAGCCATTACAATTCTAGGTAACAACTCCCATCTGGAGGTAATTACTAAAACCGGGTTAGAAATACAGCAGTGTCACAACACTAATTCCATTCGGTCCGCGGGTGGAAATATATTGTTGCCGCGCGGTCTTATCAACTTACCCACTACTTTTAATAATCAAACCCACTTATTGAAAGCTTATATTATTCCAGAAGTTACAAGTAATTTAATTTTAGGCATCGATTTCTGGAAACTATTTAAATTACTGCCTAACCATATCGCATCCGTATGCATGTCTAAAACATTGCCGTGGAGTGTGTTAGGTGAAAATAAGCTAAGTAACACGAACGTATTGCAATCTTTTAGTGAGTTGAGTGAGTCACAACAGAGAACGGCTAAGTTAATTATAAAGCAATACGAGTCGATTTCTACTGAAAAAACCGGTTTAGGACGAACTCACTTAATAGAACATGCAATAGACACTGGCGATTCTGCGCCGATACGCCAAAGATATTATAGGTTACCGCCAGCGAAATTAAAAATAATTATTGACGAATTAGACGAAATGCTTGCATTGGGAGTGGTAGAAAAATGCGAAAGTCCGTGGTCGTCACCGATTTTACTAACGCCTAAGAAAGACGGTAAACTAAGGTTTTGTTCAGATAGTCGGAAACTTAATTCTATTACTAAAAAAGACGCGTACAAACTACCTTACGTATCCGAAATTTTAGACAACCTTAGGAACGCTAGATATCTAAGTAGTATAGACTTATCTAAGTCCTTTTGGCAGACGCCTCTTCGCGAATGTGATCGTGATAAGACTGCGTTCTATGTGCCTACTAGAGGAACATTTAGATTTGTGACTATGCCGTTTGGTTTAACGAATGCGCCTGCGACACAACAGCGTTTGGTGGATCACTTGTTTACGAACAGTCCTGAGTTCGAAAACTCTGTATTCGTTTTTTTAGATGATATCGTGCTTATATCGCCATCCTTTAATGCTCATGTGTCACTATTAAATAAAGTATACGAAAAATTAAAATCGGCCAACCTTACCATCAACTTGGAAAAATCTAAATTCTTCCGTGATGAATTGAAGTACTTGGGCTACGTAGTAAACTCTAAAGGATTACAAGTAGACCCATGTAAGGTGGAAGCCATTCTTCAATATGCTACGCCTAAGAATAAAAAAGAAGTCAAAAGGTTCTTAGGCATTGCATCATGGTATCGGCGATTTATACCTAATTTTAGTACTATTGCCGGTCCTCTGAACAAACTTACCTCTACCGGTAAGAAAGCCGCACCATTTCAGTGGTCGGTGGAAGCTGATGACTCGTTTTGTAAACTAAAACAATTGTTAAGCTCCGCACCAATACTATCGTGTCCCGATTACGAGAAACCTTTTCAAGTTCACACAGATGCGAGTGCGAGCGGCATCGGTGGGTTACTTACACAAGAAATAGATGGCGTGGAACTACCTATCGCTTACATGAGTAGGTCACTAAATGCACAGGAACAAAACTACAGTATAACAGAACGGGAGACATTAGCAGTTCTAACAGCCCTCGAATATTGGCGCTGTTATTTAGATAACGGGTTAAAGTTTGTTGTGTATACTGACCATTCCGCACTGAAATGGTTCCTAAACTTGAGCAACCCGACTGGTAGATTAGCTCGGTGGTCGGTTCGTCTGTCAGCCTTCAACTTCGAAATAAAGCATCGGCGCGGTGCGGATAATATTATAGCCGATGCGTTATCACGATCCCCACCTGTAAATATAATTAACGCGAATAATAATAACGTGAATGACCCTAATGTTAACACTGATCAATGGTATTCAGCCACCTACAATGGTTGTTTATCTTCGCCTAATGACTATCCAGACTATTTTATTAAAAATAATAAATTATATCGTTTGATTAAATCTAGGTGTATGCTACGTAAGGAGTTCGAATGGAAAGAAGTACTACCTTCTTCTGATCGAAATAATGCCATATTAGAGAACCATGCTGAACCCACTTCGGGGCATTTCGGTATATTTAAAACTTACAAGCGCTTAGCACTGCGTTACTATTGGCCCAAAATGCGCGATGACGTAGTTAAGTTCATAAATTCTTGCGACACTTGTATCGCGCACAAACATCAGAACCACGCACCATTGGGAACCATGGGACGACCCAAAGTGTGTTCACGACCCTTCCAAACCATTAGTGTAGATTTGGTGGGGCCACTACCCGTCACAAGAAAACAAAACGCCTACATCTTCGTAGTAACTTGTTGTTTTAGTAAATACTGTCTACTTTTTCCTATCAGGCGCGCAACTGCTGAAATAATAACTAATATTTTGGAAGAAAAAATATTTTTAGTTCATGGTATACCATCTACAATTATATTGGACAATGGTAAACAGTTTGTCAGTGCTACTTTAAAAGCTATGTTGCGCAAGTACAAAATCCCTAATCTTCATTATACTCCTAAATATTCCCCACATGTCAATACGGTCGAACGCTATAATAAAACCATTGGTTCTACCTTAGCGGCGTTTGTAGGAAATGACCAGAGATTATGGGACACTCTCGTACCTAAGGTGCAGTTTGCATTAAATACTGCAGTTAATGAAGTCACGGGCTATACACCTAGTTTTTTAGTCTATGGACGTGAACTAGTTCCATGCGGCTCACACTATGTCGAAACAGACGCTGATGATATAGTATACATACCTAGGGACGATTACGCAGAAAACATAGGTCACTTATCAGGCATATTTGACAAAGTTCAGGCACTCCTTATTCAAGCTCATGCTAGGAATTCTCAAACGTATAATTTACGCCGTAAACCAGCTGAGTTTAATGTGGGAGACACTGTGTGGAAAAGGACTTTTTATCAGAGCGACAAGGATAAGTCCTTTTGTAAGAAACTAGCCCCTAAATTCGTGAAGTGCACAGTGATTAATAAAAAGTCGCCTCTCGTTTACGAGTTGTCGGACGCGTCTGGAAATTCTATTGGGTTTTGGCACATTAAGGACCTAAAACTTATACACTATGGTGCCTAACTATTTGTTACAAACCGTAGAAGACTTTCCCTTCCTTCTCTCTATATGCCGTCTTAGCTTGGACAGTAGCGGACTCATAGACCTAACGCAGCTAGTCGGATTTTCCTTGTTAGCCACGTAAAATCCTCTCCTAAGGCGGGCGGTATTGTGACGTATGTCCGGTACTTACCACGTTGCGTCACAGTACCGCCCATACGCTCGGCCAATCAGAGAAAGCCATCGTCCGCACTCGCAAAGCCTGACCAAATATGGTCATAAACGGACTCTCAGCCTGATGGAGGGCCCGGTATATAAAGGGGCCGACAGAGAGGCCGGCACCGCTACTCTAACGTCGCTTCTACTATAACGAAGCGTACCTACTGACCCTACGTCGTATTTACGTGTATCCTGGTCCCAGCTACGGGTAAGCACTACATTTACTGCGTTAGCGTACTGCCCATCTCTCTACCTGCTAGCTGAGGCCGGCTGACGCCGCCTGCCTGACTCTATTGGTTGTGGCTCTCCTAATGCTGCTTCCTTCAGGTTCCAGATTTACCTTAAGCTCCGGGCTACACTACCTAGACCGCTACACCTGCTGCATCGCCTTCGGCGTCACCTCTGCCGAAGAGTCTGGCCTGCCCCGCTCGTCGCACACACACCGCCGGCACCTGCCAGCTGAGCCAACGGCCTGCGAGGATCTACCGCTACGCGCAGCCTTCGAGCAGCCTGCCTACACACTACCGGAGGGAACAGCGTGGGAAACTGCAGCCCTTAGTGTTCAGGCCAGTGTCGTGTTGTTGGTCGGTCATACTCGGCATAGGAAGTGAGATAATACTCTGCAATAAACGCATCTAGAACCTCTACTGCGTTTTTACTACTAGAACCCGTTACAACCTATTCGATTTGACAGGTACAAAGTTTTACGTTTTAGTTGTATTTACTACCAAAATGTCACCAATATCAATGGCGGACGTACTGTTTGACGTAATGCTCTCTGATTGGTGTTCACTGTCATAAGAATAAATATATTATTTTTAGTTTTAGAATCCTAAAAATAACATTAATCTTACCTTTTTATATGAAACTAGAGGACGCCAGCAGCTACGCCTGCATTTTTTTTAATTTACCCGTTATGGCCGATCCAGTGGGAATTTCGGGAAATTCCTTCTTAGTGCACCCCTACGGTCCCCAAGGAACATGAAATTTCAGCTTCCTGCGCCCAATAGTTTCGGCTGTAGCGTGTCTGTCAGTCAGTCAGTAACGCAAGGATTTTATATATTAAGATAATATACTTTATTGACATCTACAATTAATAATTAATCTATAGATACTACAATCAAACCGATTTATTGTTAGTGGACACAAGCACTCTAATAAAAAGTAACTGAAAAATACGTATTTATGCGATATCCATAAACCAGTCAAGCTTGTCGATAACAATCAACCATCCTGCTAGCTTTGACACAAATGTACCAAAACATTGGCACTAAAACCTCATATTGTCCAATGAAATCCAATTTTAAACTGAATGTAACGGGCCTCGGCCGGGCTTTGTTCATTCGTTCTTAAATTAGAAATTGTGCATCGTTCACAGCTACAATGTGCCGTGCAATTGTTTTATTTCCAGTAAATTCAATAATGAATCTGTACAATGTCGAAACTTGTTCCAAAACTTGAGCAACTTGTTCCGAAACGTTGTACGGAAAATGTTCCGTGCACAGAAAAACACATTTAGTTCTCGACGTCAATTCTTTTGAACGAGTTTTGTAATGTGATTTTAAGTTATTCTTTATTTAAGAGCATTGAAAATGTTAAAAATACCGGCATAGGTACTTATACGACACTTGCCATATTGGTACCCAGATTTAACTTTCATAATTTTAATATATTCTTAAAGGGACATACATAATAATATAATGCAAATTCCGCCCAGATACAAAACAAATGATCATTTTTATTACACAAATATTTGTACTGCCTGGAAATCGAACCCGCGATCTCCAGCTTACTAGTCAGAATAAGAAATCACAAGACCAAAAGGTCATGTGTTAGAAACAAACTACTTATCTCCTTCAAACCTAACAATATAATATATTATATATTGGTATAATATAGTATTTATATTCAAAGAACAAAAGGTAGAAAGTACATGTGCTCTATTGTTTTCAAAATAAAATAAAGAGGTCAGTTGTAACATGGGAGTATTATTTGTCTCTGGTTGTTGATGTAAAGTACACGCCCACACGGCATGGATATTCCACTAAACATATGTTTTATGACAGCTTTAAAATAAGAATCCACTTAAAGTTGTCACTTGAATGGTAGCAAGGGGCACTTAAAATAAATCACTGGTATTTTTAAATAATCTACAATGAAGTTGCTAGCCAGATCAAATAGTCAAGGGGTGACCGTGGCTGGTGTAACCCGGCGCTGAAAAGCCAGGTATTTCACCTGGTTTACGTGTTATTCTGATGTATAAGACTTATTACTGCAAAACTTCCTCAATGGAAGAATGTAGAGAAAGCGCGTAAGGTTTGTAAGGATAGAAGCACGTGGCGTTCCGTTGTCTTTGGCTATCCCGACGGAAAAAAAGCCTGAGCATGTGTATGTAACTTCCTCAAAGTCCACTTACCGCTTGACCGCTCACCATTTTTAAGTGCTTACTCAGCATCGACAAATTTCAAGTGCGCGCCGCCACTTAAAGACGGGCGCGCTCAATCAATTAGTTCTTCTGCGATTGTTAATAACTTGAGAGAAGTGATGTTTATTTTTCTGCAATCTAATGAATGACTCATTCTAATGGTACAAAACAAATTACGTTTCAAATGGAAATGTTTACTTTAGGCGAGCGGCCGTAACGTAAACAATGTCGTCTTTCACGACTTTCTCGACACTTTTGTTCATCATAATAAAAGTATAAGCTGAATCTGGTTTGCTGTTGTATTTTCATGTACCTGGTGATATTATCTATGTAATAAAATAAAGTTATAGCAATACTTGCAGAAAATTATTTAGATTTAGGCATTTGAAAAAAATGAATGAATATATTTCGCTGATACCTAATGGAAGGAAAGAGGAACCCACCACGCACCCTCGAATTGACCACCCCAACTATTGCAATAGAAAAAGGTTGACAATATCGAACTCCTCTAAAAGGATAAGGGATATAGGAATGGTATGGGTTCCAGGAAGATACCTGACTTGCAGTATCCCGCTGTATGCGCCGACTATTCTTCGACACGTGTTTCGCCTCTGCACGAGGCATCCTCAGGAACGATGGGCAACGACTGAGCGCTTTCCAACCGTGGGCATGTATTATAAACGATTGTACTTTCTAATCCCCTCCCTCCGTTGCTCGACTGATGTGAGTCATTATGACGGTGTGCGAATATATTCAGCAATGGGGACCCGTTAAAGTTGGTTTGATCGTTCAGTAATGTATGCTTGTCCCGCTTTAAAATCTCTAGTTGTTCCAATACGCACATTCTAATACCCTTTTGACAAGTGTGTATGACGTCAAATGAATGTCCGCTATTTAAGGTATGACCCGATTCAAGTAAATGTTCGGCAAAATGAGACTTTTCCGGCTGGTTGTTTCTAAACGCCGCTAAATGTTCTATTTTGCTAAGAGAGGGTACCTCACACTCATTTGAAATTTATCGTAAACCGACGTATACAGATAGTACAATACCAGCATCGTCCTGTCATCCATCGCAACACAAAATGGCAGCATTTCACAGTATGATTCATAGATTATTAAATGTACCACTGAATATAGAATCATATAACAGAGAATTAAATATTATTTATCATATAGCTCAATCCAACGGGTATAGTAAACGCCTAATTGACAAGATGATTAGAGTAGAAAACAACTTAGAATGTCCAAGTCACTTTTATATCCCTCTATAAAAGAACCTATAAATAATACCGCTGTTCTTACCTATTTTGGAAGCATAACTGACCGTATGGCGCGTATACTGAGGAGGAACGGTATCAGATCAGCCTATAAACCATACAAAACGTTAAAATTTCTTTGCAATGGTAAAGATAAAGTATGCAAGAACAAAAAGTCCGGTATTTACTGCTTAATATGCGACCAATGCCAAAATAAGTACATAGGACAGACGGGTCGAAGTTTTGAGCTGAGATATAAAGAACATTTAGCGGCGTTTAGAAACAACCAGCCGGAAAAGTCTCATTTTGCCGAACATTTACTTGAATCGGGTCATACCTTCAATAGCGGACATTCATTTGACGTCATACACACTTGTCAAAAGGGTATTAGAATGTGCGTATTGGAACAACTAGAGATTTTAAAGCGGGACAAGCATACATTACTGAACGATCAAACCAAATTTAACGGGTCCCCATTGCTGAATATATTCGCACACCGTCATAATGACTCACATCAGTCGAGCAACGGAGGGAGGGGATTAGAAAGTACAATCGTTTATAATACATGCCCACGGTTGGAAAGCGCTCAGTCGTTGCCCATCGTTCCTGAGGATGCCTCGTGCAGAGGCGAAACACGTGTCGAAGAATAGTCGGCGCATACAGCGGAATACTGCAAGTCAGGTATCTTCCTGGAACCCATACCATTCCTATATCCCTTATCCTTTTAGAGGAGTTCGATATTGTCAACCTTTTTCTATTGCAATAGTTGGGGTGGTCAATTCGAGGGTGCGTGGTGGGTTCCTCTTTCCTTCCATTAGGTAACAATGGAGTTCCGCCAAGTAACGCCTGATTCAATCAACTATATTTCGCTGACTTTGCATTCCGCGCGCGGGGCGTATTTATGGATTAAAAACATCATTGTAAACAAATTATGTAATTATATATCATATTTTTATGATTTTATTGTAAATTAACTGATTAATTATGAATTTACAGCAAAAAAATAAATAAATAATGTGTATTACTTTAATAATAGACAACAAATTATCGTAAAAACGTCATTTTATGTAAAAAAGTTTAAATACGTATGTATTTATATAAGGTTACATTTATGCGTTGTATATTTTTTTATTATGAGTATATAAATAAACCTTTGATAAAATATTAGTTAGTATAATATGTATTATAATAGTAGTTATCGAAAATTTTGGCAGGAACTTCAGCTTTTTTTTGCGGCAAAACTGTGCAGGTTCCAATAAAAATAATTCTTATCAGAATTGGTTTTCATACTTGGAAATCTAGTTGGCAAGAAAGTTATCTAGGTTTGAATCTGATATATAACATAAAACGGTATTTAAAAAAATAAAATATGAAAATTGGCACCAATAAAAAAAAATCCTTGTTTTATTTTTTTATGTTTAATATTGAAATGTTTCTTTTATTTATATTTATTTCCTCTAAAAGTAAATTAAATAGCCTTTCTAACTGTGTATAATACTTATATACTTCCCATAATAAAAAACGACGAGAAAAAGGAATATGTCAGAAATATAAAATCGTGCTCAAAAATGGCGGGCAAACATTTCTAATTTTCAATTTATACTGCCCTTGAGACGGAGGATCTCAGGTAGGATGTCGGGGTTCAAGAGAAACACTGCTAGGCTGAACAGGTTCTTTATTATGTCTCACTACCGCTTACATACAGTATGACCGAACTAGGTAAGCACTGGCCTGAGGGCTGGAGTGTAGACTCCTGCTGCTCTCCGACGCTCGTAGGGTCGCCGATGAGCTGGACAAGATGCGCTACGCAGGCAGCTCTGTGGTCGAGGTTCAGGCTGAGCGGGGTCTCAGGCGGTGCAGCCGATGTGGGCCGAGCGGTCAGGCTCAGGCGTCCGTGGCCTGGCTGTAGGAGTTCGTTGGCAGGAACGGAGGCTTGGGTGGCAGCTGGCTAGTAGCGGCACGGCGCCAGCAGCTCGTGGCTTGTAGCCCGTAGGAAGAACGTAGCCCGTAGGAAGAACTGGAAACAGCATAGAGAATACACAACAAACGGTCAGGAACAGGCGGTCCCTAGATCGGCTGTTATGCTTAGGAGGCACATATACTACAGACAGAACGTATAGGCACACAGACAACTAGAATATGCTTACCCCCAGCGGGACAGTAGAAGTAGGATAGTAATAATAGTAGGTAGTAATAGTCACTACAACCATCAGCGAGACGGTGTGTAGGGCAAGTGATCGACTTAGATCGCGCACCCATCTTATATAGATATAGGCCTATGACTCACAACTGCCTTTGGCTAGTGAACATGACCATATTTGGTAATATTGCGAACGGCTAAGCTGGCGTTAAGCGCCTGCGAGATATTATAACGCAATACGTGTAGTATTACGTTACACCCTTGCGTGGCCTTCAAGCATATTATATGGTTTTATTTTTATCATTGGAAAGCTCATTTAATTACGCGTCTATTGATATGCAACATACCGCAATCGGTTAAGTTATCCGAGTTCCACAAACAGATTAGTGCGCAGCGGAAAAGCGTGGGAAAAATTTAATGACAGTTTACGCGCTCATCTGTTTTTGCAAAAAGGGAAAATAGTCACTTGGGCGCGGTCAAGCGGCTAAACAGACATCCTTACAAACTTGAGCCTTTGTAGCAGAGGTATACCTACAATCCAAAAGTCTAAGTTATTAGAAAATTGCTAAATTTTTTCAATGATAGATAAATAAATATTCCTCTGTCTACCCATGCATACGATGCGTGAGGACAGTTTTATTTATTTTCAACATGAAGGCAGTAAGCTATTTATCGTAGCCTGTAGGCCGAAATAATTAACTCCTACTCTATGGATACATAAAACGTGTATATAGAATCAGTGACCTTTAGAAGAGTATGAAAATATCCATTCAATTATACAGCCTTTAGAAGTCCACAGTTGGACATAGACCTCTCATAATTTGCATCACAATAGCATCGTGATTTAAAAAGGAGAGGATTGCGACGTATCATCATCAGCCTTTTATACTGTCCCACTGCTGGGCACGGTCCTCTTCTCACTATGAGAGGGGTAAGACAATAGTCCACCACGCTGGCGGGTTGGCAGACTTCACATGTCTTTCGAGAACATTATGGAGAACTCTTAGACATGCAGGTTTCCTCACGATGCTTTGTGGATATGTCGTATGTGTAAGTTAATATAAAAAATAACAAGAATTCAAACTTGAGCTCGCTCAAAAATCTATGTGCATTTGATCAAGTTATATTTACATTCTTGGTTAGTAGATGTCTAAAACCTAATTAATATTAACTTAATTTTTAATAATATTAAAATTAATTACCTACAGTCCAAGGCGACCCTGGAGGGACGTAGATTATGAACCCTTGGTGAAAACCGCTATGAATACACAATTAAGGATATAATTAACTATAATACGATGCAGTTCATTTTGTCGTCACCGTTATAATAAGTAAATAAAATTGATTGAAGTTGACAGGTTGAAAATGCTGGATATTTACACATCAAGTTACCATTTATTTTAACAATATTCAGTTCAAACATAAATATATTACTATGATATCACTCTACATTATTTGTTCGCGACAGACATTAAAACTATGACAGTGAATAGTGTATTCGAAACCGCGAGTGAAAATCGTTAAAATCAGTGTTATCTAATCGTGCGGTACACCGGGTTCGGTTCCCGGACGTGTCAAAACGTTACAAAATAGCTAAAATAGTGTAAATGGTTAGATTGTTAATATACAACAACTATGTAATACATGAACATTAGTCTTAAACTTGTGCTAACTGTAGGGACCTGAGATATCGAATCATAAATAGCGTTATCAGTAGTGACAGATAAGAGTTAATGCTTCATAAAACAGCTGTTTGTTTACATATTCGTTTTATAGTTTTATAAGTGTTTTTTAGCTTCATATAGACTTGAAATCATGTCTAGATACCTTTTTATTGCTAGTTATTACCTTATATAGTTAAAATAAGCATAATAACAAACATTCGTATGTTTATCATAAAATTTGTTTACTTACGATAGTATTTACTTAAGAAATTCTGTAAATTTTTTATGCTTCAAAGTTATCATGTAATATGTTCGAATTGAATAAAGATATTTTCATGGTGTTTGTTTTAATAGATGCCCCATATAGTTGCACACAACGGCCCACCAAAATTATATATATAAATTTAATATACGATAGTTTTTCAATAGAAAATATAGTGGGCGGGCCCTTGTGTGGCAGCATTTTTTGGGAGTTTTTATGGAATAACTTAGTGACGCTAATAGTTAGGTTTAGGTATTGTATACCAATAGATAGAACTTAATGAGACCTATCTAACGATGTATAGAATATGTATGTATGTATAATAGGATCGAAACATACGTAACATTTGTACTGTTTTTGAAATAAAAATAAACGAAAGATTCTCTGTGCACGTGTTCGGTGCGATGGTCGTCGATAAGGTAAAGTTTCGAGGTACTTAAGCGACCATGTATTCGGCCAGTTGTTGGCGTCTCAACCACCATCTTGTGACCTATGTAACCATCAAGCACCGCACACCTGAACAGCATCGCTCTCAACGTATGAAGATGTTTCATTTCTGAAGCCCTTACACATCGAAGCCATACAGTCCACACACATAGAAGAACACGCATCGTCGTAGGCACACGTCAGCAGCACACTACCAGCGCACTGTAGCGGACTAGCAAAGGTTCGATTCCTGGCATCCGTTACATTTGTTGGTCCTATCGAAGCCGGATCACCTGTTGCTGCAGCGACCATTTGTTGGTCGCATCGAGCCGGATTGAAGAATGCCTACGACGCGTTCAAGAGGTCGTGCTCCCGAGATCGCCAGGGGAGCGGCCGGCGCCGGGCCTAGTTCCAGTACCCCTGCCCGCGCCGCCGCTGCCCGCAACCCAGCCGTCGCGGTCGTCCGTCACGACGGGCCACCGCGATCGCCGTCGACAACAGTCGGGAGCGACGCGCCGCCGCCGGCCCCCTCCGGCCCCGCGGGGAGGGACGAACGAAACATCACTCAAGATGCAAGGGAGCGAGCAGAGGTGCAGTCGAAAAATGAAGATGGCAAGGAAAGGACGTTGCAATCATCCGATAGATCGAGCGTTTGTACAGCGCAACATAGTATAATAGAAAATAGAGATAGAAAGAAGCCAACGAGGGAACGCGACCAACGCTCAGCAGCTACGGGACGCTCCAATAGAAATGTGATGTTGGCTCGAGAAGAAGTTTTGAAGATAAAACTACAGTTAGCACAGTTAGCACTACAGAAGGCTGAAGAAGAGGCGGACTCCGATGACTACGACGAGGATGGACAGTCGAAACAAGACTACGTACGTTCGTGGTTGGAAGAGGCTCCGGAACCCCAGCCCGGCCCCGAAGATATAGAAGTGATATCGGCGCCCACTAAGAAGAGGGACGTCGACGGGGCACAGAAGATAGAAGATGGACCGCCCTCACAGAAGATGGACGTTCATCAACAGGGAGGTGATTCGCTGAAGCCGTTCATCACGGATCTCACCTCCGCGATCGCCGCGCTCGCCGACAGGAAGCCACCGGACACATCGATAGTTGCACCACACCCGGCGGTTTCGAAAGTCATCATGACGCTACCGACGTTCGGCGGCGCGCACACCGAGTGGCTGTCGTTCAAGGCGATATACGACACCACCAAAAATTTCTTCAACGACGTGGAGAATACAGCGAGACTGAGAAGAAGTCTCAAGGGAAGAGCGTTAGAAACAGTTAGCTCTGAACTGATTGGGCATGCGCGACCAGATGAGATTATGAAGGAGTTGGAGCTGCAGTTCGGACGACCAGACTCGATCGCACAGGCAGAGACGGACAAGCTGAGGACCCTGCCGCGCTGTAGCGAAGCACCCAAGGACATATGCGCGTTCGCGAGCAAGATTAGAAGCGGCGTCGTCACACTTCGTGCGTTGAAAAAGGAACACTACCTCATCAATGCGGAGCTAGTGCGCGTGTTGACCGAGAAGCTACCGAACTCGCTGCGTGTGCAGTGGTACAAGACGTATACCGAGAAGTGCCAGTCGAAGCCGGACCTCAGCCGATTCAGTGACTTCGTGACAGAGTACGCGCGTTACTGTAGCGCGTACGCGCCGGCTGAGAACATCACCGATGGGCCGCCAAGCAGACGTACCGTGCAGAGGACGTACACGGCGACGGCGACGGAGAAGCGAACGCATACGGACACGTCTAACGCGAAGTGCAGGATATGTGAACGCGAAGGACACTACTCGTCGGCCTGCAGCACGTTTCGTAACGCCAACGCAGAGAAGAGATGGCAGCTAGCTAAGCAGCATGGATTGTGTTTTCGCTGCTTACGCATACGCCGAATAGAACACTCGTGCAAGCCCAAGAAGTGCGGTGTAGAGGGATGCCGCGCTACACACAACCAGTTGCTTCACTACGATAGAGGAGCCCATAGGACCGAAGACGTGAACATAGAAAAGCAAGAAACGGTCGCCAGTTCGTGCATACGTGCAAAGGTTCAAGCATACTTAAAGATAGTGCCCGTGCAGATAGTCGGACCGGCGGGAGAGGCGTCTACGTTCGCCCTACTCGACGACGGAAGCACCGTATCGCTCATAGACGAAGACATAGCCAAGGAAGTCGGCGCGGAAGGGAGCCTGGACCCGTTTACGATCCGTGCCATAGGCGATACGTCGCTCGACATGCCAACGTCGCGACGCGTAGACATACAAATACGAGGAGCCGGCGCCGACAGCAAACAAGTGCCTTTGTGTGCGCGCACCGTAGCCAGCCTACACCTGTCGCCGCAGAAGATCGCCGAAGAGGACCTGATAGACTGCAAACACCTCGAAGGTATCAAGAAGAAGCTGGTGTATGACATAGGCGTGCCAAAGGTGCTAATAGGTCAAGACAACTGGCACCTGCTCATAGCGAACGCAGTACGAAGAGGACCCAACGATCAACCGGTGGCGTCGCTTACATCGCTGGGATGGGTGCTGCACGGCGCGCGCTCACGCACCTTGGGAAACACCGTACACTTCGTCAACGGTCTCTCCGCTATAGATGAAAACATAGAAGCGTAACTGAAAGAATATTTCGCACTGGAATCGCTCATAGTGAACCCACGTCGACCGAACTCGGACCCCGAGAAGCGGGCTACAGATATGTTAGAAAAACATACGAAACAATTAGAAGATAGACATATAGAGACGGCTCTTCTGTGGAAACAAGAAGACATCGTCATGCCAGATAGTTACGAGAACGCGGCAAGGAGGCTCGCACACATAGAGAAAAAATTAGATAGAAACATAGAGTTGAAAACAAGATATACAGAACAGATGAACTCGCTGATAGAAAAGGGATACGCAAAAGAAGCTCCCATGAATAGTACGCCAGGGAAGACTTGGTACTTGCCTCACTTCGATGTACACAACCCCATGAAGCCTGAGAAGATTCGTATAGTTCACGACGCCGCCGCGAAGACCAGAGGTATGTCACTCAACGATTACCTGCTCACGGGACCGGACTTGCTACAATCGTTGCCGGGGGTGTTGATGAGGTTCCGTCGACACCGCGTTGCCGTCTCAGCTGATATAACAGAGATGTTTCTGCAGGTGAGAGTACGCCCAGAAGACCGAGACGCGCTGCGCTACCTGTGGAGAGGTGACCGGCGGGAGGGACCGCCCCAGGAATACCGTATGAAGTCCATTATCTTCGGCGCGGCAAGCTCACCGTGTACAGCTATATTCGCGAAGAATTGGAACGCTCGCAAGCACGCAGAAGAGTACCCGGAAGCAGCAGAAGCCATCATAGATAACCATTACATGGATGACTATCTGGACAGCTTCAGGGACGAACAGGAAGCGACGAGTATAGCGTCACGGGTGCGAGACATACACAGGCAAGCGCACTTTCACCTCACGAAATGGGTCTCGAACTCTAGAAACGTCATCGAAGCAATAGAACCAAGTCAACATCGCCAGGAGACAGTCGGCCTCGCCAGCAAGGGGCAAGAAGAGAAAATTCTCGGCTTGATGTGGAAAACAAGCGCGGACGAGCTGAGCTTCAACCTTACACTCGCACGGCTTCCAGACGGACTCATCGGCACCGAAGCGCCTACGAAACGGGAAGCGTTGAAAATAGTTATGTCGCTATACGACCCACTCGGCCTCGCATCGCCCGTGACTGTTCGAGCCAAACAGATACTACAGGAAGCCTGGCGACTCGGTACAAATTGGGACGAGAAGTTTGACGAAAGCCTCAGAGTGCAATGGGCATCGTGGATACAGCATTTAGAACAGTTGAAGTCGATACGCATCCCGCGGTGTTACCCCGGGTACAGTGACGCCTGTACACTCCAAGTACATGTCTTTACGGATGCCAGTGAAGTGGCCTACGCAACAGCGGTGTACTGGCGAGCGACTACACCAGATGGGCGTGTGCACGTGACGCTCGTTATGGCGAAGGCGAGAGTGGCACCGCTTAAGGTGGTCAATCCCGAGACTCGAACTGCAAGCCGCCGTCATGGGTACGCGAGTCGCTCAAGCGGTAATAGAAGAACATCGCGTCAAACCCGAGGCCGTCGTGTACTGGACGGACAGCAAGACCGTACTAACGTGGATAAGAAAAGGAGCACGGGCGTACAAACCATTCGTCGCGCACCGCCTAGCCGCCATAGAAGAGCATAGTAAAGTTGAAGATTGGCGCTGGGTACCTACGAAGTTGAACGCGGCGGATGCGGTTACACGCGACGTGCCAAACAGCTTTAACTCCGAACACGAGTGGTACACCGGACCGTCGTTCCTGTACGAAGACCCGTCACTATGGCCCGTAGAGAAGCACATCGCCCCTGACGCGACAGGCGAAGAGCGCACACTGACAGCTGTAGAGAAACGTCAAACACATAGAATTATAGAAGCCGTACCGGACCCGTATAGATTTTCCAAATGGGAGAGGCTCTTACGAGCGACAGCAAGAGTTCTACAATTTATAGCATTATGTAAGAAAACCGCAGAGAAGGTTCTATATAAAAGAACGCAGAAAAATAGACAGAAGGATCCAGATTGGCGTCACGTGACGAAGACGAAGCACAACATCAAGTCGGGCAGAGCGGCACCTCGTCCAGCCGCCGACTCCCGAAACTTTGTGCTTCTCCCCGCTGAACACAACCGCGACGCCGAGGACCTTCTTGTGAAGGCGGAACAAGAAAACTCCTTTCGGCGCCGACCTTCGGGAGCTGCGGCGCGGAGGAGGTGTCGCCAGAGACAGCCGCCTGTATTCGTTACCCGTGGAGATGAACAACGGAATTATCACTCTACGCAGTCGTATAACAGCTACAGAAGAAATCTCCGAACAGACAAAGAGACCGCCGATCTTAGACGGCGATCATCGCATTACACAGCTATACATAGATTGGACGCATAGAAAATTACATCACAGCGGTACAGAGTTGGTAATCAATGAAATACGCCAACACTATTGGATTCTTCGTCTGCGGCCGACTACAAAGAAAATAGTAAAATAAAAATATATCTTTCTTGCAAGCACGCTGTACAGTACTCCTTAATTTTACTTATTCTAAATAACAAAAATAAAAACCACACAAAAAAAGAAAATTGTGGCGAAGTCAATATTATTATACACCATCTACTATAACTCAAAAGACTAAGACGCTAATTGGCAGCTTGTTGCCATAATGACACTTGGCATGTCTTGTCAACTGTCATAAACGGAGTTGAGTTAGCTGACAATGTCCTGACACTTCTGACATTTAAGTGATACGTGTCACCACGTGACTCGCCACGTGTTACTACACCAGAGATTGAGCAATTTAAACATAAAATGATTACTTTTGTAAATACAATAATTAAACTTAAACAATAATAACCGCATGAGCACTATTCACCGCGTGCCGCAATTCGGGCTGACACTCAGCAAACACTGCGATGGACGCCATAGTTCCAATCACAGTACTGATTTTCAGTGCTAGTACATAGATGTCTACCATGCCGCATTAGAAAAACGCAGCCGCCTGAGCCAGCCACAGGGGACCATCCAAAGACGCGCCTTGCTCACCATCAGAGGCCCTTCACCTACACGGGTCTTGATTATTTCGGGCTGCTCTCCGTAACCGTCGGTAGACAGCGTCACAAACGTTATGTGGCACTGTTTACATGTCTCACTTCCAGGGCAGTACATCTGGAGGTCGCCGCCAGCCTGAGCGCCGACTCCGCAATCTTGGCGCTGCGCAGGTTCGCAGCGCGCCGCCGTCAGCAGTTATTGCTGCCATACTGGCAAGTGAGGAGGGCTGGGACGCAGTGGCCTCCTTTTGCGAGTTCGTAATGCTCCAAAAAGAGGCTGCTGAGCGGGATCGGGAGAGGGCTGATCCCGCTCGAAGACAAGGACGACTTCGCCGAGATCCGCCAACGGGGCCGCGGGCCGCCAGAGCATGGGGAGCTCTGGTCGGCGATTAAGATTCGTTGCTCCGGGAAGAAGTACGGGCAGGTGAGGGCGTGTAGCCTTCCCTGAGAACGGGTTCCGTTGAACCTGGCGCCATGGGAGGAAGACTGGACAGCTTCTGTACCCAGTCTTCCTCTCGTTGGGCGTCTTAGGTTGGCAGTCGAGGTGGTTTTTAGTGGCAACACCACATACTCCGTCTCATTTCCCCAAGAGACGGAGATCCGAAGGGATTTTCCACCTCGTAAAAAAAAAAAAAAAAAAAAAAAAAAAAAAAAAAAAAAAAGGTTCGCAGCGCGCCGAGGTTGCCCCGCAGAGATCTACTCGGACAACGGCACCAACATGCACGGCGCCGACCGAGAGATGAGAGACGACGTCGCCGAGGAAGCGAGTCGCCGTGGCATCATATGGCGCTTCATCACCCCCTCAGCGCCATTCATGGGGGGCGCATGGGAGCGCCTCGTCAGGTGCGTGAAGACCGCCCTCTATACGGTCCTTCACGAGCGCCATCCGCACGAAGAAGTCCTAGCTACACTACTGTGTGAGGTCGAGTACACAGTAAACAGTCGACCCCTCACACACGTCTCCGTCAACGCAGCAGACAGCGAGGCCATCACCCCGAACCACATCCTGTTAGGTGGTTCTGCTCGCCTCCCTCCGCTGGGCGAGTTCAGCGAGGCTGACCTCAACAGCAGCAAGCACTGGCGGCGCGCCCAAATCCTCGCCGACATGTTCTGGCGCCGTTGGGTGCGCGAGTACCTACCCGAGCTGCAACACCGGCGGGAGCCCCATGGGTCTGGGCTCAACCCCGAGGTCGGCGACCCCGTCCTGATCGCCGACGGCCAACTCCCGCGCAATACCTGGCCGCGCGGTCGAGTTGTGGCTGTCTACCCGGGCGCCGACGGCGCCATATGCACTGTCGAGGTGCGCACAGCAGCAGGCGTCCTCAAACGGCCGGCTAAGAAGCTGGTCCCCCTGCCCAAGTGACGAGGTGTCGCTCACCGGGTGCTCTGCAGCACCGCCACACGACGGGTCACGCGCGTTGCTGCACGGCGGGAGAGATGTTCGCGACAGACATTAAAACTATGACAGTGAATAGTGTATTCGAAACCGCGAGTGAAAATCGTTAAAATCAGTGTTATCTAATCGTGCGGTACACCGGGTTCGGTTCCCGGACGTGTCAAAACGTTACAAAATAGCTAAAATAGTGTAAATGGTTAGATTGTTAATATACAACAACTATGTAATACATGAACATTAGTCTTAAACTTGTGCTAACTGTAGGGACCTGAGATATCGAATCATAAATAGCGTTATCAGTAGTGACAGATAAGAGTTAATGCTTCATAAAACAGCTGTTTGTTTACATATTCGTTTTATAGTTTTATAAGTGTTTTTTAGCTTCATATAGACTTGAAATCATGTCTAGATACCTTTTTATTGCTAGTTATTACCTTATATAGTTAAAATAAGCATAATAACAAACATTCGTATGTTTATCATAAAATTTGTTTACTTACGATAGTATTTACTTAAGAAATTCTGTAAATTTTTTATGCTTCAAAGTTATCATGTAATATGTTCGAATTGAATAAAGATATTTTCATGGTGTTTGTTTTAATAGATGCCCCATATAGTTGCACACAACGGCCCACCAAAATTATATATATAAATTTAGTATACGATAGTTTTTCAATAGAAAATATAGTGGGCGGGCCCTTGTGTGGCAGCATTTTTTGGGAGTTTTTATGGAATAACTTAGTGACGCTAATAGTTAGGTTTAGGTATTGTATACCAATAGATAGAACTTAATGAGACCTATCTAACGATGTATAGAACATGTATGTATGTATAATAGGATCGAAACATACGTAACATTTGTACTGTTTTTGAAATAAAAATAAACGAAAGATTCTCTGTGCACGTGTTCGGTGCGATGGTCGTCGATAAGGTAAAGTTTCGAGGTACTTAAGCGACCATGTATTCGGCCAGTTGTTGGCGTCTCAACCACTATCTTGTGACCTATGTAACCATCAAGCACCGCACACCTGAACAGCATCGCTCTCAACGTATGAAGATGTTTCATTTCTGAAGCCCTTACACATCGAAGCCATACAGTCCACACACATAGAAGAACACGCATCGTCGTAGGCACACGTCAGCAGCACACTACCAGCGCACTGTAGCGGACTAGCAAAGGTTCGATTCCTGGCATCCGTTACATTATTATTTATCCGATGTATCTACTAAAAGATGTTGTAGCAAAATCAAAACGACAATATTAGGACTCTTGGCTCCGTTATAGCGTATGCGTCTGTTAATCGAAAAGTCCCGGGTATGATTCCCGGGTCGGACAAAAGTGTTACAGACTTTTTTCCGAATACTCAGTAGGAGCATGAAGTCTGGCAATGTGCCCGGTAACAGCATACGGTATGCTCCCTATTACGTGTAACCTAGAATTCATAACATACCGAAATGTGATTAGTATTATATGTGATTTTTTAAGGTAAGCCCTTACTTATCTTAAAAAATCACATATAATACTAAATGAGACCGCGGTTACACCCGTGTTTTAAGGCTATCTACTGCTCCGCTCTCGTGGCTCATAGCATGATGTTATGTAGCCTACAGCCTTTCTCAATAAATGGGCTATCAAGCACTGAAAGATTGTTTCAACTCAGGCCAGTAGTGCCTGAGATTAGCGCGATTCAAGCAAAGAAACAAACAATCACTTCAGCTTTATATATTACTATTAGATTACTGTGTAAATTTAATTACAATATTCAATGGATAAATTTCATTCGCATGTGAATAAAACGGGTAAGGCATTTACTCCTTACTAAATAAATAGATCTATACGCCTATAGAAACTAGCGAGTATCTTACGAGCCTATCAAATAAACTTATTGCCGATATTGCCTCGTAAAGGCGATTGAACTATCACGGAGTAGGAAGGGGTAAGGAGGAACCTACCCCATCTGCTGTAACTAGCACCTAATGTGACCAACAGCTTGCGGCTTGAATAAAACAGTGGAGCTCCTTATCGTTTCTCGTGGACGTACGAGACAGGAGAAAAGCCAGTCACATGTAGTCTTACCATTGATTATTATTTAATACTAGTCTCTGCCCGTACTATTCCTCGCGTGAAGGTCAGTTATCGCGATAAAAGATAACCTATCTGCTTTACCTTTGTAAAAGTTATGGTACTAAAATTTTTTATCAGAATCCATTTATTGATACTTGTGTGAAAAATAAGCAACTATCGATCTTCAGAAAGTTTCCTGTTTATACTAGCGGTAAGACGTTGAAATCCTCTCTTAATCAGCACGCTGTCTAGACTAAGATCAAACCGGTGTCAAAACGTTCACCATCTGAATCTAGTGTTAATATATTATTAAACACGTACCAGTTGTTGCCTTGTACTTGTTACTTGTACCTTGTGTTAAAGTAATCCCTCAGCCTAAGAATTAATTCACACGTACCACACCTAACCCTCGTGGCATATTTTTATGTAATTGGCGGCAGACTGCACAATGGCATGCTTCCATATAGGAGAAAGACGAGTGGATGAGTCCTTCCCCTTCACCCTCATTCACCAAACGAAACGCAACAATATAAATACTGTTATTTCGCGCCAATATTCTGTGAGATGGTAGTATTTCCCCAGTCGAGCCGATCAATTTATACTGCAATCGGTAAGGCTCTGTTAGTGTAACTTGTATGAAAATTAATACTTCAATTCACATGAACCACATTTTGTAGGTAACGGTTACCAACAGAGTTTGTAAGAATCCGCAACGACAGTACTCCACGTAACCAAATTTGAAATACATTTTGTCGCGATGGTGCGGTGCGCTAGTGCTACTTATGAATCAAGCCTTAAAGTATATATCGGCGCCTGGGCACCCTCACTCGTCAGGACACCCCAGGAACCATAAATGAAACTAGTTAAATTCACTGTTAACTGCAATATATTTCTTGAATCACGATACGATACGATTTACGAATGTCCGAACCAAAAGTGTCATGGCCGCCCGCCGTCGCATCAACATAACTTAGTATCAAAACATATTCAATAATACATAATATTTAAATTATCGTATGTTAGAGCTTTCAATTAATCTTTATAATTAAGAAACAATATAGAATTACAGTTCCTTTAGCTAAAGCGTCGAAATACGTCTTGATAAATTTAATTAGTTATAAAATTACAAAAATGTGTTGGCGGGCAACAAATTTAGCCAAACTATTAAATGATATCGTCATATCAACCAATACTGCGTTAAGAAATATATGTAAATACAGAAATGTAACACAATTTATATAATATTAATTACAAGCAAATTTAATTAATATTTTACTGGTTATTTAGTTAAAATTACATTAAAATAATATTAACTTCCGGTTTAGTTATCATTTAGTCATCTAGATGGCTCTGCTCTACGTTTATGCTTAGATCTACAACAAAGCAAACCATCTCCAGTGCGCCCATATATACGTACCTACCATTAAACAATAGGTCACAGCTTAGTGATGTAAGCTTATTTAGTCAGACGCTCGGGGCAAATGATTGTTTTGTGTGTATGTTTCAGTTGTTGGCTCTTTGTTGTGTCCGTAGAGATTTCACAGAGAATAATACACACGCACCTTATATACAGTATTACATGACGTGAGAGAATATTAAGATTTTAATAGGATCTTGCCGAGTAAATGTCGAGAGTGTCAGAGCATTATAACGTATATAAGACTATTTAAACGTAGGTAGGTACTTTGTCGGCGCGGCGTTGCAAAGGGTTCGAGTTCATTCGTTTTTCACTCATTCCATTGGTGGACATTGGGACCTTCCCACGAAGCAGTGTTCCATAGTTAACGACGTTAGGCAAAGGGATTGGTTGATTGGAGTACGTCGAAAAAGTACGCAGATGGAATTAGTGACCATTCGAATAATTCTCTAGGTTCCTTTGTGCGTTCGATAGGAAGGGTGGAATATTTTTAACTTGACGTAGATTACAAAACACGTTCGTGTGAATATATTTGGTAATCTACACGTTCTGATTAAATAGATTTCATTTAACCTTATGGAGATATGGACGAGAAGAAAGACAAGTCAATGTTCATCGAATTTCTATTATTGCTGAGATAACTGCAAAAACTTATTTATGATTTGTACATTGCTACATGTCTCATTTTAAAATGTAACTATTGTTATAAATTATAGAATGAAGAAGATAATGAAATGGAATCCATATATAGTAAAATGCAATTTATGTTGCTAATAGAAATACGATGAAGCTTGAGACATATTTCTTCATGATTTTTTATCGTATCCAATTTATTAAGTATGGATAAATGCAATTCACTCTCAAGAATATTATTTCTTACTAAGATTTACAAAGCTAGATCAATTGTGTAGGCTCTCTGAACCCATTTAAATTTCATTACGAAATCAAAAAAAATATTTCTTTGGTAATTCTCGAGAAGAATTCAGACGGACACAGAAAGGGCACTGTAAACAATTCATGAACGTAACTTTGTTAACGATTGTCTAATAATTTTGTGATTCAAATAAGTGGATGAATTATGCAAATCTATTGAAAGTTTCGCAAGTCGAGTTTGGAAAACAGCTTTGATTTATTTTACGTTGTGGTAGAAAGTCTACGAGGCGAAATATTTTACTGGAACTGTCTGTGATACCGTATAACCCTTGATTTTGTCGGTCTCCAATAGAAAAAAAGATAACATATTGCTTAGCCGATACGATGTATGGACCCCTACTGAATTTATATTAGAGCAGTCTTCTGAATATCTTTACTGAAATTCAATAAAACATACAAAATACTGCCTATAATTTTTTTGCGAATGTCTTTATATGTATGTTTATTATGTTTGTGTACGAACAAAATAATGGCGTGTTTAGTTTTATGTGTATTGTGTTAGAATTTATCAGATTTTTATATATTTGTATATAAAAATCGTATACGTTATTGTATATTTTTTTATATATTTTCGAAGCAGTTAATATATTTTATTTCATGTCAATGGTATTAAAATACTATTAAAAACTATACTGTAAATGATTTTTGTTGTGTTTTGTAATTGTTGCTCCATTTTACATAACATACATACATAACGTCACGCCTTTTATCCCCGAAGGGGTAGGCAGAGGTGTATTTCTACACCCACTTTTCGCCAGATATATTTTAGTCCCACGTAATAAGGGGCGAACCTATTGCCGTACCGGGCACATTTCCAGACTCCGTGCTGCTACTGAGAATTTCGTGACAGAAAAACCCAATAACATTGCCCGACCCAGGAATCGAACCCGGGACCTCCCGATCCCACGCGCACACCTATGCCGCGAGACCAACGAGGCAGTCGTATAGGGTTTGATGTCGAGTTTTCCGTCTCTAGGCAAAGATGGTATTTGCATCGTGTTATCCATTAGTCGCCTCTTACGACACCCACGGGAAGATAGGGGGTGGTGACACTTGTATTCTATGCCGTCAACCATTTTATCTTCTAGAAATATTTCGATTGAACGGAGGGGAAAATAATTTTAGATGTTCATATCGCTTTTACCTTTTGATGTTCTCATCTCATCGTGTGCATTCAGTTCTTTAAACGTAACATAACCGATTACTTCCATCGCGTTGCTTTTCTAACTAGTGATTTTGTCAATAGTCAAAATTAATTATTTTTTTAAACTTCGGTTTATATGATGTGAATAATTGTCGTAGTCAATAGTCGTTCTGTGCGCCTTGTGTAAAAGCTTATTGGCGATGCAAAGCTTATCCGCGCGCCTCTAGCGGCGAAATTAGGAAGTTGTTGAGGTACGACACTTTTGACAGCTTACAATACAACCTTGCTTCGAGGATATGGTGGTAATTGTATTCAGAGCTGTCAAAAGTGTCAAAAATAGTAGTGATATGTGAAAGAGTTGTACACGGACGACTTCAAAATTTCGCCGCTAGAGTCGCTAGTTAGAATCTTAGCATCGCCAATATTTTGCAAAATATTAGACAAGAGAGATTCGAGGTCCAAAGACCAAAGATGATGGTGGCACTCGCAAGCAAAAATCATAAATATCACATCGCTCTAAAAATTGTTTCGAATAGAAAAAATCTACTAAAAATATATTACAAAATCACAAAAAAGGCAAAATCCTAGTAGGCAGACGATATATCAAGTGCCTAGGACATATTTTACAAGGCTATTTCTCAGTGTGGGTTACGTTGAGTTGGCTTTTCTAGATTGCCTTTATTACCTTAAGGTTCGGTGCCAATGTATTGCGTATATTTCATTCTGAGCTTAAACTTCCCCTAGCTCTTTCTGTTTATCTAGTAGCAGATAACTACGCTACATACGTGGACTACAAACTTCTTTATTACCTCGAGGTAAATAAAGTGTTTTAAATTAATTTTGTAGATTATAAGTGTTCAACCACGTAGTGTTCGGATTTTAATAACTAAAGTCTTAATTTATAAAGATATTTTTTATTTCCTCCGGTTACTGTGTTTATTATAATTGTACGAACATTAGTGCAATGTTTCCTTATACCATAGTAAAAACAGAATAGTAGGTTAGCTAAGGCCGCTCGGCGAGTTAATTGCCTACTCTTGCGTTGACGGTTGTGCGCTGAATACTACACAATTTAAGCTTGAATTTATTTTTCTCAAATACCTACTGACTACCTAAGCGTTATATAACTATCTAAATGCCTTTTAATGAGAATATGTAACAAGTTAAATTTACTGTCGTTTAACACATTGTATATTATTAATAACGCTTATTACAAAACTGAATGTATATAAACAATTCAAGCGGGCGAGCAGTGAAGTACCTACATGAATGCGCTCGATCAGACGCGCGGCGCATCCCGTTCCCGTACTGAATCCGCGCCGAGCTTGCCGCGCTCGTGAGATTGTGTGCGTGAAAAGTGCGTGCGTACACGGCGCCGGCGACTCACGCGTACATTCAAACCAGCGCGGCAGCGCGGCGGCCGATTTGTATGAAGCTATCTTACTATTCTGTTTTTACTAAGCTTATACTGTTGGGAAAAGACTGTTTGTATGTTAATTCTGCAACGTAAGAATCATAGCAGCGTTGTCAAATGCTTTTTAGTTAAAATCATATGGCTAATGGCTACGATGTCTGTTCAACTCTGGTTTACATTATGCTGTAAGTAGAATGTGAAAATGTTCCATCAAAATAAATGTCACACATGTACAATTAAATTAATCAAAACGAAAAATAAGAAACTTAGATAGAATACGCACAAAACCAGTTTCAAAATAAATATACATACATAACTACTACTAGGCTCGGTGAATAATTATTTGACTAAAAGGTTTAATATATTAAATGTTGAGCCCTGAAGCGATAGTCTGTACTACAAACTGGTAGGTAAAACCTACACTTAGTTTTCTGTTTCAAACGTCAATTTCATATAAAATATTCTTATTTAATATGTGTTTCCCAGCAGAAAATAATATCAGTCTGAAAATATCTATTTACATATTACGATATTAATTTGAGACAGTTCGGGAATATTTCATACTAAAGTGGTTTACATTAACGTTTGCTGTGACGTGTAAAAGTATAAATATATAATACTAGAGGACGCCAGCAGCTACGCCTGCATTTTTTTTAAATTTACCCGTTTTGGCCGATCCCGTGGGAATTTCGGCCAATCCTTTCTTAGTGCACCCCTACGGTCCCCAAGGAACATACATGTCAAATGTCAACTTCCTGCACCCAATAGTTTCGGCGGTAGCGCGTCTGTCAGTCAGTCAGTAACGTAAGGATTTTATATATTTAGATTAGTTATTTAAAGGAGTCATTTAAGCTTAAATAACGGAGCACATTTAAACATATTGTACATCCGCGGGTTCCTCCGCATAGGGTCGAATAACGAGACAAGTTTTATCGCGGTAAAAAGTAGTCCTTGTCACACTTCGGCCTCCAAACGATCGCCCGTATAAAACCATACTATTACATAGCTCCGTTGTGACGTGGAAGAAAAACAAATAAATAAGCTACTAAACACTTTTTTGCATTTATATTATTGGTATGGATATTATTACGGACTAGTTTGGATACATTTTACTATTGATCATAGATGAAATTGCAAAGACGCAAAGCACAATTTTATTCACTATCAATACGCGAGTCCTACGTTTTGACAATTATTAACACTTAGAAAGGAAACTACTACTGCTGACCGAATATTCTAAACAGAAATCAAACTTACGCAGATAACCGACGAGGCAGACTGCATGAAAGTTTCGGACACATGTTTTGTACATGTGACAAAAACTTTTCCATGCATTGCCAGTTCTCTTTTTCTTGTTTAAGTGTATGAATGTATTTACAAAGGGTCCTTTTTTATAGATTTATATAAAAATATACCTTTTTCAGTTGTCTGACAGAAAACTAGCTCGTTCCCACGAAATAGTTTCAGATAGCACTATGTTTCTAAATAATGAAACTGTGTCTCTATTTATTTGACATGGACATAGCCTTAGGCTCGAATCTGAATGGAAATGAAATAAATCTCTAGATAATCTTAATATATAAAATCCTTGCGTTACTGACTGACTGACAGACACGCTACCGTCGAAGCTATTGGGCGCAGGAAGCTGAAATTTGGCATGTATGTTCCTTGGGGACCGTAGGGGTGTACTAAGAAGGGATTTCCCGAAATTCCCACGGGATCGGCCAATACGAGTAAATTAAAAATTATTGCAGGCGTAGCTGCTGGTGTCCTCTAGTATACCTATAATTTATGCCGCTCATTTATGTAGTCGTTGTTTTCTATATAGTAATTTAAATGTGGTCTGAATTTCTTGCTTTAAGTTGTGGTAAATTTTTGTTTTCAAGAACTAAATTTGCAACTAAAATTGGGAAACATTTAAACCCACATCAAACATACATACTATGTTTGTGTAATTAAATTGATGACAAAAGTAAAGCTTTTTATAATACAATTAAACGTCATATAATACTCGCAATTATACGTACATGTAAATAGGAAATCAGTTGAATAATAGAGCATACATAAAATGAGAATGATTAGCGTTATTTCACTAAAATATAAATAAAATAAATAATGACGCAGTTTATTTTCAGCCTTGTCACTTATTTTTTAAGACTCCTTCTATATACTTTGTCATACAACTCTCATATCAAATATTTAGCGCGGTCAAAAAGGTCGAAGAGCCTGCTTTTATCTTTACAACATGCTTAATATTTATTTCTAAGTTTACGAGAGATCTCTTTCTAAATTTACTAGATCTCTAAATTTATAAGAATAAAAATCCGAATATAATACAGAATATAATACAGAATTTGTTTCAAGATGGTATCAATAACAATCGAACCAAAATCAATCCCCAACCCTTATAGCTTCTTGCTCAACAAACCGACATCCGAAATTCGCCTAAGTGCAGAATACATTTTACATATTGACAGATTACGAATTAGTGGTTTATGCTGGCGCAGCGTCGAGTTCAATATGCATGTGTGCACGGCCGGTTTCCGGGGGAAACAATAACGGGCCGATGCCAAGCGTTATTGACCAACACCAATAGAGTGAGAGATTTTGTTTATTTTAAACCCTGCAACACTCTTTTATCTATGTAAATTAACAGAGGTCCAATTCTCGTATTTTTATTTATTCAACTGTAAATTAGATCTGATGTTAGTATTATACCTATGTCATACATGGTATTCTTCTAAATTATCTGATACTTGAATTATAACACGACTAGATTGTAATTTGAAGAAAGAGTCAAACTAGGTGTGAAAATCGAAATAAATATGTCAAATTAGACGATAATGGCATTAACTTAACAGAATACCAATTGTAAATAAATTCAAAATGTAATCACATTTTGTTCAAAATACAGTGTCGCAGTCAGATAAAATACGAGAATTGGCCTTCTGAAACAAAATATGCGCTATATAAATAATGCTGTTATAACACCACTGTAATGATACTTTTATTCACGTATGGGCTATCAATGCGGAAGTGTGGCACAATTATTGTTTTATACTGGCTACAAAAATCAGTCGCACGCGCCAAAAGAAGATTGTGTTACAAAAACAATATTTTATTTATTTGATTTCAATATTTTAAATCAGTCTATTGTATTTTTATTGAGCTAAGTTCAATATCAGTGAATTTTCAAACAAACTTCATAGCCTATATCGAGTAGCGCTCATAGCGAGACTTGGCTTGGTGTTTATAAATAGATCGGGCAAAGCTAAGCAACGCTTGCATACATATGTCACCAATTGATGTGTAATCGCGTGTGGCATTGGCAGGACACATCAGAGTGCTACCGTGTTTCAGAGGACAAGTGAAGCTGTTGGACCAGTTTTTGGCTCGGGACAAGATTCGGAGGCCGTTAGGCGGTCTGAAACTTCTGACTCCAGAGATGGCCACACACTCACACAAAGAAGCAAAATAACCTGTATTATATCTTTAAGCGCGGCATATTTAAAATCCAGCCGTAGTAGGTGCCTCAGGTGCAAAAGGAACATACTTGTCAAATTTCATATTGTGTCAGTAGTTTAGGCACATCAATAATACGGCAGCCAGAACAAGTAATTTCATAATCGATTTTAAACTTTCGTGATTTGTATACATCATACAAAATAGTTAAGCGGGTATAAATCGCGTAAACTTAACTTATTTAAGGTAAGTATAAATACCTTTTTGTTTCCGACGTTTCGATCGTTTTGCACCGACCGTGGTCGCGGAGAGTTGAAACAAATAGGTAGATATTTATACCTTAAATAAGTTTACGCGATTAAGAGCCGCTAAATTATTTTGTACGAAGTAATTTCATATTAATTATAATGATGACGATGACTTGAATGGCACCGTAGTCTTTCCTGTTGGTTTGGCGGGACTAACTACAATATTTTCTAATGATTCAATAATATTTCAACAATTTGCTTAAACCACCCATACGTAAAATATACAAACTACTGATTCTTAAAGCAAATATTTTCAATGTTGCCACAGTATTTAAAATATTGAATAGATCAGATATATATATCATATTAGAATGGTATTTATGCAGTTGCGGGACACTTTGACAACCCTACTAAGAAGGGTACTAAAAATATACGAGCACATGTTTTTTTTTTTTTTTTTTTTTTTTATTTAACCTATATTGTCCCACTGCTGGGCAAAGGTCTCCCTTACACTCCTCCAAGCGTCCCTATCTTCTGCCAAATTGGGCCAGTCTATGTCAAAATTGTCTAGATCGTCACGCCATCGTTTTCGGGGTCTGCCTCTTTTCCGCCGCCCGTCTTGCGGCACCCATTGCGTGACGATTTTCGCCCATCGGCTAGGATGCATCCGGATCACGTGGCCCGCCCAATCCCACTTTAGGTTGGCAGTCTTCCGTCCCACATCAGCAACACCCGTCAGTGATCGCAGAACGGCATTTTGCACTCGATCAACCCTCTTATATCCCAGGATACTTCGCTCCATTGCTCTTTGACAAACCTTGAGGCTGGACTTTTGAAGTTCGGTCAAGGACCAGGTCTGAGCACCGTAGGTTAGGATAGGCAGAATGCACATATCGACAAGTTTGCGTTTTAGTGCTATTGGAAGGTTGCCCTTCATGAACTCTTTCATGGACCAGTAGGCTTTCCAGGCATTCTCGATTCGACGATCGATTTCTCGATCTTGCCTGTTTTCGAAAGACACTATCTGGCCCAAGTAGGTATACTCGTCGACATACTGTATTTCCTGCCCATCAACCTCAACCCTACGTTTACTGCTGTTGGTCATAACTTGGGTCTTTGAACGATTCATCGCAAGTCCAACCTCAAGGCTCGCCTTGCTCAGATCTTCGAGCATTTGTTGAAGGTCTTTTGCGGTTGGTGCAAATAAGACGATGTCGTCAGCAAACCTGAGGTTAGTAAGCCTCTTATCGCCAACAACGATGCCCGCGCTTGTCCACGGTTCTGCCAAGGTCTTGAAGAGCTCTTCTAAAACGCACGTGAACAGTTTCGGAGAGAGGGGGTCACCCTGCTTAACACCCTTTGCTACCCGGAAAGATGGACCTGAAGACTGACACAACTTGATGTCGGCTGTACTGTTTCTGTAAATTAACTTAAGTAAATTGATGTAAGTGTTATCTATTTGTTGTTTATTTAGTGCTTCGAACACTGCTTCATGTTTTACACTATCGAAAGCTTTTGTGTAATCAACAAAAGCTAAATAAACCGGTTTATTGTATTCGTTGCACTTTTCTATTATTTGATTTAAGGCTTGGATATGGTCCGTTGTAGCAAATCCTCTCCGGAAACCGAGCACATGTTAACCAAGAAAAATTATGACAGAAGTGCAAAAGTTGTTGGTTGGTTTGTAACGCAACAAATTTTATGTTTGATTACATATGCGTATGTTCGTGCTTGAGCTTTTCAAAGCAATTCATGTTAATGGAGACCACAAGTTGTGAAATATCCTTATACAACTTTCTTACAGACAGGACATGGTCTTTTTTGTATATGCAATAATAAACGAAGATGTCAGGATATCACTATGGCTGTAAAACCAGGAGTTATGCAGTATTTTGACATGATTTATCAAAACGTATATTCAAGAAAACTATAGTTCGTAAAGATTTATATAATTCAAGATTATTAAAGCGGTGTGTGTAATCAGGTGTAGTTATTAAAATAAAAAATACATGTTATGTATGCAAGAAATTGAACTACGTATGGTAAACTGCCATCTTGTTCTCGTATTATTTGTACAGTTAAGACGCCTCGAAATAAGGAAACAATAATTTGAATAGCTGACAATTAGAGTCTACGTTCATGTGAAGCCTTCAGACGTCGCTTGCAGGTGGTAACCTCGGAGTTTTAATATGTTTTTGTGTTTATATACAAATACTTGACAGTGTAAGAATGTAACCGGTGACAGTGGTAACCGTTTACTAGCTTAGCAACTTACGCCATTAAGTCATAATATTAATCTTTCTATGACTTACATGTACCTTCTTATTTACATTTACCACTGTGGTAAAAAAATGCATTTAGCTCAGACATACATAATAATAGAAATACATAGAAAGGAACGTCGCGCATTTTTCTGACAAAAATGACCAATTATATTTGGGATACTAAACTCTCAAACATATATAGACGCAGTACTATTACCTAATAGTACTGCGTCTATTATAATTATGTTTGTATACCTATACTGCATCTATTATAATTTTTATCCACACAGTATTTTCGTTCAGCAGTCGTCTATTCATTGCACGGTATGCATCGCTGCACGCTACGCATTGCCGAGTTCGACACGGTTCCACTCTAAAACCACCACATAAGGAAGGTTGGACCTCAGATGCGACACACGATAGAAGTATTTGTCTATTTGGGGCGGTTGGTCCAATTTCGTCCAACGACTTGACACTACACGGAAGCCAATATACTGTGCCGAAAGTTCGCTATAAAGTCGCAAAGCGAATGTTATGATACGTTTCAATGTATTATTCGAGTGTTATCGACGTAATATCTCGTTTATTACATCCAGAGAATGCGAAGTGCCTACTTTTGCACGACAAGAGAATTTTATAGACGTCATTTTATTGATACGAAGAAATATAAATAGCGTGATTAGCTTTATGTCATCCGAATGATGCGTAATTATGTTTGATTAATTTGTAATTGTAGTAAATATAAAAAGAAAATATATATTTTCGCAAAGGTAATATAGCCTGATTTACATAGAGTGTACAAATATGCAGTAGTACAAACATAATTATTGTTAAACCTGTACAATAAAGCAATATTAATATATTTCGAGTCTGAACTTTGTGTTCATTTATTGCATGTTTGTAAAATCGCCCGACACATGTTTATTTTATAATGCGAGAGGTGCTGTTAAAATTACATACATACATACATCATACATACATAGACTCACGCCTGTTTCCCGGAGGGGTAGGCAGAGACTACGGAGCGCCATTTGCAACGATCTTGACATATCTCTCTTGCTTCATTCACTCCCATCAGATTCCTCATGCATGCTCTTCTGTTCAGGGTGCTTCTAACCTGTCCTGTTTTTAGGATGTCTCCAATCTGGTCAGAGAACGTCCGCCTAGGTCTTCCCCTTCGTCCTGTCCCTTCCACACTTGCCTTATATATCTGCTTGGTCAGTCTTTCGTCATCCATCCTCTCCACGTGCCCAAACCATCTTAGCATACCTTTCTCGATGCTTGTCACTACATCTTCTTTTACCCCACAACACTCTCTTATCACACAATTCTTTACTCTGTCAGTCAAAGAAACACCACACATACTTCGCAGTGCTCTCATTTCTACAGCATTAATTCTACTTTCATGACTCTTCTGCCATACCCAACTATCACTACCATACATAAGAGTAGGTACTAACACCCCTCTATGGACAGCCAAACGTGCCTTTTTGGACACGTTTTGGCTATTCATAAACGCCTTCAGAGCTCCATTCACTCTATTACCTGCATTAACTCTTCTTTCAATATCTTCTACATTCTTACCATCTCTTGTAAACAGCGTACCTAAATATACAAACTCATTCACTTGCTCCACTCGCTGTCCATCGATCATAACATTACAAGCCGTAACGCATTCCTCCTTTTCAAAAACCATAACTTTCGTTTTACTTACATTTACTTTCATTCCTTTCCTCTCTAACGCACCATGCATGATTGTTACTATCTCCTGCAACTCCTCCGCTGAAGACGCAAGTATAACCTGATCATCAGCATAAAGGAGGCATTTGACAAGTAACTCATTCATCCTTAATCCACAGTCACTATTTTCAAATCTTGCAAACAACTGTCCATGAAGAGGTTGAACAGCCACGGCGACGCTACACATCCCTGTCTAACACCTGTTTCGACGGTAAACCAATCCGTGTACGACCCATTTATCCTCACATAAGCTCTAGAATCTTCATAAAGGGATTTCAGAGCTCGTATGAGGATGCTGTTCACCCCATACATCGACAGTACCGACCACATTTCATTCCTCACCACTTTATCGTAAGCCTTTTCCAAATCCACGAATGCGCAATAGACCTTTTGACCTTTGGCCAAGAATTATTTCAAGAATATTTTCTTGTCGGTTACTTCCATAACTCTTTCAATCAGTACCTTCGCATACAATTTGCCAACAATGCTGAGAAGGCAAATGCCTCTATAGTTCTTGCAGTTTTGTTGCGAGCCTTTTCCCTTATAAAGAGGCACAACCAACGCTGTGGTCCAGTCATCAGGTACTCGGCCGGTGCTCCAGCACAAGTTAAATAAGCGCTGCAGCTGACCAACTATGATGCCCTGTCTAGCCTTCAGCATTTCAACTGTAATCCTATCATATCCTGCAGCCTTACCTAATTTCATACTTCCCAACGCCTTCACAATCTCATCCACACCAATATCGCTTTCATCATTGCTATATTACCAGTAATTTCGTCGATCGATGTCTCTATCGCCGTTCTTTCATATAGACCTTCAAAATACTCCTTCTATCTCTTCAGCACGCATGATTCACCATTCAGTATCTTTCCATTCTTGTCTCTGATTGACGTGTATTCTGAGGATTGAATTCTTCCTCAAATTGCACGAACGGATTTCCAGAAAAACTTTATGTTTCTCTGGAAATCTTCAGATAGTCTGCTATCAAACTCATCTTTCTTTTCCTCTTTTTTCCTTTTAACAATTTCTTTCACAATTCTTTTTGACCTAACAAACTCCTTTCTTGCTTCATCTATGTCATCACTCGTTGCCTTTCCCATTCTTTCATTTGCTCTGGCAGCCAACCAATCTTACCAAGCTTTCTTCTTCTCTGACACTGCTGATTGTACATCCTTGTCCCACCATGTATTCTTAACCTTTCGTATTTTCCATCTTTTGATCACACCACATACTTCAGACGCTACACATACTATCTCACATCATTTATGCCATCGAACCTCTCAAATCTTGCTATCAATCTTCGCTTATACTCATCTTTCACATCTTTTTCTTACAGATTTTCTACTTTTATTCTTTCTAGGACCCTATTTTCATAATGTTCTCGGTGTCGCCATCCTTTAAAGAGTCCACTTATCCGGCTCATCACCAAGAAGTGGTCTGTGTGGATGCCGATCCCTCGATACACCCTTGTATCTAACACATTATTTCTCAAACGTTCATCTACAATTACAAAATCAATCATACTTCTTCTAACATTCTTAGCCTCACGCGTATACATGTGTATCCTTTTGTGATCAAACATGGTGTTTGTCACACAAAGGCTCCACTCTAAACAAACCTCAAGCAAAACTTTTCCATTTTCATTCACACTCTCATCACCAAATCCACCTAAAACCCTTTTAAATCCATCTCGTTTTACTCCCACCCATCCATTGAAATCACCTAACAAGATCAATCTTTCGTTATCCTTACATTTCCTCAAAATCGCTCTTAAGTTCTCCCAAAATTCCTGCCTTTCGTCTTGTTCTTGCTGTGACATACCCGCTACTATATTGACCGGGGCGTAAACCCCTACAATAAAGAGACGAGTAAGTCCTACTTTCATTCTCATCCACAATAGTCTAGCATTTACACATATTCCTTAACGCACTCATTCATTCGCGCAGTCAGTATTAAACCAACTCCCTTGCAGGCTCTGGTGGTACTGTCTACCCCAGACCAATAAGCCGTGTAGCTGTCATGCTTGGTGGGGCCACAACCTTTCCTTTTTGTCTCATTCACACATAGAACATCAATCTTTCTATCATCCATCATCTGGCATACTTCATTCAATTTTCCATCCATTCCTCCTCCAACATTTAATGTTGCAAACCGGCTTTCCGTAGGCCGCTTTTCGCCCTCGCGGGAAACGAGACGTGATGGGTTGCGAATCGCGTTGCCGCCGTCTGGAGAAATATAATTTTCAGTTCTCATAGCGTTCCCACGAGCATTAGGGATTTAAAATGTCATGTCATCCCCGCAGAGCCCTTTATGGGGATAAGGTGGAATCCCAGCTGTGCCCTGTGACCACCAACACATGCACCCTCCGTTAGCGACCAGCTTGCCCTCTGGCCACGAATCCCTCGGCACTGGTCGGTTGACACCTTGGATTGGGGTTTGTTTTCGGGTATGCTCCCTGAATGTTGGTTTTATTTCGGAGTTTTCCTTCTCCTAGACGGGTTGCCATCCAAAGCTGACGAGGCCCATCCCCCCAAAGAGAGTGGTTTAATTTCGGAGTTTTCCTTCTCCTAGACGGGTTGCCATCCAAGGCTAACGAGGCCCATCCCCCCGTTATAAAATCATTTAACCTTTTGTTAATGCGAATATTGTTGCTCGAAACTTCTCCAATCGCAGTCAACAGCAACATCAACAGCAACAGCGACCACGGCATCAAGTGCGAAACATTTCCTTTCGAACAGTCATCAATCGTCTTCGTGAAACTGGGTAACACGCACGACACCCTAATCGTGTACCCCTGTTGACAGCGAGACATCGTCGATCTACTATATTGACCGGGGCGTAAACCACTACAACAAAGAGACGAGTAAGTCCTACTTTCATTCTCATCCACAATAGTCTAGCATTTACACATTCAAATTCCTTAACGCACTCATTCATTCGCGCAGACAGTATTAAACCAACTCCCTTGCAGGCTCTGGTGGTACTGTCTACCCCAGACCAATAAGCCGTGTAGCTGTCATACTTGGTGGGGCCACAACCTTTCCTTTTTGTCTCATTCACACATAGAACATCAATCTTTCTATCATCCATCATCTGGCATACTTCATTCAATTTACCATCCATTCCACCTCCAACATTTAATGTTGCAAACCGGCTTTCCGTAGGCCGCTTTTCGCCCTCGCGGGAAACGAGACGTGATGGGTTGCGAACCGCGTCGCCGCCGTCTGGATAAATATTATTTTCAGTTCTCATAGCGTTCCCACGAGTAATAGGGATTTAGAATGTCCATCCCCGCAGAGCCCTGTACGGGGGTAAGATGGAATACTAGCTGTGCCCTGTGACCACCAACACATGCACCCTCCGTTAGCGACTAGCTTGCCCTCTGGCCATGAATCCCTCGGCACGGGTCGGTTGACACCTTGGATTGGGGTTTGTTTTCGGGTATGCTAAGTGTACATTTAAGATGGTATACATTAATAAGTGCTTTTAGACTTAGCGCCTTTTTCAAGCGTAGCAATACATACAAGCTGAGTAGCATATAAAAACTAGGTACATGCATTCGCAAAATGTAACAATACTAAATTATATTTATAGAAGTCATTACATATATTTAGAAAAGTTTTATAAGTTAGACGTAAGCATTTGAAAGCAGGAATTATATTAAATTAATGGAATTATTAGATTTGAAATTTGAAACTTATATGAGAAAGAAAAATAAAAAATACTATTAGAATTAAAGATACGGATTAAAGATAACATTTTAAATAAGAACATTATGAAATTACAAATATATTATGTCACATGGAAATTGTATAAGCGTATGAATACTTAAATACCTAAATTGTTTGCCTAGTAATAAAAATAATATAAATAAAAATAATATAAATAACTTAAGTTTGGGAATTTATGCAAATAATGAGCATCGTCATACTAAAGATATATTTTAGATAGGCTATATTTTGTCATTCAAATATTCTGTAACTGAATAGTAACATTTTTGGTTCAGGAAAGTTTTAAGCTGTTTGTTATATTTTGTTTCTATCCTTTCATTTTTAATTATCTTAGGCAATTTGTTATATATTTTAACAGCCATGTAATAGAAATAGTGAAACGTTTAATAAAATTAAAGACATCCACAACATAAACACCCGACATAAAGATAGATTACATTTACCTACTTCAAAAACAAAACTGCTTAATGAAATGCTTTCATTAAGCAGTTTTGTTTTTGAAGTAGGTAAATGTAATCTATCCTGCTTAATGAAAGCATTTCATTAAGCAGTTTTGTTTTTGAAGTAGGTAAATGTAATCTATCTTTATGTCGAGTGTTTATGTTGTGGATGTCTTTAATTTTATTAAACGTTTCACTATTTCTGAACACAAATGTACATATATCTAGTATGTATATTGACGGCAATGTTAATATATTAAACTTCGTGAAGTATGGTTTGCAGCTTTGTGTATTGTCAATTTGTGCCAGAATTCTAATACATTTCTTTTGAATTATAAATAGATCGTTTACATTAGCGCTATTACCCCAGAGCATGACCCCATACCTCAGCCAGGAATATGCATATGCGTAATACGCGGACAATGCTGTTTGTGTGTCCGTGCTATGTTTTATTTGGAATAGAGCATATGTGAATCTAGACAGCTTGGATTTGACGTGTTCTATATGTGTTTTCCAGTTCAAGTGCGTATCTATATTTATTCCCAATAAACTAAAAGTGTTGACTTCTTCTAGTGGTGTGTTTTGATCCGTTATTTGTAACGCGAGTGGTGGTTTTTTGTATGTCCTAAATTGCATTATCTTTGTTTTCTTTGAGTTTATTTCTAAATTATGTTCTTTTAGCCATTGTGTAACAGATTGGAGAGCGTTTTGGACCTGGTTATTGTAATTTAAACTATCACATTTTATCAGTATTGAGACATCGTTGGCGAAAAGTACTGGCGTGGATGTTTCTGGGTCTAAGGATTTTGGAAGGTCGTTAATATAGATCAGGAACAATATACAACCTAAGACGCTTCCCTGGGGGATTGAGCATGTTTGGTGTATAACTTGGGATCGCACGGATTTTAATTGTTTTGAGTGTTTGTCAAAATATTCTATTTGAACGATCTGTGTCCTATTTTTGAGATACGACTCAAACCATGAGTAAGCGGGTCCTCTAACTCCGCAACCGTATAATTTCATTAGGAGGATGTTGTAGAGGACCTTGTCATAGGCTTTGGTCATGTCTAGCAGCAATCCTACAATAGGTTTTTTATCATTTATCTATTGAAGTGCTCTTTGTACATACTTATAAACAGCTAGTGTTGTTGATCTACATTTTCTAAATCCATTCTGACTGTCGTCCAGTATGTGGTATCGTTCAAAAACGAGTAAAAACGGTTGTACATTGCTTTTTCAAAGATTTTAGAAAATGTTGGGAGCAAAGCAATCGGCCTATAATTGTTTGGGGTTAGAGTGTCACCTTTCTTCTTATGTATGGGTTTAACTAGTGAAATCTTAAGTAAATCGGGAAATTGACCTTCTTGAAAGCTTTGGTTAATTAAAAGAGTTAAAGGGGTGGATAATTCCATTGCACACTGTTTCAATAGTATCGGTGGTACGTCATCTATGAAAAATATTTTTTATTTTTTTTTATTTTTTTTTTATTTTTTTATTTGCATGAAACGTGGTACAAGGTTGGTGTTAAAAAAAAAAAAAAGTTGGTTCTCACATTTCACCAGCATTGGCATGCAAATATACAATAAATTATTTTAACAGTCGTCACATATCTAATAATAATAATCACATATTGGAATACATTAAGAAAAAGAAAAAAAAAAACATAAGATTCGACATAAATTAATAATCAATTCATAAATTATTGACCGAATTAAATGAAAAGGTAGGAATTCAAATGTCAAGAAAATAAAATTAAAATATATTATTTAAAATAAAAAAATTCTTGCAATGAATAAAATGTGTGTTGAATTAGCCATTTTTTTAATTCCCTTTTCATTTTCGCCGTTGGCAACTCACGTATAGATTTAGGCACTCTATTGAATACACGTATACACATCACATAACAATTTTTTTGAAATAAAGTTGACTTGCAAGCTGGCATTAATAATCTTGTTATGCCGCAACTATGTTTGTTTTTGGTGGAATTTATAATATTTATGACCACTTTTTGGCTGACTGGTAGCAAGTACAAGGAACACACAGGCGAATTTGCGACATGTTGTCCAATCGGTTTGTTTGAGTCTATGTGATCAGAGTTGTTACCTACTGTCGCGAAAAAGTTGTTAAATGTGTCGGCAACAGTCGTTGGACATTCAATAATCTTATTATTAATTTTTAAAGATATACGAGGGTCAAACTGAAAGTTCTTAGAAAATCAAAAACTGATTACATTAGCCAGTTATTACTTTTATTATATCTTTTCAAAATATTGTCCATTGACGTCAATACACCGCTGCATGCGATGGAACCACTGGGAAAAGCACTTTGCCCACTCGTCCTTAGGGGTCTCTTCAATGGCATCGCGATACGCAGCCACCGCTTCTTCAGCATTCATAAACCGCTTTCCTTTAAGTTTTTCTTTAATTTTTGGAAATAAATAAAAATCACAAGGTGCGAGGTCGGGGCTATACGGCGAGTGACCCAGTAATTCAACGTTTGATGTCGCCAAACAGTCGATCGTTCGCTTGGCGGTGTGCGACGAGGCGTTGTCGTGGTGAAGGAGGATCCTACTGCGAGGTCGTTTCTCTCGAACTTTTTCCAAGACAAGTGGCAAACAATTGGGAGTGTACCATTCTGCAGAAACAGTTTTTTGATCCTCTAACACAATTGTTGCGAAATGACCTATCCTTCCAAAGAACGAGGCCACCATTTTTTTTCCCGCACTTCGATCTCTCTTCACTTTAGTTGGCAACTCCTCGAAAGGAAACACCCACTGAGCAGATTGTCTTTTGGTTTCAGGATCATAACAGTAAATCCAGTTTTCGTCACCTGTTAGTATGTCGAACACAGCATTTGAGTCACCTCCGTTAAATCTTTCAATCATTTTACGGCACCAATCCACACGATGGAGTTTTTGAGCCTTAGTCAAATTATGAGGTATCCACCAGGCGCAAAGCTTCCTGACCGCTAAATGTTCGTGGAGGATTTTGTGCACTTGACTCATACCGATGCCTAAGCTTGTCCGAATCTGCTGATAGGTCACTCTTTTGTCAGTCTCTATCATACGCCGCACAACACAGATGTTATTTTCAGTCGTCGCCGTAGAAGGCCGTCCCTCACGTACATCATCAGTGAGATTAGTGCGACCACGTTTAAACTCATTAAACCAGTTGTAAACAGTCGCACGAGATGGGGCTTCATCGTGAAAGGCCAATCGTAGTCTATCATAACTTTCTTGTTGACTTAAATGACATCGAAAGTCATAAAAAATCATTGCACGAAAATTTTCTCGTGTTAAATTCATGTTGACGTGACACAGACAATTTTCAATTTGCCGCCAAATCGTAAAACAAATGACAAATGAATGAAATATATACTCAGTAATATTGGCAAAGAGTTCTATTTTCAAATTTTAGAATATTTTTTTTATTATATTGTTTATAAGTGGCCAGTTCTAAGAACTTTCAGTTTGACCCTCGTATTTTCCGGCTTGAAGATTTTAGTTTTCCCGTTTTTTGTGTTAATTATTTTCCACATAGTCTTCACTTTATTGTCTGAGTTTTCCATTTGCCGCTTATATTCTAACTTTTTTGCTATTTTAACCGTAGTTTTTAAGGTTTTAGTAAATTTTGTGTAGTACTTTTTTATAATATTGCTTTTTGTTTCATTTAAAATAGTTCTTAAAATCCTTTTATATTGGCATGATTTTTTTAAACCGGTTGTAAGCCATCCTTTTTACATTTATTCCTGATTTTAATCGTTTGTATGGGTACATATTTATTTAATAATTGTGTTATAAAATTGATAAAACTTCGTAATTAGAATTTATGTTGTGATTTTCAATTATTATGCTATCCCAGTTCAATTGTTTTAAATGGGCTTTTAGGCAGTCAATTTTATTTTGGTTGAATATTCTTTTTTTAGATACCACGTCTTTATTGGATTTGTTAAGTTTTCGATGTTTAATTCTATTTTTATCGCTCTATGATCTGAGAGGCCATAGTCTTGGATGGATGATTTTTTTATAAAGCTCGTGCAGTTAGTGAATAATAGATCGATGCAAGTGGATGTAATTTTTGTTACTCGTGTGGGGTCACGTATTATTTGTCTAAGGTTGTGTGTTTTCATAAAATTGATGAATTCTCGAGTTTGTGTATTGCTATTGTATAGATTTATGTTAAAATCGCCTCCGAACAAAAAATATTTTTGTGAATTTTTAATATCCAATCTGTGTAAAACTTTTTCCATTTGTTTGTAAAATATATCTATGTGACGATCTGCTCTATACACACCTATAAATATACAATTACTCTTAGGAATTTCAATTGCACTAAATTCTACGATATATTCTTTTGAAGAATTTACAATATCTTTTTTCTCAATATATTCTAGTTTGTTTCTAACTATAATGCAGACCCCTCCACCTTCACGAGTCTTACGGCAGAAGATGGATGCAATTTTATAGCCTTGAGGTACAATGGAATGACAAAAGTTTTCATTTTTCCAAAGCTCCGATAGAGATAATATATCGATTTAACAGTCAAAGAGTAGTTCTTCAAGTAAATCAACCTTATTTCCTATGCTTTGAATATTTTGGAAAACTATGGTCAGGTTATTATCGAAATGTCTTTCTATTTTTTGTGTTTTGTGTTGGTGTAGACTTTTCTGGTAGGGGTGACGTTTGCGTTGCTGGTTGTGTCTGTAAGATATCCATTTCTTGTGTTCCTATGCTATGGTCTATATAACTCTCACTGGTTTCTGATTTCCGTAGTACCTCCGTTGTAAGAACTGTGTCTTTGTACTCTTTTCCGTTAATAAATAGTTTGTTGTCTCTTATTACCGCATGATCTCCATTATTTCTAGCTATTGTGAGCTTTTGCTTGAGTTCGTAACGTTGTTGTAAAGTCTTTTTGTCCATAAATAATCCAACGCCTAATCCTGTGTTTTTGAATTCTCTAGCATTTTCAATGATATATTTTGTCATACGTTTGCTGATTAATTCTATTGCCAGTGGTCTTTTTTTGCCGCTTCTACCTATGCGTTTTATATCTTCTATGTATGGATTGATATATATGTCCATTATTTCTTGGAAAGCTTGGGACACGCGGTCTTAGAGATTGGGTACAGTTTCATTGTAATTTTCAGTTAAGCCATATAATACGATTTTCTTTGAATTCTTCAAGTTATATAATTGTTGCTGGATGTTTTCAATTTTGTCATTAATGTTGTGTATTTTTTCTGTTATTTCTTTTTTTTCTTTGGCTATATTGTGTGTTTAATGTTCTATTTCAGTTTGCAGATTCTTAATGGTGTTATTTAGTTCTAATTGGATTGTGTTTCTGATATCTTGTAGTATAGATGACTTTATATTTTCTAATTTTGTGTCCAAAAGTATGTTAATTTTTTCTAGGGTCAGAGAGTCCCTCGTAGCGCTTATTTGACTATCAGGCAGGCAGCCAGTGTCCTGAACTATGCTATTGTTTAATGTGTTTCCTATTACATCACCTATAGAAATATTGTTGTCATAGCTATCACTATTAGGTGTACAGTTGGTTGGTTTACGCCGCATTGTGACATTCATTTCAGTTAAATCATACTGGGATGCTCGTATTGGTGTTATCTCCTTTTGGCATTTTACATTTGCAGGCTTGGCATTTCCATGTGTTTAAATGATTATTTGTCATTGAGTTATAATGGCCTAATAGTACGTTAGCGCATTGCAGGTCGTAATTCTTATGGCAAAGGGAACACTTAAATCGTTCTTTACTAGGTATGTTTTGTTTACATCCTGCGCACTGAACCATATTTAAGGTGCAATTGAACTAAATATTGTAAAAATTGTACTCGTACTGCCCTCTATTGCAAGCACTGGGATTCAGTTGGTCGTTAAGGTATGTACGATCGTGAAGAGTATTTATCTAATTGTAATGTCACTGATGTCCTTGTGTTTGTGATCGGCTGTCTATAGGTCGAAGTAATGTCGTTCGCAGTGTCTAGATGGCGTTCCTTTGCGAGTATTTGGTGTGAAGTATTAGTACAAAATATATTATGTTTTATCTGTGTGATCTGTGAGATCTGTCAGTGCATCTATATTGTTTATGGTATGAAGTGTGGGTGACAGAGCGGAATTTGAGTGCTAACGTTCACAATGTAAACAAACTATTGCACCAAGTATGTAAATGTTCCAATGGCGTTACGTTTTGGCGAAACTTGAGTGTGTTATCGTTGTGGGTGACTTAGCTATCCTGTTCTTGGTCTAGGTATTGTGTAGTGGCTCATAAAAGTGTTGATCGTTGTCTTGTAATCAGATGATTGTCAACAAGTAGGTATTACTCACGTAATGGGTTTGTATTGTCACTTCTCACTGTATTTGCTATATTTTATGGGTTAGCTATTCGTCTAAGCACTTTTTCAGGCCTATTTTTGCACTTTTATTAATTATAACTTCACTTTAACGCGGACAGGATAAAGATACGTCTTTACGGCACCGGTGTTGCCAGAGCAATCGCTCCCTGAATGTTGGTTTTATTTCGGAGTTTTCCTTCTCCTAGACGGGTTGCCATCCAAAGCTGACGAGGCCCATCTCCCCAAAGAGAGTGGTTTAATTTCGGAGTTTTCCTTCTCCTAGACGGGTTGCCATCCAAGGCTAACGAGGCCCATCCCCCCGAAATGCTGTTAAAATTACAACGTTGAAAATGATGAGGAATACCATCAGATGATTTACATCTCTTGAATTCGATTTTTATTTACACACCAGCTTGCAAGATTTGATCCACACTAACCAAAACACGACGTATATAAGGACGTATAGTGAAGACCTCAAAAGCTTTTATTTCGGACACAGCAAAGGAGATGCCGGTTTTTACCAGATACTGTGCAGCGTTTATTTTCAATGAGTATTCCAATGGCCAGAATTAACGATACATCACGCTTTAAAGCTAGTTCATTATCCAAGTGTGGATCAAATTATAAATCACGTATGATTACACTCGATTACAACAATAGGTAAAAATATAGGCTCAAGCCTCCAAGTCTACCAAACAGGCAACAAGATGCAATACACAAAACCGCACAACTCCGACCACTAATGTGCAAACCAGTTGTATCAAATTCACCGCAACCGCCATATTCTATTACATTAATATCCCCTATACGTAAAAGAGCACTTATGGCACGGTAATAATATCTAATAGTATTGTAACTCCATACAAACGCACGAAACTCGAGTTATACCTACGCGCCTCAAGCAGAGTACCCATTAGACTGTGCGGACTGTGCCAAGAGTACCCACAGCCGCGATCGTACCGCAGCTCGCATGCGGCGCGTCTGGTAGGTATATAACTCACGAAGGCGGCCGAGTTACAATACTGTTAGATTATATTACCGTGCTTATGGTCTTTACGGAACAAGAGCGGCTCTGTAAGTCTCAATTTGGTCTAATGCCAAATGACATTGCGCAATTGAATACAGCTTCCATTGCGACTAACTGTCGTCATGCTCCGCAGCTTTGAAAATAATAACCGGGTGTATCTTTTGTGAGCGAGTGTACAGTCTTGAAAGACAACACAACAAGTAATTAATTACAATGTGCCACAGTTGCAGATCCTTACAAAAACAAAATATGTAACATAACACTGGCTATTAAAAAGAGTGGCCACGAGTTTTATTGCCCGTTCTTTCTCGTGGTTCTACCTATTGCTTTGCGAACGAGGCAGTAAATGTAAATGTAGAAGCATTAAGTAATGTACTTTAAAATTTGACGTTCATAAGCGTCACCTTGTGACCTAGATGAATAAATGATTTTGACTTTGACTTTGACTAGTAAGCTATGGAGGTAGGCGGTACAGTCGCGAGGTTAATTTACACCTATCGGTGTTCCTAATTAAGATTACGAGTGGAGTGTGTCGCGTGAATAGATTTAATGAACCCGCGTCACTACCAGTGTACCCTCTGATATACACACAATTAATTAGTATGCTTAAGCCGCGTTTCTACTGCTCAGTATTATTTAGAATGACAGATACTTTAGTCAAAGTGACCATTTCTGCTGGATGAAGGGGTGTCTGGGGTCGACATAAATTCCGATGTCGGCGTTATTGCGGTGTCTTTAGTTTGACGAAGGTACCGCACGAATTGTTGAGGCTATCTCGAAGCAAATCAAAACCTAAAACTGTCTTATGTTTATTATTTACGTGGAAGCGGAACCCTTGACGGTGCGCGGTGCGCGGCGTGGCGAGATTTGTGTCAATTTATCAGTATTTAATATGTACGTCGTGAACACACCTGCCTTGAAGGAAATAGGGTTTCCACTAAATTGGATGTCATTCGTAATATCTGATGAACGACGTCGGGATAAAGGTGAGACATGTTCTAGCGTGATAATGTGACGTCACGCGTCGTGTATTTATGACGTGTTATATTTTGTGTTGCCAACTACTCTAAACAAATGATAACGATTTAGATTTAGTGAATTCGCGTTGAAAATTATGGCAACATTACTGCAGCTGTTATCAACGTATATTGTAAAGATTTCACATGTATGCCGACATCAACGGGATCTAATGATCTCGACAATGAGGAGAAATGTTCGAAATATTTAAATAATAGAAGCTTGTTACGGAAATAAAAGGCGTGTAATGTTTTGGCAAAGAGAAACACCAGACGGTGTTGTTGGATAGCTAAGGCACTCAAGATGGCACTGAGTATTTGGTTGTCCCTCTATCTGTGGTAGTATCGTGGTCCGGGCTAGAATCCGTCAATAATGAATTTTAGGTGAATGATGATGAATACGTGTATTTTAGGTGATTTAAAGGTATTATATTAAGATACGTTTGATTTTCATAATATTTAATGGTGTTGTTGAGTGGGGAAGCGGAATTGTTACATTTTGGAACTATTTCATATTCATGCGCTCTACGCGACCATGTCATCCACTGATATAAAGAAATGTCCCTTTCGAGGAAGCAACAAGTTTATCAGTCCATTTTGGCCTATATTCTGAGCAATAGTCACCGTTTCATAGAGATTCTTAGCAACCGAACCTGTTATTTGTATTTTTATTATTTAAGTACATTGTGTAAGTGGTGACATTCGTTCACTCAGCTTTTGTGAAGCTAGCCAGCCAATAACTGCGCGGTTGGCTTAGTGGTTTTTTTTTCTTTATTTGTTGTACACAGGGTACATTACAAATGTTGATTTCATGATAATATAACGATATAAAGGTGCATGCCCATTAAGCCAATTTTAAATAGCATGCAAATGTAGGAACATGCAATGTGAAGTGAATTAGTAACAATCATATTTAATTCTATTAATGTCATATACATATTTATTAATAGGTCAATTAGGCATTCATTACACTGAATCATATAATTGTTTGATAAAAATTATTTAATAGAATAAAAGTTTTCTCCATGAGCCAACTACGTAACGCTGGTATAAATTTATAAGTGGGCAGTATTTTTACAAAATTTGGTAATTTATTGTAAATTTTAATACTCATGGCGTATGAATTGTTTTAAAGCCGGCTACTTCTGGGTATCATATTTAAATCAAGCCTGTCCGGATTTCTTATATTGTCACGTCACGTGACATTTTTTGCCTGTTTAAACTAATCTGGATTGTGTTTTATAAAATTCACCTATTTCTAGTATGTGAAGACAAGCTAATGGGAGTATTCCCAATCTTTTAAAGAAAGGTCGACATGATACGTCAGGAGCAATATCGCAAATCGACCGGATGCATCGTTTTTGGGATACAAACACTTTCTGTATGTGAGAGCTGTTGCCCCTTATTAGTAACCCATATCTGAGGACGGATTCTACGTATGCAAAATAGGCTGTACGTGCAATGTTTTGGTTTGTTACTTTTGCCAATTTATAAAGTGCATATGAAAAACCATTTAATTTGTTACAAAGCTTTTCTACTTGTTCTATCAAATTAAATATTGAATTTATTATAATTCCCAGAAATGTCACACAATTTGTATTCGATAAGGTATGTCAATCATAATTAATTATTGTATTATTATTATTAAAATTAATTATATGTGTCTTTGACAAATTTATTTTAAGATTAGTATAACATTTTTTATTGGATAAATATATATTTGTGGACTACTGGAAAAATTAAGGGATCAAAAAAATATTCAATTTTTTTGGGTAATTTTAAACAGACCGTAACTTCGAGAGATTTAGTCGTATAGGAAATCAAAAAAAAGGAAATTGTAGCTCCAAGTGTCTAGTTTTTGAATTAGAACATTAAAATTTTGTAACCTCCAAGGTTATTGAGTAATCGTAGATAAACCAGCAACAAAAAAATAAAATAAAAAAATAAAATAAAAAAATAAAATAAAAAAATAATAAAATTTTGGTCTACGGAAGCGGATTTCTTTTTTAGCTTAACCACTATAAGGATAGCGGACACTTTGTTCATTTAGCTTTAATTTGTTTTATTTATACACCTTGATACGTCCACTTCTCGCCGAGATATCGGTCTTCAAATGGGAAAGAATCCTTTTGTCTTTGATTATCGATATCTCAGCAACCAATGATCGCACAAAAAGTTAGAGGTGGGTTTAAAGAACTTGCATGAATTCTCGTTAACGACGAGCCATTTCTTTTCCGAAAATATTTTTTTTCTTTTTGTCACATGAATTAGAAAAAAAAATTTTTAAACAAGCTAATGAAATTCAAGAAACCATCACCCAATCTTTTTAACACGTTTCCGCAGCTGTATTCCTTGATTCTACTAACATCCTTTTAATTAAATTAAAAAAAAAAATAATACCATCATTCGAATTTCGATCTTTTTCACACGCTTTTTGCAGATTGTCTTTCTTTACTTTTTATGAATCCTTAGCAAATCGCTTAATTCAACAATTTTTTCCAAAACTAATCCCTTTGCACTAAAAGAATTCTTTTTTAAATTTTCTTCCGTCAAAATTGATAATTTCTTACTTTTTTAATTTTCAATTTTCAATCATGGTTAGACGACATTTATCGGAGGTAGAAATTGCTCGGTTAGTAACTCTTATTGACGAAGGTTACAGTCAACATGCAGTTGCTGTCCGAATGGATGTAAGTCAATCCGTCGTATCTCGATTCTCGAGCTTATGCCCGATACCAAGAGACGAACCAATACAATCGTCACCCCGGACAAGGTCGCCATCGAGTCACTAATGCCCGCGATGATCGGGCAATTGTTAGAGAAGTTCGACGACAACCTTTTGTTATTATAATTAGTGTAGTTTGTCGAGGTACCGACGGTGCGGTTAAAAACAAAAATAAAAATCAAGTGAGGGTAGGTGGCCAAACCCGCACAACACAAGGACGGCGCTGAGCTCACCAGTCCCGCCGCAACCACGGCAGAAGCAAGTCATCCGAAACGTTCGCAAAAAAACCGAGGTATTTATGCCTTAAATATATGAATTATCGCGAGTAAGACCCGCTATATAACCTTGTATAATGAATACTAATCGCGAAAGTTTAAAATCATTTACATACATACATACATACATAGACTCACGCCTGTTTCCCGGAGGGGTAGGCAGAGACTACGGAGCGCCATTTGCAACGATCCTGACATATCTCTCTTGCTTCATTCACTCCCATCAGATTCCTCATGCATGCTCTTCTGTTAAGGGTGCTTCTAACCTGTCCTGTTTTTAGGATGTCTCCAATCTGGTCAGAGAACGTCCGCCTAGGTCTTCCCCTTCGTCCTGTCCCTTCCACACTTGCCTTATATATCTGCTTGGTCAGTCTTCGTCATCCATCCTCTCCACGTGCCCAAACCATCTTAGCATACCTTTCTCGATGCTTGTCACTACATCTTCTTTTACCCCACAACACTCTCTTATCACACAATTCTTTACTCTGTCAGTCAAAGAAACACCACACATACTTCGCAGTGCTCTCGTTTCTACAGCATTTATTCTACTTTCATGACTCTTCTGCCATACCCAACTATCACTACCATACATAAGAGTAGGTACTAACACCCCTCTATGGACAGCCAAACGTGCCTTTTTGGACACATTTTGGCTATTCATAAACGCCTTCAGAGCTCCATTCACTCTATTACCTGCATTAACTCTTCTTTCAATATCTTCTACATTCTTACCATCTCTTGTAAACAGCGTACCTAAATATACAAACTCATTCACTTGCTCCACTCGCTGTCCATCGATCATAAACTTACAAGCCGTAACGCATTCCTCCTTTTCGAAAACCATAACTTTCGTTTTACTTACATTCACTTTCATTCCTTTCCTCTTTAACGCACCATGCATGATTGTTACCATCTCCTGCAACTCCTCCGCTGAAGACGCAAGTATAACCTGATCATCAGCATAAAGGAGGCATTTGACAAGTAACTCATTCATCCTTAATCCACAGTCACTATTTTTCAAATCTTGCAAACAACTGTCCATGAAGAGGTTGAACAGCCATCACCATCCCTGTCTAACACCTGTCTCGATGGTAAACCAATCCGTATACGACCCATTTATCCTCACACAAGCTCTAGAATCTTCATAAAGGGATTTCAGAGCTCGTATGAGGCTGCTGTTCACCTCATACATCGACAGTACCGACCACATTTCATTCCTCACCACTTTATCGTAAGCCTTTTCCAAATCCACGAATGCGCAATAGACCTTTTGACCTTTGGCCAAGAATTATTTCAAGAATATTTTCTTGTCGGTTACTTCCATAACTCTTTCAATCAGTACCTTCGCATACAATTTGCCAACAATGCTGAGAAGGCTAATGCCTCTATAGTTCTTGCAGCCTTGTTGCGAGCCTTTTCCCTTATAAAGAAGCACAACCACCGCTGTGGGCCAGTCATCAGGTACTCGGCCGGTGCTCCAGCACAAGTTAAATAAGCGCTGCAGCTGACCAACTATGATGCTCTGTCCAGGCTTCAGCATTTCAACTGTAATCCTATCATATCCTGCAGCTTTACCTAATTTCATACTTCCCAACGCCTTCACAATCTCATCCACACCAATATCGCTTTCATCATTGCTATTATTACCATTTATTTCGTCGATCGATGTCTCTATCGCCGTTCGTTCAAATAGACCTTCAAAATACTCCTTCCATCTCTTCAGCACGCATGATTTACCATTCAGTATCTTTCCATTCTTGTCTCTGATTGACATGTATTCTGAGGATTGAGTTCTTCCTCGAACTGCACGAACGGATTTCCAGAAAAACTTTATGTTTGTCCGGAAATCTTCAGATAGTCTGCTATCAAACTCATCTTTCTTTTCCTCTTTTTTCCTTTTAACCATTTCTTTCACAATTCTTTTTAACTTAACAAACTCCTTTCTTGCTTCATCTATGTCATCACTCGTTGCCTTTCCCATTCTTTCATTTGCTCTGGCAGCCAACCAATCTAACCAAGCTTTCTTCTTCTCTGACACTGCTGATTGTACATCCTTGTCCCACCATGTATTCTTAACCTTTCGAATTTTTCTTCTCTTGATCACACCACATACTTCAGATGCTACACATACTATCTCTTCTTTAAAAGATTGCCATAATTCTTCCATATCATTTATGCCATCAAACCTCTCAAATCTAGCTATCAATCTTCGCTTATACTCATCTTTCACATCTTTTTCTTGCAGATTTTCTACTTTTATTCTTTCTAAGACCCTATTTTCATTATGTTTCCGGTGGTGCCATCCTTTAAAGAGTCCACTTATCCGGCTCATCACCAAGAAGTGGTCTGTGTGGATGCCGATCCCTCGATACACTCTTGTATCTAACACATTCTTTCTCAAATGTTCATCTACAATTACAAAATCAATCATACTTCTTCTAACATTCTTAGCCTCTCGCGTATACATGTGTATCCTTTTGTGATCAAACATGGTGTTTGTCACACAAAGGCTCCACTCTAAACAAGCCTCAAGCAAAATTTTTCCATTTTCATTCACACTCTCATCACCAAATCCACCTAAAACCCTTTCAAATCCATCTCTTTTAACTCCATCCATTGAAATCACCTAACAAGATCAATCTTTCGTTATCCTTACATTTCCTCAAAATTGCTCTTAAGTTCTCCCAAAATCCCTGCCTTTCATCTTGTTCTTCCTGTGACATACCCGCTACTATATTGACCGGGGCGTAAACCCCTACAACAAAGAGACGAGTAAGTCCTACTTTCATTCTCATCCACAATAGTCTAGCATTTACACATTCAAATTCCTTAACGCACTCATTCATTCGCGCAGACAGTATTAAACCAACTCCCTTGCAGGCTCTGGTGGTACTGTCTACCCCAGACCAATAAGCCGTGTAGCTGTCATACTTGGTGGGGCCACAACCTTTTCTTTTTGTCTCATTCACACATAGAACATCAATCTTTCTATCATCCATCATCTGGCATACTTCATTCAATTTACCATCCATTCCTCCTCCAACATTTAATGTTGCAAACCGGCTTTCCGTAGGCCGCTTTTCGCCCTCGCGGGAAACGAGACGTGATGGGTTGCGAATCGCGTTGCCGCCGTCTGGAGAAATATAATTTTCAGTTCTCATAGCGTTCCCACGAGCATTAGGGATTTAAAATGTCATGTCATCCCCGCAGAGCCCTTTATGGGGATAAGGTGGAATCCCAGCTGTGCCCTGTGACCACCAACACATGCACCCTCCGTTAGCGACCAGCTTGCCCTCTGGCCACGAATCCCTCGGCACTGGTCGGTTGACACCTTGGATTGGGGTTTGTTTTCGGGTATGCTCCCTGAATGTTGGTTTTATTTCGGAGTTTTCCTTCTCCTAGACGGGTTGCCATCCAAAGCTGACGAGGCCCATCCCCCCAAAGAGAGTGGTTTAATTTCGGAGTTTTCCTTCTCCTAGACGGGTTGCCATCCAAGGCTAACGAGGCCCATCCCCCCGTTATAAAATCATTTAACCTTTTGTTAATGCGAATATTGTTGCTCGAAACTTCTCCAATCGCAGTCAACAGCAACATCAACAGCAACAGCGACCACGGCATCAAGTGCGAAACATTTCCTTTCGAACAGTCATCAATCGTCTTCGTGAAACTGGGTAACACGCACGACACCCTAATCGTGTACCCCTGTTGACAGTGAGACATCGTCGAGCACGCTTAGCGTATGCTAACGCTCATCAGAATTGGACCTTGAGGCAATGGACAAATGTTTTATTCACTGACGAGTCTCGCTTCAATCTGCATGGTAACGACCGACGTTCTCTCGTTTGGCGCCGTCGTGGAGAACGTTTTCGCCAGAACTTTGGACGTCCATTAGTTGCCTACGGCGGTGGATCAGTCATGGTGTGGGGCGGCGTTTCACGAAATTGGAGAACACCTTTGGTAATTGTACGCGAAAATTTGACAGCTAGCCACTACATCGACCAAATTTTAAGACCCATTGTTCTGCGCAGACGAGAACATCTGAGGTCATTCATATTGATGCAAGATAACGCACGTCCACACCCAGTCAACATTACCAGGCGCTTCTTTGAACAGCATGACATCACATTGTTGCAACACCCATCAATGAGTCCAGACCTCAACCCCATAGAGCACGTTTGGGACATAATGGACCGTCGTCGGTTGCGCAGAGAGTATCCAAATTTGCAGACCTTAGCTGCCTTGGAGCGCGCGCTTCAGCAAATTTGGAATACCATTCCGCAGCTTCAAACACACACACGCACACACACACATACACACACACAAACACACACACACATACACACACACACACACACACACACACACACACACACACACACACACACACACACACACACACACACACACACACACACACACCGCACGCATACACAGAAGCGTAAATCCAACCGCGCAACTTCCACGTGGTACGCTTTGGATAATGCTACTGCCGGCGATAATTATTCTCATCAATTCAATTGTTCTTTTTTTGGTTTTGGTTTTAAATTATAGCACTTTCTGGAGCAAAAATGTGGAAAAAGCTTGAAAAAACCGTTTTTCTCATTTTTAAAAATTATGAGCTTTTCAGAGAAAAAAACGTGATCCTTTAATTTTTTCAAAAATTCGATCGAGTGAAACAATAAAACAGCTAGCTGGATTAATTTGGTTTTTTGTATGGTTTTTGTGGACATATTGAACTGTAAAAGGCACACTTAACATTAGTGGTTTCCTCAATATTTTCGGTCAAGCGCTTGATTTTCCAAAAAAACACCAAAAGTCCTTTTTTTTTGTTGCATTTTCAAATTCATGTAACAAAAAGAAAAAAATATCTTTCGGAAAAGCAATGGCTAGTCGTTAAGGAGAATTTATTCAAGTTCTTGAAACCCACCTTCAACTTTCTGTGCGATCATTGGTTGCTAAGATATCCATAATCAAAAACAAAAGGATTCTTTCCCATTTGAAGACCGATATCTCGGCGAGAAGTGGACGTGTCATGCTGTATAAAAAAAAACAAATTAAAGCTTAATGAACAAAATATCCGATCCTTATAGTGGTGTGTGGAGGACCACATCGCCGTCAATTGGGAACGTGCCCAGAAGACTGGCAGCATTGCCACGCTGTATGGCAATGCAAATTTTTTGTGCTAGATACATACCAGCCTTCTGGTCACGCGAGGCATCGACAAGTCTCTTCGCAAGCTCTCTATAGAGAGATCTAGCACTCGGACCGCATGACCCCAACGTTTCGACTCCAAACGGCTTAAATACATAATCCCCTACGAGATTTACGTATTTGCGCCGTTTCAGAGTCTCCGCTGTGGCAGCAGCAGCGCCCGCACAACCCGCTGTGCTAGGAAAATGAGATGGCGCAACGCTATCGACACATGTTGCGTCCCATACCAAAGGCCTACCCAACTTCCAAGGCAGTAGAGACATTCCATCTGGTCTTTTACCACCGTTGACACATGATTTTTGCAGGATTTGGATATTTTTATGATTTGTTGAATGAAATTTAACATTATTTATCCCTGATCATATCATTGTTCACTTGTCACCTTCACAAAATTCTTTCTACATTTGCATTCTTTCACGCGTTCCACTAATTTATGTTAATAATAAAGATCTGAAAAATGGAGGTAGTTGGCGGTCATGGTCAGTATACCAATAGATTGTTTCTTACTGCCAGTTCGTATACCGGTGTCGTCATGCTCACTAAAATGTCATTTCTTGTGGTGGCGTCGTGTATCGGGTTAACCCTGTCCCTCTAATATGGCGAGAGGGATGATGGCTGACACATGCGTCATACTCGTGAACTTGCGATGACTGGTCGATGACGGTCTTGCGGGCTGGTATTAAATTTTAATATTTAACTGCATCAATTTTATCATAGTTCTGATCACTTTCGCGGATTGCCTGCATTATTAGGTATATATAATATAAGTGGATGCTCCTGTTTCACCATGTCTATTCTGAGAAGGCTAATTAAATGGACCCCAAAATTAAAATTAAGTATTATGCTTGAGTATTATTATGTACAATAAATATATACAAGTGATATAGAAGGTGTAACAGTTGCAGCACCTTACAAAATGTAAATTATGTGTATTATGCAAAACCTGACGATGAAAAAGAGTGACCGTGAGTTTTATTGCCCGTTCTGTCTCATGGTTCCACGCCCTTGCTTTGCGAACGTGGCAGTAAATGTAAATGTACAATCTTAAAGTAATTATTTTAAAATGTATTATTTTGACGTTCATAAACGTCACATTGTGACCCAAATGAATAAAGGATTTTGACTTTGACTTTGTTGCGTGCCAAACCCTGAGATTCAAGTTGGGCTGATACGCCAGCGGTGACAAGAGCCCGACGGAGAATGTCATTCAGGTTGCTGTGTCGTGAAATACGACCTGCGCTCCTGCTGCATGATAGGCCATGTTGACCAAGGCTGTCGACAGCCTCCCCACAGTGAAAACGATGTGGAGCGACACACGGCGCACCTAAACGTAGGCAATAAGCGGTGCGCAAGGTCGTATCGCATAACATGGTACCTATGTTGGACGATGGCAGTGCTTGAAGCCAGAGCCCCGTCTCCCACTCTCCCACAGCCAGCAAACGAGCACGCTCTGCAGCATTGTACGATGTGCTAAGGAGATGTTATCGTACTGCGCTGCAAAGCGGCCCGTCCCACTGCCTCTGAGAGGATAAATTTCGGGGCAACTCAGTGCTTGCATGCATTAATGGCATCGATCTTACACGGCACCTCAGAATCGACCAGTGTGGGTGCTAAGATTTTCCTGGTCAATTTTGCAGTGCTGTGGACCGATGACAGAAATGCTGGTAAGCTCACGTCGGAAATTTTGCGTACGCCAAGCTCACCCAGGCGAACAGGTAATGTCGCCTGTAGCCATGCTCGGTCGTTCAGAGCCACATTTAAATTGTTGCTTAGGGTGTTTTGAAAAATTTTGTCAATATTGGCTTGTGGGCTTGGATTTTTCCAAAAAGGCGAAGAACGTATAGCGTGTGTGAACTTAGGCACAAAAAGACAGTATCGTATAATAGTGAAAGCCGAATGTATATTAATTTTGAGCAGGTGGCCCGAAATTTCACAAAAATTTTGAAGTTTTTCTTTAATAAAAGAATCAAAACCTTCGGCTAATATTGGGGACCCAAGAACGCGAAGAGAACTTTTTTTAATATACGTTATACTGGGCGCCAGGGTTTGAAATTTGGAAAGTATTGCGGATTGGTCTAAAGTATCGTTGATAAAAATTTCACACTTACTTGGATTAAGGTCTAGGCCGATAGATGAAAATGTTGTCTTCAGAAGTGCCAGGTCCTGATAGATAGTGTCTACGTCGCCTACTAGGGTTCCGTCATCTAGGTGCCAGATGTTAAATTTAGAATTTAAAAATTAGTAGTCCAAGAGGGTCGCCTTGTTGACAGCCAACGGCGGACTCCAAAAGATTTTCCTTGTATATTAATTTTGATGGGTGCCTGTAACACTGCCAAAGGAAGTTGTAAATTTGGGGGGTTTCTAATTTAACTTGCGTCAACAAGGTGTCTCTGTTCACTGAGTTAAAAGCATTCTTTAAGTCAATCTTCAAGATAAAATTTTAATATTATTTTTATTCAACCAATTAATTACTAAAATCAGAGTATTGTAAATGTCATTTTCATGTTGTTTGACTGACATATTTTTATTTGTAGTCGCTATAATCGATACGTCATCTGCAAACAGTATTGTTTTATGTTCTATAACATCAGGCAAATCGTTTATTTACACCAGGAAAAGTAGAGATCCCAATGCACTTCCCTGGGGAACGCCACATTAATTTTTTGTTTGTTTTCTGATCTATATGTCTGATCTATATGTATATGTCACTTTGAATCCTATCTTCTAGGTAAGTTTTTAGCCAGTTATGTGCTGGTCATCTTATACCATTCTGTTCCAATTTTTCCAAAAGCAGTTTATGTGAGACTAAATCAAACGCTTTTGACATATCGAGGAACATAACTGTTGTATATACTTTGTCATTGACTTTCTGTAGGATATCATTAACTAAGCAAAACATAGCGTCCTAAGTAGATTTATTTTTTTAAAAACCAAAAGTGATTTCGGTCTAATATTTCATGCTTGCCTAAGAAAGATGTTAGTTTATCATGTTTGACATTTTCAAACAATTTAGAAAATATTGGCAGGATAGTAACCGGCCTATAAATTTTTATGTCAGTCTTTTCTCCTTTTTTGTATAGTAATTTAACTACTGAATATTTTAGCTTATTTGGAAACGTGCCAGTGTGTAGTGACAAATTTACAAGAAAAGTAATTATAGGCGTCAATTGAATACTACAAGATTTTATGATTCTGGTACAAACTGAATCATAACCTTCAGATTTGGTGTTTGCCAGAGACATTATGAGCTTGTGCATGTACAACTCATCTACAGGAGACAAAAAAATTGTGCCCCAGGGTTTATTTTTGAAATTTGTGTTGCTGATTTCTTGATTTATTAAGTTTGTGCTAGACAGACTAGATGCAACCAAACAAGTGGGAATCTAGGCAGTATTGTGATCAGATAAATAACCACTCCCTATCTTCCCGTGGGTGTCGTAAGAGGCGACTAAGGGATAACACGATGCAAATACCATCTTTGCGTAGAGACGGAAAACTCGACCACAAACCCTATACGACTGCCTCGTTGGTGTCGCGGCATAAATAAATGTGCGCGTGGGATCGGGAGGTCCCGGGTTCGATTCCTGGGTCGGGCAGTGTTATTGGGTTTTTCTTTCACGAAATTCTCAGTAGCAGCACGGAGTCTGGAAATGTGCCCGGTACGGCAATAGGCTCGCCCCTTATTACGTGGGACTAAATTATATCTGGCGAAAAGTGGGTGTAGAAATACACCTCTGCCTACCCCTTCGGGGATAAAAGGCGTGACGATAAGTAAGTACGTAAGTAAGTATAAATATAATGGTACCAATGAGCCTGAGGCATCACTTATATTACTGATGATTAGGTCGATGCATGTTTTTTCTCTAGTTGGTCCAGATATGTGTGAGACTAAATTATATTTCTTTAAGATATCTATCAATCGTCATGTATTTTGATTTTGTTTGTCATGATAATTAATATTTAGGTCACCAACCAACATCAGCCTATTTTTAGAAAATTTGGATAAATATTTATATAACATAAGATCTAAAGTATCAAAAAAATAATCTAAATGTCGTTTAATTTTAGAGGGAATTCGATATATACAAATGACTATTACATTATTAGCAATAAGCTTGATTGCACAAATTTCAAAGTGATAAACCATTCTAAACTCATCAAAACATGATAACTTTTTATAAGAAATACCTCTCCTGACTAGTATGCATGAGCCACCTCGTTTATTTTGCCTACAGTAACATGATCCTAGTCTAACATTAACTCTATTAATATTTTGCTCGGTACCCATTTTAACAAATTTCAATTCCTATCTATAACGAATCGCATCAAGATCAATCGTTCCACGTCTAGTGCGAGCGATACCATATTTCCGTCCCGCTCTATCCCACTCCCTAGAAGAGGCACTGCCTTACGCCTGATTCGTCGCCGCGATCGTCGACGCGAGTGAACAGTCGAGAACATTCCGCTCGCTGAGAACGTGTCCGCGATACCGTACCGCGCCGCACCGTTGTATGTGATTTATTACCGCTTCCACCAAGGAAAACCCGCTCGCGAATGGTGAATTGAAGTGAAAACAAGCAGCTGCATCACGAAACCACCAGGAGACTGCCCTACGGAAACGAAGAAGGTTGTATAAGGTAGGTGCCCTCCATCCTTTAGAATATCCTATACCCACTCAATCACCCCTTCCTGTAACCATCTCCTAGGCGGCGAAGAACCGCTATCCTCTCTATACAGTCCATTTCCTTCTCCAAGTCGCCTAGAACCCTACGGTTTCGGTGTAACGCCGAACCATTTTTTTGGTCCTTCGAGCCGGATTCATTTACGTTTTTATACGTTATATCGCTATATCTAGGCAGTTATAGCACCTAGCTATACTCCTAATATATTCACATAACCGTCACATGGTTATCTCCGCCCGCATCAGTAGGTAAACTTTTATGTAGCTACCTACTTATTAAATTATTAATTCTGGAAATATCATAGTTGTCTTATAAATCTCATATTTCAAGGAACTTTTATTTCCTCAGCTGTAAAGTGTTGCCTAATTAGCCTACTTAGGTAAAATAATAGATACATTAGATATTCTTATTTTGTTTCGTTCTCATTAGCTTATACTTACGTAAGCATGTCACAACAACAGAAGTCACGCGTGTCGGAAGACAAAGAGATGACAATCTTAGAAGCAAAACGCAATATGCTATTTGAGCGCATTCAAAATATCTATGAACGATCAAAAACCGCATCTATGTCTGACAGTAATAGCGAAGCATTTCTCAGTTATTGTATAACAGTAGATAGTATTCGAACAGATTTTCATAAGTTGTTAGACGATTATAACGCAAGATTACTTTCTATCAATCCTGATGAAAAACCGAACTATCAGGCGTATACCTCATTCGAAGATCTTTATTGTATTATTAAGCGTATACAATCGCAATTGGAGGGTAAATGTTCAGCAGAGCCCGTTGACCGCAAACCGAGATTACCGCCAATCGAGATTATGTCGTTTGACGGAGATATACGAAATTGGCCGTTATTCTATGCGAGTTTTAAGTCTACAGTGCACGATAATGGTTCTCTGACAGATGCTGACAGGTTGTACTATTTAATAGGTAAACTGTCACCGAAGGCCCAGTCCGTATTTGCAGGTGTCACACCCAGTGCTGAGAATTATCAGGTCATATTTCAGTCACTACTTGACAGATATCAGGACACGCGCGTCCTAGCGTCTACCTACTTTGACCAAGCTTTAAATCTTAAACTGTCCGGTGCCGCGTCTGTCTCGAATTTCCAGCTGTTTATAGACAACTTTGTTACCGCAGTTAATTCTCTTAAAAACTTAAAAATAGAAGATCTTTCCGACTTTATGTTGCTTCAACTCGCTTTAAAAAAGTTTGACACTGATACAATTCGCGCATTCGAGATGACGGAACGCAATAATAAAATACCTACACTATATAGTTTTATTTCGTTCATAAAAGATCAGTGTCGAATATTTCATAATACGCAGTCGGGTTCACCTGGCCCGTCTAACACTAACAGCAACAAACAAAGGTTGAATAAATCGCGAAATAGTAATAACAACTCGGTCCCTAATCCACAATCTTACGTAACATGTTCGGAATCTAATAGTAATAATTCACAGAAGTGTCTGTGCAGTAATATAGTGCACGACCATTACTATAAGTGTCCTACCTTTAATGATTTAAATCCAATTGCTCGTTTTAAATGCGCAAAAGATAACAAAGCTTGCATTAATTGCTTAAGCATAAAACATAAAACGAGTAATTGTTCCAGTAGAACGAGATGTCGCTCGTGTAAACAAAAACATCATACACTGTTACATTTCGATAAAAATAACCGGTTGTCAAGTCAAGCCGCTAACCTTGACACACTCACGCAAGTGCAGAACACGGTAGCTGCGCCTTCCACGCCTCGCAATGAGATATCGTTGTGTACGACATCCATTGCGCGGGCGGCACGCACGCGCGGACAGCCTTCGCGCGCTTGTAGTGATCAGAGCAGTGCTAGGCCGCCATGTATGGCGTCTAAGACTGTTCTGTTAGCGACAGCGCAAGTTATCATATATGATGTCAATGGGTCGCCGCACATGGTACGTTGCCTGCTAGATAGCGCATCTCAGACCAATTTAATAACGTTAGAATTGTTCAAACGCCTCGGATTATGGAATAACTTTAAAAATACGAACTCAATAATCCGAGGGATAGGCGGATCAGAAAAACATTGCAAAGGTTCCGTAGATGTTAAAATACATTCGTGTTTTAATAGGGACATTAATTTTAACATTTCTTCGCTTATCGTGGAACGTATTACGGACACGTTGCCAAACGCTAATGTAGACGTAGCATCACTCACTCACCTCGAGTCTTTGCCGCTAGCCGACGCGGAGTTTGCGAATCCGGCAGGCATTGATCTTTTGATCGGAGCTTCAATATTTCCGCACTTGCTACTAACTAACATAGTTCGTAGTGAGCGATATGATTTACCGCCCGCTATTGAGACGGTACTTGGGTATGTGATTATGGGTACCGTACCTACGTTACATACTTCTCATTGTATTACGTCTTGTTGTTGTTCTGCTCTTCAAGAGATCAAGGTGGGTGCTAAAACTGTGTGTAAGATAAAGCACTAATTAGCTACGCTATGCTATGCTATGCTATGCTACGCTATGCTATGCTATGCTACGCTATGCTATGCTAAGCTACGCTACGCTACACTATACTATACTACACATCCGCTTTGTATATAGATGACATTGCCTGTAATATCATACCCGCTCCGCTAGCAATTTCGCTTTGTGAAGAGCTTATTTAGCTTTTCAAGCGAGGCCAGTTTGATCTTGTCAAATGGACAAGCAACTCTAAGGAGGTTCTCGCACGCATACCAGAGTCTCATAAGGCTTCTCCAGACATTGAGTTTGAGAAGTCTGTACCGCATAAGGTTCTCGGTTTACGCTGGGACAAATCCTGTGATAGTTTTCGGTTTGACGTCTCACCACCAGATGATAAGTGCCCCAAACGCACTATGCTGTCCACAGTGGCTCGACTATGGGACATAATGGGTTTTGTGGCTCCCACAATTTTGTACGCCAAGCTCTTGATCAAAGAGCTTTGGCTATCAAAGTGTGAGTGGGATGAAACACCCCCTGACCATATTGTCGCCGCTTGGAGCCAGTTTGTATTGAGCTTACCGCGCTCAATCAAGTTACTATTCCGCGTCATCTTGGGTTGGTAGATGGATGTACCATCAACTTGATAGGTTTCGCTGACGCCAGCGAGCGTGCTTACGGCGGAGTCGTATATCTGCAAGTCCGCATTGGTTCTAACTACTCGGTGCAGTTAGTTTGTGCCAAGTCTAAGGTCTCGCCTGTTAAAACCGTTTCAGTTGCGAGACTGGAGTTGTGCGCGGCCCTTCTGCTGTCTCAGTTGCTCCGCAAGGTTCAAGACACAGTTTTGCCCCACTACCCCATTAATAAATTATACGCATTTTCCGACTCCAAAGTAGTGCTCGCTTGGATTCATTCTTCTCCTCATCGCTGGCAGACTTTTGTCGCCAACCGCGTTAGCAAATTGATTGAACTGGTTCCTGCTACTTGTTTCAATCACGTCGCGGGTATTGAGAACCCCGCAGATTGCTTGTCTCGTGGTGTCACTCCACTTAATCTTCTGCATCATCCATTGTGGCGTCGTGGACCTTCTTGGATCTCCCATGATCCGTCAGAATGGCCCATGCAACCCTTTGACCACAGTGCAGAAGACGAAGATGTACCCGAGCGGAAGTCTGTTTCTTATCCCGTGATTGCTGAGGTTGCGGAGTCTCCCATCTATGCACTCGCACTACGCATGTCATCGTGGTCTAAGTTACTCCGCGCCATCGTTTATGTCTATAGGTTTCTTAGGCACCTACCTAATGAGACTTTTGTATCAAGTACTGATCTCAAATTCGCAGAATGTAAGTTACTACGAGCTGTACAAGCTGTTCATTTTAGTAACGACATTCAAAATTTAAAGGACAATGTACCTTGTTCTCCCGCTATCCTTAGACTCAAGCCGTTTCTCGATGAACATGGCGTCATACGCGTTGGGGGTCGTCTGTCAAATTCGGATGAATTACCTTATAACTACAAACATCCTTGTATTCTGCCGCGACATGATCATGTTGTCGACCTTCTTGTTGATTTTTATCACAAGAAGCACCTCCATGCCGGTCCGGAGTTGCTTATGTCCTTACTTAGGCATAAGTATTGGATTTTAGCCGCTCGACGAATAATTCGTCACAGAATACATAAATGTAACGTCTGTTACAAATTTCATCCGCGTCCGACTTTCCCTCCCATGGCCGATCTCCCTAGCCAGCGCGTCAACCAGGTTGCTTAAGCGTTTACACACACCGGTTGTGATTACGCAGGACCACTGCAGTATACGCCAGTGCGTGGTCGAGGTGTTAAAAGCCGTAAAGCCTGGCTATGTATTTTTACATGCTTAACGACGCGCGCTACGCATATTGAAGTTGCGACAGATTTAAGCAAGGTGTCATTCCTGGCAGCCCTTAAACGATTTCTCTCACGGCGCGGCCCTATACAGTGTTTGTACACGGATAACGGCACTTGTTTTGTGGGCGCAAGCTCTTATTTACGCGACCTCTATAAGTTTCTCAGGGAAGAATATCGTACTCGTCTTCAGGAGGAACTTTCCATAAATCATATTGACTGGAAGTTTATTCCACCAGCATCACCGCATTTCGGTGGATGTTGGGAAAGCATGGTCAAAGTAATTAAAACGCATCTCTTCAAGGTTATAGGTCAACAGATCCTCTCTTACGAAGAGCTTTTAACTGTCCTTGCACAAGTCGAGGCACTGATCAACTCACGTCCACTCACGGCATTGAGTAGTGACCCTGCAGAACCATCCGCGTTAAGCCCTGCACATTTTCTGAACACAGTGCCATTATCGTCATTTCCGGCTCCTGAAGCAGACTCTTCAAGCTTGCTCCAGAGACATACTCTGCTGGATAAACTCGTGCAGTCGTTCTGGCGGCGCTGGCGTGCGGAATATCTACACCAGCTTCAGGCTAGATCCAAGTGGAATAGTCCTGCATCCCCTATACAGGAGGGTACGTTGGTCGTCATAATACATGATAATGCTCCGCCGCTTTCATGACCGTTAGCCATCGTAGAGAAATTACATACTTCCAAGGACGGTACAACTCGCGTTGTTACCGTGAAAACCGCCAAAGGGAGTTACGTGCGCCCTGTTGTACGTCTCTGTCCGCTTCCAACTCAGTGAGATCTAGCCTGAAGTTGGACTTACCTCTTAGTTTAAGTATTTAGTTAGTAGTTTTCGCTATTATTGCGTTTGTAGCTTTCGCTAAAGTTAATTTAGATTAATTTTATTGTCATATCGCTGTCCTAGCCTATTGATGGGTTATGCGGTAGTACACCCAACATAGCTAAGTTCAATTCTATTTTTTTTAAAGGCAACCCTTTAGGGCCGGGGGGATATGGTAGCGCCATCTACCTTCCTATCTATAACGAATCGCATCAAGATCAATCGTTCTACGTCTAGTGCGAGCGATACCATATTTCCGTCCCGCTCTATCCCACTCCCTAGAAGAGGCACTGCCTTACGCCTGATTCGTCGCCGCGATCGTCGACGCGAGTGAACAGTCGAGAACATTCCGCTCGCTGAGAACGTGTCCGCGATACCGTACCGCGCCGCACCGTTGTATGTGATTTATTACCGCTTCCACCAAGGAAAACCCGCTCGCGAATGGTGAATTGAAGTGAAAACAAGCAGCTGCATCACGAAACCACCAGGAGACTGCCCTACGGAAACGAAGAAGGTTGTATAAGGTAGGTGCCCTCCATCCTTTAGAATATCCTATACCCACTCAATCACCCCTTCCTGTAACCATCTCCTAGGCGGCGAAGAACCGCTATCCTCTCTATACAGTCCATTTCCTTCTCCAAGTCGCCTAGAACCCTACGGTTTCGGTGTAACGCCGAACCAGTTTCAGTTAAACATAATATATCGGGACTGGTTTTACTATCTAAGTCTGCAAGAGTTATCTCTAACAGCTCCTTTTTAGAGAAAATACCGTGAATGTTCTGATGTAGTAGAATAAAGCAATCTGTTTTATAAGGGTCGAAAAAAATCTTTGCCCTTATTTGAAATTGAATTATTAAGTATTTCACCAGTCCTAGTGTCCGAACAAATAGATGCTTTTCAAGTAATTTTAAAATAGTATGGTATTGTGCCTTTTTTATCTTGCAATTAATCCCTATGTCCAAGTGGTTTAATTGACTGTTAGTTTTATTTGTAATTGGCTTATGAAGATGTAATTTATTTTAGTAGGTGATAGATATTTTTGTTTGTATTCGTTATAAGCAATACCTAAATTGACCTTACTACATACAAAATCAATACAACTATAATAATGTATTCTTTCATTAACTAAATAATCAATAACAGTGCATCTTTTTATGTGTGCTGTCCAAAGCTTTATTGTTCGGTTTAACATAATTATATAGTGATACAGGTAAGGATTTTCGCAAATTGGAGTTATATAAATGTACGCTTTACATAGTTTTTCTATTATTAAGCTGGGATTGTAATGTAATATTTGAATATTGCAGTCGTAACTACCAACATGAAGAATAACAATATCGTCCTCGTTTAGGTTTTTCGCAATAGCATCACATTGTGCGAGTAATTCCTTGCTTGTAGCCCCCGGTTTGATCAGGGAATACGGTTTGTAATTATGTTCCCGTATACCATTCCTTGATTGTTAAAATCTTGCAGATAATCCTCTTAATTTCTCATGCTCTCCCAATAAAATAATAGTTCGGTTTTTTGTCATACTCGTTACGCCATCTGTTTCGCTCGCTAGTGAACTAACTGGAAGAACGGAAGCCAAACCACTATCTTACTCCATAACACAGGATAGATCTTTAGGATATAGTTCCAAAGGTTGCCCACTAGATGGCGGTATTTCATTAGTAAGTTGGCATTTTAATGGTGTATTCTGAAACTGTCCAATTTCCAGAATCGTAAAATCTAGTCTCGGCCTTGTAAGTCTTTTATTTACTAATTTTTTACATGTTTTTTTCGTTGAAGTGGTTGTGTTGCATATTCTTGTTAATTGGTAAATTTTTAATCTGTATTCCTTTATCTCCTCATTTTGCTTACTATTTCTAGTAGCAAATTTTTTATTTCATTTTCGGCGATTTGTATTTTTTCTTACATACATACATATCGTCACGCCTTTTATCTCCGAAGGGGTAGGCAGAGGTGTATTTCTACACCCGCTTTTCGCCAGATATATTTTAGTCCCACGTAATAAGGGGCGAGCCTATTGCCGTACCGGGCACATTTCCAGACTCCGTGCGGCTACTGAGAATTTCGTGGCAGAAAAACCCAATAACACTGCCCGACCCAGGGATCGAATCCGGGACCTCCCGATCCCACGCGCACATTTATGCCGCGAGACCAACGAGGCAGTCGTATAGGGTTTAATGTCGAGTTTTCCGTCTCAACGCAAAGATGGTATTTGCATCGTGTTATCCCTTAGTCGCCTCTTACGACACCCACGGGAAGATAGGGGGTGGTGACACTTGTATTCTATGCCGTCAACCACACGGCCGTGTGTATGTATTTTTTCTTCTAATTTAAATATGTAATATATAATATTCTAATAATATGAATATCATCTATTATGTTATTGCTTAAATCAGGAAAACTTTTATTCAATTCTTGTGTAGGTGTCGTTTTTTAAAGACAAATAGTATCTTCAATGTCTGAGTCTTCAGAGAACTCATCAATCAGAGAATTTTCTGTAGGAATATTGATTCTCGATTTGTTTCGAAAAGTTACATTTTGTGAAGAATTTTCTGGTTTATTAAATCTTGTTTTTGGAGTATTTTCAATAATTTTACGAAACTGTAGAATCTCTTTGTCTGAAAATTTTTTTCCTTATTTACAAACTTCCAAATAAGAAATAGAAAAATATAATATTGTAGTATGTCGGATGCGAACTCGATGATCGCCGCGTTTTTAAGATTACAGCCATTCAATAATCGACCGCGCCACGATATCTTGGTACTGTGTACGTGAAATTGGCTTTTGGTTATTACTGTATAGGAAAAAAGTTCTTTACGATGACTCATGCTGCAAAAATGTCTAGATCGTTTGAGCTGTATTTGTACTGTCACTAAGATTTTTTTATGTTTGTTTTTTTTTACTTTTTCTGTACACTTTAATAACTTTTTTATGTTTTAAGTATGATTATGCTTTGTTAAGTATAGTTATAGTTTGTTACTAACGTATTTGGTAATTTTTTGTTTATTTTACACTTTCGATCACTTTTTTCATGTTTATTTCACTACAACTATTTATGTTTGTTTTATTTGCTAATCTTAACTTCAATGATTGTGCCAATACTTGTACTTATTATTTAGATCATATAGAACGTTTTTACACACATTACATTTATAAGTAGTCACTTTTATTAATATTAATTATAAAGTAAACACAGAGTTCTCCTTTTTGTACTTAACGTGACAGTGGCGCCACCTATCACATTAAGTGAAGTTAAGTTAAAGTGGCCGCCTCACCGCTTGACGCTGCGCCGAGTGTTGTAGGTTCGATTCCCACACGAGACAACACTTTGTGTGATCCATAAATTCTTGTTTCGACTCTGGGTATTCATTGTGTCCGTTAGTTGAATGTTTGTAAAGTCAAGATTTTAGTCCCAGTACGGGAGATGTCTTTAAAAAAAGAAATATCATGCTGCAGTTTGCAGTCGGATGCATGGGAGCGCAATAACAACTTAGAGCTCCCAGCCAACCTCACCTGCCCGTGGTGCATCCTGCCGACCAGCGAACGAGGCTCTTGCGACCGACTAACGGCGGTATAACCGTTGCAAATAGGCGTAGCTAAATATAATAGATCGGTGACGAGCAGCAGCGTCACCGGTGCGAGAAGCTACGCCCTGCGATCACCAACACGCATGCCCAGCGTTGTGATTACGGGCAAAACCTCAATAGCACACACGCTTACGCAACGGCCCCCAGTTCCCGGTCGCCCCGCTATTCCTGGCCAAGGCGACGGACATGGTAACGGTGGGGCAGGGGGTGCGAAGAATCCCCGGGTTATGGTAGGCCGCCAACACCGAATGACCATGGCTACGTATAACGTAAGCACGATGCGGCTCGACGAACATCTGGCACAACTCGAAGAGGAACTGAAGTACATAAGGTGGCATGTTTTGGGATTATGCGAGGTCCGGAGAGAGGAAGAAGATACCGTTACCCTAGATTCAGGCCATCTTATGTACTTCAGGGGGGGAGACCAGCCATCCCAAGGCGGGGTTGGGTTCCTGGTCCATAAGGTCCTCTCTGACAACATTTTAGAAATCTCCAGTGTGTCGACAAGGGTAGCATACCTTGTGATCAGACTCACCAAGAGATATAGGTACTCTCAAGGTTATCCAAGTGTATGCACCGACTTCGGCATACTCGAATGATGAAGTAGAAGAAATGTACGAAGACATTTCCAGGGCCTTACACAACACCCAAAAGGCCCACTTTAATGTTGTCATGGGGGACTTTAACGCCAAAGTGGGAGTACATACTTGCGGCGAATCGGTAGTAGGTCCACACGGATTTGGTAGGAGAAATCATCGGGGGCAGATGCTCGTCAACTTCTTAGAGAAGGAGGGGCTGTTCTTAATGAACTCATTCTTTAAGAAGCAGCCTCAAAGGAAGTGGACGTGGCGAAGCCCCGACACTATGACAAAAAATGAGATTGACTTCATTATGGCGGACAAAAGGCGAATATTTAGGGATGTCTCCGTGATCACTAGGTTCAACACCGGAAGTGATCACCGACTTGTACGAGGCACTCTGAATATCGATTATAAGCTTGAACGCGTTCGCCTTATGAAGTCTACGCTCCGGCCAAATTTCCTCCAACCCGTGGTTGGATCTGAAACATTCCAGCTAAAACTGGAAAACCGGTTCGCTGCCTTGGAAACCGCAATAGACGCAGATATGGACCAGGAACTTGATAAAGTGGTGGAAATCCTTCGGAATGAGGGGACGAAACTTTTTAACACCGCACACCGGCAGGAAATCTCAACTTTCGCTAGAATCTCTGCAGCTAATAGAGATGCGACGAGAAAACCCGGCAGGCACTTCGTCAGATCTAAATAAAAAAAAACTTCAAGCTGGTAAGACGCGACCTCCGTAGCTCCAATACACGCTCTATACAAAGGTCGAAAGTTTTTACGCAGCATTTAGGTCGAAGTCATCTGACGATGCTGACCACGTCAGACGGGAAAGTCGCCACTTCTAGGCCGGAGATTCTTGCGGAGGTTCAGAGCTTCTACGGCAACCTCTACACCTCGAAAGCGTCTTGTCCCCAACCCGACTCCGAGGATCCAAGAGCCACTTTAACCCGCCACTTCACGGAAGAGTTGCCAGACGTCAGTCAAGACGAAATCGTGGTGGCCCTGAGGTAGCTTAAAAATGGAAAAGCCCCCGGGGAAGATGGAATTACGACGGAGTTGCTAAAGGCAGGTGGAAAACCTATACTGGTGCAGCTCCAACGCATATTCAATTCTGTCCTGTTCTCGGGGGAACTCCAAGGGTGTGGAGCAACAGCATAGTCGTTTTGTTCTTCAAAGAGGGAGACAAAATTCTGTTGAAGAACTATCGACCGATCTCGCTCTTGAGCCACGTCTATAAGCTGTTTTCCAGGGTCATCACGAACCGTCTCGCGCGTAGACTCGACGAGTTTCAGCCGCCCGAACAGGGCGGTTTTCGAGGAGGTTATGTCACCATAGACCACATCCACACAGTGCGGCAGATTATACAGAAGACAGAGGAGTATAATCAGCCCCTGTGCTTAGCGTTTGTGGACTATGAGAAAGCCTTTGACTCCATCGAAACCTGGTCCGTTCTGGAGTCTTTTTCTGGTGATTGGCGGTACGTACAAGTACTGAGCTGCACTGGAAAGGACTGGCGGTATTAACATAAACGGCGAGTACCTCTCACACTTAAGATTTGCAGACGATATCGTTATCGTGGCTGAAACCGTGCAAGACTTGCTGTATATGCTGAGCAGTCTAGCTGATTCTTCTGCTCGCATCGGTCTCCGGATGAACTTGGATAAAACCAAAATAATGTTCAATGAACATGTCTCTCCGGAACCGATTATCCTAAACGGGATCCCTTCTCGAAGTTGTTCAGGAGTACGTCTACCTTGGGCAAACCTTGCAGTTGGGTAGAAACAACTTCGAGAGGGAGGCTTGCAGAAGAATACAGCTTGGCTGGGCGGCATATAGGCAACTCTGTCGAGTCTTTTCGTCATCCCTACCGCAAAGCCTTAAGACAAAAGTCTTCAACGAGTGCGTCCTTCCCGTTATGACTTACGGTGCCGAGACGTGGACACTGACGGTGCGACTAATCCACCAATTTAAGGTCGCTCAGCAAGCTATGAGAGGGCTATGCTCGGAGTTTCTCTGAAGGATCGAATTCGTAATGAAATGATCTGACAGAGAACCAAGCTAATCGACATAGCTCAGAGAATTAGCACGTTGAAGTGGCAGTGGGCTGGTCACATCTGTCGCAGAACCGATAACCGATGGAGTAGCCGTGTTCTAGAGTGGAGACCGCGCCTTGGCAAACGTAGTGTAGGACGCCATCCGGCTAGGTGGAGTGACGATATACGCAAAGTGGCTGGCAGCAGCTGGACATAAAGAGCCGAAAATCGGGCTCAGTGGCGTGCCATTGGAGAGGCCTATATCCAGCAGTGGACTACGGCAGGCTGATAATGATAATGAGTTTGCAGTGGCTTATGCAATATACTAAAGTTTCCTCATTGTCATAGAATTTCAGTAATTTTCGCTGGTGCGAAAATTTTTACCACTTTGTGAAATAAAACTACGCAATTTACTGGTCGTGTCACACCAAAGGATGATCCTGAGTTATGCAGTTGAGCTATAGTGTACATACATTGTGCAAACATGTCCGGAAGCTACTGTAGTTTTGAAATATGTTTTATAACGTTTAACGCATGATGGTTTGTGTATGACATAGGATGTTTTATGTGTGACGATACTAACAGAAAGTGTATAATTTATTACGCTGTTGCTTTGTCAAGGTATTTTTAGTTTCTACAGGAGGTAACAACTTATGATATTTTATTGTGTTCAGGTATTTCAGTTATGCTCGACGAGGCATAGATTACTTGCGGTATCTTTATAAAATTAATCATTTTATAAAAACAGACACAGGTTAGAACAAGGCTTGCTGTTTCCTACCTTTACATAATTCAAGGAAGAGAAATGGACTCCTACTTATAAAGGCACACACAGTGCCGGCGGCACGGGCCGCCGGTTTTTGACGCGCGACACATGCTGCCTTTTGTCGGGCAACGGTGCCGCTACCGGCATCTACCGCAGAAAGCCGCTGGGCGTCATTCCAGTTGTATAGAACGACCACACACAAGTAGCAAGCTACTATCCGCGCAGCAGGTACAAGAGACAGCGCCTGGCAATAAGGCGGAAGGCGGCACAAACCGCTGCCGCAGCCGGTGCTGCCTCTACAAAAACAGCGGAGCAGGCCGCTATCGCAGGTCCCAGTAATGTGACCAGCGCGCAGCCTGCGCTCAGCAGTAGGGGGTGTACGAAGACCGGAGGCAGTACGGGGAAGCCGCCTGCCGCCAAGCGGCGGGCTGGTCACCCTGGACGGCATCCAGCCCCAGCACCACCAGGAAACACGGCAGGTAAAACTGTCGGAAACAAGGAAAGAGGTGAGGCCAAACGTGCTCTCAACGAGACCAGCTCGCCTCGAGGGGAGCACAAGAAGCCCCGCCTCGACTCCTCCACGATAAAAGGTAAGTCCTATGCACAGGCCTCCAAGGCATCTCTGGGCGTTGCAGTAACATGCAAGCGCACAGGGAACTTGCCGAAGGAGTTCGTGGACCGGATACTCACGGAGATTCAAAGGAAGATCCTGAGTGACGCCTGGTCGACTAAAACCCCAAAACGCCCCGCCCCTGCGTTCACCGGGAAACCCATGTACGCGGACGGGGTCCTCAAACTCTGGTGCGCCGACGAGGCAACGCGTACCTGGCTGACGGAGGCGGTCTCTCTCCTGGTCCCACCACCGGGCTTCGAACTGGAGGTTAGGGGCCAGGAAGAGGCCCCGAAGAGAGTGCGGTGCGGCGTTGTCGTTCCGAACGAACAGGGAGTCTGGGACGACGTGCGCGACGTAGGTCGAGCTCTGGAGTTCCAGAACCCCTGGTTGGCGGTCGACAAATGGTCTCTGCTGCACTCGGAGAGACAGTCAGGTGGGTGGTTCCTGGTCGTGGGCGTCCCGGAGGAACAAGTCCCAGTCCTGGTGCAGAACGAGCGCCGCCTCGCGTTGGGGCTGGGCGCAGTCTACGTCCGGTTCCGGGACTCTACAGGCAAGTATGTCGACCATCCTCCGGGATGCGACAACTCCACACAGCAAGTCTCAAACACCCAGTCAGGATGCTCCGCGGAATCCGGCCCGTCAGAGCCGGCCGCGTCTGGCTCGGAGGCTGGCCCGTCAGCCGAGGGAAACTCGGAAGATGAGAGCCTGCTCCTGAGTCCGGTGCGGCGGGACGACGGGGTGGAGGCCGGCGACATCCTGGCTGGCCTAACGCAGCTGAGGGTCGGGGGGGAGGGGACATCACCCACAGATGAACCCTCTGCCTAGTGACGTCAGCTGCCTACAAATCAACCTCCATCATAGCCAAACGGCCACTGCGCAACTGCGCAAGTGGATGGAGGTCCAACATTCAGCCATCGTGCTCATCCAGGAACCTTGGATAAGGGGTGGCCTCATTAGAGGCCTCTCCAGTCTGGGAGGTAAGATTTACTCTTCTACTGACCACACACATCCAAGAACCTGCATACTTACAACTAAAAACATCAGAGCCCAAGCTTTAATGGAGTTCTGTTCCAGAGACATCACAGCAATACAAATCGAAATAATACAGCAGCCAAGGAGTATAGCGGTCGTTTTCGCATCGGTCTACATGCCCGAGGCCGAAGACCCGCCTCCGTTCGACCTCACGCGTCTGGTTAACCAGTGCGAGAGAACCAATACGGAGGTCGTAATAGGAACGGACTCCAATGCCCACCACCAAATGTGGGGCATGGACTGCAACAATAACAGAGGTATGTCATTGGTTGAATACTTATTCACCACTAATCTTACCCTATTAAACACAGGTACGGAGCCCACCTTCGTCACTAAACGTAGTCGGACAATTATCGACTTAACTCTCGCAACAGAAGGAGCGGCTGAACGCATCAAGGGATGGCACGTCTCGAAAGAGGCATCATGCTCAGACCACAGATGGATCAGCTTCTCCATAAAAGTCGATATACAGCCCACACAGCCCCGCAGGAAACCACACAACACTGACAAAGCAAAGTATGTCCTACTACTTAAAGAGAAACTTACCCTTACGGCCACGCCGCCGGTACTGGGTGACACTGTACAGATCGACGATCAGGTATGTATACTGACGCAGTCGATGCTTGACAGCTATTATGCAGCTTGCCCGGAAACCACTCCGCCTTCAACCCTGGGGAAACAACCCTGGTGGGGCGCTGAACTTGAACGTAAGCGCAAGAAGGTAAGAAAGTCTCTAAATAGGGCAATGAACACAAGCGCGGACGCAGATTGGGACGCTTATAAAGCGGCCAAATCAGACTACAGGAAATGCCTCAGATTCAGACGCACCATGGGATGGAGAAAATTCTGTGGGAGCATTGAATCTTGCCAACAAGCAAACCGGGTAAGGAAACTACTGGCCCAACAACCAACGGTTGCACCAGGTACTCTCCGTAAACCGGATAACACATACACCACATCGGAGGAGGAGACAAGACGCGTCCTACTCGAAACACACTTCCCAGGCTGCGTCCTCACCCCGGTAATAACGTGGCACGATACACCAACAGTGGCGACCGAACACGAATGGAGACACGCAAACAACGTGGTCACAGAAGAAAAACTCCGATGGGCCATCGATAGCTTCCACCCCTTCAAAGCAGCCGGACTGGATGGCATCTTCCCAGGGTTATTACAATGGGGTGGAGAACCTGTCCTTAAAAGACTCCTGGCAATTATGAGGGCTAGCCTGGCCCTCAGATATATACCGAAGAGGTGGAGGGAAGTTAAACTAATCTTCATACCAAAACCAGGCAAAACAGACTATACCCATGCAAAGTCCTTTAGACCAATAAGCCTCACCTCCTTCATGCTTAAAGCCTTGGAAAGGCTTTGCGAGAGGGAACTAAGAAGTGGGGCTCTTAAGCACCTACCCTTACATGCCAACCAACATGCATACAGCTCAGGGAAATCGACGGAATCGGCCTTACATCAGGTCGTGAACCAGATAGAAGCTGCTATACAACAAAAAAGCATCTGCCTGGGCACCTTCATCGACATAGAAGGAGCCTTCGACAAGACAAACTTTTCCAGCATAAGCAACGCCCTAGCCAGACATGGTGTGGACCAGATGCTCATACAGGGGATCCAAAACATGCTCAGCAAAAGGGTAGTGCGCCTGCAAGGCGACACTCAGACAGCCTTGATAACTAAAGGGTGCCCGCAGGGAGGTGTACTCTCCCCGCTATTGTGGAACTTAGTCATCAATGAACTCATAGACAAACTCAACACGAGATACTTCTTTACAATAGGTTATGCAGATGATCTAACCATACTCACCTCAGGTAAGGTAACCAGTACAGTGTACGACCTAACCCAACAAGCCCTACGCATAGTAGAGTGGTGGTGTAATGAGTACGAATTATCTGTAAACCCGACCAAGACCGAACTAGTTATGTTCACACACAAGCGCGCGCTGGGTACTTACCGATTGCCCAGGCTATTTGATACAGAGCTTAAGCTGTCTACCGAGGTCAAGTACCTGGGCGTCACTCTCGACAGCAAATTGACATGGAACAGCCACATGGAAAATAAGCTCAATAAAGCCAGCATCATCTTCTGGCAGTGCAAGAAGATGATAGGTAAACGATGGGGCCTATCCCCCAAAATTGTCTTATGGCTCTATAAGACAATAATACGTCCGATGGTAAGCTACGGCGCAGTAGTGTGGTGGCCTCGGACCAACCTAATAACGGCCGCCAACAAGCTTCAGAGGCTTCAAAGACTTGCATGCCTAGCGGCCACGGGCTGTATGAAAACAACGCCAACAGCGGCACTTGAAGTGTTGCTGGACCTGCCTCCATTGCACCTGTTCATACAACAGGAAGCAACGATGTCGGCAGTCCGGCTAAGAGCCCTGAAGCTCTGGAAAGACACCAACACACCGCACACTAACAACTTAAATACACTCTTTAAAGAAGTTCCTATTACACAAGCCATTGGCGACCGTATACCGAAACAATTTGTTTTCGACAAGAAATACAAAATCCAACTGTACGAGGACATACACGAAGGAGCAGTTAACCACAACGAGCTCACGATCTTCACAGATGGGTCTAAAACAGATACAGGTACGGGTTCAGGAGTTTTCTCCGAGGACCTAAACATCAACATCGCAGCACCGCTGGGAGCCTACAACACGGTCTACCAGGCCGAATGTTTTGGCATAATCCTAGCTGCCACAGCAATCATGGCACGTGAGGTAAGGGAACGGTCCATTAGGATCCTCTCAGATAGTAAGGCTGTCCTCTCAGACCTCAAAAGCCATACTGTCACCTCGGCGCTCACGCTTGAATGCCACCAGAAACTAACAGAGGTAGGTAAACTAAACAAATTAACACTGCAGTGGATTAAGGGCCACAGTGGCTCAAGAGGGAATGACGCAGCCGACGTACTTGCCAGAAGAGGGGCCACTTTAGAGGTGGTGGGACCCGAGCCCATTATTCCCCTCCCTTCTGGTTTTTATCGCAACCTGGTAAGAAACAGGACCAGGACCAAACACAACCAGTCCTGGATTGGTATTGAAACTTGTAGGCAGGCCAAGGAGGCTCTTCCCGCAGTAGACGGTAAGATAGCTAAACAAATCCTCCGGCTGTCCAAACAACAACTACGGACAGTCACGGCCGCCTACACAGGACACGGATTCTTTAATAAACACCTATTTACTATAGGTATCACCGACAGCCCGCTGTGCAGGGCCTGTATGGCAGCAGACGAGACGGCAGCCCACCTGCTCCTCGACTGCCCTGAGGTCGCACAGTACAGGCAGCAGTACCTGAGCAGATACAGCACCCTGAGGGAGGCCGTGGGCCACATCAAGAGTCTGCTGGCCTTCCTCGAAGAGCTGGGGTGGCTCGAGTGACGACACCATTCCCACCCGCACGCAAAATACACGCCAAGACGTGGAGTTGCGGAAACAGCCCGTGCCATCAAGTACCCGCGCAGCACACTGGCCTGCCCCTGCCGGCGGCTCCTTCTTGCGGCAAAGCCGGCGGTTTTGTATGCCGCTGGTTGCGGCCTTCCGTATCTCTTTTACACGATTCTGAATGGAACTATTTGACAGTTCTCTAGGGAAAACTCAGTCTTGCTTGGACAGTTTTCAAAGTTTAAAAGTTTGATCACAAGTCAGTTCTCGCTACAGGAGCCAGCAAAGTGCAATTAAATTAAGGTATAACTAGCCACTCCATATTTTTATAGTAGATTTAAAATTAGCGACTTTTAAATTTAACTTGCTGTTGAAATTCTAAAGTAAAAAATGAAATAAAGAAAATCTCACTTGAGTATTCGTATTATTTTAACGTCGCCCGCGGCTTCACCTGTTCTAAACGTTACCTTAATTTTACCCTCTTAGCAAGGAGCACATTACCTCCTTTAGTTAGTGACTACGTCATAAAATTACTCTATTGATACCAATTCAAACGGTATGTTTCTAGCTTTTGTTTTTTGGGCTCATCGATTTTTTTTTATTACCTACTGATAGGCTAGCGTTTGACCATGATCTCACCTGATGTTAAGCAATGATATGGTCTAAGATGGAGCACTCTACCTAGAAGGTACCTATTCACTCGCGACTTGAAAACACCCAGGTTGTACTCGTCAGGAAACACAGACTCGGGTAAAGAGTTCCACACCTTGGCGGTACGCATAAGAAAGGAAGCAGCAAAGCGCTTCGTGCGTATAGGCGGAATAATAAGTTATTCAGTATAATTTTATATTTTATACTAAGATGATGCTTCATAAATTCTAGTGAAGTGCTTAGTAACCACACTAATATCTTCGCAATTCGTTGTCTAATTGATTAAGTAAGTAGGTTGCACCGAGCGCTCTTGTGTCGGTTACGGGTTACGTATGCTAATGGTTCGTCGGTTTTACTACTCAGTATCAAATGTAATAGGGAACTATTTGAAATACCGACTTGGTGTAACAATAATAATAGTTCATGCTTACTGCATCTATGGTTCAAAGTTTAAAATGGTTACTTCTCAACTACGCCAGTTCAAAAACGAGTAGAGTCTACTCCCATAAAGCATTTATTATTTTGTAGTTTTATTCGTTTGGTAGTTTTAAGGTGCCTTTTTAAAAAAATAAGTATTTAAAATATCTGCACAAAAGAAAACAAAATCCGTATAGAATAAAAATATTCATCATCGCCCTGGCGTTATCCCGGTTGCATCCAAGACTTCACGCCTTGGAGCCCCCTTACTAATCTAACCAGATATGACAGAATATCAATCTTTTCTTCAGAGCGACTGCCGTCTGACCTTCGCAACCCAAAGGGATAGCGGTATTCCATGGTTTAGACCAGTATCAGTTTATTTGATGGTACTGACTCCCCGTAACAACTGTCAAAGATCTTCATGACAGCCGGGACCGACGGTATAATGTGATCTCCGAGGCACGGGGCAAGCGATAATTAACAATTTAATACGCACTTAACTTTGAAAAGTCATTGGTGCGCGCCGTGTATTCGAACCCGATACCCTCTGCATGGCAGTCCGTTGGTATCTCCTATAGGCTATCGCTGCCTACAGAATAAAAATATTATCTAATACTAATATACATCTTAATATATATAAATCTCCTGTCACGATGTTTGTTCGCGATGGATTCCTAAACTACTTAACCGATTTTAAATTAAATTGGCACACCGTGAGCAGTCTGGTCCAACTTGAGAGATAGGATAGCTTAGATCTTTAATTATAGTCGCAATTTTATTTTATTGCAAATTATTTGTCTATAATTAATTGACAGTCACAATTATCATGTTAACTCCAAAAGATTCTCACAGATGTCGATAATCTTATATTAATAATTTTGTCAAGGAGTACATCGAAACCTTACCTCAATAATAAAAAATTAAAAAATAAAGATTTCGAGTCGACAACATATATCCGCAAAATTCGGATTGTCGACTATTTTGTTAAATTCTAATGGTTCTGACAGACAAATCACAGTCGCCATATTGGCTCTATGATATTGGCCCAAGTTTGCTTTGTACTAAGTAGTTTGTATGTGCAAATACTTTTTACAGTTATATAGTATCCGCGCAATAAAGGAGATTTGTTATCTATCTATACTATAATATAATAAAGCGGAAGAGTTTGTTTGTTTGTTTGAACGCGATAATCTCAGAACCTACCGGTTGGATCTGAAAAAATATTTTTGTATACGATAGCCCAGTTATACCGTAACGCATCGACCCTTTGAGGCCGGTCAAAAGGCTAAAAAGGCTAAAAGATAATGTCGGCTAAACCCAGGAACTAGCAGTTGGATTTTAAAAATTGTTATGCTTATGATAGCCCAATTATTCCGAAAGGCTATATAAAATTACGCCACAACTTTTAGGGGCTGGACAAAAATAATAAAATGGTCACACGAGAAGGGGGAGGGTTGGGTCAAAGGCAAAAAGAGGCTAAACGAATAGGATACAATCTATATTGGTATCGTTTTCGAGATTTTCGGGACGTTGATTAATAATATGAAATTTATTTAGTGATCCAAGATGGCGGACGGGAAATCAAAGATGGCGGGTGTAAAAATTTTAAAAATCAATATGGATATCGCCTTCGATATTTTAAGGGGTGGGGAATCGAAATACAACATCTGTTTCGTGATTCAAGATGGTGGATGGGAAATCAAAGGTGGCGGATGGGAAAATTTAAAAAATCAATATGGGTATCGTCTCTGATGATTTAAGGGATGGATAATCCAAATACAACATCTATTTCGTGATCAAAGATGGCGGATAGGAAATCAAAGACGGCGGACGGGATTTTTATTAAAGTCGATTGGGTATCGTCTCCGATATTTTAAGGAATGGGGAATTCAAAAACACCATCTATTTCGTGATCAAAGATGGCGGATAGGAAATCAAAGACGGCGGACGGGATTTTTATTAAAGTCGATTGGGTATCGTCTCCGATATTTTAAGGAATGGGGAATTCAAAAACACCATCTATTTCGTGATCAAAGATGGCGGTTGGGAAATTAAAAAAAATTTATATGAGTTTCGTCTCCGATGTTTAAAGGGATGGGGAATCCAAATACAACATCTATTTCGTGATTCAAAATGGTGGATGGGCAATCAAAGATGACGGATGGAAAAAATTTAAAAAATCAATATGGGTATCGTCTCTGATGATTTAAGGCATGGTGAATCCAAATACAACATCTATTTCGTGATCAAAGATGGCGGATTGGAAATCAAAGATGGCGGACGGGATTTTTTTTAAAGTCGATATGGGTATCGTCTCCGATATTTTAAGGAATGGGGAATTCAATATTAGGTATATAAAAATCTATGTTTGTTTGTTCATCATTTATAGACTCTGAAATGATAGGAGATTAAGCGCTAAGACAATGGTAACTTTGGAAAAGGGGCTTGGAAAAAAGGGAATTAAATAAAAACTCTTAAAAGGGCGATACGAAGTTCGCTGGGTCAGCTATCTTAATATATATAAATCTCCTGTCACGATGTTTGTTCGCGATGGATTCCTAAACTACTTAACCGATTTTAAATTAAATTGGCACACCGTGAGCAGTCTGGTCCAACTTGAGAGATAGGATAGCTTAGATCTTTAATTATAGTCGCAATTTTATTTTATTGCAAATTATTTGTCTATAATTAATTGACAGTCACAATTATCATGTTAACTCCAAAAGATTCTCACAGATGTCGATAATCTTATATTAATAATTTTGTCAAGGAGTACATCGAAACCTTACCTCAATAATAAAAAATTAAAAAATAAAGATTTCGAGTCGACAACATATATCCGCAAAATTCGGATTGTCGACTATTTTGTTAAATTCTAATGGTTCTGACAGACAAATCACAGTCGCCATATTGGCTCTATGATATTGGCCCAAGTTTGCTTTGTACTAAGTAGTTTGTATGTGCAAATACTTTTTACAGTTATATAGTATCCGCGCAATAAAGGAGATTTGTTATCTATCTATACTATAATATAATAAAGCGGAAGAGTTTGTTTGTTTGTTTGAACGCGATAATCTCAGAACCTACCGGTCGGATCTGAAAAAATATTTTTGTATACGATAGCCCAGTTATACCGTAACGCATCGACCCTTTGAGGCCGGTCAAAAGGCTAAAAAGGCTAAAAGATAATGTCGGCTAAACCCAGGAACTAGCAGTTGGATTTTAAAAATTGTTATGCTTATGATAGCCCAATTATTCCGAAAGGCTATATAAAATTACGCCACAACTTTTAGGGGCTGGACAAAAATAATAAAATGGTCACACGAGAAGGGGGAGGGTTGGGTCAAAGGCAAAAAGAGGCTAAACGAATAGGATACAATCTATATGGGTATCGTTTTCGAGATTTTCGGGACGTTGATTAATAATATGAAATTTATTTAGTGATCCAAGATGGCGGACGGGAAATCAAAGATGGCGGGTGTAAAAATTTAAAAAATCAATATGGATATCGCCTTCGATATTTTAAGGGGTGGGGAATCGAAATACAACATCTATTTCGTGATCAAAGTTGGCGGATAGGAAATCAAAGATGGCGGATGGGAAAATTTAAAAAAAGTCAATATTGGTATCGTCTGTGATGTTAAAAGGGATGCGGAATCCAAATACAACATCTGTTTCGTGATTCAAGATGGTGGATGGGAAATCAAAGGTGGCGGATGGGAAAATTTAAAAAATCAATATGGGTATCGTCTCTGATGATTTAAGGGATGGATAATCCAAATACAACATCTATTTCGTGATCAAAGATGGCGGATTGGAAATCAAAGATGGCGGACGGGATTTTTTTTAAAGTCGATATGGGTATCGTCTCCGATATTTTAAGGAATGGGGAATTCAATATTAGGTATATAAAAATCTATGTTTGTTTGTTCATCATTTATAGACTCTGAAATGATAGGAGATTAAGCGCTAAGACAATGGTAACTTTGGAAAAGGGGCTTGGAAAAAAGGGAATTAAATAAAAACTCTTAAAAGGGCGATACGAAGTTCGCTGGGTCAGCTATCTTAATATATATAAATCTCCTGTCACGATGTTTGTTCGCGATGGATTCCTAAACTACTTAACCGATTTTAAATTAAATTGGCACACCGTGAGCAGTCTGGTCCAACTTGAGAGATAGGATAGCTTAGATCTTTAATTATAGTCGCAATTTTATTTTATTGCAAATTATTTGTCTATAATTAATTGACAGTCACAATTATCATGTTAACTCCAAAAGATTCTCACAGATGTCGATAATCTTATATTAATAATTTTGTCAAGGAGTACATCGAAACCTTACCTCAATAATAAAAAATTAAAAAATAAAGATTTCGAGTCGACAACATATATCCGCAAAATTCGGATTGTCGACTATTTTGTTAAATTCTAATGGTTCTGACAGACAAATCACAGTCGCCATATTGGCTCTATGATATTGGCCCAAGTTTGCTTTGTACTAAGTAGTTTGTATGTGCAAATACTTTTTACAGTTATATAGTATCCGCGCAATAAAGGAGATTTGTTATCTATCTATACTATAATATAATAAAGCGGAAGAGTTTGTTTGTTTGTTTGAACGCGATAATCTCAGAACCTACCGGTCGGATCTGAAAAAATATTTTTGTATACGATAGCCCAGTTATACCGTAACGCATCGACCCTTTGAGGCCGGTCAAAAGGCTAAAAAGGCTAAAAGATAATGTCGGCTAAACCCAGGAACTAGCAGTTGGATTTTAAAAATTGTTATGCTTATGATAGCCCAATTATTCCGAAAGGCTATATAAAATTACGCCACAACTTTTAGGGGCTGGACAAAAATAATAAAATGGTCACACGAGAAGGGGGAGGGTTGGGTCAAAGGCAAAAAGAGGCTAAACGAATAGGATACAATCTATATGGGTATCGTTTTCGAGATTTTCGGGACGTTGATTAATAATATGAAATTTATTTAGTGATCCAAGATGGCGGACGGGAAATCAAAGATGGCGGGTGTAAAAATTTAAAAAATCAATATGGATATCGCCTTCGATATTTTAAGGGGTGGGGAATCGAAATACAACATCTGTTTCGTGATTCAAGATGGTGGATGGGAAATCAAAGGTGGCGGATGGGAAAATTTAAAAAATCAATATGGGTATCGTCTCTGATGATTTAAGGGATGGATAATCCAAATACAACATCTATTTCGTGATCAAAGATGGCGGATAGGAAATCAAAGACGGCGGACGGGATTTTTATTAAAGTCGATTGGGTATCGTCTCCGATATTTTAAGGAATGGGGAATTCAAAAACACCATCTATTTCGTGATCAAAGATGGCGGTTGGGAAATTAAAAAAAAATTATATGAGTTTCGTCTCCGATGTTTAAAGGGATGGGGAATCCAAATACAACATCTATTTCGTGATTCAAGATGGTGGATGGGCAATCAAAGATGACGGATGGAAAAAATTTAAAAAATCAATATGGGTATCGTCTCTGATGATTTAAGGCATGGTGAATCCAAATACAACATCTATTTCGTGATCAAAGATGGCGGATTGGAAATCAAAGATGGCGGACGGGATTTTTTTTAAAGTCGATATGGGTATCGTCTCCGATATTTTAAGGAATGGGGAATTCAATATTAGGTATATAAAAATCTATGTTTGTTTGTTCATCATTTATAGACTCTGAAATGATAGGAGATTAAGCGCTAAGACAATGGTAACTTTGGAAAAGGGGCTTGGGAAAAAGGGAATTAAATAAAAACTCTTAAAAAGGCGATACGAAGTTCGCTGGGTCAGCTAGTCTAATATATAAAATTCTCGTGTCACAGTTTTCGTTCCCATACTCCTCCGAAACGGCTTGACCGATTTTGATGAAATTTTTTGTGCTTATCCGGTATCTATGAGAATAGGCCAACATCTATTTTTCAAAAAAAAAAAGAAAATTGCAAAACAACGTTTGCCGGGTCAGCTAGTATAGGTATAAAGCTGAAGAGTTTGTTTGTTTGTTTGCTTGAACGCGCTAATCTCTGGAACTACTGGTCCGATTTGAAAAATTCAGTGTTAGATAGCCCACTTATCAAAAAAGGCTATAGGCTATATAACATCACGCTATGCGCCACGCGAGTGAAGCAGTAGCCTCAAATAACGTGGGTGTAACCGCGGGCTTATCTAGTAGCAAATAAAACATAAGTTCCTTAAATGTTTCAGCTAATTCATCTATTCAATCTCTTTCCAAATGTTTAAAAGTATTTGGGGAATTATAAAACGAGCGAACAAAAAAAACTAAGCGACTGATGATGAGATACTGTTTTAATAACTTAAGTGGCATGAATTTGAGTAAGCGAAAAATAAAGTAAACTAACGACGAATATTACATACATATATAAACTCACGCCTGTTCTGGAGGTGTAGACAGAGACTACGGAACGCCATTTGAGGTCTTTATTAATTTGATACGATTTTTTATGAAAACTACAGACTGTCTGCGCGCGCGAATTCGAATGGGGGCGAGGCGACAAATCGATGCAATCAGATGAGCAGAGTCAGAGCTGACGAAGGTGACGAAACTGATGGTTTCGAAAGTCACGATCTATTTATTTACGAAAATAATCTCGTTCACTCGGGAAATTTAATAGGTTATGTCAGTTTTTCTTGTGAGCCTATACCTAAAAATAGGAGCTCTGCGAAGCAGGGCTCCGTCAACTTAACTTAAAAGACTCTAATTTTATTTTGTTTTTAGTTCATTTGATTTCAGTAAAAGTATATTGCTTTATTTTTTCGGAATACATTGTTTCATTTAATTACCTACCATTAAATAATAACATTTCTTGGCTAATAGTGTTTCTTCAAATAGTTATTTCATAAGATAAATTTCATAAAAATGTGAGCTCATAGTACTCTGCTCATTATCGTATTTTTCAAAGTGGATTTTCATTCGAAACACTTCATTTAAGATAAAATGCCACTCCGTATAAATAAATCATTGGCTAATTATTAAAAAAAAATGCAGGACGTAACGTTGATACGCAAACATATATTAGGTCGCTCAAATATTATGAAGCTTCTCATTTTGTGTTTTAAGTAACTCAAATTAATGTTTGTAAGTTGCTGTTCTGTTGATTTCTCATCAATCGCAGCCAGTCGCTCACTTAGTAATTGTTTATCCTACATTAATTATTTTTGTCACTTAAAATTAAATACTACCCAAATTATTTTGTGAAACAAAGCGTAACTACAATGACTGACACAACAAAACTTACAATATAATTCCCAATTATGATTCATTTGGCATGCTTCAAATAAATTACAACTGTTGAATTTCGATATTCATAATAATATATAATGTAACACAAAGAGAGATTAAATTTATTTGTTTTGCCTCCAAATTTCAAGTGGGCTTTATTTACCAAACGAGGATTATTCGATTAAAATAGAATGTTTATAATTATACAGGTTTTTACATTTGTTATGATTTTTATAATCATGGCCTAGATGTTGTTGTTAGGTACATAAAGGTGTACTTCCAATAGCCAAATACTGGTACAAGTCTATCCTGAGGCTACTTATTATCTTGAATGATAACCCTTTACTTTAAAAAACCTGTATTTTCTTTAAGGCTTTTTCATGTCCTTATTGATAAGATTGCCTTTAAAAACTGTTTAGAAATAAAATATATTCTAATCGAATTAAAAAAAAAATCCATCTAAATAATTGGCATAACGTACATAAATTTCATCCTAAAAAGAGAGTAATGGTCGATTGTATGTTTTATTACTGTCCGCCCACACCATTTTCTTTCATAATTTAACATAACTGTGTTTCACCGATATAGACTGACGATTAACCCTACATGAATATCGGAGGTTGGGTCTATTTTAGTAAGCCAATACCTCTGCACTGATACACTACAGTGGCCGATTCATATGATATGTAGCTTAGTAACTGAATCTGTTAGGTGTAATTTCAATATACGGGTGGTTGCAACAATACAGACAGTTATAGCACAGTAAGGATACGACCCTCGCATCTTACTCAGACTCTCGGATATCTCTAAACATAGTAATTGAGTCTTATTTTTATCAATTTTAATATCATGCGACATTTAAAAGGTGTTACATAGATTATTTTCTTGTATCGTCGTAATGTTGAAGTATATCATGCTTGACTGCAGGTATACCCCGAATAATCCATTATAACTAGGGCGTTTGAGTCTATAAGTGATACATGTATACATATCTCTAAGTTTATCGATAGCCTATTTTACAAACAAGCTATGAAACTCTACTCAATTTATATTTACAAAATCTGTTAAACCAGCAAAAAACATGGCCTGTTTTCTTTTAATATTATTATGTGTATAAGGAAATCCGCTGCAGGAATATTTCTACATAACCAAAGTGATATAATATTAAACAAAGCCTTTAACACGATTCTTACATTGGCGCCCGTTAAACGGGCACACTTTCGTAAGCGTTTCGTTTTCATATAAAAACCTTTGATGTGAAAGCTTATAAGAAAATTACCAAAGAAAATCTATGCCGGTGGAATATAGTAGAAAAATGTGAGGAATATTGAAAATTTGATCAAACATTATTTTGAATGTTTGTGTCACACATACCTAATGACTTTTGAACTGCAGTATTTTATATCTTGATGTATAGAGATAGCGTAGCGGTAAGGACATAGCTAATAGACGCAAAGGGTCTCGGGTTTAGAAATACGGCGCGTACCTTAACATGGTCGAGGTTAAGTTCGTATTTAATTATTTATTGTGGTTTGACCCCGGCCTCGGAGAACACGTTAAGCCGTCGGTACCGCTGGAGTATACTGACTCTGGTCTAGGCCTTGGCATATCGCTGCCCCTTTGGGTTGCAAAGGACAGGCAGCAGTCACTCTATTGTAAGCCTAATATACTGCGAAAGCTATATTTTACAATTATATTGCCGTTGGTGACAGATGAGTCAGCAGCCGATACGAAGGTAAGCTTATGATACATGAAATAAAATGGCATTAAAGAGACAACAAGGAAACAGATCAAATCTGCCTTGCACTTGAATTACGACTTGAAACTCTCTTGGGCAGCCGTATAGGTCTCCAGCAAACTTCACATATGAAACACAATTAAAGCTTTTAGCAATTACCTTCTAAATTCTGCAATAAGTTATGCAATACTTTATTTGCAAGCCCTCACATCAGTCAAAGTATCCAAAGTTACACTCCCGAGCTCATATTTGTTGCTCAGGTATTGCTCTCAGATTATTACTAAAGGTTGTTAGCTGGCGATACTTAAAAGTTGCTAAGTAGAGCAACTTTGAAGTTGATAGCTATGGAAACTAACAAGTCGTTAGCTTGTGGCATTTAGTTGTAGCAACTGGAAGTTGTTAACAAGAGAAGATTTAATTTATGGTGGATTTATGTTAAATAAACACAGATTTTTCAAATATTCAAACCGATGTGAATGTAAAGAGTGACCATTTAATTGATTGCATTAGGAATGTGGCACTTAGGATTATTAAGTAGTTAATCTGATATTTTCGTTTGTAAGTGACACATTGATCTAAGTGAACTTATTCGTTGACTTTAGTAAAATTATTTAAAAATTAAGATATAGACCGAATTGATTTACCATCTAAACTTAGCTGTTAAACATTTAACACGGTTCATCTAAAGTCTTCGTTTC